>CM056051.1:348239843-348839843 GCA_029574335.1 Rana kukunoris
GCGTGAGAGCAATTTGTTCCCCCTTTTTATAGATAAACCTAGTTTTTTCAAAACTCACATTCAAAAGGTCACATGACTCACGTCTAGCATGTCTCCATAGAAAGACTGTTAAATCGATAAAATTTTCTGAAAAAATCACTAAACTTAAATTGCTTTTTCACAAAAAACCTATTAAAGAATTCAATCTGAACAAGTCATAGCCGGAATAGCTGAATTATTTTGTGACCGTGGTAAAGGTTTGTTTTGGGTCTGTCGGTAAAGTATGAAGGAGGAGATACATTTTGAACGGCATGAATTTTGAAGGGCAGGGAAAAGCATGTTCTCATTGACTTCAATGTTAAAAAAAGCGACTAAAAGCTTAATATTTTAAAAAGTATAAATAGCACAAAAATGCTTGAAGAAGTCCCAACGTTAGCTGAATGAGATGAACATTTTAAAAGTTGAATGTCTCAATCGCTGAAAGTATGGGCGAAGGTTACGCAGAGCCAAAAACGTACGGAATAAAATTAAGACATAATAAGAATTCGAACTAGAAAATGCAATTTCCTGAGGAAAAAACGTGGGAATGCTGAATAGCTGATTGCTCAAGCCCGCACAAATCCGCATTCACCATAAACCACTAAAACTATCCTTTAGGACATACAAGCAGTGTTCCTTCAGTACTTATAAAGCCTCTCTTTAATCATTAAAGGTGTTGTAAAGGTAAAATCGTTTTCCCTAAATAGCTTCCTTTACCTTAGTGCAGTCCTCCTTTACTTACCTCATCCTTTGATTTTGCTTTTTTTTTTTTTATTTCAATGGTTTTTATTCATTTTCATAGATTGAACAATACAAGAATGCAGCATTACGCAATACAGTGGGTGGTACATTAGTTACGTTACACATTTGGACATTTGCTTTGTTGCAATTATACAGAACTGTAGATTAATTAAAACACAACTGAACACAGTCGTAACAACTAGTCGTAAAGAAGTAGGCGGATAGTACTAGGGCTGGGAGAGCTCCAGGTTAAGTCATGCAGCAGGAGAGTTGATAATATGGATGTTGCAAATTCGAGTATGTAATCACTCATCAAATATGTGAGCGCCGCTATCAGACAGTAGATTGGATCTCCGAGACCCCCGGACCTCCCCTCACGGGATCACACCTGCGTCGGCCAGGTGCCGGTTCTCCCTCATAGTATAAGTAAAAACAGGTAACAATTTTCAACAAACATACTCATTACAATGAGAATACCTCGCTGCTCTCGCGAACCAGATCGACCATGGGGCCCACACATCCCTTACCACATTAAGGCGACCCATGGAGGATGCCAGTAGTTTTTTTCGTGAGTGCAATGTAAATTGGTCAGGTCTACAACTTCATCGATCACAGGGGGAGTGGGGTCTTTCCACTTCCTCGTAATCAATAAGCGGGCAGCTAAAAGCAGATTAGCAACTACATGTTGTAAATCTCTTGGTAGTAGCTCTATCCCCAGGGACAAAAGCGCTAGTGCCGGGTCCGGTGAAATGTTGGTGTGAGTAATTTCTGCTATGACGCGAAACACATTGTCCCAATATGATCGAAGTTTGGGGCAGTTCCATAGAATGTGGAGGAGATCTGCGCTCTGACCGCAAGTTCTCCAGCAAGAATTGGCAGACTGGGCATTGAATTTGGAGACTATTGCAGGTGTATAGTACCATCTGAGGCTAATCTTAACTGACAATTCCCATAGGTTAGTGCAGTTGGACGCCTTTTGCGTGATTTTGCATGCGTTGTGCCATTGTTGGGGCGTGTAAGTTCTCCGTAAGTCATTTTCCCATTGTTTGTGGGATGGGGATTTCACAAAACATCGTTTGTCCTGATGCAGGTTATAGAAGAACGTTATGCCTTTCTTTTGCGAGGATCTACTAGTTAAGAATAACCATGCTGAGGGGTTTATGAGGTGAGGATGTGCCTGAATCTTCCCTAGACAGTGTCTGATTTGGATGTATTGGTAATGAGAAGTCTGGGGAAGGTCGTACTGCTCTTGTAGGTGCTCAAAGGTCTTAAGGGAGTTAGAGGAGTACAAGTCTTTGATAAATTCAATGCCGTTTACTCGCCACAGGCTAATGTGTAGTGGATCAACCAACCGAGATAGGGTTTCAATCGGAATGTCCATAACGACCGTTGGTTGGGGGATGAAGGTGCGCTTGGAATTGGAGCCACGTTTGAATGGTAACTATCATAGAGGGCGCCAGGTGGGTTGGGGTTCTTTGGCCCAAAAGAGCTGCAAAGAGCCACAGTTTAGGCGGGCCATAGTGACAATAGGTGGACTCAATTCTACCCCAGGTGGACAACGGCTCAGGCTGGAACCATTCTCTCATCTGAGTCAAAACCGAAGCAGCGAAGTAGTCTCGAAAGTCTACATATCCCACTCCACCTGACATCCTATGTTTGATCAGCTTGGCATGGGAGCTCCTGGATTTTTTCCCCTTCCAAACAAATTTGGCCAACATAGCTTGTAGGGATCTAAAGTAATTAGCGGGGACAGGGATCACCAAATTGCGGAACAGATATAGTAGCTGTGGAAGATGAATCATCTTGAAGGCAGCAAGTCTGCCCCACCAAGAGAACTCAACGTTGCCCAGCCTGAGGAGGTCTTGTTGAAGTTTGGTTCTCAGGGGGATATAGTTGTGGGCAAAGAGGTCTCGTGGAGATCTTGTAAGGTTAATCCCCAAGTATGGTAAACTCGTAGTTGCCCAAGGGTATGGAAACTGTTGTTCCAGTAGGTTCCTCGTTATAGGGTCTACCCCCAGGTTAAGGATGTGAGATTTAGCGGCGTTAGCCTTGTAAAACGAAACCTCCCCGAACTGAGTCAGCACTTTTTGGATTTCAGGGAGTGAGCTTGAGGGGTCTGTTATCATTAAGATCACATCGTCCGCAAAGAGGCTGATCTTATGAGTTTGGGGACCTATAGTAATTCCCAATATAGCGGGGTTGCAACGGATCCGTTCTGCCAGGGGTTCCATCATGAGATTAAAAACTAGGGGAGACAGGGGGCACCCCTGCCGTGTGCCATTTGTGATGTGGAAGGGCTTGGACAGGAGGGAAGAGGAATAGACTCTCGCCGAGGGATTGGAGTATAACGCGAGTATGGATCTAAGTATGTGCCCCTGGAATCCAAACCTCTCCAGAACCATGGAGAGGTAGGACCAATTAACTCTGTCGAACGCCTTCTCTGCATCCAGGGACAGGAGCAGAGAAGGCGTTCCAGTCGAGCCAGCGTGGTGGATTATATTGATGAGGCGTCTCGTGGCGTCGGATGTTTGGCGACCCTTGGTGAAACCTGATTGTCGGTATGTATCAGAGAGGGTAGGATGTCTGTAAGTCTGTTCGCGATCAATTTAGCATAAATTTTTACGTCAATGTTTAGGAGAGATATTGGGCGGAAGTTTTGAGGAACTGAGGGATCTTTTCCCGGTTTGGGCAGGGTGATGACAAGAGCGGATAACATCTCGTCCGGAAATCCAGAGGAGGTGGCCGCGTGGTTGAATAGGTCGCAAAGGTATGGGGTTAACGTTGTCTTAAATAGTTTAAAGTATTCCCCCGAGAAACCATCTGGTCCAGGGGATTTCAATGTGGGGAGTTTGTCGATCACCGAGTGGATTTCAGATACTGTGAAGGGTTTGTTAAGGACCTCCAGGTGTTCTTGCGTGAGGGAAGGGAGGTGCACGCTGTCTAGAAAGTTTGTATGTCGTTCAAGGAAGGTTGATGTGTGTCCCCCTATCGTTTTTCAGGTTGTACAGTTCCCCGTAGTACGAACTAAAAGCGTCGGCAATGGCTTGTGGGTTGATGAGTTTGTCCTGGGCAGTAGGGTAGAATAGGTGTGCTATTTTAGATTTTAGTCTCTGACCTTTTATGCGTTGGGACATAGTCTTACCTGCCTTATTGTTGGAGGCGAATGATCTAGCTTTCAATTTCCTGAGGTTATGTTCATACCCCTCCAGCAGCAGCGTTCTCAACTCGTTTCTTAATTTAACCAATTGGGAACGCAGGGTGGTGGACGGAGTGGTTTTGTTTTGTTGATCTACCGAGGTTATGTCATTTGTCAGTTCCTCTAGCCTCTGCAGTCTCTTTCGCTTCCATTTAGCTCCCAATTGGATGAAGAAACCCCTCATGTAAGATTTGTGTGCGCACCACAGCACCGCCGGATCGGACACTGAGTCAGCGTTGTCATGAAAGAATTCCTTAAGGCGGTCTGAAAGGAACGCCTGGTTGTCAGTGTGTTGCAGCAGAGAGTTATTCACTCTCCATACAAAGGCTTTGGGGTTTGCGTGTCTATTTTTGATTTGGATGCTTACTGGAGCGTGGTCCGACCAGGTGATGGTGTGGATTTTAGACGCACATACATTTTGCAACAACCATTTATCAGACAGGAATAGGTCTATGCGCGTGTAGGTGTTGTGACGCGAGGAGAGGAATGTGTAGTCCCTCTCCGTCGCATGACAGCACCTCCACACGTCGTGTAGATCATATGCACTTAAAAAGTGAGACATAGGCGAGGTAAATCGCTTAGGGCCAGAGGAGGAGTCCATGTCATGGTGGTCCGGCACAAGGTTAAAGTCACCGCAGACAAGGAGGTGTCCTTGTTGCACTTTCAGGGTTTCTTTCATTACTCCTTTGAGAAAACGTATTTGTTTGGTGTTTGGAGCATACACGTTCACTATGGTGTACTTAACATGTTCTACTGTGCATACTAAAATTATAAAGCGACCGTCAGGATCTAAAAACGCAGTTGTGAAGTTGAAAGGCAATAGTGTCTCTGATAGCAATCATGACCCCTCGTTGCTTTTTTTAGTGTAGCAGGCATTAAATACATGAGGGAAGGACTTGTGTTGGCACCTAGGAGTGGCGTTCAATGCAAAATGAGTGTCTCTTGTGCGCACAGTATGTCACTGCCCTGCGATAGTGCGGTTTTCCACATGGAGATCCGTTTGACCGGGTGGTTGAGACCATTTGTGTTCAAAGATAGTACGTTAATAGCCATCGTGAAAGACAAAGTGGGTGCAGTGTAGATGGTTACTCACTGTTCGAAGAGGATCGCGGAGGCCCCCAGTTAGTGTTCAGGATGCTGGTGTTCAGGTGGAAGGCGATAAGGTGGCGGCCCAAAAAAAAAAAAAGGGGGAGAATAGAAATTGCTCAGGGCTTCGGAATGGGCGTCAGTTCCGTCACCTTTTTAGCAAATGCCTCGTAGGCCCACTGAGAAGCAGGCAGCACAGATAATTGAATCAAACTCAACAAACACAAGAGATATAACAAGATGAGAAACAAAAAAAAAAAAAATTTTTACAAAAAAAAAGAACAATATAAAATTAGGCTGCGAATCTCAAACAAAACAAGTCGGAAAGGAATTCCTGAAGAACCGACTGAGATAGGGGTAAGGTCCAACAGCTAGGTGGTAACACGACAGAGAACAGGGGGCATTGGTCGTTGTAGTAGAAAAGGGACCCTGAGGTCCTATTTTTTTCCCTGAGAGGCCGGAATGGAGCGGTGCTGGCCTCTCGGGCGGTGTGCCGACATAGCAGTATGGTCTTCAGGGGACAGCTCCAGTATGATACCCCAGGAGTGAAGAAGTTGTAGCCCATCTCTCAGATCAGATATGACCGTAGTTGCGCCGTTCCTGGTGATCACCAGTGTGGCGGGATGCCTCCACTTGTATGGGATATTGTGGTTGTTTAGGGCCTTCATTACTGTTTTCATCTGTCTCCTCATGTTCAGGGTGTACTTGGAAAGATCCGCATATAACTGGATTCCATTATACGGGGTTGGGAGCTCAGGTGTTAACCGTGCCCTTGCTAGCAATTTCTCTTTGGTTGGGAAGAAATGTATTTTCATAAGCACATCTCTGGGGATAGAGGCCTCTAAGTGCTTCGGCTTGGGGATGCGATGAATGCGATCTATGATTCGCTCAATCTGTGACACCTCAGGAAGCAATTTAGAAATCATGTCTCCCGCAAATTTCTGTAGATCGGCAGGCATAATGGACTCAGGGACCCCCCTCATTTTAACATTATTCCTCCTCCTCGATCGGTCCTCGAGGTCTGCGAGCTTAGCTTTAATCCAATCAGTGTCCTCCGATTGGTCTCTGCATGTTTCTATCAGATCATTTACAGTAGTAGCACAGTCATCCATTTTGCTCTCCATGCGGTGCACTCTAACCCCCATGTTGTTTAGTTCTGAGGTGAAGCCTCTGAACATTGCAGAAAAGTTAAGCATAAGTGAGGATTGAAGGGACAGTAACATGTCCTTCATTGTGGTGTCCAGGACTGGTTGGCCTGTCGTGGGGAAATGTGCTATGGAAGCTGCAGCTTCAAGGCCTACCTGATCCTGCGGAGGCGCCTGCCCTGTGGAGCGCGTGCACCTCAGACCCAGAATCCTGTGGAGACGGGTCCATTCTCATCCGTGCTTTCGCTGGGCTAGTAGTGTCGTGGGGGTGTGAGGCGATCGATCCCTGTCACTGCGGGTGTCATTCTCCACTCCCCACGGGTCCGGGGCCGAATCTGGCAGGTCAGTGTAAGCAACAGAGGTATGCTTGGTATGTGTGGTATGCGGGGTATGCGAGCCGGCGCCATCTTGCCTCGTCAGGTCTCCCGCCGGCATCGTGAAGAATTCTGTCAGCGTTCTAGGGTATCTCTGCTCCTTGCGTTTGCGCGACGGCATCGGGTGTGTGTTCCCAGTATGAGGAGGTATTTTGGGGTCTCAGTCTCTCGATATGATGTTAGGAAGCCGCTGATTCCCCCGTTCTCTGTCAGAGCTGCAGGCTCAAGCGTCCATCACCATTGCGCGCGAGCCACGCCCCCTCTGATTTTGCTTTTAAATGTCCTTATTTCTTCTGAGAAATCCTCACTTCCTGTTCTTCTGTCTGTAACTCCACACAGTAGTGCAAGGCTTTTTCTCTGGTGTGGAGAAAGCCTCTTGAGGGGGGAGGGGTGAGCAGGACGCCCACTAACACACAGCTCCTTTCTCTATCTGCAAAGTACAGAGCGTCCTGACTTCCTGGTCGCTCCTCCCCCCTCAAGAGGTTTTCTCCCCTCCCCCCAGGTGTGTGAGGGGATAATTGCACTGAGGTAAAGGAAGCTATTTAGGGAAAGAATTACCATTACAAACGCTTTTTATCTACACACAAAATAAGTGAAATAACCCTTCAAACAAACCTTAATAAATCCACAACCGTACATGCGATCGATACAGCGACTTCACCGTATAAAAGACAAGACCCTTGTGAACGCATCGATATGAAATTTATGTTGATAAACTTAAAAATGTGGCCATGTTAGCGATTTAGAAAAGAGTATCTTTGTGTGTCTTACTAACAAATTTTAAAAGCGCGTTATAACGAAGGTCTATGGGGAAAAATTTGGAACTCTTGTCCTTTAGAAGCTCCAGCAACGAAAAGTAAAATGCGCATCACAAAGCTGAATTGCTAAGCCCGCACAAATCACATTCACCATAACCGCTATACTATCTTTAGGACATACAAGCAGTGTTCCTTCAGTACTTCTAAAGCCTCTCTTTAATCATTAAAGGTGTTGTAAAGGTAAAATCATTTTCCCTAAATAACTTCCTTTACCTTAGTGCAGTCCTCCTTTACTTACCTCATCCTTTGATTTTGCTTTTAAATGTCCTTATTTCTTCTGAGAAATCCTCACTTCCTGTTCTTCTGTCTGTAACTCCACACAGTAGTGCAAGGCTTTTTCCCTGGTGTGGAGAAAGCCTCTTGAGGGGGGAGGGGGTGAGCAGGACGCCCACTAACACGCAGCTCCTTCCTCTATCTGCAAAGTACAGAGCATCCTAACTTCCTGGTCGCCCCTCCCCCCTCAAGAGGTTTTCTCCCCTCCCCAGGTGTGTGAGGGGGAATATTGCACTGAGGTAAAGGAAGCTATTTAGGGAACGAATTACCATTACAAACGCTTTTTATCTACACACAAAATAAGTGAAATAACCCTTCAAACAAACCTTAATAAAATCCACAACCGTACATGCGATCGATACAGCGACTTCACCGTATAAAAGACAAGACCCTTGTGAACGCATCGATATGAAATTTATGTTGATAAACTTAAAAATGTGGCCATGTCAGCGATTTAGAAAAGAGTGTCGTTGTGCATTTTATTGGCAAAAATTAAATGACGTTTATAATGAAGGCCTATGGGAGAAATGTTGGAACTCTTGTCCTTTCGAAGCTCCAGCAACGAAAAGTAAAATGCGCATCACAAAACTGATCACATTGCCTGAAAGCAGACAAAAATACCTTCCATTTGATATATAAATTGTGTATGACAAGTAGATCTTGTGGGCGTGAGAGCAATTTGTTCCCCCTTTTTTTAGATAATCCGAGTTTTTTCAAAACTCACACTGTAAAGGTCACATGACTCACTCTGAGCCATGTCCATAGGAAGACTGTTTAATCGATAAAATTTTCTGAAAAAATCACTAAACGTAAATTGCTTTTTCACAAAAACTATAAAAGATTTCGATCTGAAAAGTCATAGCCGGATAGCTGAATATTTTGTGACCGTGGTAAAGTTTGTTTGGTCTGTCTGTCAGTGAAAGTATGAAGGAGGAGATACATTTTGAACGGCATGAGTTTTGAAGCAGGGAAAAGCATGTTCTCATTGACTTCAATGTTAAAAAAAAGCGACTAAAAGCTTAATATTTTAAAAAGTATAAATAGCACAAAAAAACTTGAAGAAGTCCCATCGTTAGCTAAATGAGATGAACATTTTAAAAGTTGAATGGTCTCAATCGCTGAAAGTATGGCGAAGTTACGCAGAGCCAAAAAACGTACGGAATAAAGGATAAAATTAAAATTAAAACTAGAAAATGCATTTCCTGAGGAAAATACGTGGGAATGCTGAATAGCTGAATTGCTAAGCCCGCACAAATCCCATTCACCATAACCACTATACTATCTTTAGGACATACAAGCAGTGTTCCTTCAGTACTTGTAAAGCCTCTCTTTAATCATTAAAGGTGTTGTAAAGGTAAAATCATTTTCCCTAAATAACTTCCTTTACCTTTGTGCAGTCCTCCTTTACTTACCTCATCCTTTGATTTTGCTTTTAAATGTCCTTATTTCTTCTGAGAAATCCTTACTTCCTGTTCTTCTGTCTGTAACTCCACACAGTAATGCAAGGCTTTTTCCCTGGTGTGGAGAAAGCCTCTTGAGGGGGGAGGGGGTGAGCAGGACGCCCACTATCACATGACTCACTCTAGCAGCTTTCCATAGACATGCAGTGTAATCGATAAAATTTTCTGAAAAAATCACTAAACGTAAATTGCTTTTTCACAAAAACTATAAAAGATTTCAATCTGAAAAGTCATAGCCGGATAGCTGAATATTTTGTGACCGTGGTAAAGTTTGTTTGGTGTCTGTCAGTGAAAGTATGAAGGAGGAGTTACATTTTGAATCACGTACGTTTTTAAGCAGGAATAAGCGTGTTCTCATTGACTTCAATGTTAAAAAAAAGCGACTAAAAGCTTAATATTTTAAAAAAATATAAATAGCACAAAAAAACTTGAAGAAGTCCCATCGTTAGCTGAATGAGATGAACATTTTAAAAGTTGAATGGTCTCAATCGCTGAAAGTATGGCGAAGTTACGCAGAGCCAAAAACGTACGGAATAAAGGATAAAATTAAGAATAACTAGAAAATGCATTTCCTGAGGAAAATACGTGGGAATGCTGAATAGCTGAATTGCTAAGCCCGCACAAATCCCATTCACCATAACCGCTATACTATCTTTAGGACATACAAGCAGTGTTCCTTCAGTACTTATAAAGCCTCTCTTTAATCATTAAAGGTGTTGTAAAGGTAAAATCATTTTCCCTAAATAACTTCCTTTACCTTAGTGCAGTCCTCCTTTACTTACCTCATCCTTTGATTTTGCTTTTAAATGTCCTTATTTCTTCTGAGAAATCCTCACTTCCTGTTCTTCTGTCTGTAACTCCACACAGTAGTGCAAGGCTTTTTCCCTGGTGTGGAGAAAGCCTCTTGAGGGGGGGGGGGGGGTGAGCAGGACGCCCACTAACACACAGCTCCTTTCTCTATCTGCAAAGTACAGAGCGTCCTGACTTCCTGGTCGCCCCTCAAGAGGTTTTCTCCCCTCCCCCGGGTGAGTGAGTGAGGGGGATAATTGCACTGAGGTAAAGGAAGCTATTTAGGGAAAAAGAATTACCATTACAAACGCTTTTTATCTACACACAAAATAAGTGAAATAACCCTTCAAACAAACCTTAATAAATCCACAACCGTACATGCGATCGATACAGCGACTTCACCGTATAAAAAAGACAAGACCCTTGTGAACGCATCGATATGAAATTTATGTTGATAAACTTAAAAATGTGGCCATGTCAGCACGATTTAGAAAAGAGTATCTTTGTGTGTCTTACTAACAAATTTTAAAAGTCGGTTATAATGAAGGTCTATGGGGAAAAATTTGGAACTCTTGTCCTTTAGAAGCTCCAGCAACGAAAAGTAAAATGCGCATCACAAAACTGATCACATTGCCTGAAAGCAGACAAAAATACCTTCCATTTGATATATAAATTGTGTATGACAAGTAGATCTTGTGGGCGTGAGAGCAATTTGTTCCTCCTTTT
The DNA here is from genome assembly GCA_029574335.1 of Rana kukunoris. NCBI lineage: Eukaryota > Metazoa > Chordata > Amphibia > Anura > Ranidae > Rana > Rana kukunoris. Next base: position 348,250,470 of record CM056051.1, read on the forward strand.
TTATAGATAATACGATTCTTTTCAAAACTCACACTCTAAAGGTCACATGACACACTCTAAGCCAGCTCCATAGACACGCAGTGTAATCGATAAACTTTTCTGAAAAAATCACTAAACGTAAATTGCTTTTTCACAAAAACTATAAAAGATTTCAATCTGAAAAGTCATAGCCGGATAGCTGAATATTTTGTGACCGTGGTAAAGTTTGTTTGGTGTCTGTCAGTGAAAGTATGAAGGAGGAGATACATTTTGAATCGGGTACGTTTTTAAGCAGGAATAAGCATGTTCTCATTGACTTCAATGTTAAAAAAAAGCGACTAAAAGCTTAATATTTTAAAAAGTATAAATAGCACAAAAAAACTTGAAGAAGTCCCATCGTTAGCTGAATGAGATGAACATTTTAAAAGTTGAATGGTCTCAATCGCTGAAAGTATGGCGAAGTTACGCAGAGCCAAAAAACGTACGGAATAATAAAATTAAAATTAAGAATAATAAAAAACGAATAACAATACTGGGAATGCTTATTAAAGCATTCCCACTAATAAAAAACGAATAACAATACTGGGAATGCTTATTAAAGCATTCCCACTAATAAAAAACGAATAACAATACTGGGAATGCTTATTAAAGCATTCCCACTAATAAGAATAATAAAAAACGAATAACAATACTGGGAATGCTTATTAAAGCATTCCCACTAATAATAAAAAACGAATAACAATACTGGGAATGCTTATTAAAGCATTCCCACTAATTAAAATTAAGAATAATAAAAAACGAATAACAATACTGGGAATGCTTATTAAAGCATTCCCACTAATTAAAATTAAGAATAATAAAAAACGAATAACAATACTGGGAATGCTTATTAAAGCATTCCCACTAATAAAAAACGAATAACAATACTGGGAATGCTTATTAAAGCATTCCCACTAATTAAGAACTAGAAAATGCATTTCCTGAGGAAAATACTGGGAATGATGAATAGCTGAATTGCTAAGCCCGCACAAATCCCATTCACCATAACCACTATACTATCTTTAGGACATACAAGAAGTGTTCCTTCAGTACTTATAAAGCCTCTCTTTAACCACTTAAGACCCGGACCAAAATGTAGGTAAAGGACCTTGCCCCTTTTTGCGATTCAGCACTGCTTTGTTTTAACTGACAATTGCGCGGTCGTGCGACGTGGCTCCCAAACAAAATTGGCGTCCTTTTTTTCCCCACAAATAGAGCTTTCTTTTGGTGGTATTTGATCACCTCTGCGGTTTTTATTTTTTGCGCTATTAACAAAAATAGAGCGACAATTTTAAAAAAAATGCAATATTTTTTACTTTTTGATATAATAAATATCCCCCAAAAATATATAAAAAAAAAAAATTTTTTTCTCAGTTTAGGCCGATACGTATTCTTCTATGTATTTTTGGTAAAAAAAATCGCAATAAGCGTTTATCGGTCGGTTTTCGCAAAATTTATAGCGTTTACAAAATAAGGGATAGTTTTATTGCATTTTTATTAATTTTTTTTTTTTTACTACTAATAGCGGCAATCAGCGATTTTTTTCGTGACTGCGACAATATGGCGGACACTTCGGACAATTTTGACACATTTTTGGGACAATTGTCATTTTCACAGCAAAAAATGCATTTAAATTGCATTGTTTACTGTAGAAATGACAGCTGCAGTTTGGGAGTTAACCACAGGTGGCGCTGTAGGGGATGTGAGACCTAGTGTGTTTGTTTACAACTGTAGGGGGGTGTGGCTGTAGGTGTGACGTCATCGATCGCGTCCCCCTATTACAGGGATGACGCGATCGATGCTGCGGCCACAGAGAAGCACGGGGAAGCCGTGTGTACACACGGCTCTCCCCGTTCTTCCGCTCCAGGGACGGATCGCAGCACTCCAGCGGCGATCGGGTCCGCGAATCCCGCGGTCCCGGAGCTTCGGACCGGGTCGCGGGCGCGCGCCCCACGGCTGGGTACTAAAATCAACTTATATATACGTTGATGTGCCCAGCCGTGCCATTCTGCCGACGTAAATGTGCAGTAGGCGGTCCTTAAGTGGTTAATCATTAAAGGTGATGTAAAGGTAAAATCATTTTCCCTAAATAACTTCCTTTACCTTAGTGCAGTCCTCCTTTACTTACCTCATCCTTTGTTTTCGATTTTAAATGTCCTTATTTCTTCTGAGAAATCCTCACTTCCTGTTCTTCTGTCTGTAACTCCACACAGTAGTGCAAGGCTTTTTCCCTGGTGTGGAGAAAGCCTCTGGAGGGGGGAGGGGGTGAGCAGGACGCCCACTAACACACAGCTCCTTTCTCTATCTGCAAATTACAGAGCGTCCTGACTTCCTGGTCGCCCCTCCCCCCTCAAGAGGTTTTCTCCCCTCCCCAGGTGAGTGAGGGGGATAATTGCACTGAGGTAAAGGAAGCTATTTAGGGAAAGAATTACCATTACAAACGCTTTTTATCTACACACAAAATAAGTGAAATAACCCTTCAAACAAACCTTAATAAATTCACAACCGTACATGCAATCGATACAGCGACTTCACCGTATAAAAGACAAGACCCTTGTGAACGCATCGATATGAAATTTATGTTGATAAACTTAAAAATGTGCCCATGTCAGCGATTTAGAAAAGAGTATCTTTGTGTGTCTTACTAACAAATTTTAAAAGTCGGTTATAATGAAGGCCTATGGGGAAAAATTTGGAACTCTTGTCCTTTAGAAGCTCCAGCAACGAAAAGTAAAATGCGCATCACAAAACTGATCACATTGCCTGAAAGCAGACAAAAATACCTTCCATTTGATATATAAATTGTGTATGACAAGTAGATCTTGTGGGCGTGAGAGCAATTTGTTCCCCCTTTTTTATAGATAATCAGAGTTTTTTCAAAACTCACACTGTAAAGGTCACATGACTCACTCTAGCAGCTTTCCATAGACACGCAGTGAAATCGATAACATTTTCTGAAAAAAATCACTAAACGTAAATTGCTTTTTCACAAAAACTATAAAAGATTTTAATCTGAAAAGTCATAGCCGGATAGCTGAATATTTTGTGACCGTGGTAAAGTTTGTTTGGTGTCTGTCAGTGAAAGTATGAAGGAGGAGATACATTTTGTACGGCAAGAGATTTGAAGCAAGAAAAAGCATGTTCTCATTGACTTCAATGTTAAAAAAAAAGCAACTAAAAGTTTAATATTTTAAAAAGTATAAATAGCACAAAAAAACTTGAAGAAGTCCCATCGTTAGCTAAATGAGATGAACATTTTAAAAGTCGAATGGTCTCAATCGCTGAAAGTATGGCGAAGTTACGCAGAGCCAAAAAACGTACGGAATAAAATTAAGACATAAGAATAATAAAAAACGAATAACAATACTGGGAATGCTTATTAAAGCATTCCCACTAATTAATAAGAATAATAAAAAACAAATAACAATACTGGGAATGCTTATTAACCACTTAAGGACCCCCGCACGCACATATACGGCCACAGAATGGCACGTACAGGTACAAGGGCGTAAATTTACGCCCCCGCCTAAGTGCGGTTCGGGGGTCCCATCGGGACCCCCTCCGCGGCGTGCGGGGGTCCCCCTGGCTCCGGGAGCGATCCGGGATCTGCGGGCGGATGTCGGCGAATACCCGCCCCCCCGCGATCGCTCCCAGCCAATGGGAGCGCGCTCCCAACCTGTCACTTCCTCCTCCTGTGTTTACACAGGAAGGAGGAAATGATGTATTCTCTCATCGCAGCGCTGTTTCCCAGCGCTGCTGATGAGAGAGGACACCACAAGTAAGTGTGCACCAACACAACACTGACACACACTCACATAGGCATATTAACCCCTTGTGATCGCCCCCCCCACCCCCCTGTCACAGTGTCACTGAATGCAGTGATCTAATCACTGCATTTAGTGTCAGTGTGACAGGCAGTGTAAAAAACAGTTAGTGTTAGGTTCAGGATAGCCCCCCCACCCCCCCTAATAAAGTTTTAACCCCCTGATCACCGCCCTAGTTAACCCTTTCACTCCCTATTGCCAGCGTCACTAAGCGATCATTTTTCTGATCGCTGTATTAGTGTCGCTGTTCCCGCTAGGTAGCTATTTTTTTTTATTGAGATTTTTTTTTTTACTAAAGACATGTGCCAAATAAATTTTGGCCTAAATGTTTGACTAAAATTTAGTTTATTTGATTTTTTTTTAACAAAAAGTAAAAAATAGTGTTTTTTTTCAAAAATGTCGCTCTATTATTGTATATAGCGCAAAAAAAAAATCGCAGAGGTGATCAAATACCACCAAAAGAAAGCTCTATTTGTGGGAAGAAAAGGACGCAAATTTTGTTTGGGAGCTACGTCGCACGACCGCGCAATTGTCTGTTAAAGCGACGCAGTGCCGAATCGCAAAAACACCTTGGGTCATTTACCAGCGTATTGGTCCGGGTCTTAAGTGGTTAAAGCATTCCCACTAATAATAAAAAACGAATAACAATACTGGGAATGCTTATTAAAGCATTCCCACTAATTAATAAGAATAATAAAAAACGAATAACAATACTGGGAATGCTTATTAAAGCATTCCCACTAATAATAAAAAACGAATAACAATACTGGGAATGCTTATTAAAGCATTCCCACTAATTAAGAATAATAAAAAACGAATAACAATACTGGGAATGCTTATTAAAGCATTCCCACTAAAAAACGAATAACGATACTGGGAATGCTTATTAAAGCATTCCCACTAAATATTTTCTGTCAGAGACAGTCCGTCTGTCTAAAGATGTGGATTGAAGGTTAATTGAAATCTGTTACACGGGGGGGGGGGTGTCTCTGCCCTGTCTTAAGGCTAACTCAACTCTCCAGACAGTCCCATTGTTCTGTGGCTGGCTATTGTGTACATTGATTGCCCTGGGGCTTTTGTCTCAATACACATAACAGTCTTTCTATTCAAACTATCCAACCAATCTCTGCTGCGTCATTTTGAAGTCCTCATTTCCATGGAAGAGGATCTGAGTGGGAACCACAAATGTACTTTACAATTGACCATTAGGAAAGCGGTTGTTGGGGACGGGATGTTCCAAATTCTGTATAAAAGTGTGTTGTGTACTTTTAATAAATTAGTCCTGTTTGAACATACATACAGCCTGCCTGGTGTGTGTTCTAAATGGATCGCGAACGGCACATAGCTGTAGTTCGGATCACGGAGCCTTGGATGACTGAACCATCAGACGTTGCAATCGGCAATCTGATCTAATAGAAGCAGAGGAGTGTCGGGAGAGCAGAACCGAATGAGCAAGGGTCTCGTCACAGGAGAAATCTAAAGTGCTAATTTTAAAGGCTTATTGCAAGTTATTGCTTATTGCAAGTTATTGTCATAAAAAGTGGGAACCCAGGTCCTAGACCAGGGGACATGTATCAATGCAAAAAAAAATGCATTTTTTTCGGGAGCTGAGATTTAAATAATGCTTTAAGTGAAACAATAACAGTGAAATATTCCTTTAAATTTCATACCTAGGGGGTGTGTATAGTATGCCTGTTAAGCAGTGCTTGTTTCTCGTGCTTAGAACTGTCCCTGTGTAATAGGCGCTCGATCACGTTGTATTGCGTTCCGCGCTGGAACGCATAGGCGGCCGCGCGTTGACATCATCGCCTGGCGCCCCGTGCGTTTCAGCCTGGAACGCGGAAGTGTGCCGCCGTCAGCTGCTTATAAAAGCCTCTAGCCCCATTTAAACAGGGTCATGTTATTGTCGGCCTTAGCCAACCTGGCTACTTTTAAACATACAAACTACTGGTACCATCCATCCCCTAAACTGAACGAGCAGCACAACCTGGATCCATGATGCCTCTCAGTTATCCATTGCCTCCATTCACGCTGCCCATCTTACTGCTGTGGCTGGGGACACCTTAAGATATCTGGCATCAGGGGACCCTTCATGACAGAATCCCTTTGCTGCTGCAATACTCTGCTTACTGGAGAATACTCGTCCTCTGCAAACGGATAAATACCATTACTATGTTACATTTGTTGCTCTGGAATTACCCAGATCACATATAGTCTTGCTACGTACTGTAATTGACACTGCTTTTACTTTTACTACCGTGCACCTTGAGATTACTTAACGTGGCTTCTTGAAACAGTTGTGGAAAATCTTAAAGGGACATATACTCTCAAACCATTTAAGCTTCAATTGTCTCTCCCAAGTTAATGCTACTTGCATACAGTATTTGTATATGCTACGTGCTTGATATTCGTTGTTATTTGTATACTGGCTTCTGCCCGAAAATACTGAACATGTTCGTTATACCTTTTCTTGGCTAAGGTTGTTGTTATACCTCCTCCCTTAGTAGCCCAATGCATTCCCTTATGCTAAGTGATATGATGTAGAGAACCCCCAAACTCCTGTTTTCTGATTGGAGTGATGCCTGGGGTCCGTACTGATAATCACTTGCATAAGAGGAGTGCATTGGAATCTTTAATGCAGTTGTGCTCATTGATCTTTATTGTAATCTTCTATGTTAGCGGTTGGTGGCATGTTTTAATACCTCCGCCCTTAGTAGCTCAACGCATTCCTATATGTGAGCGAGATGATGTAGTGACCCCCCAAACTCCTGTTCTCTGATTGCAGTGATGCCTGGGGCCCAGTACTGAAATCTTACATAACGTAGGAAGGTGCATTGAATTCTTTCCTTAACCACAGTTGAGGTTCTCTCCCGTTCATCGTAGTTTGTGACACCCTGCACAAAGTGTAATTTCTTAAGGAAAAAAAGTAATTTAAAAGTACTCGCGGCTATAATGAATTGTCAGGTCCCGGCAATACAGAGAAAAGTCATTGATAAAAAATAAAATAAATGCGTGGGGTTCCCCCCAAATTCAATTACCAGGCCCTTCAGGTCTGGTATGGATATTAAGGGGAACCCTGGGTCAAAAAAAAATGACGCAGGGTTCCCACCAAATATCCATACCAGACCCTTTATCCAAGCACGCAGCCTGGCAGACGGCAGTAAAAGAGGGGGGGACGAGAGAGTGCCCACCCTCCTGAACTGTACCAAGCCACATGCCCTTAACATGGGGAGGATGCTTTGGGGGTCTATGACCCTTCAAAGCACCATGTCCCGATGTTGATAGGGACAAGGGCCTGATCCCCACAACCCTTGCCCGGCTAGTTATTTCCTGCATACTGCAAATGCGTAACAAGAACAGAATCTTGTCTGCAAACTACAAAACAATAAGATAACCTTATAGAAAGATAACCAAAAGGTCAATAACAAGAAATCAAGGAATATAAACTTGTTCCTAAATAAAGCGTTTTACTGAGATATGTGTCTGTGAGGAACAATATGTAATAGAAATATGACTTGAACAATTATCCACAAAATGGATACTTAGGGCCAGATTCAGTAAGAAGTTACGCGGCTTATCTCTAGATAAGCCACGTAACTTCTTAGATGCGCCGGCGTATCTTTTTTCTGTATTCAGAAAACCAGATACGCCGGGATTGAGTTAAAATACAAGCGGCGTAATTGTATTACACCGTCGTATCTTAACTGCATTTTTAAGATGGCCGCTAGGGGCGTTCCCGCTGATTTACGCCTAGAATATGTAAATCAGCGAGATACGCTAATTCACGAACGTACGCCCAGCCGACGCATTTAATTTACGCCATTTACGTAAGGCGTTTTCCGGCATAAAGACAAACCACCAAAAAGATGGCGCATCCTATGTTAAGTATGGACGTCGGGACCGCGTCAAATTTTTCAGATTTCACGTCGTTTGCGTAACTTGTCCGTGAATGGGGATTTACGTCAATTACGTTCACGTCGAAAACAATGTGTCATAGCGTCATAATTTGGAGCATGTGCACTAGGATACGTCCAAGGTCGGTGCATGCGCAGTTAAAAAAAAAACATAAAAACTTGGGGTCACAACACATTACCATAAAACACGCCCACCTCATTCACATTTGAATTACCCGGGCTTACGCCGGCCCATTTGGGCTACGCCACCGTAACTTAGCTTGGTGAATACAGTATTTGCCTCGCTAAATTACGTTGGCGTAGCGTATCAGAGCTACGTTACTCCCGCGTAATTTTAAACCGGGCTACCTGAATCTGGCCCTTAGTCTAAGATGGAGTCACAATGGCTAATATTCCTTTAGTCCCCTCTTAATTCATGAAATGAATTTCTACATATATATAGTGACCTAGTTTACATATACATATGGGGTAATACACCTAGAAATACAGTGAGTTATAACTTATATGTGATTTCTAATAACTAGAAGTCCCAAGTCCCACTACAAATCTGAAGGAGAGCGACGACTCGCAGTCCAAGGACAGCGGCTATGGAACGCTCTACCCACAGACATTCGGATGGAAGTGAACCATCGGGCCTTCAGAAAAAACCTAAGACACATCTATTTTAAAGCGTGGCTAGATGACGACATTGGATACAGCGCCTTGAGGCGATTTAGTTCGCATTTGCAGCGCCATACAAGTTACTCCCTGAGTGTTTAGAAACCCATTTGAGTATGTTTATAAGCTTCCAGATATATTGCATAAGGTAGTATATCCTTAGGGGGGCGCTGGGCCCTTTCCACTATGCACATACAACACTAAAAACATAAGTAGAGTATTACTGCAAAGATTAGGAACATTATAAGGGTGAGCATAAAAAATGCCCCCAAATCCAAACCTTCCTGCACCAAAGGGGCCTAATGTTTTGGCAATATCCCTGGTCTCTTCATTAAATCTATTTCCCAACCTGTACTAGAAGGGAACCAGGCCCAGGCCATATTATTAATATGTTTGAGAGGATACCTGGGGTAAAAACTAGCTTTAAGAAGGTGTCCTCTGTTACTATCACCTAATATCCTTATTTACTGGGACCAGGGCCGCTAAATAACACCATCCCTGGGATTCTAAAGGGATCCGGGGATAACATCCTTGCAACAGATGTATGTATGATCAAGGGCTAAAGGCAACCTTTGACAAATTCTCCTTAGCTCATAGAAGAGACCGGAAAATTTTATAATTGACAATAATTGTCCTACTGTAGAGGTGAGTTGGCGTTTAGAAATAAAGGTTCTGGGGTATGGAAGAAGGAGCTATACCGTGATGTTGCTGGAAATTTAAGTGCAGCAGGTTGGCAAGCTGTACCACTTCTTGTTGAATTACTTAACCTAAAGCACAAATCTGGGGAGTGGCTTCTACCCATTGCTTGGAACATAAAAGTGTTGTCTGTAAATGTTCTTCTAACATCAGTAATACAAATAAGTGGGGTACCCTTTTAGAAGAGGAGTGAAGCCTTAAAGGGATTCTAGTGGTACCCGGGTGGAATTTACTACATATCCAACATTTGTCACACCCTAAATTCCTAGCATAAGCATACTTAAACTTAAAAATTTTGGGGCAGATTCTGGTAGAATCCGCAGTGGCGTAGCGTAAGCCATTTACACTACGCCGCCGCAACTTACTGAAACAAGTGCCGTATTCTCCAAGCACTTGCTCCGTAGTTTGCGGCAGCGTAGTGTAAATGGCACAGCGTATCCCCGCGTAATTCAAAGGGGGCGGCTTGTATTTAAATTAAGCGCGCCCCCGCGTCGATCGAACTGTGCATGCGCCGGCCAGGAAAAAAGCCCAGTGCGCATGCTCCAGCTCACGTCGGAAAATGTTGTTGAAACCGACGTGAAAACGGCGTGATCGTCACTTACGCAATGCCCTATTCGCGAAAAACTTAGTAAAACTACGTAACCGATGGAAAAAGACGACGCTGACCCAACGCCATACTTAACATGGCATACGACGGAACTTCCCCTACTTCATATAGCAGGGGTAGGTTTACGCGGACGTAAACGACGTAAACGACGACAAGGCGGTGTAAAAACGTTCGGGAATCGGCGTATTAGGCTCATTAGGCAAATGAGAAATCAACTTAAAAGCCACCTAGCGGCCAGCGAAGTAATTACATCTAATATCCGACGGTGTAAGTGTTTTACACCTGTCGGATTTTCGCTGTATCTATGCGGAAATGATTCTATGAATCAGACGCATAGATACCCGGGGAAAAAAACAGAGATACGACGGTGTTTCCTGAGATACACCGTCGTATCTCTTTTGAGAATCTGGCCCTTTGTCAGTAAAACTTTCACCAACTTTCTCTTTTCATTCTAGCATGTTACGTACCTGGTTACCAGAGTCTGATGCAGGGTAGCCTCTCGTACGGCTCTGGTTCGCGAGCCACTGAAGTGGGAACAGTGGACTCGGAGCACAGAGGGGTAGGAGTGTCGGTGGTGATGAGTAGACACAGGTGGATGAATACCTCTGGAGGGAAGATGCAGAGATGCTGAAGCGTAGAGTGGGTCAGCGACCCGCATGGATGCTGCGACTACAGCGGCACAAGCTGGTAAGCAGTATGGGTTTACTGGAACAGCAGGGTCAGACAAGCCGGGTCATAACAGGTGAGCATGCAGGCAGATGGTTGAAGAGTAGTCGTTTAAACAAGCAGGTGGATCTGGCAACAGAGGGATCAAGCAGGTGGGTAGTCAAACAGAGCCGGGTCGGGGTTGGAGAGGTTTGGGTAGTCAGACAAGCCGGGTTCAGAGTTCGATCAGGTTTCAGGCAGGAATAACAAACAAACAGGTCTCATGTAGGATCCAGTCAGAACTGCAGATCAGGCAGCAATGTGCTGCAAACAGCAAAGATCTTTTAAAGTGTGTTTGGCGCCACAGCCGACTAACGTGCACACGCGCGCTCCCGTGCGCGCCCCCGTGCATGCGCACGTGGCATGGACGCACGTGCACGAGCGCGGGACCCACGACGGCGCGCCAATTGCCTGGAGGAAGCCTGCATGGAGGAGGACTGCATGAAGGACGTCTGCGGAGGTGAAGATGGCAAAGAGGTGAGTCCCTGACATTGCCCCCCCCCCCAAGGGGCAGCCTCCGGATGCCTAGTCAGGCTGCTTTGTCAGGATGAGCAAGGAAAAAAGCACGTAGCAATTATTTGGCATGAATGTTACCTTCAGGCTCCCAGGAATTATCCTCTGGACCAGGAGTCTCCAAACTATGGCCCTCCAGGTGTTCAGGAACTACAATTCCCATCATGCCTAGTCATGTCTAAGAATGTCAGAGTTTTACAATGCCTCATGGGAAGTGTAGTTCCACAGCAGCTGGAGGGCCGTAGTTTGGAGATCCCTGCTCTGGACCATACCCCTTCCATTTGACCAGAAACTGGTTTTGTCCTTGTCGCTTCCTGCAGTCCAATATGGCTTCCACTACGTACTCTTCAAAACCATCGATCTGGACAGGTTCAGGAGGCATGGATCCTCTGTTATAGGGTTGTCCCGATACCACTTTTTTAGGACCGAGTACAAGTACCGATACTTTTTTTCATGTACTTGCCGATACCGAATACCGATACTTTTTTTAAATGTCATGTGACAGTTTTCAAACCACAATACAGACTAAGGATATTTTCTTTAGAATTATGAAGAACTCTAACTCAAGACATTATAAAAGAATAAAAATTTGTAAAAATTAATAAATATGTTTTATTTTCTTGTCACGCAGTAGTAAAAAACTCAAATAATTTTCACAGAACATGTTGATAAATACAAAAAAAGTATTCTATTTAGGTATCGGGAGCATTTGCGCGAGTACAAGTACTCCCGCAAATACTCGGTATCGTTTCCGATACCGATACTAGTATCGATATCTGGACAACGCTACTCTGTTAGGGAAGGGATCAGGAACTGCAGGTTTGAGTAAAGAAACATGAAATATGAAATACAGGATGCATCTTCAGGGAATTAGGTAGAGACAGTTTATATGATGCTAAATTAATCTTTCTCTTAACCCGGGAAGGGTCCCAAAAACTTAAGTGCCAACTTCTTAGATGGGCAAGGTAGTCTTAAGTTATTCGTGGACAACCATACCTGATCATCTGGTTTGAGATCCAACTCCCACTCCTCCTTTTGTCGAAGAATCTTTTACCGTCAGCTTGAGCCTTGATTATTGCTTCACGTAGTATCTGGTTGTTATGTTGAAGAAACTCCAAGATATCTTGAACTGCTGGGACTGTCGACTCTGAAAAGAAATCTAGCAGAAATGTTAAATTAAAACCATAATTAGAGAAGAAAGGGGATTGCCCCGTGGCTGAATGTTTGGCATTGTTATATGCAAACTCTGCTAGAGGTAGCAGCGAGACCCAATCATCAACTGTCGGAGACAATATTGGATGGTACTCCATGTAGCCTGATCATCTCTTTGATGAAAACACGAGCAGTTTCAGCAGCAGAAGGTGTTTTCTTCAAAGGGAGGAAGTGAGCCATCTTGGTAAAACTATCTACAATGACAAAGATTGCTGTACACCCTTCGGAACAGGGAAGTTCCACAATAAAGTCCATTGCAATCATTTCCCAAGGTCTATTGGGTACGGGTAGAGGTTTTAATAGACCCCAGGCTTGTTTTCTGGGTGTTTTGTTCTGATTGCAGGTGGGACAAGAGTTGATATATGTTTTACAAAAGTCCTCTAAATCAGGCCACCAGAAAGTGCGTCTCACTAATTCGAGGGTTTTGTGGACTCCAAAGTGCCCCGCCAACGGGTGGTCATGAAGAAATTTTTTAAACTTCCACTTGGATAATCTCTGATACAAAGACTTGACTTCCTCTCCAGAATAAACCGTCTCTGAAAGTTAACGAGATATTGGGGGGTTTGGAAAATTCGGAAGATGCTTCCCTGATCGTGGACAGCAGGTCAGTATGCAAAAGTAGGAAGTTGCCATCAGGAAGAATGGTGTCTGGAACGGATGTGTCCTTCGGATTGTCATGCATCCGTGATAATGAGTCTGGTTTGACATTCTTGGATCCAGGTCGATAGGTAATATGAAAACGAGAAAAGAAAAGAGCCCAACGGGCTTGTCGTGGTTTTAACCGTTTAGCTGTCCTTAGATACTCCAAGTTCTTGTGATCTGTGTAGGTCAGTACAGGATGAGCAGCGCCTTCGAGTAAGGCTTTTCTAAAGCGGCCTTGATGGCTAACAGTTCTCGATCCCCCACGTCGTAATTCCTCTCTGCGGGGGAGAGCTTACGGGAGAAGAATCCTACTGGATGCATTAAATCCTTGTCCCATGAACACTGTAAAATGACGGCCCCTACCGCTACTTCAGAGGCATCCACTTTGAGAAGAAAAGGCAGTGCTGGATTGGGATGACAGAGGATCGAAGTGGATGTAAAGAGCCCCTTCAGGGTATCAAAGGCTTCTTGAGCTTCCTGATTACATCGGAAACAAAGGTTTTGTTTGGTGAGTTGAGTAATGGGAGCTACTATCGTAGAAAAGTTCTTAATGAATTTTCTATAAAAATTTGCAAACCCGATAAAGCGTTGTACCCCTTTTTTATCCAGGGGCGTTGGCCAGTCCAGGATGGCGGATACTTGTTTCGGATCCATTTCAATTCCGGCTGGGGAAATCACTAGGCCTAAGAATTTAATAGTTAGTTGCTCGAACTCGCATTTTTCTGCTTTTGCGTATAGGGGGTGCAAGCGGAGACGGTTTAGGACCTTGCAGACATGCACTCGGTGCTCTTCTAGGGAACAGGAAAAGACCAGGATGTCATCCAGATAAACAATGACGAAGATGTCTAAGAAGTCTCTAAATATATCGTTGACAAAGTGTTGAAATGTAGCAGGTGCATTACATAAGCCAAAGGGCATTACCAAACACTCATAGTGTCCATATCTGGTGCGGAACGCTGTCTTCCATTCGTCACTATCTCTGATGCGTATCAAGTTATACGCTCCCCTCAGGTCCAGTTTAGTGAAAATAACAGCCGATCGTAATTTTTGAAAAAGTTTGGGTATTAGGGGCAGAGGATAGCGATTCTTTACCGTGATGTTGTTTAGTTCCCGATAGTCAACGCAGGGACGGAGAGTCTGGTCTTTCTTTGTGACAAAGAAGATTTCCGCGCCTGCTGGCGAGGTGGACGGACGGATGAATCCTTTAGCCAAATTCTCATCAAGATACATTTTTAAGGCGTCCAAAGGGTATTTCAGCCCCAGGGAGGAGCTCAATCGGACAATCATATAGCCGATGAGGTGGAAGAGAATCAGCTCCTTTCTTGCTAAACACGTCAAGGAATCCATGATACGGTACTGGGACGGACTGAAGCAGACTGGGATCAGCATTCAAACACATCAGAGTAGGAGATGGGTTAGACGGTCTGGGCAGGCAGTGTTCCTGACAGTAGTAAGAAGGGAAGGTGATTCTTCCAGATATCCAATCAACTTGGGGGTTGTGTGCCTGGAGCCAAGGTATGCCTAAAATTACTGGAAACAAAGGTAATGAAATAACGTCCAAAATGAATAGTTCCTTGTGTTGGAGAGAAGAAGTAGCAGGTAATGGAAGCGTCTCTTGTGTTACCTGACCAGACTTGATGTGTGTGGTAGATTTTGGGTACAGTTAGTTGGCGCTGCTATATATTTGTGATCTGTATAACTAGTGTTGGGTACTTATAGCAAATGAGTTTATTTGAGAAAACTCCCTGCTCCACCAAATAATCCCTTTTTTTGATAATCCCACTGGGGAAAAATGATTATGTTTTATGTCCTTATGTATCCCACTGGTGAATGCCCTATGGATTATAATGTCCCACTACTCAGAATTAATTATCTTTTGTGAGGTGCGGTAAACAACTGTGAAACCTCGTTTTTGAGTGCAATATAATATGAACTTAATAAAATATAATTTGATAAAATTGATAGTACCAGTCCTATTGGCTGATTAGTGATTAGCTTATGTGAATCCAGTGCTGTAGTAAAAGTGCTAAGTGCTATTTGCGATCATGTAAGATACTTGGTTATATCCCAATATTGATGAAACTTCATCTAGAAGTGCTGGTGATTCATTTAAAGTGACATTTAGAAGTACTGGTGCTAAACCCTTTGGGTGCTGTAACACAGTATGTATGATCAATATACACTATGATGAGCTGATATTTAGCCCTGATAAGTGCTGTGACCATACCACGAAATACAAAAATGGTGCAGGATAAAAAATATAAGTAAAAATAATTAAAAAATATATATGAAATTAGTTAAAAAATATATAATGATAAAAAATATCCAGTGTAAAAGTTAATGTGGCAGTAATACCACACAGTGGTGCTAATTCCAATTAGTTCTATGCTTCTACACTCTGAGAGGTGGGAACTCCAAAGCAATATAAAATCCAATAGGAATACAATTAATTGGCATCTATATCCTCATGTACATAAACAATAGTGATATAGGGAAAGTCCGGCAGAAATATGGTGACATCTATGACATAAATTTTAGATGTAAATGACTGCAGGTGTCAGATGAGACTCCAATTGTTCCCCCACATGTGTCCCCACTTACCAGATCGATGTCCCCACAGAGGGGGTATGGAGCGTTGGGGATCATTGGGTTGTGGCCGTGGCTTACCAATCGCTGCGCTTAATGGGTCAGTCGCTGCGCGTGATGGATTCAGTCGCTGCGCATATAGGATCAGTCGCTGCGCTTGGTAGATCCAAGTTGTAGCCAGTGACTCCAGAAAATCGTAATATTATGAGGAGAAAAAAGAGAAAAATCCTCATAGGGTAGTACTTCCTGGTTTTATTAAAAAGCTTGTTTCCGATTGGAACAACAAAATTAAAAATTATAATAAAGTAAAGGTTAAAAAAGGAAGCTGCTACTCCGCAGCTAGTCAAATGTCCAGTATGCTGAATTGTACCAGACGGGTTACGGGAGCCTCTCTGCACAATAGCCGTGTGGAGCGTGTCGCTGTATGCGTTCCACTACAGAGCGCGTCCCTACCCGGAAGTCCTTGCTGGTCTCAGCTAAGCGTAACGGAGCGCGTGACGTGAGAGCGTATAGTCACCTGACCGGTTTCGTCTATGGACGTTTTCAAAGGCCACAAATATATAGCAGCGCCAACTAACTGTACCCAAAATCTACCACAATCTATCATCTCTCTTTGAGAGATTATACAGTAGGCAGCAGCTCATACACCCAGTCCTAGCACGGATAATCTCCATAACCATCTCTAGACTTGATGTGTGAGCCGTCGGCCAAAAAAACGGAAAGTTTAAAGTCTTTTTTACGTAAAGGTATGTTATGAAGATTAACAAAAGTGGAATCAATAAAACAGCTGCATGCGCCCGAATCAACGATAGCGTTGACCAACACCGTCTTTTCCGGAAGCTGTAAGGAAAGTGAGAGAACAAGGTGGGTGGTGTGGGCAGAAATGGCTGAGATGTTAACAGGAGCGAAAGATCTGAACTTATGTGTATGGCAGGACAGTTATACACGTAATGGCTGACCTCGCCACAGTAGAGACACAGGTTCAACTGACGACGGCGTGTGCGTTCTTCCGGAGTAAGGGAGGGTCGCATCACTACTAATTGCACTAGCTGTGGGGATGCATTCCCCTCTTTGAGGAAAAGTCCACATATGACTTTTCCAAGTCATCCCCCGCCCAAACCTTCAAATCTCTCTCTCTCTGTGGTATGTGTCTGGAGATCTAATGAATACTCTAGCAGTGCTATTGTACTATAGTGTTAGTACTGGCATTTGGGTTTGTGCTGGCTGCTCTTGTAACTGACTCTTCACATGTACTCTAATAACAGCAGAATCTACAAAACCCTTGTGTACATCAGGAAAAACAGTGGAAGTCATAAGTGACCTGGGACAAATGTCCCATTGAGCAATGCTGTGACACTACCTCACCCTGTCCTCATATTTAATCCCAAAAAGGCATTTAAAATCCTAGCCTTTGGGATAACTCCATATCTGCCCAAACTTTGAGCAAACAGGTGTGAATATTTTAGGTAACATTATAGTTGGTCTGCCTAGGGTAAATGATGTTACCATCCCCTACCACCATTGCTCAGGAGGCATACCCTGGACCTGAACCGGGACCACCCTTGGAAAAGAAACACACAGGGCAAAGCTCTAAATTTTATTTTTGGTGAGGACACCTGCCATAGTCTTACAATTGTCCCCTGCATACCAACATAAGGAGGACGCCAAATCTGGGTGCTACAACCACAGCACTATTCAAAAACCTATTTGACATAATGTCAACTCATTGGACCCACATTGGATGAGTCCTATATACATCAGTGGCGGCCCGTCCATAGGGGTGCCCGGGCGCCGCCCCCCCTCCTGTAGTAAAAAAATAAATTAAAATTAAAAACGGGCCCTTTTAAGACATTTTATTTTGCTAAAATGTCATTTTTAGTTTTTCCTTTAGTTTTTTCCTGCAGTTCTGGCGGCCGTCACCCCCTATCGCAAATAACACAAATTCAATGCAATGCATTGAATGTGAGTTATCATTGTTGCCAGCTGCCGCTGGTCTATTCATATAACCGGACGTTTGGGCGCCAGTTACCTGAATAGCGGCAGCTGAGGGGAACTGTCTATCAGAGCTGCTGGCTCTAATAGGCTTTCCAAGTACAGCCCTCCGGCTCTCGGATGTCTATACTCGGAGCGCAGGCAACCTGCATTCCTTGCATAAGACTGACGGTCGTTTCAGCCAATCAGGTTTCCGGATTCTGGTTATCAGGAACCTGATTGGCTGAAGCTTCACCACGGCGGCAGAAGACATCGAGGGAGGACATGGAAGCTTCAGGTAAGTGCTTTTTACAGGGAAAGGAGCATCATGGGGCACAGTGGCATCATGGGGCACAGTGGCATCATGGGGCACAGTGGCATCATGGGGCACAGTGGCGACAATGAGCACAGTGGCATCATGGGGCACAGTGATGACAATGGGAACAGTGGCATCATGGGGCACAGTGGTGACAATTAAAGCACAGTGACTGAATTTGATGGCATGGCACATGGGTGACAATTGATGGCACAGTTGCTGTGTTGCATGGCACAGTGGTGACAATTGATGGCACAGTTGCTGTGTTTGATGGCATGGCACAGTGGTGACAATTAATGGCACAGTGGCTGCGTTTGATGGCATGGCACAGTGGTGACAATTGATGGCATGGCACAGTGGTGACAATTGATGGCATGGCACAGTGGTGACAATTGATGGCACAGTGGTGACAATTGATGGCACAGTGACTGCATTTGATGGCATGGCACAGTGGTGACAATTGATGGCACAGTTGCTGTGTTGCATGGCACAGTGGTGAAAATTGATGGCACAGTTGCTGTGTTTGATGGCATGGCACAGTGGTGACAATTAATGGCACAGTGGCTGCGTTTTATGGCATGGCACAGTGGTGACAATTGATGGCACAGTTGCTGTGTTTGATGGCATGGCACAGTGGTGACAATTGATGGCAAAGTGGCTGTGTTTGATGGCATGGCACAGTGGTGACAATCTATGGCACAGTTGCTGTGTTGCATGGCACAGTGGTGACAATTGATGGCACAGTTGCTGTGTTGCATGGCACGGTGGTGACAATTGATGGCACAGTTGCTGTGTTGCATGGCACAGTGGTGACAATTGATGGCACAGTTGCTGCATTTGATGGCATGGCACAGTGGTGACAATTGATGGCACAGTTGCTGTGTTGCATGGCACAGTGGTGACATTTGATGTCACAGTTGCTGTGTTGCATGGCACAGTAGTGACAATTGATGGCACAGTTGCGGTGTTGCATGGCACAGTGGTGACAATTGATGGCACAGTTGCTGCATTTGATGGCATGGCACAGTGGTGACAATTAATGGCACAGTTGTTGCATTTGATGACATGGCACAGTGGTGATAATTGATGGGCACATTGGCTTCATTTGATTGGCACAGTGGCTGCATTTGATGGCACAGTGGCTGCAAGTGATGGGCACAGTGGCTGCAAGTGATGGGCACAGTGAGGCTGCAATTATTTATTTTCCGTTTGCGCCCCCCCAAAAATTTTGAGCACCAGCCGCCACTGATATACAGTCAGGTCTCAGCTCCTCCTGCCTCATTTCCTTGTCCCCTATCTCACTTGTGTGTCCTGTCTCTGTCAGGAATAGGGAGGAGGGGTTTTGGGGGGGAGCGAATTTAATTCTATATGGGTTGTGGCTTTACCTAAGGACTAGGAAAAAAACAACGGAACTCCTTATACATATACAATGTTTATCTAGCAATATAAACAATACAAATAATAAATGCACAAGATCCTTTTAATATTCCGGCATGCTCAACCAACCCGGCCACAGAGAATATTTTTAATTCGTTCCAAACTCCTTTTTCCCTTCACAAGTACGAAAGGAGGGGCGATTTCCTCACAGAGAACCCTGAGGAACCTCTGCGGAACTTAACATTTAACACTTAACTTTTCAAATGCTTTGTTTCTGTATTAGCCAATGGACTCCAGACACCGATTAACTATTAACAACTGATAACAAAAAGGAATTACAATAACTGTTTGCCATTGCGGCCGCTCTTCTGTTAAAAGCAGAGTTTTTGGTCTGGGGTGTTCATTGACCCTCACTATCAGCATTTGTAAGTTTTAACATTTAACTCATAGAGCACCTTGGCTCATGGAGGTACAAGACTTTCATGTTCATTCACATAATCACAAACAATCACTTTGTTCACTTCAATTCAATATCACCCTTACAAACCAACAGATTATTTTAGATTTGTCACACAACAGAAAAGGACAGCTCCTCAGTCTGAGGGAGAGCAGAGAAGAAGAAGCAGTTTTTTCTCTCCCTCACCCATAGTTCTTACCCCTACTTAACAGTTAAACTGTTGAGGTCTAACAAAAATTACAGATCCTACACAAAACAGAACAGTACCCGCCTCATGAGTCCATACATTTTTGAACCCGTGCCCAGTTATGGCTGTAGGGAGGAAGGTTTAAAAAAAAAAAATTCATGTAACAGAGAATGATTTTCAGTTATGAGGTCAACCTGTCTTTCAGTTTGTATCTGCTACCGCTTCTCAGAACAGTCAGTTTCAAAAATACAATACTGTCTTAATTAGGTTTCTCAGAACCTTTACAAGAACTCCCAGAGTCTTACCTTGTGATGGTTTGACTCTGTCCTACCTGAAGAATGGCTGGTTTTCGCCATATTTTGGAGAGACAGACACATTAATTACACATCTGTGTGTTCAGCTATTTAGTGCTGGCCTGGCTGTGGCTCAGAGCCCCACCCACAGACAGGAAGTCTGGTCCTGGGAGCCAGGTGTGAGCTCCCAAACCCTCTGAGAGGAGTCAGAGGCGCTGCATAGGTGCAGCTACAGCATGCATGACTGCACGAGGCAGATGTCGTGGGATTGAGCAGCAAGACGCTGAACAGGAGTTAGTTGGCTGTGTGCTTACCATTAGAAAACGGGTAGTTCTGAGGAGCAGAACTTGGGCCTAAGTTGGAGGTCTGAAACAGCCGGATGACAAGATACAGGAATAGTGAAACCCCTTTGTGCTTCCAAAGCACTATATATATATATATATGACACAGTCTATGACCAACAAAGTTATACAGATGGTTGCAAATTAACCCCTCCTTGGGTAGACTTGTCTCTGATCAGGTAGACCTTTAAATCATCTTTTAACAGACGATTTATTCAAAATTCATGTCCTCTCTCCTAGCTGTCTATGTATGCAGTAGGGGTGTAACTTGCAAGTCTGACCCCCCTGCTGCCACCCTTAACAATCCCATGTCAGTGTCCATACTCACTACTCCAGGAATATCCCTTATTGCTACGAGGGGATAAGTTCCTATTAGAGTCCCCACAGTCTCACTCTGGACACTCTCTTGCTGCACAGTTGATGACTGTGCAGTGGGCTCTTGTGCCGACTGGGCTGGGGGTCTCCTTGTCACAGGTTGTGTTTAATAAACTGCTGCAGCCAAAAAACCTTGAGCTGGCACATCCTTTTTGGGAACATAGGGGGTGGTCTTCCCATTATTTGTGAAATGTCAGCGGGATCTAAATAATACAGTAACTGTGGCAATCTAAAAGGTTGTTTCCTTTCCTATGTACCGGACCCCTGAGTCCCTTAACTGTTAATCCTTGCTTGAAAACAATTGGCACATGTAGGTTGAACCTCAGCACCTGGACTCAGGGTTTACCTCTACGGAATAATGGACCCTTACCGATCCTTGAATGATACCCTCCCGATACACTTGCTAATAGCAGAAAAATCGTGCAAGTTATTTGGTCTCTCACTAATATGTCTAATATTGTGTAAGTTATTTTCAGGTCCTGTATGTTTAGCTAAAATTCCACAGGCACAATATTCACAGGATGTATCATGGAAAGGTCACAGTGCTTGACTGCCACTTTTACCCTAAAAGTGCATCTTCCCGAAACATGAGCTATGAGATATGTTTCAGCCAAGCTGACAAGTGAAATGTGACCACTTTATCACTAAGAATAGTATAAAAGAACAATAATTTCAGTGATCCTGGTCTGTACCCTTACCAGCCAGACATTCATATCACACAGACAAATTTTCTTATACCACTATGTGATAGAAAGATAAGCAAAAGCAACCTGAGATATCAGAACAACGTGTCAATCTATTTTGTGTATACACCTTTAAATTTAATAGTCTTCCCAAAACACTTCATGCGTTTCCAAAATGCTTTATGTGTTTCCAAAACACTTTATAATAGCTACCCAGTACTATTTTAGGCTTTTCCAAAGCCTACTGCTAGTGTTACCTAAACACTTAACAAGTCTATACTCCCCCCCCCCCCCCACAGATTTAAACTCAAGACGATCATGAACATATGTCACGGTAAGGTAAAAAATAAATTTGACACCTGCCGTAACAAAATGCTGTGATAGTCCTGCACCGACTACGCCAATTGAAACGGGGGGGCTCAGTATGACCAGAATCTGACCCCGTTGTTCGTTCGATCTCCGTACGGCGCTGGAGACCCCCTCTGACCAAAATACAAGCAGAGACATAGATTCGGAGTGGTCTAATCTTATATATTTAATCATGCTTTTATAAGATTTATTACAAGCGTTACAAAGCATAAAAACTGGTCACACAGCAGGTGCAAGCGATAATAAACAAGGTCATATGCAGACATGTCCCTCATAACATTATACTGCAAATGCCTAACAAGAACAGAATCTTGTCTGCAAACTACAAAACAATAAGATAACCTTATAGAAATATAAAGATAACCAAAAGGTCAATAACAAGGAATCAAGGAACATAAACTTGTTCCTAAATAAAGCGTTTTACTGAGATATGTGTGTGTGAGGAACAATATGTAGCAAAAATATGACTTGAGCAATTATCCACAAAATGGATACTTTGTCTAAGATGGAGTCACAATGGCTCATATTCCTTCAGAGTCCATCAGGAAAGGAAAATTACAGTAAGTATTTAATAATACATTTTCCGTTTTCTTTCAAAAATTTTGGTATTTGGTATCGTTTATTTCGCAAAAAAATTAAAACGCGAAGGTTATCAAATACCACCAAAAGAAATCTCTATTTGTGGGGAAAAAAAGGATGCAAATTTAGTTTGGGTACAGCACTGCATCACCACAGTGCCAAATTGTAAAAAGTGCTCTGGTCAGGAAGGGAGTAAAATCTTCCAGGATTGAAGTGGTTAAAATGTTCAACAAGTGTATATATATATATATATATATATATATATATATATATATATATATATATATATATTATATATATTAATCATTGCTTGAGATTTTAACTCTGCTGTGCACCTGGTTCTGAGAGGGGAACTCATTTAGATGATCGCTAAGTTTTGTGACCATTAGTAAATTTGGAATCGTGACCATTTTTGACTGAATGCTTTAGTAAATCAGTCATAATCTATGGAAGTGAGCTAATTTTCTGACCAAGTGCTATAGTAAATAAACCCATAGTAACATCAGAGCAGGCAGCCATTGTACATAATCACCTCCCCAGCCACATAAAATCACCACAGTGACACTGTACTTGCTCTGGTGACATTATGAAAAAATACAATTAAAAATGTGATTGGCCAGAGTGATTTAATGGGTACCTGGCCAATCACAGTGGCCCTGTACCCAGATCTGTGATCCACCGTGTCCACCCACAGTGGTCACAGATTGTTTTACTCCATGCTGCTGAGAGCACACAAAAGCAGGCAATGCGGAAGGACGTACCGGTATGTCTACCTGCATTGGCGCTGCTCCCACCTGGCTTTATATCTACATTAGCCAGACTGGAAGAAGTTAATATGGTCATAATGTCATACTGTGTTTATTTGTTTTGCAGGTGGATTCGATTTGAAGAGAAAATTGAAGATGGAGGAGAGAGATGGAGCAAACCTCATGTTACCACACTAACTTTACATAGTTTATTTGAGCTAAGAACATGCTTTGAGAAGGGAATTATTTTACTGGATACAGAGAAGTGTACATTTAAAGAAATAATAGGTATTGTATGTTGAAAAAAAAAGTCAAATTTTTTTTTTTTTAACTAAACTAATCCATAAGAGCCATAAAAAGTGTGTGCATAGAAAAGACAGTCCAGGAATCCAAGACCAAGGCTTCTGTACACAGCACATTTGTCACTTGATCTGACTGATAATGAAAATGATAACCTGCATGCAGATTGCTACCTCCAGCCCCGATAACTGGGCTATTCTTGGGAAATGTAACTGGAAATCTCCTAGAACAGGGATATGCAATTAGCGGGCCTCCAGCTGTTACAAAACTACCCCCATCGTGCCTCTGCTTCTGGGTGTCAAGCTTGTGGCTGTCAGAGTCTTGTTATGCCTCATGGGACTTCTGGTTCTGCAACAGCTGGAGATCCGCTAATTGCATATCCCTGTCCTAGAATCTTCCAAGGCAGCAGCTGTAGTTATTTTTTGCAGATCCAGTGTTTACAAGGGAGATGAGTTCAAAGTAAGGAAATGAGGGTTCTCTTTTATGCTTGTTTTGATAATGTTTTTAAAATTCATAATTTGACCAATTACCTGGGACAGGGGGTAAAACTTTGCTCGCTTCAAAATGTGGTTGGCAAGTTGCACATAGACTCTTTCAATTACCCCATTATACGTGGTCCGGAAGTATCTTGTGCCCATTAGCATTGGACTGGTGCTTTATCTGCATGGGTTACGTTTATATTTTAATTTATAAAAATAAAGAAAACGTCAAAAAGTGATAGATCTGAACCCAACAAAGTTGGAACCCATAACAGATATATATAACATAATCACAATAGTTAGAAATGTTTACTTTTCTCCAACTTTATTGTTCTACCTAATATTTAATTGCAAAAAGGTTATCAAATTGATAATGAAGCATTTTTTTTAATATATTTACATTTTTTTTCTCATAGAAACAAAGCAACACCCATCCTTTATAGCTATTATTTTCTGAAGTGGATTAAAAAATAAATTCTCTGGACAGTACCACCATTTCTTTTCTCCAGCTTTTATAAATAAGTCCCATTTTACGTATATATCTTAGGATCAAAATGTTTGTTTTATGTTCTTGCAGATCATGTACTGAAACAAAGAATTTCCATGAATATAGTAAATGAGGAAGAAAATGAGAATATATTAAATGTTCTTCTTCAAAACCACACACACCACCCAACAAAATCAGGAACAAAAATTTTGAAAAACATAGTTTCATCAACTTGTAGGGGTAAGTCTTATATACACATTCTTTGCATAGTCTGGGCCCAGCCTGTACTACAAAATAACTACCTTTCCTACCTGCCTATTTTACCAACATCTAGCCTCAGCGATCATTAGCCAAAATGATATTTTTTAAAACAATGACAACCAGTGAATTCTGAACAATAACAGTCTCAAATATTAACAGTTAGAGCAAATACCTGTTTTAAGGTAAAGTGAATTGCATGTACTGTATTTTTCAAAATACCTACCGGGACCACAGTCATCAAAAGTATTTATAATTTCCCCCCAA
This sequence comes from Rana kukunoris, assembly GCA_029574335.1. Taxonomy (NCBI): domain Eukaryota; kingdom Metazoa; phylum Chordata; class Amphibia; order Anura; family Ranidae; genus Rana; species Rana kukunoris. The sequence continues at coordinate 348,275,329 of CM056051.1, forward strand.
TATCTGACACTAGTGAAATCATGACCTTGAAAAAGTGTGTGGGCCGCTCAAGCTCGATAGGGAGGAGGTATGTGGTCAGTGCATCTGCTGCTGCTAGAGTGCTGACAGGGGATGGAAAATGCAAAGGTTCAAGAAAGGAAGAGTAACTCCTGGAAGTCTAGTCAAATTATATTTGCCAGTTATTGCTCAGCGCTTCAATTGTCACATCAAAAAACTCTAAAAATACTCAATTTAATACAGATATGCAAACTCCTAACTCTTAACGTTGAGCATAAAAAATGCCTGTAATCGTCCTAATGTGCATGGATAAATAGGATAACATTGGGTAGTTTCTACAGGCAGAACACAAAACTCCTGTAGAAGCAAAAAAATGTAAGCCAGTGTGCATGTAGTGTCCAATGTTGAGTTGGCCAACCCTTTGCAGCTATAACAGCTTAAATTCTTCTGGGAAGGCTGTCCACAAAGTTTAAGAGTGTGTCTATGGGAATGTTTGGCCATTCTTGCAGAAGTGCATTTTTGAGGTCAGGCACCGATGATGGACAAGAAGGCATGGCTTACAGTCTCTGCTCTAATTCATCCCAAAAGTGTTCTATCGGGTTGAAGTCAGGACTCTGTGTAGGCCAGTCAAGTTTCTCCACCCCAAACTCGCTCATCCATGTCTTTATGGAACTTGCTTTGTGCACTGGTCCAAATAATTTGGTGTAGAAGGATTACAGTGTGGGGTTGATTTTTAAGGGTTGGGCTTGACCCCTCCGTTCCAGTGAAGGGAACTCTTAAGGTGTCAGCATACCAAGACATTGGACGATTTCATGTGGGAACAGTTTGGGGATGGCCCCTTCCTGTTCCAACATGACTGTGCACCAGTGCACAAAGCAAGGTTTATAAAGACATTGATGAGCAAATGTAGGATTGAGGAACTGAAATGGCCCGCACAGAGTCCTGGCCTCAACCAGATAGAACACCTTCAATTAGAATTAGAATTAGAGTGGAGACTGTGAGCCAGGCCTTCATATCCAACATCAGTGACTGACTTCACAAATGCACTTTTAGAAAAATAATCAAACATTCCCATAGACAGACTCCTAAACCTTGTGAACAGCCTTCCCGAAAGAGTTAATGCTGTTATAGCTGCAAACTCAGACTAGGATGCCAATAAAGTTCATGTATGTGTAAAGGCAGGTGTCACAATACTTTTGACAATATAGGGCCAGATTCACGAACACTTGCGCTGGAGTATTTGGATATGCGCCGCGTAACTGTGATGATGCGCCGTCGTTTCTATGTGCCCGTACCCACCAAACTAGATGCGCCCAATAACGGGTCATTTGCGACCGGCGGAACGTTCCGACGCCAGAGTATCGTCAGCGCTTATTTTCGCTGGGCGCATCAGTCGCGCCCATTGATTTCCCCTGCAAATATGCAAATGAGGGAGATTTCCCAATTCGCGAACGGATTAGCACCATACGCTGGCTACATGCGCCGCGCGTATCTGGTCCGTCCGGCGCAAAGTTATTTCTACAAAAGGCTGCTTTATCTTTACTCCAGACGGTCACAGGTCAGCAGGAGAGCAGCTACAGCAGCGTTACCGACGATAGGAGCTTGCTGAACAACAACACTTGCAAGGACAACACCTCTGTGTGCCAACATGCCAGGGGCAATTGTGGTCCTAGAACTACTGATGGGTCCCCTGGAACCAAGAAGGCGGCCACGTGAGAGGATATACCGCACTCGTATGAACCTCTTTGGCATGGGGGATGAGGAGGTGTATCGCATCTTCAGATTCAGCCCAGATGCAATACTTGAACTAACCACAACCCTGCAGGATGACATCACCAGCAAGACACACCGCTCACAAGCAGTGCAGCCACTGGTGAAGGTCCTGGCAACACTTCATTTCCTTGCAAGTGGAACATTCCAGCGTACAAGTGGAGTGGTGGCTGGGATGTCACAGTCCTCTGTGAGCAGATGTGTGCACCAGGTTGTCCCTGCAATCCTCAGACGCATGTCCAACCAGTTCATCAGACCCACCACTGAGAAGCTGCGGCAGAAGGCAATGACAGATTTCTACAACATTGCCAGATTCCCTCGCACTGTGGGGGCCATTGATTGCACACATGTGGCCCTACAGCCCCCCAGTGCCACAGAGCACATATACCGCAATCGGAAGCATTGGCATTCCATCAACGTACAGGTGATAGCTGATGCCCAACGCCTCATATGGCACGTCCGTGCCAAACATCCCGGGTCCAGCCATGACAGCTTCATATACAATCAGAGCCCCATCCCAGCAGAATTTAACCAGAACATGTATGGGGACAGCTGGCTGGTTGGTGAGTGACAAGGGAGTCAGGCATGACTATCCCCTCCCGTGATGCACAACAGAAGTCGCACATGCATGACTAACATTCTCCTGTCTTTTCCCTTCCAGGTGACTCTGCATATGCACTGGGACCCCATCTAATGACTCCTTTCCGGAACCCCCAAACCAGAGGAGAGAGAAAATACAATGAAGCACACATCAAAACCCGTGCAGTGGTGGAGCAAACATTCGGGCTCCTGAAGTCCCGTTTCCGATGCCTGGATAAGTCTGGGGGGACCCTATTGTATTCCCCTACCTTTGTGTGTCAGATCATCGGTGCATGTTGCATACTACATAACTTTGCTATGAAAAAAGGCCTGCATATTGACATACGTGATGACCTGACCCCCGACCCACACAGTCCCCATCTGCCAGAGGACACCCAGTCTGCTGATGGAAGAGCAGTCAGGAGGGTCCTCGCCGTAGGCATCTTTGGACACTAAACCAAAACATTAATAACACAGACAGTGCACGCATGTACACCACTGATGTCCCTAGATCACACACACCACATGCACATCACATTGGATTAGCCCAAGTCCAGCATGTAGGAGTTGGGAGCAGTAACGCCGCGTCAAGGCCCCAATGATGTCACTGTCCATTCATACACCTTTCACACGTCATTCATACAGCCGTGGGGTTAACTTCACCACCACGGCCGAGGGTGACACCCCTTACTTTCAGGAGTGCCACCCCCTCACATTCACACACCATTCATACTGTCCCCTGCACTCCTGACCGTGTGCAGTACAAAAAGAAATTAAAAATATCATATCCTGATAAATAAAATAAACAAAATCTCATAACCTGAGAAAAAGGAAAAAAAAAACTCATGACCTGAGTATGTCCAAACAAAAAATATAAAACAAGAAAAAAAAAAAGGCCTCATCGGGGATGCCGGGGGCTTCTTCTGGGAGCCCCTCTCTGGCTCCTCAGCTGCCTGGATGGAGTGGGTGGGGGTGGGGGGGCATCTGGAGGTGGCTGATCCCCAGGTGGGCCACTCCTGGCAGGTGTGGCCTGCATGCTCTCCAAGGCCCTGGCTATCCGTCCAAGGTAGGAGTTCGTCTGGGCCTGCATCCGGAGCTGACGGGTGACCTGATAATGCTGGGCCCGCCGACTCAGCCTCCCCTGGTCCCGGATGGCAGCACTGTTGGCCTGGACGGCTGCAGTAAGGTGCCGAATATCCCCCTGCACCTCCCCCAAAGTGGTGACCACTGCAGCGCAGTTGCAGCTTACATCCTGCACTGCGTTGCTGAGGTTGGCAACGGAGCCCAGGCTGTCAGACACTTTCTGTAAGTGCCCAACTATGGCCCCCATCTGTTCCGTCTGCCTGGCGTGATCCCTCGCCAACTGGTCCTGGACACCATCAGACACCCCCCTGGTCTTCTGGGTCGCCTTCCTGGGGCCAGAAGATGGTTGTCCTCGGGGGGAAGGAGTCGCCCTTGAGGGGCTTCCAAGGATGGGGGAGGGGACGACAGACGGCCCAGGAGAAGGGGAGGAGACAGACAAAACTAAGGTAAAGTCCTGCTCTGCCACAGCAGGCTCCTCTACAACCACCTCGGCAGGTGTGGTGTGGCCACTCTCCTCCTCCACAACCTCTTCACCACCCAGTGGCTCGGGCACACGATGGCGTGGGGGGGATGGGGTGGAATGCACGCTGACAGATGATGGCCCAGCTCCGTCATCTGTGGATGACACAAAGCAGACACATGTTGGTGGTCCCACACACTTGGCACATGTACCCTCCCCCCCCCAAATGCAAAACAATAAATAGGGGATTATAAAACACTGACCTGTCCTTGTGCCTTCCTCCATGGAGTCATAGCCTGCGACCCCCTCCACCTGCTCCCTCTCCAGGCAGCGTGCGACCACCTCCTCCTCTGCGGTCAGGGTGACAGGACATGGGGGGACCACCACCTGTGCCCCTCTCATACCTCCTGATGGAGGCCACCTTGTCCCTCACCTTGCGCCGCAGATCATTAATTTTTTTTTGTATGTCCCCAGCAGTCCGGGTGGAGTAGCCCAAGACATTGACCCTGGCAGCAATGGACTCCAGGATGCCCTGCTTCCTCTCCCGGCTGGTCTTCCGGCTTTTTTTGCCATGGAGAAAAGCATTATCCGTCTCCATTGCCGAAATGATGAGCGAGACCTCCTGGGCATTAAAATTCAGGTTCCTCCTCTCTCTGGGGGTAGCGGGAGCAGCCATCACCAAACAAAAGTATCTTCCCTGGGGTGGGGGGAAGCGGAAATACTTTTGCGCCGGAATGGCGTTTCCGCCAGCGCTTTTAAGCGCCCAGCGGAACGCATTGCGCTGACGTTTCCCAGGAAGTGGTGCCGACGGAAGTTGTGAGCATGCGCACAAGGGGGCGAGTGGAGTTGCACTCACTGCGCATGCTCCGTGGATGATGCGTTGAACGTAAGCCTCTGCGCTGGGCTCCGCCCATCATTTACATATGATCACACCCACTTCCACTTGCGTCGGGTTACGCCAGCGCATTATCGTTACTCTGGCGCAAGTTTACGCGCAACTGCTATGTGAATTACAGGACTTGCGCTGAAAGGGTCTTCAGAGTAACGTAAATGAGAAGCGTTACTCCAGAGGAAAGATACTCTCATCTACCTGAATCTGGCCCATAGTGTATATGTGAAACATACACTACTAAGCAAAAGTTTTAGGCAGGTGTAAAAAAAAAAAATGCTGCAAATTAAGAATACTTTTAGAAATAGAAGCGTTTATATATTTTTTTCCCTCAATTAACAAAATGGAAAGTAAAAGAACATAAGATAAATCCAAATAAAATCAATATTTGGTTTGACCACCCTTTGCTTTCAAATCAGTATTGATTCTCCTAGGTGCACTTGCACATAGTTTTTGAAGAAACTAAGCAGATGGGTTGTACCAAACATCTTGGAGCACTAATCACAGATCTTCTGTGGCTGCTTCAAATCCTTCTATCTTCTCAGGTAATCCCATACAGACTCAATGTTGAGATCAGGGCTCTGTGGGGGTACCAAAACATCACTTCAAGAACTCCTTGTCAGTGGCGGCTGGTGCTCAAAATTTTTGGGGGGGCGCAAATGAAAAAAAAAAAAAAGTTGCAACCTTACTGTGCCTATCAAACGCAGTCACTGTGCCATCAATTGTCACCACTGTGCCATGCCATTAAACGCAGCCGCTGTGCCATCAATTGTCACCACTGTGCCATGCCATCAAACGCAGTCAGTGTGTCATGCCATCAAATGCAGTCACTGTGCCATCAATTGTCACCACTGTGCCATGCCATCAAACGCAGTCACTGTGCCATCAATTGTCACCACTGTGCCATGCCATTAAACGCAGCCGCTGTGCCATCAATTATCACCACTGTGCCATGCTATCAAATGCAGCCACTGTGCCATGCCATCAAATGCAGTCACTGTGCCATCAATTGCAGTCACTGTGCCATCAATTGTCACCACTGTGCCATCCCATCAAACGCAATCACTGTGCCATCAATTGTCACCACTGTGCCATACCATCAAATGCAGTCACTGTGCCATCAATTGTCACCACTGTGCCATGCCATCAAATGCAGCCACTGTGCTAATTGTCACCACTGTGCCCATTGTTGCCAATGTGCATGTCACTGTGCTGTGCCCTTTAATTGTTGCCACTGTGCCCATTGTTGTCACTGTGCTGTGCCCTTTGTCGCCTCTGTGCCCATTGTTGTCACTGTGCTGTGCCCTTTGCCGCCTCTGGGCGGTCCTGGAAAAGCCTATCAGAGCCGCTGGCTTTAATAGGCAGTTCCCCTCAGCCAACCAGCTGCCGCTATTCGGGTAACCGGCGACCCATGTCCGGTTATATGAATAGACTAGGCAGCTGGCAACCAACAATAACATACATTCGTGCATTTATGCACGAATGTGTGTTATTTGCGAAGGGGGTGGCGCTGCAGCGCCCTCTATAGACGGCCGCCAGAACTGTGGTTAAAATGTCAAAATGACATTTTAGCCGAATAAAAGTTCTTAAAGGGCCCGTTTTTTTTGTGTGACTGCGGGAGGGGGGCGGCGCCTGTGCGTCCTTATGGACAGGCCCCCACTGCTCCTTCTTCTGCTTTATGCTGAAGGTAGTTCTAAATCACGTTTGTGGTTGTACGTTTGTGGTTGTTGTCCTGCTAAAGAATACATTTAGGGCCAGTCATACTCTTCCCTGATAGTATGGTATGATGTAGGGATGAGCCGAACACCCCCCTGTTCGGTTCGCATCAGAACCTTCGAACGGACCGAAAGTTTGCGCGAACTTTAGAACCCTGTTAAAGTCTATGGGACTCGAATGTTCCTTTTTGCGAATTCTTCACTGCATCGCTTTAACTGACAATTGCACGGTCGTGCGACATGGCTCCCAAACAAATTGGCGTCCTTTTTTCCCACAAATAGAGCTTTCTTTTGGTGGTATTTGATCACCTCTGCGGTTTTTATTTTTAGCTCTATAAACAAAAATAGAGCAACATATTAACCACTTGTCCACCGCCCACCGTCAAATGACGGCGGGCGGTGGACACCATTGTTCTGACAGCACGTCATATGAAGTGCTGTCTCTTTAAAGCCGCAGGCGGGCGCGCGCGCGCAGCTCTGCTGGGATCCCGGTGCGAGTGCCCGGCGGCAACGATCGCCGCCGGGCACACGCGATTGCCCAGTAACTGAGCGGGGACGTGGAGCTCTGTGTGTAAACACAGAGCTCCACATCCTGTCAGGGAGAGAGGAGACCGATTGTGTCCCTTGTACATAGGGACACAATCGGTCACCTCCCCCAGTCACCCCCCCTCCCCCTACAGTTAGAACCCTCATAGGACACACATTTAACCCCTTCGCCGCCCCACTAGTGGTTAACCCCTTCACTGCCAGTTACATTTATACAGTAATCAATGCATATTTATAGCATTGTTCACTGTATAAATGTAAATGGTCCCAAAAATGTCCCAAAAGTGTCCGAAGTGTCCACCATAACGTCGCAGTCCCAATAAAAAAAAAAAAAAAACGCAGATCGCCGCCATTAACCACTTCTGACCGGCCCCACGTCCAAAGACGTCATCTTTTTGAAGATAGATATCTCGGTAACGGCAGCAGCTGCTGCCACAACCGAGATATCCCTCTCTTCGTGGGGCGGTCCTGTTAACGATAATGGCGGTCATCGCGGCGGATTCGCCGCGAGATCGCCGTTACCGGCGGCGGGAGAGGGTGCCCCCCCTCCCGCCGCTCTCCCGTGCCCTCCGCCGCTTACCGTAGCCGTCGGTAGCGGCGGAGGCGATCGGGTCCTCTTGCTGGCTGTCCGGGGATGCGACTGAGGGAAAAAATGTCCCTCAGCCGTCCCCATACCTCTGCTGGGCGGAAGTGATGTCAAAACGTCATTTCCGCCCAGCGTCTTAAAGAGACATTTAATTTGTTTACATTTTGACTTTTTTTTTTTTTCTTTTTTTTTTGCATTTAAGCCTGAATATGAGATCTGAGGTCTTTTTGACCCCAGATCTCATATATAAGAGGACCTGTCATGCTTTTTTCTATTACAAAGGGATGTTTACATTCCTTGTAATAGGAATAAAAGTGATAATTTTTTTTTTTTTTCAGTGTTAAAAATTATAAAATAAATAAAAATAAAACCGAAAACCCAAAAAAATGTTTTTTAAAGTGCCCCGTCCCGACGAGCTCGCGCGCAGAAGCAAACGCATACGCGAGTAGCGCCCGCATATGAAAACGGTGTTCAAACCACACAAGTGAGGTATCGCCGCGATCGTTAGAGCGAGAGCAATAATTCTAGCCCTAGACCTCCTCTGCATCTCAAAAAATGCAACCTGTAGAATTTTTTAAACGTCGCCTATCGAGATTTTTAAGGGTAAAAGTTTGACGCCATGCCACGAGCGGGCGCAATTTTTTATCGTGACATGTTGGGTATCATTTTACTCGGCGTAACATTATTCTTCACAATCAATAAAAAAAAAAAAAAATTTTAACAAAAATATGTAGAAGAATACGTATCGGCCTAAACTGAGGAAAATATTTTTTTTTATATATTTTTGGGGATATTTATTATAGCAAAAAGTAAAAAATATTGAATTTTTTTCAAAATTGACGCTCTATTTTTGTTTATAGCGCAAAAAATAAAAACCGCAGAGGTGATCAAATACCACCAAAAGAAAGCTCTATTTGTGGGAAAAAAAGGACGCCAATTTTGTTTGGGAGCCACGTCGTACGACCGCGCAATTGTCAGTTAAAGCACCGCAGTACCGGAAGCTTAAATTTCGTCTGGGCAGGAAGGGGGTGTAGGTGCACAGTAGGCAAGTGGTTAAAAAAAATCTATGGGCCAGATTCAGATACAATTACATTGGTGCAGAGTATCAGAGATACACTACGCTGCCGTATTTTACCAGGCTGTACGACGAATCCTGGTAGATTTTGTCACTTACGGTACGGCGGCGTAGTGTATTTCTCGCCGCGTAATCGAAATACGCGATTAGGGGGCGTGAAGCATTTAAATTAGGCGCGTCCCCGCGGCGAGCGAACTGCGCATGCTCCGTTCAGAAATTTTCCGCCGTGCATTGCGCGAAATAACGTCGATACGTCATTCGTTGTTTGAGTAGCGTTCCTATTCCCGGACGTTTTACGTCAAAAATAAAAAAAGACGTCGAAAAAACGTTAGGGCCTTAGGCACTGGTGGCGGAACCAAAAAGGCGGAACCAAAAATGTTCTTACAAGCTATCAGCATGATCATTGAGGAGGAAGAGGATAGTCACTTAGCATCAGCATAGGCAGTCTTGAAGGGACCTGACATTTCAAAACAAATTATTTGGTTACATCAGGTGCTTGGTAGCTGGTGGCAATCCAAGACTGATTCCTGTGATCGTTTACAAAGCCTCCAGCAGCACTGAATGTGCGTTCCGAAAGAACGCTGGATGCAGGACAGGCCAGTAGCTCAATTGCATACTGTGCAAGCTCTGGCCAGTGATCCATCCTCAAGACCCAGTAAACCAAAGGATTTTTGGTGGGAAAGGTGTCCATAGTCTGTTCTTGCCCCTAGGTATTCCTGCATCATGTAAAACAGACGCTGGCAATGGTTGCTGGAACCAATCATACCTTGGGGCTGCCGACTAAAAAATTATCTGAGCGCATCGGTCAGACGGCCACCTTCTCCACCACTCCACCTTTGACTGACCGAAGCCTCAGCAACACTTTGTTGAGACACGGCAAACTACTTCACCTGCAGTACCTCATGATTGCTGAAAGGACTTTTCGTTAATCGCTTGGAAGACATCATCGACTACAGTTTCAAGACCCGGGTCAGTAATATCGTGCACGCACCACCTAGTGATGTTTGGCACCTAAAGATTAGGCCTGTAGTTAGTTAGTCAGGGTCATTACAGTGTATGAGGCCAAAAGTACTGCTACCATCAGTTTAAGGATTCTGCTTCTTAAAGAGACATTGCATATGGAGAGCAATCTTCCAAACTACAAACCTGTTTAGTGTCTTCACTAAGGAAGAAAAACTTACACACGTGTTATCATACAGGTTATGTAAAAGGAAGGGGGTAAATATTGCATAGAAGTGATAAGTTTGTAAGCTGCTGTGCTGTACCGCAGATGACCCTGAAACTAAGCATATACAAAATCGTTCGCGTTCTGATAAGGATAATAAAAGGTAAGGAGGGACAGTCCTATTTGTATCCTCCAATAGGCAAATTGCGGCAAATTGCCTCGGTATCCACCCGGGGGCATCTTGCGGTGCAGCACAGGGGTTCTCAACTACGGCTGGGTGTATGTAACCTTATTGTTGTGTTCATTTTGTGGTTTCGGTTTAATACCTTGTTACAGTAAAAGAAAAGAACTGTTTCACAAACGCTGGTGTCAAAGTTGTTTTCCTCGTTCGTGACTTCGCTGTATCTTGGAGAGTCCACCCCGGTACACGACTTACTTGGCGTAGTCAGCAGGATACAGCGACCGTTATGGACGGGAACGCAGCGGGAGACCTTCCCCTGGCGCCAGTGGCACCAGATCAGAACCCAGCTCAGGTTGTACCAGCACAAGGCCAGCTTGCCCCCAATGCCATGCCTGCCCCAGTAGGATACATCCCCGTAGGGGCGCTGCTGCGTCATCTGCCAAAGTATGACGGCCAAAACATGACATTGCAGGACTGGATTGAAAGGGTGCGGAGTGCAGTTAGAATGTGTAACCTGACCCCTGAGCTGCAGGCAGAGGTTGCGTTGGGAGCTCTTGAGGGTGACATCAGACGGGCAGTGATGGTTAGGCCTGAATCCGAGAGGGACACCCTAGAGAAAATATTCTCCCTGCTGGAGAGGGCACTAGGGGGCCGTGCTAAAATAGTGCAGCTGCAAAGCCACTTTTTCAACCGACCACAGGGAGAGGGTGAGACCCTGATGCAGTACTCTAATGCCCTACAGGAGACACTCAATGAAATACAGCGGCGGGACCCAGAGGCCATGGGAGCCTTCCGGGAGTTAGACCGGCTACTAAGATATCAGTTCATAGTAGGGCTCTCAAACAAGTTCTTACAGGACAAGCTGCAAGAGATGACCCGGACGGCGGCCGACATGACATTCTACAGTGTCTACCTAGCCGCTGTGAAGAGAGAGGAAGAGCACATGCCTGTGACAGTGAGAGTAGTGAGTAGCACTCATGCTACGGGACATCAGTCTGCATCTGAAGACTCTGATTCCTTAAAGGATACGGTCCAGGCCCTGCGGACAGAATTGAAAGAACTCCGGCTGGAAGTGTCCCAAATAAAGTCAGGATCGCCCTGGCCCCCGGAAATGACCCCAGTACACCACACGACTCCATCCAGGATAACTCAGGTGCGGGGGTACGTCAAAAGAGGACCCCTCTGTTGGGCTTGTTGACAGTACGGCCATATAGCCAGAGAGTGCCCAGAACAAATGAAATCCAAGCCGGCATTAAACTTCCGACTGCCGCAGTAGCGGGGCGTACTGCGGCGGTACACCAGAAGCTAGGCCTATGCGTGAGGAACATGACCTCTATGCCAGCAGCCCCATTATGGAAGCCGAGTTGGAAGGCCAGAAGATACGCTGCTTAGTTGATACAGGGTCAGAGTGCACCCTTATGCCCCTGGAGTTCTTCGAAAGGCACTTCCGGCATATGATGGAGCCCGAAGACGGGAGCGTCATCAGGCTGACGGCTGCCAATAACTGAGAGATGGACGTCCGAGGGATAGTATGGATGCGGGTCCGGTTGTTTGGGCAAGACATCGGCAAGAAGGGGGTCGTGCTGGTGGACCATCCGTCTCGGGAAGGAATGTACGTGACCCTGGGGATGAATGTACTGAGGGATCTAGACCATCAACTCTATGCCAAAGAAGGGCCGAAGTATTGGCAATGGGCCACCACACACCGGCCCACCTGGTGAGATGGTGAGGAGCTGTAGCCTGCAAAAGAGTAACATGTCCGGTCGGCCCATTGGAGACGTGAAGGTGCCGCGGAGGACCCCGGTGAAGATTCCACCTCGACAAGAGCGAATCTTGATGCTGCCGGTGGGGGCTGGACGACGACTGAATGGACTGGAGGTCCTGATTGAGCCCTCTTATCAAGAGGAAACACAGACTCGCCCACTGGTAGCCCGGACACTCGCCATTGTGAAAGACGGGTGTGTGCCTGTACGCTGCCTCAATGTTGAAGACGGTGAGCTGACCATTCCCAGAAACACCCTGCTGGCCAAAGTCTATGTGTCCGAAGGGGATGTCTCTCGACGGCGGAGTTTCACTGTAAATCACTGCTCATTTAAAAATGATTGACAAATAACCACTGTATGCTTAACCACTGACCACTGGGCACTTAAACACCCTTAATAACCAGACCAATTTTCAGCTTTCGGTGCTCTCACAGTTTGAATGACAATAACTCAGTCATACAACACTGTAACCAAATGACATTTTTGTCCTTTTTTTCCCACAAATAGAGCTTTCTTTTGGTGGTATTTGATCACCTCTGCGGTTTTTATTTTTTTTGCTATAAATGGAAAAAGAACAAAATTTTGCAAAAAAAATAAAAATTTTCTTCATTTCTATTATAAAATTTTGCAAAAAAGTAATTTTTCTTCATAAATTTGGCCTAAAATGTATACTGCTACATATCTTTGGTAATAATAAAAAAAAGGATATTATTTAGTCTGGGTGAAAGCTATGGGGTCTACAAGCTATGGTACCAATTACTGAAAATGTATCAATTTCATCACACCTGATGTACTGACAGCATCTCTCATTTCTTGAGACCCTAACATGCCAGAAAAGTACAAATACACCCCAAATGACCCCTTTTTGGAAAGAAGTCATTCCAAGGTATTTAAAAAGAGGCCTGGTGAGTTTTTTAAAGTTGTAATTTTTTCCCACAATTCTTTGCAAAATCAAGATTTTTTTTCTTCATCAAATTTTTATATTATTAGGTTATTTCTCACACACAGCATATGCATACCACAAATTACACCCCAAAACACATTCTGCTATTCCTCCCGAGTATGGCAATACCACATGTGTGAGACTTTTACACAGCATGGCCACATACAGAGGCCCAACATGCAGGGAGCACCCAGGCCAATTCTGACATTTCTCTCCTACATGTAAAAATCATAATTTATTTGCTAGAAAATTACATAAAACCCCAAAACATTATATAAAGATACCTCACATGTGTGGTTTGAACACCGTTTTCATATGTGGGCGGGACTTGCGTATGCGTTCGCTTCTGCATGCGAGCTCACGGGGACAGGGGCGCTGTATGCCCAGAGTATTGCCAGAGTATTGCCCAGAGTATTGCCCAGAGTATTGCCCAGAGTATTGCCCAGAGTATTGCCCAGAGTATTGCCAGAGTATTGCCAGAGTATGCCCACCTGAGTATTGCCGAGTATGCCCACCTGAGTATTGCCGAGTATGCCCACCTGAGTATTGCAGAGTATGCCCAACTGAGTATTGCAGAGTATGCCCACCTGAGTATTGCAGAGTATGCCCACCTGAGTATTGCAGAGTATGCCCACCTGAGTATTGCAGAGTATGCCCACCTGAGTATTGCAGAGTATGCCCACCTGAGTATTGCAGAGTATTCCCACCTGAGTATTGCAGAGTATGCCCACCTGAGTATTGCAGAGTATATGCAGCAGGGATGGCTGAGCAGGGAGGGATGGATGGATGGATCTGTGACTACATTTGTCACAGATCCAGCCCGCAGCACTGCCGCTGCCATCCGCTCCCTCCCCTTTCCTCTCACACTGTACCGATCAGTACAGAGAGAGGAGGGAGGAAGCGGCGTCAGCACATGACGCCGCTTTGTTTACAAGTGATCGCTCCGTCATTGGACGGAGCGATCACGTGGTAAACCGCCGCTATCAGCGGCGATTTACCGTGATCCGTGATGCGCCGGGTCCTCCGGAACCCGGCGGTCACGGATGTTCCCGTGTGCGCGCCTCAGGAGGCGCGCGGGAGCGCGATTCTAAGAGGCCGTTAATTAACGGCCACTTAGAATTAAGCAATCGCCCTGTAGCCGTACTTTCGGCATAGGGCGGTTGCAAAGTGGTTAATTACTTGCATATAAGCTTTCAAAATGGGCACTTTCGATTTTTCCAGTTCGGGTCCCATTTTCACGTACCTGGTGGGTAGAGTCTGGTCATGCAGAGGAAGGCACTCTTGCACCTCTGACTTTGGGCCCCTGGTAGTGTATACAGGTAGTACAGGAGTGTAGAGTTGCACGAGTGCCGATTAAACACACTTGCTGTTGTGCTTCTGATCCAGTAGTTAGCCAGATGGCAGCGGGTCTCCATGGGCAGGAACAGGCTGGTACTTAGCCTAAGAGCAGGTTGCAAAGGTAGCTGGACAGGTACTAGCAGCTTGGTTGCTCTGGAGGGGCTGAAGGTTAAGCAGAGTCAGACAAGTCGACTCATACACAAAACGATCAGATCAAGTACAGACGCGGAGGCAGGAGAATGGTCAAAAGACAAGCCGGGGTAGATGCAGGTGGAAAACATGAAAAACCAGAAACAAGCCTGGTCAATATTTCAAGAGCAGATACAGTTAACGGGAAATGGGAGACTCACAGAACGCTGTAGACTAGACAACACTGGTCCTGGGTGTCTGCCGATACAGCTTAACCGCCATTTGATGGCGGCACAATGTTTCTCCTGTGCGAATTGCCGTAGCTGTACGACAGCTAGTGCAGGCTCGTTTGCGGGCGGGCTGCACGCTTCAGGAGTGTGCCCGTGGGTCAGAAGGTCTCAATGTGATTGCCTTGAACACAGGCATTTCTCCATTCTGACAGGTGACATGACAGGGATCTGTTTCCAGTGGTCGGCAACTGTGATCTCTGTCTTGTCCCAATAAGCCCATCTCCCCCCACAGTTAGAAACACTCAAAGGGAACACAGTTAACCCCTTGATGGCCCCTAGTGTTAACCCCTTCCTTGCCAGTGACATTTACACAGTAATAGTGTCTATTTTAAGCTCTGATCGCTGTATAAATGTCAATGGTCCCAAAAATGTGTCAAAAATGTCTAATACGTCTGCCGCAATGTCACAGTTCCGATAAAAAAAAGGCAAAAAAAATCTCAGATCACCGACATTACAAGTAAAAAAATAAATAAAAATGCTATAATCTATTGCCTATTTTGTAGACACTATGGGCCAGATTCAGGTACCCTTACGCCGGCGTATCTGGAGATACGCCGCCGTAATTTCAAATGAACGCCGTCGCATCTTTGCGCCGATTCACAAAGCGAGATACGCAGAAAAACATGGCTTCAGCCGTCCGACGTAACTTGCCTATGCCGGCGTATTGTGGGCGCATTGTTACGCTGGATGCATTCGGCATTCCCATAAAAAATATGCAAATGAGCAAGATATGCCGATTCACGAACGTACGTACGCCCGTCGCAGTAAGCTACGCCGTTTACGTAAGGCATTTTTCAGGCGTAAAGATAAACCACCAAAAAGATGGCGCAGCCAATGTTAAGTATGAACGTCGGAACAACCGTCGAATTTCACGTTTACGTCGTTTGCGTAAGCCGATTCAGAATGAGGCTGGGCGTAGGTTACGTTCACGTAGAAAGCATTGACTATTTGTGACGTGATTTTGAGCATGCACACTGAGATACGTCCAGGGACGGCGCATGCGCCATTCGTTAGGCGCGTCATTTATGTGGGGTCACGATTCATTACCATACAACACGCCCGTATTTGCATCCTCTGCTTACATGTGGATGTAAACGCATGTCAGTGGCGTCACTAGGGTTGGTGTCACCCGGTGCAGTAAAACTCGGTGTCACCCCCCCACCGTTATTAGACCAGCTTAGGGTGGGCGACTCAGCTACTATATATACAACATTTCAAGTCCTGAGCTACTAGCCAGGCCTCAAGGGTTGTCCCACCCAACCCCTACCCCGCCCTTAATTCCGCTTCTAAACCCGCCCTCATAAACTCTCTCTCTCATGAAATTACACTTAAATGTTTTATGCAGAATTAAGCAACTTTATCTGTGTCCACCAATGCAGCCTGACCGTGTCCACCAATGCAGCCTGACCGTGTCCACTAATGCAGCCTGCCTGCATCCATCAATGCAGCCTGACCTATGCACACCAATGCAGCCTGACCAATGCACACCAATGCAGCCTCACCCGCGACGATAATGCAGCCTGTCCAATGCACACCAAGGCAGCCTCACCCGTGTATCTATATATATTATATATCTGTGACTAGCAGCACCCCCCCCCCCAGTTATGAGACCAGCTCAGGGTGGGCAGCTCAGCTAATATATCTGAGAATACAGCTGTGTCCAAACCCCCCACCCACCCCTGCAGTCATCAGATCAGCTCAGCTACTAGTATATATAATAATATATAACAGAAATTGTGTCCAGCAGTACACTACACCCCCCCCCCCCATATATATATAGAGATATATATCTATATAGATATATATCTCTATATATATATATACACAGCTGTGTCCAGCAGCAGCACCCCCCGCCCCCCCGGCTGAGCTGTAACTCTGTGCCCAACAGCTCACCTCAGCACCTCGGGAGGTTGCTAACTGACACCCCCGCTCATTACCGCACCATCTCAGAGCCGCGGCTCTCAGTCTCTGCGACGTCTGCGTCCTCTCCAGCTGCCGCGTAGAGCAGTACCAGTGTAAAGCGGTAGCCGTGCCTCTTGGGTGGAGAATAGGTAGTTGCTCAGCAGAGCAGTAGTGCGAGAGGAGGAGGAGGTGCAGCCGTGGCTGGCACCGGAAGTGTACTGGCAAAAAAAAGCTAAAAGGAGGCCAGGCCAGGACTACACTTGGGACGGTGTCACCCCTCCGATGGGTGTCACCCGGGTGCGGGCCACTCCACGCGCACCCCCCTTGTGACGCCTCTGAGATCCTGCATATGTATTGTGACAGGAAGTCAGGTAAATCTGTGGGTGTTGTCACAGACGGGAGATACATTTCTGCCTTGTTTAGACAATTCACCAGTTACTATTAGATGTCGGCTGCAGAAAAAAATCATAACAAGTGTTTATTGATTGGTTTGCACAAAAGTTATAGCGTTTACAAAATAGGGGGTAGTTTTATGGCATTTTTATTAATATTTATTTTTTTACTGTAATGGCGGCGATTAGCATTTTTTTTCAGTACTGCAACATTATGGCGGGCACTTCGGACACTTTTGACACATTTTTGGGACCATTGGCATTTTTTTAGCGATCAATGCTATAAAAATGCATTGGATTACTATAAAAATGCCATTGGCAGTGAAGGGGTTAACACTAGGGGGCAGGGAAGGGGTTAAGTGTGTTCCTGGGTGTGTTCTAACTGTATGGGGGGGGTGGCCTCACTAGGGGAAATCACTGATCTTCTGTTCATACATTGTATGAACAGAAGATCAGCGTTTCCCCCGCTGACAGGACCGGGAGCTTTGTGTTTAAACACAAAGCTCCTGGTCCCCACTCTGTAACGAACGAGCACGCGTGCCCGGCGGCGATCGTGCCCGCCGGGCACGCGCACAGGACTCGGGGGCGAGCGCGTGTCGGCGTTACGCACGCGCCCCCTAGTGGCCGCTTTAAAGCAGGCGTATAGCTACAGGCTCTTGTCCAGGAGAGCCGCCCTGCCGCAGTAAAATTACGGCGGCAGGTCGGCAAGCAGTTAACGTGTGAAGAATACAAAAAATGCCCTAGATGTAAAGTGGTTAAAGTAAATTTTTTGCTTAAAAATAACAAACTTGTTATACTTACCTGCTCTGTACAGTGGTTTTGCACAGAGCAGCCCAGGTCCTCCTCTTCTCGGGTCCCTACCCAGCGCTCCTGATCCCTCATTCCTGCCAAGTGCCCACACAGCAAGCAGATTGCTATGGGGGCACCTAAGCCAAGCCGCTGCTCTGTGTGTCCATTCAGACATGGAGCCCAGCTTAGCTCCACCCACTCTCGTCATTGGCTCATTGACTTAGAATGCTTTAAGATAAAAAATCTTCTGCCTTTAAAAAAAGTCAATAGGGCCCTTCAATGCTGACCACTCACCTGCCTGACACACTGATTATTACACTGACATACAGTGTACATATACTGACGTACATACACTGATCTACTTGACCAGGAGACAGACTTCATGTGTCCTGCAGCTCAGCTCAGCCGTGGTGTGTGCTGCGCCCATCATCATCACAGCAGGCAGCCAGAGGAGGAGAGGAGAGTTGCCCGCCCGAGCGAGGAGCGGGGATCTCACAGTGATGTGGCGCAGCAGCTGCATTGTAATTCCCGCGTTCTGGAGCCTGCAGCGCCTATGATGTACTTCACATGCCGTGTGGTCCTGGCATTAGACCAGTGGGACGTCCATCATAGGCGCTGCTAGGTAGAAAAAAGACCAGGGGCTTTAGCCTGAAGTCCAAGGCCAGCACTGGGGAGGGGGGGGGGGGTGGTGGTAGCGGCTGGCCGACAGGGTTGTGTGGCAGTGGTAAGCTCACTTGCTGGTTGCTGCCTGGCTTACCAGTGCTCATCAATGCTGACCACTATGTAGTCTTTAGATTTTAAGTATAATAGACTTCATCCTTCATATCAATGTAGTCTTTAGATATTTAGGCGTGTATCCTCTATAGTATAGTGTCTAGTATGATGTTGGTAAATTGTTCTTGCAGCAACACAGGTCCTCCAGAGAACGCATTTAATCCAACAACTTCAATACAGAAAAAAGTCCAAAGTCCACAGATGATACAAAGTCCAACAGAGTATTTCAGATTTCTACCTGGGCCCTCATACTCATACAGAGAGAATATACCGGGGCTACATTCTCTCAGATGGCAAAACTGACGAACAGAATAAATATCCTTTTCACTGAATAGCTGACTTTGATCTGAAAGACATGATCCAGCGTCCTGTCTTGCAGAGTGTCAGGTAATTGTCACTCCCAGCAGGAGTCAATTTAGTATTCGGGAGCCAACCCGTATACATCCTTGTATACCAATTAGCTCTCTTTTAATAAGTAATTATATTACCTGTGGCCTAAGAAATGGTTTGATATGTAAGCAAGAGCTCCATCCTGTCCAGTTGCCTATTTGACAATAGACAAGTATCTCTTGATGTGAATTACAGGTCTGATGTGCAAAAAAGGACTTCCTATATCCTTCTCTTTGTCCATTTGATAATGGACAAGTATCTTTTGATGTGTAACATGCAATTACAGGTTACTAAGATTTGGCCTGGTCAATCTTGGACTCACATAATACAGTATAATATATATATATATATATATATATATATATATATATATATATATATATATATATATATATATATATAACCCAACACATCACTACATATACTACAACATTCCCCCACTTGGATCGGTTCTAACTACTAGAACTGATCCATAACCCATAACTCAAACAACCAAACCGCTCAGACCTCCCTGGCTCTTAAGATTGAAGCCATATCTAGGTCTTCTTTACTTTTCTGAATTATTCTTAATTGTCTTCTACCACAACAATATAAACCAAACAAAAAAACTATTAATACAAATTGAATAAACACAAAAATTATGGAAAGTGTTCTCAATAAAAGTGTTATTGGGTATGCTCCACCAAGGCTCCTGAAATTCCTTAGTAATTTTACTAGAACTGATGAGGTTTTCCCTCACCAATTCTTGTAATTCTATAATTTTCCTACTATCCCTCTTAAATAATGTATCCAATTCAACTGTAAGTGGTGGTATTTTCTTAAATAAAGGAGAAATCATAGAGTCCCATTTGCCAAGATCAGTTTGCTCAATGTCCATAGATACTTGATTCATCTGGATATTAGCTCGAATGTCTTCCTCTCCAATTGTTAACAGTCCTTCTGTGAGGTTCACACACCAGCCTGTGATAGGTGTCCGGCACTGAACTTGTTTCTGCCAAGTGAATGAGGAAACCCCTAATGCACAGACCCTCAAATCTTCTCCATGAATTATACTCTTCCAGGCCGGTTCAAATTTTTGCAATTGAACCAGGCAGTTTCCAGAGTGTGTAGCAGCACAGACATCTATGTACTCCAGCCGCTCAAAAGAACAGGAACAAAGCCAGGCCTGGGCACGTTTGGTACAGCAGTTGGGATCCATGGTTTTCCACACTTGGTTGTCCTTGACGACAAGTTTGCTTTGCGGTAGCAGTTGTTTCAGTATATTAGTGCCATTTCTCACCTCCACCTCACCAAGAACGATCATCTTGTATACGGGTAAGGGTGTTGTTGACCATGTAGGGATGTCGACAGTCAGAGGTATTTCCTGCTTTCCAATGCAATCTTTATTGCAAAGAGTATCCAGGCTTCTTACTTTAGCAAGGGCAAAGTTCCTACAAGTAACACCACTGTCTTTGATAAGATGGAATAATAAAGTTGAGTTCATTATCCTTGGCCATTCTCCTTGTTTTATCTCTCGAAGCCTTAGGCTCAGGGTTCGCTCAGCAAGTTTCCTATGATACCACAAACTATAGACTTGGATACATTATTGGTTTGAAGTGTTTCATTCAGTGCACTCACCGACATTTGAATGTTCTGCAAATCTGCAGCAATGGTGTGAATGTTCTGAATATCTACCTTCATTTCAGCTAGAGCGTTTAAATCCACTCTTCCCCCTTTAAGCAGTATCTGCTGTAATCCACCCACATAATTTAGTCCTCTCATATTTAGGCTCTCTATATCAACCCTATTCCAAATTGAACTACCCAAACTGAGGCCTGATATGATATCAGTACCCAGATCCCTCTTTGAAACTTTCTTAAAATTAAGCCCTTGTATAGCATCATAAAATAAGTTTATATGTGTTTGAAAGACCGTTTTAAACCATAATCCCATTGATTTTGGGCAACTCTCTGGAATGTTAAATGATGTAAAATTCAACAATAATGGTACTGATAAGTATGAAACATCGCTATACACTAAAGTTTGAGTTCGCTCAAAGAAAAGTCCATGTAGGACTTGTAGTACAGTCTCTAGAATTTGTGAACATTATATTTAAGACTTTTGTATATATTCCATCCTTCGTATCATGAGGGCTACAGGATATAATACCCTCCTTGAATATTGTAAAATTTCTGTCTAAAGTCATTTGCATTTGTAGTCCATTCTTTGTCTCCACTAAAATTATATTTGTACTCCTGTGACGATCGCTTCCTTCTGGGTAAGTCCAAACGGCATATTCCATAAGGTAATCAGATTTTGGCATCATGATCTCACATTCAACAACTATCCACCCCCCGACTATGCCTTTTACAGTATCCCCATGTATCTGGATGCCTTCTGAGTTCTCTAAAACAATAGGTTCTGTAGTATGATCCATTACACTTCTATTATTTCGATCAGATTTCCCCAATGGTGAGCATTTGAATTCTTCAACTTGACACTTTTCCACTCTGATGTTTGTGATGCAAAGTAGTAGAGTGATTGATGCTATTAGCAACACATATGCTAATAGAGGCTTGTATTTGTCCAGGGAGGGTGTCTTCATTTTGGTGTAGTCTTCTGATGTACGCATTCCTCTTGGGACCTGAAAGACAATGCTTTCATCCATAAAATCCATTTTTCCTTTAAATGCTTTTATCTGACATGCAGGACTCCATCTTGACCTACCCTCTCCCAAATCTAATAAGTAAACAGAGGGTCCAATCTTGTCAATGACTGCATAAGGGCCCTTCCACTTTGCCCTAGAGAATGGGTGAAACCCAGAAAAATCCTGTAACATTACTCTAGTCCCAATTTGGTATTCACTAGTGTCACCCATTGCATTAAACCATTGTTGTGAGCTTTTATGAGTACATTCATCAGTGGCACACACAGCCTTATGTACCGTAATCACATGATCCTTTAAGATCTCTACCCATGATTTAGACAATGACACAGTTTCTAATGCTGCTGGGACCGGATTTATCAGATGTTCCCAGGTTCTCATTGTTCTGCCAAGCAGAGCTTCATAAGGGACAAAGCCTATGGACCTGCACACTCTGGAACGAATAGTTGCCAGTACAAAGGGTAATTTTTCATCCCAATCAGTACCTTGCTCATTTACAACCTTTCTAAGAGCATTTTTAATGGTCCTGGTCATTCGTTCAACCTGTCCTGCAGACTCAGGGTGATAGAAGATGTGAAATTTTTGGACGACACCAAGGAGCTTACATGTCTCTTGCACCACTTTACCTACAAAACCTGGCCCATTGTCACTGTCTAAAACTTTTGGTATCCCCCACCGACTAAATATTTCTTTGACCAAGATCCTTGCAGTAGTAGTGGCAGTACAGTTTTTGGTAGGGAAAGCTGAAAGAATCCACGACAACCAGCAAATATTTGTTCTGGTGTGCAGTGTTAGGTAATTCACCTGTGTAATCAATTTGAATTCACTCCCATGGTCCCATGGGAGCTTGTCTCATCAGTGCCCCTCTCCTCTTCCTATTTGCAGGATCATGCCTGGCACACATCAAACATGATAAGATATGGTCCTGCATGTCTTGTTTATTTTTAGGCCACCATGCTACATGGTCTAATCTCTCTAAAGCTAAAGGAAGTTTGGGGTGTCCACCAACAGGGGACCCATGAATCCACGTAAGAATGTCTTTCCTCACTCCTTCTGGGGCAACCCATAGAGATAAATCATTTATGTAAGTTATTAAAAGGCCATCCTGCACCTGCATCTCTTGACCCTCAAATTGTATGGGCCCAGTCCCACACATTTCTTTTATTTGAGCTAATTCCTCATCCTGATCTTGTATTTTACCCAACTCACATGTCCTTTCTTCAATTTCTTTTGCTTGAGCACGTGTAAGGGCAGACACTGGAAATGACAAAGTATGTTCTATGTGAGGCCATTCGGGGGATGTTACGGCAGCCTCCTTTGCGAATCTATCCACTGTGTTGTTCCAGTAGTGCTCGGTTGTTTGTTTTCTGTGGGCATGTACCTTTCGGATACTAATTTTTTAAAAGAATTGGGTTTCCTCCTCTATCATTTTCCATAAGGATGCATATCTTATTTCACTGCCATCTGTTCCTTTAAAGCACATCACATTCCACCATGAAAGATAGACAACTGCACCCTTCACTGGCGTAGCGGGGGGGGGGGGGCAGGGGGGGCTCACGCACCGGGCGAAAAATTGGGGGGGCGAAATCCCGGCGTCCGACCGGGAGTCGGACCGTGCGACCGTCACTTTTTAAAACCAATTGGAGTGGAGTCATCATCATGTCCCGAGGCGAGCCCTGTGATTGGGCGTATGTAGTCATGTGCTCACTCACTCAGCACGCCGGATCTGGCCAATCCATTAACGTCGGCGCCGGGCGCATGCGCAAAGGCTGCCCTGGCCTAGAGTCCCACCCGCGCTTCTCCGGATACCGCCGCTGCGCCAGGCATCTTCTCCTCCTGTCAGGCTGACTAAGAAGAAGAAGAAGAATCTCCCTCCCAGACCAGTCCCTGCCTGGCTAACACCGACATCATCGCCTGCCCCTGAGCGCCGCCGCCGCGGATGTGCACAAGCTTCCCTGACCCCTGGGCAGTGGGCTTTGTATACTACACTTGCCAGGTAATGAGTATGACATAACAGCTATTTGTGAATCCAAGTTTCAGGGTCATATGATATTTCTAGCAGGAATGTATTATCCATTCCTGCTAGAAATATCATATGTCCCTGAAACGTGCTTGTTGTGCAGTGTGCAGTGCACTGAGATTTGGGCCATTTTTATTTAATTTTTATAATTTTTGCAGCAGCAACTTTAAGGGGCAATTTATAAAAAATGTTTGGAGCTACCTGGAAAACTGCATG
This sequence comes from Rana kukunoris, assembly GCA_029574335.1. Classification (NCBI taxonomy): domain Eukaryota; kingdom Metazoa; phylum Chordata; class Amphibia; order Anura; family Ranidae; genus Rana; species Rana kukunoris. The sequence continues at coordinate 348,298,965 of CM056051.1, forward strand.
TACATTTGTTCACATGCGAATGGAGGCAACAATGGTGATGACATTGGTGCCTGGTGGCAGCATGGAGGTCTGAGTCTCCTCCTCTCTCCCCCAACTAGGTGCTTCTGGTGTGGTGGCGGTGCGGTGCGGTGCCGAGTGTATAAAAATAAAATAAAAATGGCCCAAATCTCAGTGCACAACAAGCAAGTTTCAGGGTCGGTCATATGTCGAGTGTCAGTGACCTCAGTCAGTACTTGTATTGTGACAAATTTACTATTGTCACACAGTGTGACAATAGTAAATTTGTCACAATACAAGTACTGACTGAGGTCACTGACACTCGGCACCGGCACCGCACCGCCACCACACCAGCAGCACCTAGTTGGGGGAGAGAGGAGGAGACTCAGACCTCCATGCTGCCACCAGGCACCAATGCCATCACCATGCCACGTGTATGTTAAATAAATTCACATTGTTAATGCCCTTTACATGTGTTTAATTATCCTTATAACCAGAGTGGATGATTATACAGAGGTCCCCCTATCACATCAGAGGTCCCCCTATCACATCAGAGGTCCCCCTATCACATCAGAGGTCCCCCTATCACATCAGAGGTCCCACTGTCACATCAGAGGTCCCACTGTCACATCAGAGGTCCCACTGTCACATCAGAGGTCCCACTGTCACATCAGAGGTCCCACTGTCACATCGGAGGTCCCACTGTCACATCGGAGGTCCCCCTATCACATCAGAGCCCTCCACACAACCCGGCTATTTACACCTTGTACCCACCGCTCTTCGCACTATAGCCGGCCTCTCATGAACGCGCACAATGAACAGCCTAGGCGCGGGGGGGGGGGGGGGGGGCGAAAAAAAAAATTCTGCCCCGGGCGCCCATAACTCTGGTTACGCCACTGGCACCCTTGCATACCTGGTCTGAGTCAGAAGCAATGTTAACAATTCCACCATCATCTCTTAACTCAATGAGAACTTGCAAAAATGCTGCTATTTCCACATATTGTGCAGAACGAGCTCTACATGAATATGAAAATTGTCTCTGTACCTTGCCATCTTTTACAATTTATATCTGCTTCCTTCCATTTTCCATTTGCTAGCATGACTATAGGAGTGTGATGACTAGCAATGATGACCCTTTGTGTACCTGTCAAGTACCTGAATTTGTTGATTGCCCAATAACAACACAGCACCATACGAGTACACAAAGGATACTTTTGTTCTACAGATGATAGTAAACGTGATGCATAGGCCACAGGTCTTTGTTTTCCAAAATAGTCTTGGGTGAGTGCAACAGACAAAGTACTAAGGCCTACATGTGGATATAGTCTGAATTCTCTGTTGGGGTCTGGTGATGCTAATGAAAGGGCATTGCCTAAAATTTCCTTTAATGCTTCAATAGCTTGTGTGTGCTCTGATCTCCATTCCCATTCATCTTGCTTCAGCAGATTATACAAGCACTCTGTTAACCACTTAAGGACCGCCTCCTGCAGATTTACGTCGGCAGAATGGCACGGCTGGGCACATCAACGTATATATACGTTGGTTATAGTACCCAGCCGTGGGTCGCGGGCGCGCGCCCGTGACCCGGTCCGAAGCTCCAGGACCGGGACCGCGGGATTCGCGGACCCGATCGCCGCTGCAGTGCGGCGATCCGTCCCTGGAGCGGAAGAACGGGGAGAGCCGTGTGTACACACGGCTTCCCCGTGCTTCTCTGTGGCCGCAGCATCGATCGCGTCATCCCTGTAATAGGGGGACGCGATCGATGACGTCACACCTACAGCCACACCCCCCTACAGTAGTAAACACACACATTAGGTACACATCCCTTACAGCGCCACCTGTGGTTAACTCCCAAACTGCAACTGTCATTTCCACAGTAAACAATGCAATTTAAATGCATTTTTTGCTGTGAAATGACAATTGTCCCAAAAATGTGTAAAAATTGTCCGAAGTGTCCGCCATATTGTCGCAGTGACGAAAAAAATCGCTGATCGCCGCTATTAGTAGTAAAAAAAAAAATAATGAATAAAAATGCAATAAAACTATCCCTTATTTTGTAAACGCTATAAATTTTGCGAAAACCAACCGATAAACGCTTATTGCGATTTTTTTTACCAAAAATATGTAGAAGAATACGTATCGGCCTAAACTGAGGAAAAAAAATGTTTTTTTATATATTTTTGGGGGATATTTATTATAGCAAAAAGTAAAAAATATTGCATTTTTTTTAAAATTGTCGCTCTATTTTTGTTTATAGCGCAAAAAATAAAAACCACAGAGGTGATCAAATACCACCAAAAGAAAGCTCTATTTGTGGGAAAAAAAGGACGCAAATTTTGTTTGGGAGCCACGTCGCACGACCGCGCAATTGTCTGTTAAAGCGACGCAGTGCCGAATCGCAAAAACCCCTTGGGTCATTTGCCAGCGTATTGGTCCGGGTCTTAAGTGGTTAATGATGCATAATGAGGCACAAATTCTCTGCAGAAACCTGTCATGCCTAGAAATTGCCTTAGACATTTCTCATCCGTGGGTAAGGGTAACTTACCTATCAGCTCAACCCTTTGCTCATTGATGCTTCGCCCTGACTGCGCTACAGTAACACCCATAAATTGGACTTCTTTCTTCCCCAATTGTATTTTCTTTGGATTAACTTTCAAACCTGCTTCTCTCAAAAGCAACAACATTTCACTCACATCGTTCACATGCTCCTCCATAGAGGCTGACCCAATCAAAATGTCATCAACATATGAAATTACTCTTTCAGGTTTTGAAAACTTATCAATCACTTCTTTCATATGTGAGTGAAATATTGCTGCACTGTCTTTATAACCTTGCGGAAGAACTGTCCAATAATATTGAAAGCCTGCCCAGCTGAAGGCCGTTTTATACTGACATGTTGGGTCAAGGGGTAAATTCCAACAACTGTTACTGATATCAATGACCGTGAACCATATAATTTCTGGTGTTAATTTGGCAATCATTTCAGGGTAAGCTGCTACCACAGGTGCTATACTTTTAGCATATTTGTTTAAGGCACGGTAATCTATCGTCAGCCTGAATGACCCATCAGGTTTTATGACTGGCCAGGCTGGCGAATTGCATATTGATGCACCCCTTTTTAATGTACCTTGCGCCTCTAATTGTTTTATAGCTTCTGTTATAGGTTTAATGGCATATTTTGGAACAGGGTATTGTTTGAGAGGTGCTGGATCAAATCCTTCCAATAAAATCATTGTATTCATCCTACCACAATCTTGTTTATGCTTAGCCATTATGTCATCAAATTCACACATCAGACTATCCCAACAGGGATCCCAATCTCCATGTAACACACCGACAGGCTTTACTGCTGCTGTCACCAATTCCATGGGAGGATGCCACACATGACCCAATCCATCATCTAGGCATCATCCACAACTTCATATTTGCAAGATCAACCACCAGACCCTGCTGTACACAGACATCAGCACCAATTATGTCCTGATTTTGACAAACATCACACTTCCACTTCTCTTCCCCTATTTGCATCTCAACACCACACACGAAAGGAGCTTCAATGGAATGTCCAGTGACACCTGTTATTCTAATTTTCTCATTTCCAGGGACAACAAATCAACTGAAACTAACCGCTAATCCACTATCTAACAAAGCGTTTACACAAGTTCCCCCTAATATTACATCAATAGTGGGCCGCCCCCATGAATCTAAATTTAAATCAGTTAAAAATTGTCAGGAAGGGGCGTGGGGGGCTCGGAACCCCTAACACTGACTGGTAGAGGTTGACACAGCACTTTCCATTCCTATTGCTGCTACCTTGACCCGTCCCAGACAGTCAGTAGGCACATTGGTCTAGCAGACGGACGTGTGCCTAAGAGCTCCTCTCACCTGACCTCCAGTGACTCCATCCTCCATCCAGCAGCTTGCTATCACGCGAATTGGCTCTCCCCCCCAGGACTAGTTTCAGCTAGGCAGTGTCCTTCCACCGGCGCCCCAGCTTCCCCTGGCTCCCCTCTTCACTCTAGCGAAGCTTATCAGGTAAGAGCCATCCACTGGGATCGCGGGCGGCCGTCCTTTTTAGGACAAGCCGCAGCAACTACCTATCCCCGTCGGCTCTCTCCTGCTCCTTTTTCTTCCTTCCCTGTGGCCCCACACCACCATCGCCACTCGAGGCATCCCTTCGCCACCTCCCCGCTGCAATTTTCCGCCATCCCCGCCATCTCTAGTGCGGTTTTTGACACTCCCCGTCTTCTCCGCGCCAGCCACAGCTGATTTGCGGCCGCCGCATCTTAGGTAAGGCCGCGGCTTCATCCGCGGCCTAGCGGCACGCCGCGCTCTCGGCCTAAAACATCACCTGAAACTTTCCCAGAAGTTCACCCCCAGCCCCTACAGGACTCATTCCTCCCCTGATTCAACAACCAGTTCCCCCCCCCCCTGCTCATCAATCCACCCAGCTGGCTACACACCAGCCTGGGTCCCATGTCCTGCTCCTGGTCGGCGGCCATCTTGGTACACCCCAGCAGCAGTGACAGCTCTTCCCCCCCCCTTCACAACTTAACAGTACTTGATCCAGGGGTTTTGCCCGATCGCCGTTCAGGGATCAGGAAGGAATTTTTTCCCCCCACCAAAGCAAATTGGCATAGCACGGCTAGGGTTTTTTTGCCTTCCTCTGGACCAAAACCGGGAGGATTCACCGAATCCTCTCTCCATCGCTACCAAGAAAACTACTTCGCCCCCGGTGATTGGCGACCATGGCTTATCTGCGGTACTCCGCAGAAACCATTGGGGATCTGAGGAGTTTTGCCGCAATACTGCCAGCCATCACCAAAAAGACCCTAAGGCCCCATGCACACGAGAAGCAAAAGCAAACACTTCTAAACTCAAGTTTTCAAACGCAAAAACCAGCGTTCAAAACGCCCGTTTTTGCCGCGAATTTCGCAGCGTTTTGCCGCGTTTAGCGGCGTTTTACCGCGATTGCGACTATCAGCGTTCAGAACCACTGAATTGTAGACCCTCCCAAAGCTTATATATTTAACCATTTCTGCAATTGTCAACAGAGAGAGCAGCAGCAGCAGAGAGAGCACTTGAATACATTCATTATTCTCCTTTGTGAAATGGATCCCATAATGAATATATGCCAAGAAATTGTCCTTACTTTGCTCTTGATGAGGCTTCACGCCGTCGCAAACTACGTGGACGACCCATTCGCAGAGCTCGTCGTCGCTATTGGACCCATCCGTTGATGGCACAGAGATTTTCAGTTGGGTATTTTACATATCGAATTTTCAAAATTTCGAATTTTCAAAATTTCGAATTTTCAAAATTTCGAATTTTCAACATTTCGAATTTTCAACATTTCGAATTTTCAACATTTCAAATTTTGAAAATTCGAAATGTTAAAAATTCGAATTTTAAAAATTCGAATTTTTAAAAATTCGAATTTTTAAAAATTCGAAATTTTCGAAAATTAGAAATATTGAAAAATTCGAATTTTCGAAAATTAGAAATATTGAAAAATTCGAATTTTCGAAAATTAGAAATATTGAAAAATTCGAATTTTCGAAAATTATAAATATTGAAAAATTCGAATTTTCGAAAATTAGAAATATTGAAAAATTCGAATTTTAAAAATTCGAAATTTAAAATTTTTGAAAATTCGAATTTTTAAAAATTCGAAATTTAGAAAAAATCGAAATTTTCAAAATTCGAATTTTCCAATAAGTATTTTTTGACTCTGTCCGATACAGACTTCCATCTCTTCTGAAAATCTTTCACTGTACAAGGAAAAATAAGAATATGTCAGAAATTGTAACTAGTTTACATCCCAACCAAGCCCAAAGCTGTATTAATCTTATCTCTTTTTTCTTGGTGATATGGGTTCAACTGGTTCCAGTTGAATGTCAATTCTTTTCCAATTTCTTGCCAAGTCCTTTGCTTGGCTGTCCTGTCTGAATATAGTTAATGGGACTTGTCCAATATTTGGGGATGAACCTGGACTGCCTCTATAAGTTGTAAATAAGCGTTTTTAAAGGAACCCTTTTTTTAACATAATAAAATAGGGAAATATCATTAAAAAAATTTAAAAAAATTATTTAAATCGTTTTAAATTATGTCTATCATTCAGATAGTTCAAAGATGATATATATTCATTCAATAATTCAATATTGAAAATTGAAAATTTCGAATTTTTCTAAATTTCGAATTTTTAAAAATTCGAATTTTTAAAAATCAAATTTTTAACATTTCGGAATTTTCAAAATTCGAATTTTCAAAATTTCGAATTTACAAAATTTCGAATTTTTCTAAATTTTGAATTTTGAAAAATTCGAATTTTGACAATTCGAATTTTTCAAAATTCGAATTTTGAAAATTCGAATTTTTCAAAATTCGAATTTTCCAAAATTTCAATTTTCCAAAATTTCAATTTTCCAAAATTCGAATTTTCCAAAATTTCGAATTTTCAAAATTCGAATTTTTTAATATTTCGAATTTTTTAATATTTCGAATTTTTGAAAATTCGAATTTTCAAAAATTCGAATTTTTGAAAATTTGAATTTTTAACATTTCGATTTTTCAAAATTCGAATTTTCAAAAATTCGAATTTTCAAAAATTCGAATTTTCAAAAATTCGAATTTTCAAAAATTCGAAATATTAAAAAATTCGAAATATTAAAAAATTCGAATTTTGAAAATTCGAAATTTTGGAAAATTCGAATTGTCAAAATTCGAATTTTTCAAAATTCGAAATTTAGAAAAATTCGAAATTTTGTAAATTCGAAATTTTGAAAATTCGAATTTTGAAAATTCCGAAATGTTAAAAATTTGATTTTTAAAAATTCGAATTTTTAAAAATTCGAAATTTAGAAAAATTCGAAATTTTCAATTTTCAATATTGAATTATTGAATGAATATATATCATCTTTGAACTATCTGAATGATAGACATAATTTAAAACGATTTAAATAATTTTTTTAAATTTTTTTAATGATATTTCCCTATTTTATTATGTTAAAAAAAGGGTTCCTTTAAAAACGCTTATAAACGCAAACGCGGCTAAACACGGGTGCCGTGTTTAGACGTGTTTAGACGCGTTTAGCGGCATTTAGCGTTTAAAACGCAAAAGCAAACGCTTCTGAACCCAAAATTTTGCGTTTGAAAAAACGGCCCTAAACCCAACTGCTTTTAACCGCCAAAAAACGTGATTGTGTGCATGGACACATAGGATAACATTAAATGGGTTCAAGGGCTGTTGAAAAAAATGCCCAAACGCCTCTGAACTCGAGTTTACCAGCGTCTCGTGTGCATGGGGCCTAAGAATTGAGCAACTTTTGAAGATCGATCGACGATCGACTGTCAAAAATTTTAGCCGTTTACCCCAGCCTAAGCACATTTCATGTGCTTTGATCAACACAAGATCGGCAGTAAAACACAGACTTGAAATCCATGATTTCATTCTACAACACGATCTAGACTGCCTCTTCATTACAGAGAGCTGGCTCACAGCCGACTGTAACACCATTCTAGGAGAACTGGTGCCAGAAAACTACCGTATTATAACGGAAAACAGAATAGGGCAAAGAGGAGGAGGACTGGCAGTGATCCATAAGACTCATCTTGCGATCACTAAACCAGTCCTTCAAAACCCTCTTCCCTTCATGGAAACCCTTACTCTGCAACTACAGACAAATTCAAAGGAGACCGTCCACATTCTGCTCTGCTATAGGCCACCTGGCCCAAAATCGCAGCTGCTAACTTCATGGACGGATTTCTTCTCCACTTACACCCTCAACAGCAAACATCTTTTGCTGCTCGGGGATTTTAATCTCTGGGCCAATTCCTCACAAGACCCCGTTGCCGACGCCTGTATTGACCACCTGGAAGATTCAGGGTTACAACAACTAGTATGTGGGCCCACACATGCTTCAGGTCACACACTTGATCTTATTTTCAGACAAGATCTGGAAATAAAAATTTTGGAAAATGAAAGGTTGCCATGGACAGACCACCATGCAATTAAATTCATTATTTCCACAATCCCCCCCGCAACAAAAACATCAAATTCAGTGACAACTCACTGGACTAGATGTCAGAAGAAGCTCCACTCGGAACTCTTCAAAACCACTTTAAGGAAAAAAATAGAAACAACTCAGCCGCATCAAACGGCCGTTGAAACACTGGATGCCTTAAATTCGGCCATGCTACAGTCAGCTGACTTGGTAGCGCCGAAACGAAGAACCCGCATCCGAAAAAACAACCGCAGCTGGTTTAACAACCAGCTGTCGTTACTGAAGCAAGAACGCAGAAGGGCAGAATCTGCCTGGAAAAGATGTTCTTCAGAACTAAACCTATCCATCTACAAGACGACAACAAGAAAATATCACAAAGAAATTTTCCAAGCTAAGAAAAATTATTTTTCGGAGGCTATCAACAGCGCCTTAAACCACCCCCGCGAACTCTTCAAGATGGTCACTCAGACCATGAAACCAGGATGTATTGAAGCCCCCAATACAGACACACAAGAATTTTGCAATTAACTATCGGATTGCTTCATTAATAAAATCGAGGCAATCCGTGAAAGCATTCAGCAAAACAATTCCCCCCTCAGCCCCCCCTGCAGCCTCTCACACAGCACCCATAGTAATTCTCCTATATCAGGTAAGTTCACCCTGGAACCCATCTCCATTCAGACCACTAAGAATGTCATTGGTACTCTGCGTAATGGCACAGCGCCAAATGACATTATCCCCACAAAACTGCTGAAGGAATGCGCCTACATCCTGGCTCCTCCCATCACGCAGCTTATCAACCAGTCTTTCTTGGAGGGCATAGTGCCCTCACAGTTGAAAGAGGGTATAATCCAACCCATCCTGAAGAAACCCAATCTGGATCCAAAGGACCCACTTCACCGCCGTCCCATAACAAGCCTCAATGTACTCTCAAAGGTAATGGAGAAAGTAGTGGTACAACAGCTGCAACAGCATCTAGATACCCACAAGCTACTTGACCCATTGCAATCAGGGTTCCGTCCCGGACACGGGACTGAAACCGCATTGCTCAAAATATGGGACGATGTTCTCGAGGCCGCAGACGAAGGAGAATCTTGCCTTCTGGTTCTGTTGGATCTAAGCGCAGCTTTCGACACTGTAGACCACAAACTGTTACTGACTCGGCTTACTGAAGTAGCCAGAGTCGCAGAAGGCGATTTATCTTGGTTCTCCTCTTTTCTGGAAAACCGATCGCAAACAGTGAAGTTAGGACCCTTCACATCTGAGAAACGCACAGCAACATGTGGAGTCCCTCAAGGATCGCCTCTGTCACCGGTGCTGTTTAACGTCTATCTTCGTCCTCTTTTTGAGATTATCAGCAGCCAAAAACTGCTTTATCACTCATATGCAGACGACACGCAACTGTATTTCCGCATCTCCAACAGTAAGGATCACCACCTCAATCTAGAGACTTGCCTCTCTTTGATAGAGAACTGGATGACAAAGAGTTATCTTAAACTCAACGGAGCGAAAACAGAACTTCTTCTGTTTCACGCCAAGCAAAGGAATCAACCTTCAATAGCATGGACACCCCCGCCTATTTTGGGCAAAATCATCACCCCTAGCGCCAAAGTCAAAAGTCTCGGGGTCATTTTTGACTCCTTTATGACAATGGACGCACAAATAGGGTCAGTAGTCAGCGGATCTCACCATCTGCTGCGCCTACTACGTAGACTTACCCCTTTCATCCCCAAAGAAGATTTAGCGGTCGTGGTGGGAGCAATTGTTAACTCCAGACTGGATTATGCAAATGCCCTTTACCTCGGACTCCCCAAGTACCAAATCGCTCGTCTGCAAGTCGTTCAGAATACGGCCGCCAGACTTGTGACTGGGAAAAAACCTTGGGAATCCATCTCACCTTCACTGAGAGCCCTTCACTGGCTGCCAGTTAAAGACAGGATTGCTTTTAAAGCTCTCTGTCTCACGCATCGATGTGTCCATGGGAATGCCCCCCATTATTTATGCGAAAAAATAAAAGATCATAATTCCAATCGCATTTTGCGATCCACCAATCAAAACCTGCTCCAGGTTCCGAAAGCCAACTACAAGTCCAAAGGAGATAGAAGATTCGCAATCCAAGGTCCCAGACTATGGAACGCTTTACCAATCAGCATTCGGTTGGAGGAGAACCACCTAGCATTCAGGAAAAAGGTCAAGACTCATCTCTTTTGATATCAAAGGAGACAGGAACAACAAGCGCCCAGAGGCGATTCAGTTCGCATGTGCTGCGCTATATAAGTTTTCATTCATTCATTCATTCATTATTTCCATCTCTTCCTTTATCTTGTATAGCTCCTCCTGCAAACGATCTCTCTCACTTCTCATTTCACTAAACGGCACCCAAGGCTGTTTACTTGGCTTTTCTCTAGGTTCTGGCCTTCTATAACTATCCGAATTGTTATAAGATCTTCCTCTCAATGGCCCATAATCATCTCTATTTTGCTGACCCTCGACTCTAAAAACTCTAGCTGCATCAACCGCAAGACTGTCTTCTCTACACCTTCTCCTCCACAAATTATCCGCTCTTAACAAAATATCATTATAATCACTAGGATCAGGTGTAACAGATAAAATGCCTTCCCTGACATCATCATCCACTGCTTCCAATAACATTGACCTATGAACCAGACCACCACGTTCAAAACCAGGATTCTCAGTCATCACATATTCCATCACACTGTTAATTCTATCTGCAAGTTCATACGGGCATTCATTCTTCATTTGCTTAATTTTTCCTGACAAGGACACATTTGTCGTCACACCATACAATGGTTTCAATAACTCCCTTAAAACATCCTTAGTTTTATGACGCTGGCCACAATTTTGCAAAATACGTGCCCACAATACATTGCCTACATTTTTCTGCAAAATTCTAGCTAGGTCCTCCACATTCAAATCGTATGTGTCTGACTCTCTGTAAATCACAAAACCATTTAATGAACCTATTTACATCATAGCGGGGTACCTGACCTACCTCTCTTATAATAGCTTCCATCTCCTGTTGCTTTAATTGTTTTGTGATCAACTTAATTTCACTTGTATCGTCAGTGTTCAATACAGTTGTTGTAGTGGTAGGAGCTGCTGGTATGCATGGGGCTGCATGTAATTCACCCCAGGGATATATTGGCTTATAATCTTTGGTATCAAGCTGTATTTTAGAAGTATAATTTTGATGCGTGTAACTTGATTTTTCTGCCAATTTATCAAAAGCAATGTTAGCAGCATGTTTACACTCCTCCAACTGTTTCTCAACAACTTGTATTTCCACTGACAATTCCTCATTTACACAACTTAAATTATCACATAATTTTGCCTTCTCAATCAGTGCCTCCCCAGTAGTGATGGCATGTAACCTAAGATCTGACATCCTCTCATTCCACCCTTTTTCCATAACCTCATAGCTCTGAGTATGTTCTAGAATTTTCTGCTTTTTCCCTTTAATCTCCTCCATTAATTTTGTACAACAAGACAATAGACCCTGAATAATCATACCCTTATGTTTCTTTTCTTTTGTTTTCTTATCAAAGACACTATCAGATAAAAAGCATTTCATTAAATCCCATGGCTGTCTATATTCTTGGGGAATCTCATAAGGCCCCCCATGACTTTTTATATAATTTAACAGCCATATATTCACATTGTCTCCTTTAGGACTATTGTCACCACCAGACAAAGCCAAAGCCATTGTGAAAAATACAATGAGAGAAAAAAACAATAAAAAATAATAATAATAATAATAATGAATAAGGCACACTTACCAATTGTTAGGTTTCTTTAAACTTCCTTCCTGGGTCCTCACGGTCTTCTGTCACCTCACAGATTATGAGATCCAATCTCAATTTGTAGTCTTCAGATATTTAGCGTATATAGTCTATAGTATAGTGTCTAGTATGATGTTAGTAGATTGTTCTCACAGCCACACACCAGGCCCCCCAGAGAACGCAATTTAATTCAACAACTTCAATACAGAATAAAGTCCAAAGTCCACAGATGACACAAAAGTCCAACAGAGTAATTCAAAGTCTCATCCTATGCCTCCATACTTCTCAGTGACAAGATCATCTGAATGTCAGCCTGTCTTTCTCATATATTGGTCTCATACTGGTGGGGGGGGGGGGTCAACCAAGTGTTCCCATTGAATAACTACCCCCCCATTAAAAAATACTTCCTTATGTATTTAAGGAAGTACCAGGCCATCTCACACACCTAGGATGTCTTAGATAAGATTTACACATCAAAGGGTCCTCTGTATCTTTTGATACGTGTCGTTTGGCCACAAGATTTGGTCAGCAAACTTCCTTTGATGTGTAACCTTGAATGCCTGTATGCAACACCTAAATACCATGCCATACATACTGTATAACACAATATTTTAAATACCAACACATCTATATTAATATCACTACATATTCCCCCACTTGAGTCGGTTCTAACTACTAGAACTGACTCATAATTCAAAAAACAAACTCAATTATGGTTTGAGGTACTGGATGCTTTACAATGGCTCATATAAAATATTAAGTTGAGACTGGTTACATTTCTCTTCACCAACCTCTAAAATATCCCCATGAAACAGTTATTAGATAATATAACTTTAGACCATGACTGGAAAAGTGTTCGGTAAACATAAGTGGCCATATCCGTAATGCTGTTAGGCCTTATCTCAAAGATTGCTCTTTCTTGAGTAAATCACATAACGATCTTGAATATTGTGCAAAAAAAAAAAACGAGCTGATGTCACCGTCCATTCTGACTTCATCATATCTCTCACCATCTCACTGAAAGTAAAGCTTTGTATGTTTGGGAGGTCCAATCCACAGAAGTCCAGGATTCTCTCATCTCCAGGCTCAAAGTTTTGATTTATAAAGATGCTTTTACACTGACACCAGCAAATCCTGAAATTCTACTTCCATCTTTATAGTAAGAAGAACCATTAATGTACCAGCAGTCACTTCAAAGGTCAAAAGGGTTTGGGAATGGCAGTAAAAATGATGTGCTGCAAACTATTTCCTTGCACCTGACATTTATGAGTTTCACCTTCAATCTTTAACATCAAACCCTCAATATTCATAATTTGTTGATTGCCAACAACAATTTGCTTTCCTAATGTGCTGTAGGCCGACCCCTTATTGCGTTTAATAGAGCCGTTACTTGTATCATTCAGTCCATAATTCCACCAGAATGGTATGCCAACATATATATATTCCCCCATGCGATGTTTTAGATAGCTTGACATCAGTGTTTATCAGATCTTCTGTCCAGACCAATCGGCAGTGGAAATTCTTGCCAGTATTTTTTATAAAAGGTAGAAAGGTCTTTTTTTTATCCATATGTGTCACAGCCTTTAGCATATAATAAACAACTGATTCAACATGTTTCAAATCAAGACTAGAGTGATGAATTTCACTCACCCCTCTTATAAATTTAGGAAAGCCACCCAACTTACTATATACTATAATTTAAGCCATTGTGCAGCATTACCTTAGATGTCAAATCTATTGATATCAATATGCATTATGTCATATGTACAGATGGTTTAAAATTATTTTAGGTTTAAATGATTACGTTCAAGGAATAGAACATAATACAAATAAAAAAGCAAAATATATCGGGAAAGGGGAAAAAAAATTAAATTAAAAAATAAAAATAGGGCATTGGGCAAGTCCATTGAAAAGAAAATGAAAAAAATAAATAAAAATGAAACTTGAATGTTCAAAAAAAAAGTCAATTGCTTGTATGAATATTGAGAGATATTCACTTGTATAGTGATATATTGTCCATTTGTCCATTCGATGTTTCTCCCCCACTAGCCAGCAATTACTCCTGCTGTTCACATGCAAACGAGTATCTCCAGCAGTGTACCTGAAAGACAAAAACTCTCAGACAAAACTCATTAGCAAAGTCTTTAAACAAAGTACTATTTACGGTCTACAGTTTAAAGCAGTGGTTCTCAACCCTCCTAGTGCTGTGACCCCTTGATAAAATTTCCCAAGTTGTGGGGACCCCTAGGTAAAATTATTTTCGTAGCATGGGTTGCCAGCACCCAAGGCAAGTCAAGTAATTTGCGCCCCTAACCCACAGACATTTAGCGCTCTCTGAGTCCCTTCTACTCGTAAAGTATTAAAACCCCCCTATGGTACATTTTAGGATGTACCACTCTTTGTTCTCCTTTCTTTCACATTTATCTCTCTATCCTAATTTCTAGTTTTGTTCCCCCCATCCCTCACTCTAGTCGTCTTTCTTGTTCTTTCTCTCCCTGTTTCTTTGTTACTTCCTCTCTTTTCCTTTCCTTTCCTTTCCACGTATTCTCTATCTTTATTCCTTCCCTTGCTCCTTGGTGTGGGGGTAATGGGATGAGTGGCAATGCCCTCTGTTGAAGTCGGATGTGACGAAACGCGCCAGGGCGTGGCTACGACGGCGTAACCAGGATACACAAAGAGTGCGTTCCACCATCTCACCATCGCTACCAAGAGAGGCGCCTTCAGCAGCGTGACCGCGGGATAAGCGCGACCTCCAGCGTGCGGAGGAGAGCGGTGAACCTTACACTCTATTTTTGTTCATTTACTTATACTTTTATGTACGTAGATATGCTGCGGGGCGGTGCTATATGGGCTTTTTTATATTAAATTAAACGGTATTACACTATATAGTGCTTCTGTTTCCTTTATGATCCATATCACTGGAGCTTTATATATTAACCCCTGCTGTCCCGTGACTGATGTTGGAGGTCTGGTCAGGATGATCCACTGATATACAAGGCTTGTTCTTTTGTATTTTTGGTGAGTTTGAACCCCTGAGGGGGCGTGTGCCTCACGTTTTGGTGGAAATTGGAGATCGGTGGAGGGTACATCACCATTTGTTCCCAAGCATTCCTCACGCTTTTCTCAGCTTCACTTACTGATCTATGGACCTTATCTAACACTTTAAATCTACATTGGACTTTTTATGCGCTGTTTATCATGTTTTAATCAACTGAATTTTAGTGGTTAATTAGTGTGATACTTTGTTTTATAATGCTGGTGGAGAGTTGGGATGAGTGGCAATGCTGGGGGGAGTTCTGGTCAGCCAATATAGGTGCTCTTGATTAAGGTCATCTGCTGATCTGAGAACAGTAGTGGGGACTTTTAATGGCAACTATAATCACAGGTAGTGTTACTCACTGTGTCTCCATTTTTGTGGTGTCTCGTAGCAGTGACACCTCTACCGAAATTAGGAGATAGGGTCTCCTCCAGCCCCTCCCACTTAATATTCCTCACCAGTCAGCTCACCTCTAGTCTCTGCCCCAGCCATGTCGTGAACTGAATGGGTGGCTGCAAAGAAGCTGAGTGGGCGGCCGCAGGCTCCAGGGACAGCCCTGCTGGGTGGCCACTAAAAGGCTGGGAGAAAGGTGCAGGCTTTAGGAACAGCCCAGGATTTGGTGACCCCTGGAAAATCATAATTTGACCCCCGAGGGGGTCCCGACCCCCAGGTTGAGAACCACTGGTTTAAAGCTAGTTCACCCCCATTGCTATAGAAGTGTCTTTTTCATTCAAAAACAGATCTTCTCCCAATATTCCTATTCCTCCGGTATCCTGTAATCTCCTGAATTGTTCCAATAATGTGTCACGTTCCCCTCTCATCTTATCATACTCAATTTTCAGGTGGTCATATTTCTCTTTTAACTGAGGAAATGGTATCCAGGTCTTTTTCTTATTATTATTTTGGTCAGCTCTGTTTTTCATATTAATATCACCTATGTTTGACCCATAGTTCCCTCCCTTGTTGTGATCATTAGATATTATCTTCTGATCTTTCTGTTCAGTGTGTGCCCTAAACAATGTGGCTACATCAATTCTGACAGCTTGCTCATTTGACTTTCTCCATAAATGATCTGCTCTCAACAATAAATCTTTTAAATCATGAGGATTTGGGGTAACCAATAAAATATCTTGTTTGATATCTTCATGCAAAGCATCTAGAATCATACAGATATGTATCGAGCCTCCCTGCTCAAATGCAAGATTATTACCAACCAATAGTTCCATAATAGTTGCTAACCTGTGCGACAATTCATAGGGAGATTCACTCTGCATTTGGTGGATCTTCCCGTGAATCGCAACATCAGAACGCACTCCGTACAAAACACATAATAATTGCAGTAATATGTCTCTTGTCCTCAGAGGCTGAACACAGATCTGTTTAATTCTCACCCAAAGACTATTACCTATATAATGTTGCAAAACTCTATGTCAGATGGGTTGAGACTGTACATATCTCTGACATTCAGCAACTCACAAAACCATTTCAAAAATTTGTTTAAATCATGGCAGGGAACCATTCCTATTTCTTTAAGAATTGCATCTAGTTCTTTTGGTTTCAAAGGCTTCATTACAAGCTGAACTTCCCCTGTATTATTATTATTATTATAAACCGTGGTGGTTACAGTGGGTGCGGCTGGCAATGAATTATCAGTTTAATATGAGGTTCCGTTTCATTTAATAGAAAGTTTGTGTTTGTATTTTGCTGCAGATTGCTGAATCCAAGATTCGATGCACATCTGCATTCCTGAGATCTCTTCTCTAATTCCATAATTCTTAATTTTAATCTCTCATTTTCCTCTGATAATTCATCATAACGCTTAGATTTCTCAAGCAAAGCTCCACCAATGGTAACTGCATGTAATTTTAAATTTACTGTCTCAGTGTCTGATTGGTTTTGTAACCTCTGACAAACCTTATGGGTATTATCAACTTCACTCTGTAACTGTGCAATTTCCATAACTTTATCATTCAAAGAACTTTCCATGTTTAAACAGCAAGATAACAAGCCCTGCACAATACAACCCTTTCTTTTACTTTCTGAAATTTTGCTATCAAAAACACTTTTCATTATAGTCCACGTCTGCTTACATCTTTCTGGAATTTCATAAGGGCCGCCATGACGCTTAATACATTTTAATACCCATCTGTTAACTTTAGCAGAACTGACACTAGATTCACACCGAGTAAGCATTTTGACTATATTATTAATAATTTAAAGAAAAAGGGAAATATTTTACTCACCGCATTTGAGTCTTCACCTTGCCAGGTCCGGTCTTCTGGTACACTGACTTTCTTCAGTTTCCAGTCTCCAGAGAATAATTCTGGGGTTCCAAACTTGTTTAGTCTTGTATATAACTCTCTTATGTCACAACCAGACATAGAGTGACAACACAGGTCTTTTTCTTCATTCGACTTCTTGTCCAACTCACAGGATTGTTGTCACCACCAACTTCTGTTGGTCCTGAAAATGCGCTTCTGGTCACTTGAACGGCACCAATGTAGTCTTTAGATATTTATCCAATGCAGAACCATCAGAACCAAAGGTCCACAGGTCCACAGATCCATACAAAATCCAACAGAGTATTTCAGATTTCTACCTGCGCCCTCATACTCATACAGAGAGAATATACCGGGGCTACATTCTCTCAGATGGCAAAACTGACGAACAGAATAAATATCCTTTTCACTGAATAGCTGACTTTGATCTGAAAGACATGATCCAGCGTCCTGTCTTGCAGAGTGTCAGGTAATTGTCACTCCCAGCAGGAGTCAATTTAGTATTCGGGAGCCAACCCGTATACATCCTTGTATACCAATTAGCTCTCTTTTAATAAGTAATTATATTACCTGTGGCCTAAGAAATGGTTTGATATGTAAGCAAGAGCTCCATCCTGTCCAGTTGCCTATTTGACAATAGACAAGTATCTCTTGATGTGAATTACAGGTCTGATGTGCAAAATAGGACTTCCTATATCCTTCTCTTTGTCCATTTGATAATGGACAAGTATCTTTTGATGTGTAACATGCAATTACAGGTTACTAAGATTTGGCCTGGTCAATCTTGGACTCACATAATACAGTATAATATGTGTATATATATATATATCCATATCCACATCTACATCTACATCTACATCTATAATATATATATATATATATATAACACCCAACACATCACTACATATACTACAACACACTAAACTCACCTGCCTGACACACTGACCATTGCACTGACCTACCTGACATACACTGACGGTAGTGACATACATATACACCGACGGTAGTGACATACATACACTGACCTACCTGGCACACATACATACACTGATGGTAGTGACTAGGGATGAGCTTCAAGTTCGAGTCAAACTCATGTTCGACTCAAACACTGTCTATTCAGCTGTTCGCTGAATTGCAAACATTATAGGTCGTTCGCGCCACTCATCATGGCCCATAATTCACTGCGGCATCGCAGTGTATTGCAGTGCAATGATTGGCCAAGCATGCACTATGACCCGCATTATTTGACCAATCACAGCACGTTAAGAACGGAGAGCCATAATTGGCCAAAGGCAGGGTGGCTTTGGCCAATTATGTCTCAGGCGGTTTAGTACACACCCCACGCTTTATAAGGCCGCCTGCGTGGTGGCCTTGTGTAGTGTGTTCCGGGTGCTGAGAGAAATAGAGAGAGAGAGAGAGAGAGAGAGAGAGAGAGAGAGAGAAAGAGAGTCATTTCATTTGAGTTAGATAGAGCAGACAGGTGAGTCAGTTAGCTGCAGTTACAGTGTATGCAGTATACATATGCACCCCAGGCAGGGCCGTCTCTACCATAGGGCAAACAGGGGCAGCTGCCCAGGGCCCTGTCACTGTTGGGGGCCCAAAGCAACCCCCTTTGAAAAAAAAAAAAAAAAAAACTTTTTTTTTTTTTTTTTTTTTTTTTTTTTTAGGGGTCCGGAGGTCCCCAGGGGCCCGGAGGCCCCCAGGGCCCAAGATGGCAACCCCCCTTTTTTTATTTATTTTTAAATACAAAAATATATTTATTTTATATATTTTTATTTTTTATTAAAGGGCCAATTTTTTTTAATATATATATTTATTTTTTATTAAAGGGCCAATTTTTTTTTAGGGGTCCCCAGGGACCTGGAGGCCCCCAGGGACCCAGATGACAACCCCCTTTTTTTATTTATTTTTAAATAAAAAAATATATTTATTTTATATATTTTTATTTTATTTTTTATTAAAGGGACAATTTTTTTTAGAGGTCTGGAGGTCCCCAGGGGCCCGTAGTTCCCCAGGACCCCAGATGACAACCCCCCTTTTTTTTATAAAAAAACTTGTTTTATAAAACTAAAACTAATAATGTTATTATTATTAAAGGACCCAGAGTTCCCCAGGGCCCTGGATGGCAACCCCCCTTTTTTTTTTATATTTTATTTCTTTTTTTTCTTTTTAATAAATAAATAAATAAATAAATATATATATATATAATTAAAGGGCTCAGAGGTCCCCTGGATGGCAACACCACTTTTTTTTTTTTTTATAAATGTTTATTTTTAATATATTTTTTTTATTTTCTATTAAAGGGTCCAGAGGTCCCGGATGGTAACCCCCCTTTTTTTGTAATTTATTTTTATTAAAAAAAAAATATTAAAGGGCCCAGAGGTCCCCAGATGGCAACCCCCTTTTAAAAAAAATAATAATATATATTTTTTTTTTTATTAAAGGGCCCAGAGGTCCCCAGGGCCCCGGATGGCTACACCCCTTTTTTTTATATATATTTTTCTTTATTAAACCTTTTTTTTGTAAAGGGCCTCCCGCTTCTAAATTCGCGGCAGCCCCGCCCCCCCCCCCCCGCTTCTCAATTTAAGGGGGCAGCACCCCTCCGTTCTCTGCTCCAGGGGGCCCATGCCTAAAGCTGTGTAAGGGCCCCCATGATTCCTGATGGTGGCCCTGCCGCCCGTTAAGCCCCTGTGCTGCCCACAAATCAGGCTGAAAATCATCAGCGGCACGCAGCCAGGTGACAGTACTGCTTCCCTTCCCAGTGTTTTAAAATGTACAGCACCCCTGGCTTCCCTTTAGACGTGCACTTCTCCCTTCCTGCCACTGGGTGCTGCTTGTATATAAAAGTGAATTAGAATATGATTTTATAACATCCCCAGTTTGCTCTTCCCGAGGCTGACTTCTTCATGTCCTGCTCCTCAAGGTATGTCACTGTTTGCTATATTGTAAATACAGTTTACTGTAGAGTGTGCCCAAAGTCTTTATAATATTTGATGATTCACTGCAGGTCTGGTTAGTGTTTTAAAAAGTTCCTGTATTTTACACATGGCATGGCATGGGGTCACAGCACCGTCTGTCCATTCTGCTTTAGCACCATGGGACCCCATGCCATGCCATGTGTAAAATAGAGGAACTCTTTAAGTCACAGAGCAGCCCTGCAGTCCAGGCTGAGTGAGACCTCAGAGCACATGGCATTACTTTCTGTATTTAACTGCTTGATGGGCTTATTTTGGGCCTGACTGGTTCACATGTATGTGTTTTGGCGGCCCACATTTGAATGGGCCGCCATGCCTGCTTTTTTCTGCAAAGAAAAGTGCATGCCTCATGTAATAGGCTGAGCACAGGGCACACCTATGCCCATCAAGCACTGAAATACAGCACTGTCTGTCCATTCTGCTGTCTGCTGTGACTTATCTGCAGTTCCCGCACTGTCAAACTTGCTGCATTTTTAGACGTTTAGGTCACGCTTTTAAAAACACAGTGCGTTTGTGTGTGCAAGAACTGCAGGTAAGTAGCATGGTGCAAGAACTGCAGGTAAGTAGCATGGTGCAAAAGTAGAATGGATTTCAAGGCAACTGATTTTTAAAATGCTGAATGAACCTTTTTTCTGCAGGAAACAAAGGCATGGCAGCCCACTCAAATCAATGCTGTGCCTGCACAAATGAGGGCCGCCAAAACACATACATGTGAACCAGCCAGGCCTAAAATAAGCTGGAGGGGGGGCCCAAAAAAAATGTTTGCCCAGGGCCCAAACCATATTAAAGACGGCCCTGACCCCAGGTGTTGTGTGTGTATATATATATATATATTGTGATAAAGTCGCAAAACTAGCGATAAATGTGGAGTTGCACAGTCACTGGTCTTCAAGCCGAAATAGTAAAAGTAAACACGTTTTTATTGTATCCAACAGAAAAACATACAGGGGTTTTCACAGTCCTTACAAAATGGTACCTTCAGCCTCCTGGCTTACACGTACAACGGAAAATACCGAGCCACCTGGCTATCTTTAGCAGTAGCACCACACTGCTCAGGCTCCCTCGTGAAGCCTTCCTGACTCCTGTCAGCCACCCCAGACTCACTCCTGTCAGCCACCTCAGACTCAGGCCTCTGGGTATTATAGTGCAGCCTGCACTCTCCAGCTTCTCTAGCTTCTCCAGCTAATTTAGTGCACACCTGCACTCTCAGGGTTCTCCTTTCCAGACCTGGACTCCTCGGGAGGGTGGAGCCCTGAATGCTGTTCAGGTCAGACTTAAAAAGCTGACCACACAGCTGTGCAATCAATGTGTCTGTCTCTCCAACATATGGCGAAACCCAGCCATCCATCAGGCAAGACAGATCCAAACCATCACGAGATATATATATATATATATATATATATATATATATATATATACACACACACACACACACACACACACACACACACATACATACATACATACATACACACTGTATTCAGTTTAGCTAGATCCGTTCCTGTTATTCGCTTTCTAATACACTGACAGACAGGCAGGTGATTGTGGTAGCTGCAGTATTTTCAGTCAGTGTACTGTATCCTGTGCACAGTGTGCAACTAAAGCTAACTGCAGACAATTGCTGGTGTTCTCTTCCTAATAATACCACTAGGGATGAGCTTTGTGTTCGATACAAACCCATGTTCGACACGAACATCTTATGTTCAATCGTTCATCGAAAATCTAACATTACGGGCCGTTCGCACCAAATTCGAGTTGCGCGTCACGGCCCATAATCCACTGTGGCATTGCGCGCTGATGATTGGCCAAGCATGCACTACGACCCACATGCTTGGCCAATCACAGCGCGCAAAAAACTGAGAGCCATAATGAGAGAGAGAGAGAGAGAGAGAGAGAGGGGGAGAGAGAGAGAGAGAGAGGGAGAGAGGGAGAGGGAGAGGGAGAGAGTCTTTTTTTCTAGATAGATAAGGCAGGCTAGTCAGTTAAAGTTACAGGGCCAGATTCAGGTAGAGTTATGCCGGCGTATCAGTGATCAGTAAACAAGATACGCCGGTTTGCAGGAAAGATCCGACAGGCGTAATTGTATTATGCCGTCAGATCTTAAATGCATTTTTAAAATGGCCGCCAGGGGCGTTTCCGGTGATTTACGGAGAGAATATGTAAATCAGCGAGATACGCCAATTCCCGAACGTATGCCCGCCCGATGCAGTGACTTTACGCCGTTTCCGTAAGGGGTTTCCTGGCGTAAAGATAAAGCACCAAAAAGATGGCGCATCCTATGTTAAGTATGGACATCGTGACCGCAGGAAATTAGAAAATGTTTACGTCGTTTGCGTAACTCGTCCGTGAATGTGGATTTACGTCGATTACGTTCATGTCGAAAACACCGTCATAATTCGGAGCATGCGCACTGGGATTTTTCAATGGTCGACACATGCACAGTACGTTTGGCACGGGGACGCGCCTAATTTAAATAGCATATGCCCCCTACCCGCCCAATTTGAATTAGGCCGCCCAATTTACGCTACGCCGCCGCAACTTTACACGCAAGTGCTTTGTGAATACAGCACTTGCGGGTAAAGTTGCGGCGGCGTAACGTAAATAGGAAAAGTTATGCCGCCGCAAAGAACTGCTCGCCATCCTGAATCTGGCCCACAATGTGTAGAGGCTATATATACATCCCAGGTGTTGTACATATATTTATACACTGTATAATTTAGCTAGATCAGTTCTTCCTATCCTAATTTACTGTCAGGCAGTTAATTGTGCTAGCTGCAGTATTCTCACGTGGTATATTGGCCGTGAGCTCTGTAGTTTGAACCTAAAGCTACTTAATGTGTACTGCACTTGTGCTCTGTAGTTTGCACCTAAAGTTACTTGGTGTGTACTGCACTTGTGCTCTGTAGTTTGCACCTAAATCTACTTGGTGTGTACTGCACTTGTGCTCTGTAGTTTGCACCTAAAGTTACTTTGTGTGTACCAGTAATGCACTTGTGCTCTGTAGTTTGCACCTAAAGCTACTTGGTGTGTACTGCACTTGTGCTCTGTAGTTTGCACCTAAAGTTACTTTGTGTGTACCAGTAGGTACTGCACTTGTGCTCTGTAATTTGCATAAAAAGCTACTTGGTGTGTACTGCACGTGTGCTCTGTAGTTTGCACCTAAAGTTACTTGGTGTGTACCAGTACTGCACTTGTGCTCTGTAGTTTGCACCTAAAGTTACTTTGTGTGTACTGCACTTATGCTCTGTAGTTTGCACCTAAAGTTACTTGGTGTGTACTGCACTTTTGCTCTGTAGTTTGCACCCAAATCTACTTGGTATGTACTGCACTTGTGCTCTGTAGTTTGCACCTAAATCTACTTGGTGTGTACTGCACTTGTGTTCTGTAGTTTGCACCTAAAGTTACTTGGTGTGTACTGCACTTGTGCTCTGTAGTTTGCATCTAAATCTACTTGGTGTGTACTGCACTTGTGCTCTGTAGTTTGCACCTAAAGTTACTTGGTGTGTACTGCACGTGTGCTTTGTAGTTTGAACATAAAGCTACTTTGTGTGTACCTGTACTGCACGTGTGCTCTGTAGTTTGCATATAAAGCTACTTGGTGTGTACTGGACGTGTGCTCTGCAGTTTGCACCTAAAGCTACGAGGTGTGTGTACTGCCTTTGTCCTCTGCTGACCATTAATATGTCTGAAAGGACAACAAGGAGAGCCAGAGTCACGAGGGCAAGCAGGCTCTGCGTCTAGAGGCAACAGTGCTGGTCGTGGACACGGTGCATCCTCATCAGCACGTGGCCGTTGGACACGCTCATCCTTGTTTTCGGCAGCTGGCCACGTTGAGCCGCAACATGCCGAAGACTTGGTAGTGGATGACCAAGCTGTCCTCATCCTCTCTCACCCAGGCTCAGGGTACTCTTGTCTGGTCTTTGCACCTAAAGTTACTTGGTGTGTACTGCACTTGTGCTCTGTAGTTTGCACCTAAATTTACTTTGTGTGTACCAGTACTGCACTTGTGCTCTGTAGTTTGCATATAAAGCTACTTGGTGTGTACTGCACTTGTGCTCTGTAGTTTGCACCTAAAGTTACTTGGTGTGTACCAGTATTGCACTTGTGCTCTGTAGTTTGCACCTAAAGTTACTTGGTGTGTACTGCACTTGTGCTTTGTAGTTTGCACCTAAATCTACTTGGTGTGTACTGCACTTGTGCTCTGTAGTATGCACCTAAATCTACTTGGTGTGTACTGCACTTGTGCTCTGTAGTTTGCACCTAAATTTACTTTGTGTGTACCAGTACTGCACTTGTGCTCTGTAGTTTGCACCTAAAGTTACTTGGTGTGTACTGCACGTGTGCTCTGTAGTTTGCACCTAAATCTACTTGGTGTGTACTGCACTTGTGCTCTGTAGTATGCACCTAAATCTACTTGGTGTGTACTGCACTTGTGCTCTGTAGTTTGCACCTAAAGTTACTTTGTGTGTACCAGTACTGCACTTGTGCTCTGTAGTTTGCACCTAAAGTTACATTGTGTGTACCAGTACTGCACTTGTGCTCTGTAGTTTGCACCTAAAGTTACATTGTGTGTACCATTACTGCACTTGTGCTCTGTAGTTTGCATATAAAGCTACTTGGTGTGTACTGCACGTGTGCTCTGCAGTTTGCACCTAAAGCTACGAGGTGTGTGTACTGCCTTTGTCCTCTGCTGGCCATTAATATGTCTAAAGGACAACAAGGAGAGGTAGAGAGTCACGAGGGCAAGCAGGCTCTGCGTCTAGAGGCAACAGTGCTGGTCGTGGACACGGTGCATCCTTATCTGCACGTGGCCTTTGGACACGCTCGTCCTTGTTTTCGGCAGCTGGCCGCGTTGAGCCGCAACATGCCGAAGACTTGGTAGAGTAAGCCGTCCTCATCCTCCTCATCCTCTCTCACCCAGGCTCAGAGTACTCTTGTCTGGTCTTTGCACCTAAAGATACTTGGTGTGTACTGCATTTGTGCTTTGTAGTTTGCACATAAAGCTACTAGGTGTGTATTGCACTTGTGCTCTGTATTTTGCACCTAAAGTTACTTTGTGTGTACCAGTACTGCAAAGTAGCTGCCAAGGCGTCCTCTTCCCCCTGTTCAATGGCATCACTCACTCCTTCCCTAGCCCCACCATTTCCTCCTGAGGAGTCCCCTGAACTGTTTGAACACAGTGTTGGATACATGCTGCATGAGGATGTGCAGCGTTTTGAAGGCTCCGATGACGGTACACAGATAGAGGAAGGCAGTAACATGAGCCCAGAGAGAGGGGGTGCCCAAAAAGGACAGAAATCTGGCAGTCATGTTCCCCCAGCTGCCGCATACTGCCAGGTTTTTGACAGTGATGAGGAGGGAGGAGATAATCAGGCCACTGACTCTACGTGGGTGCCTGATAGGAGAGAGGAGGAGGAGGAGGAGGCAGCACAGGCACATCTCCAACGAGGCAGGATTCCCTCCAGGGGCCAGCTTAAGGGCAACACACCAACTGCATCACAACGCAGAGCTACGCATGTGCAGGGCACTGCTGTGTCTCAGCGTTATTCCAAAAGTTCTTTGGTGTGGCCCTTTTTTGAGACGAGTGCATCAGATCACACCGCTGTTATTTGCAGCATATGTCTCAAGCCTATCTCGCATGGCCAAAACATCACCTGCTTGGGCGCCACATGCTTGACCAGACATATGTCGACCCCATGCAGTTCATTGGCAAGCGTACCCTTAAAGACCCACACCAAAGAACAAATCGGATCTCCCCTTGCTCCTCATCAGCTGGGATCTCCAACCCCACTATACCCTCAGTCCTCTCTGAAGCCTGCACTGATAGGACTGAAGGTGTAGAATTAGGTGTGTCACAGCCTAGTACATGCGGGCAATCTACTATCGGTACACCAATGGCAGATTGTACCAGGCAAATTTACCTGCCCCAGCTGCTGCAGCGCCAAAAGAAGTACTCTCCCAGCCATCCACATGCCCAGCGGTTGAATGCTAGCTTAGCTAAATTGCTAGCACTTCAACTGCTGTCTTTTCAGTTGGTAGATTCTGCCCCCTTCCGTGAGTTTGTGGAATGTGTGGTACCTCAAATTCCCAAACGCCACTTCTTCTCACGGAAGGCGATTCTGGCTCTTTACCGGCATGTGGAAGGCAATGTCCATGCCTCCCTGGACGGGCGGTCAGTGGTAAGGTGCATATTACCACTGACTCATAGACCAGCAGGCATGGACAGGGACGTTACCCATCTTTAACGGTGCATTGGTTGACTCTGCTGGCAGCTGGAAAGGACGCAGGACAAGGTACAGTAGTGTTGGAGGTTGTTCCGCTACCACACCTCCAAAATGATACTACTGGTTGTGACACACCTCTCACCTCCACCCCTTCCTCTGTGGCCTCTTCCTGTGCTGATGTATCCTCGGAACCAGCGGTGCTCCGTAGGCGTTCAAGGGGCTACGCAGGTACACAGGCAAAGAGATACTTTGCAGCAGAGCTCATTCCTGCGCTCCAACTAAAGTATCTGTGAGGGGTTGCAGTGTTGTTCAACAGGTGCATGTAATTACAATTCTTGATCTATTATTTCACAGCAGGGCCCGTTCCTGCGCCCACCAAGAGTAACTGTGAGGCCTTACAGTGTTGTGGCAACACCACCACAACGTCCACCACCAAAGGCCCAATTTTTCTGACCCTGTTCAACAGGGGCATATAATTACAATTCTTGATCTAATATTTCACAGCAGGGCCCGTTCCTGCACCCACCAAGAGTAACTGTGAGGCCTTACAGTGTTGTGGCAACACCAACACCTAAGGTCCAAAATTCTGCAGAGTATATAGGGCAGGCCCCAACTTTTAAACATCCAACTTACAAATGACTCGTACTTGCAAACGGAAGGAGACAATAGGAAGTGAGAGGAAATCTACCCCTAGGAAGGGAAATTGTCTCCTGTCAGGCCGCGTACACACGATCGAATTTATCTGCTGAAACCGGTCCGACGGACCGTTTCAGCAGACATCTCCGATCGTGTGTACGGGCTAGCGGACAGGTTTGTCCATCGGACACATTTCAAAGCATGCTGGATTCGACGCATGCGCGGAAGCATTTTATTTCCGGGTTTGGTGACGTAGCGGTGTCAACGTCACTGCCACATCACCGCGTCCTCAGATCGAGGGGGTTTTACACACCATCGGACCAAAATCCGATGAGACATGTCCGCTGCAAACGGTCCGTTGGACATGTTTGAGCGGACATGTCTCATCGTGTGTACGCGGCCTAAGAGTTCCTTGTTTCACTAAAAACCCCAAATTTACAAAATCCAATTGTCATTGGGACAGAAAGTGAGGTGAAATTTTCTGAACAGGTTCACAGACAGCAAAACAAATATTACAGAGTTGATAACCCTTCCCTATGTTTTCCAAAAAGCTTAAAAATAGATTTTTTGGCTGAAGCTACACTTTAAAAATTTACCAATTCAAAATTACAAACAGATTCTACTTAAAGGATCAGTAAAGGAAAACAAAAATTAAGCTAAAAAGCTTGCTTTACCTTATAGCAGTCCTGCTTTCATGTCCTCCGTGTCCATTTTTGCTTAGAAGTTGCTGTAATCCCTTGCTGAACTCCACACTTCCTGCTTGTCTGGTTCCTTCTGAAAAAAAATATGGTAGCTTTTCATTGTGGTCCATGATCAAGAAGATGTGATTACTATGTGTCTAAAACTCCTCAGAACCAATCAGATTCATTTTAAAAACAAACACTGCCCTGTGTTTGTTTGTTTTTGTTTTGTGTGTCTCTGTACACACAGAACAAACTTAAACTAGTCTAAAAATGAAACTAAACTGCAGATACATTATATGGTCGATTTTTATCTATTTTTAATCATTTTTAAAAAGAATCAGTTAACTATTATGTCTCTATACCCTGTGTAACGAGATGACCCGTGACACCCAGAGACTTTTGAGGGATGCGGGGTGCTCCTGTGTCAGCATCACCAAGGACTCTTATGTCTAGGGTCACCTTATGTCCAATAGGGCCATAGGGTGACTGGGAAATATTAATTATAAATTACATGGCGTGCCGACATGCCTTGAGTCAGTCAGTGGTGGAGTTGGGCGCTCCGGACCTTCCGCTCGAGTCTGCTCTCACCCAGGGACCAGACAGACAGACTAGGCAGCTAGGCAGGAGAACTTTGTGTGGGAAAGAAATGGACTTTCTAGGCACGATTTTGTAGAAAAATAGAAAAGTAATTTTAATTTTTATAAAAAATACATAAATAAATACAGGACATCAATGGCCACACATATTGATGTGTCCTGTATGTTAAAAGACTATAGCATATACAGCAATATTCATTATGATGTCAAGAAAAAAGGCGAAACTTTAAATTTCTACTGTAATATACAATACAGAGCAGGTTTAGGGTTGATCCAACCCAAAGGAGACTGCTTGGTGTATCGCTGAGTAGTTTCTATTCAGATCTTGACATTCATAGGATTTCTCTTGGAGTTGCTCTACATGTTTCGTAGTTTGCCCACTTCATCGGGAGCATAGAGAAATAAACTGCACAAATAAAATGAAAAAATACAGTGAACAAACAATATCAACAAACACATAGCTCATCATTCGCCCATCGCTGGATGGGTCAAGGAATGTGCTGGTAAACTTACCAAAAACATTAATGGCATATAGAAAACAGGTTGCGATTGCCCAATAAGAGCCGAGAAAGACCATTGGTGTCCCCAAGGATGGAACAACGTTGCTGTCTAGATGGTCAGAAATAGGCAGTGCGAGCACCCTGATGTCTCCGAGATAAAGCCAGCCCCCGCCCGAAGGGGGTGCTATATCACCTGTACAACAATTGGGAGATGGTTTGGTATAGCTTCAAGTCATTTGACATATATTTAATGTGTGCCTGTCTAAAAGCACATATATATTTAATGGTACATTAGTTTAAATATATTTCGGCGTACTATTATAAAGTTGGAATTTAAAGTATTTTAGTGTTTAAACAATTAATGGTAACTCCAGTGCTTTACACACTGTGCTACAGAGTTATTATTATACAAATATTGTATTATTGTTTATATGGCAGGTTACTGTTTAGACTTGGTGTTAGCAGTTGTGCCACTAGAGGGCGCATTGTACTAGGAAATTGGCTAATTTAGTATGTGGAACTAATCCAATAGGTCACTATATCAGACTATTTAATAGGACAAACATTGAATGAGTTACGAGTTACCATAGCATATATATGGGTCTGTATTAAATTAAGACATTTTTACCTTGCCTAAGTAGTACTGTTGTTTCAAAGGATCCTTCAGATTTTCTATTAAGATCCAAAAAGAGAGTGAGCCAGTGTGGTCTCTGTGGTGAGACAACAACAAAGTATGGCTAAACCAATAATACTTATATACAAAAGGTCACTGGCGCTAAAAAGGGATATAAACCGGTAGATAAGGTAAACAAACCCTAAAGTAATTACTGTATAGGGTATCGTCTCCAGTGCTGCGGGAATGACGGTACCCGGAAGTACCCAACACAGATAAAGTACACAAAACAAGTCCGCGCTCTTGGAAGTCTGTAAAATGTGTGAGCCCAGTATTATTGGGGTAAAATAAAATAAAAATATAAGGAAAAAGAATCCATTTATTGCAGATCAACTTCTAAAATCAAAGAAGAAACAGTCCATATAAAATTATATACAGGGCTGTAGTAGTGAGCAATATACACAAACAATTCCAATCAGCAGTCACCAGCAGTTCGTGGGGTTAAACCTCAAGGGTTAAGTGCACAAGCCATCATAAGGAAAAAACACGCTGACAGTACCTTAGTGGCAGATGGTGAGAGATGGTACATAGAAAGCCGCCGTCGGATCTTTCAATAAAGACCTGACATCAAACAGTCCACAGTGTCGGAGTGTCACCACAAAGTGAAGGGGACGGAACTATCCGACGAGACCATCCGACGGGTCTTGCAGCCGGGAGTGCGGCGCGATAGGCTCTGCGAGGACACACGCTCCTTCCGTTAGATCGTGTGGACGTCACACGTCTGGGACGCCGCTTCACGTTCAGGCCAGTGGAGCTGAGGTGTAATGAATGCCCTCTGGTGGAGAGTCCAAAGATAGCACGTTCCTAGTATAGGATGGTGAGAGCTGCTAGCGGAAGATACAAATTGTGGTTGATCTTCTCTTAAAAAAAACTTTAAGATATATACAAATCCCATAGATATGGGGATCAGGGGGGTCTTGACGACGCGTTTTGCGCTTCCAGGCGCTTTTTCAAAGTCAAGGGTATAGGGCATATTACCAAGATTAAATAGTCTAAAATAAGGGGAGGGGTAATAATGGGAGGAAGGGGAAATAGATAAAAAATGGGCAACGCCACAAAACCGAAAGGTTTAACCTCTTACAGGGAATGAACCACCAGAAACACAACAGGCATGAATATATAAAAAAAAAAAAAATACACATAAAAAAAGCATAAATATAAAAATAATGATAATAATATTACTATTAAATAGGAAAAAAAACGCTACCTAGCGGGGTATTAAAAGAATGAAATAATTGAAGTAATTTTCCATATATTTCCTAGGGGGTATACAGATAGAGATTAGATATTTAATAATTAAAAATTAGTTGTTAAATCAAAATGCTAATTTCTTCATTTAACCCCTTAGGAGCCAATGAATTGAACATGAAAATCCAAAAGACTTCTCTTCTGCAAAGAAGGGAAAATCTCTCGTTAGTAAGGGTGCCCTTAGGGATGTGTTCAATCACAAACACTTCTTGATGTTTAAAGTTTCTGTTATGACAGTAATTAAAATGGCGTGGCACACTATGTTCAGTGCATCCTTTCTTTATAAGACGGCGATGGTCACCTATTCTAGCACGTAGTGTTCTTATGGTGCGACCTACATAAAAGAACCCACATGGGCAACGTAATACGTAAAAAACAAATTCAGTTGAGCAAGTAATAAATTGTTTAATAATATACTTAATAATATACTCTGTCCCAGAGCGCATGGTTATTCTATCAGTACCATGTGTAATGAACTGGCAGGTTAAACACGCTCTTTTTTTACACTGAAAAATGCCCTTTCTATCATTGAAATAGGTTCTCATATCTAAGGGGGAACCCGAAGATTTATTTTTTATTTTACTAGGGGCCAAAATATATATTTTTTTTATAAGAGATCTGTTTATTAATCAAAAAAGAAATAGTACATACAGGAGGAAATTGAGACAGTCAATGAGTGTATCTTACAGTATTTTCCAGACAATATATAGTAACAGATCTTAACAGAACAAAGGAGTTTAAGACAGCCTGTTCAGTGCCAAAAACATTCGGTAACCATGAGGTAGCGACAATACATGTCTCTTGGGGTCCCACCTCTATCTGCTACACACAACTCCCCCCACCCAGGGGACAGAGCAAGAGAAATGGATCACTGCTCTCTTGACTATATACATGTATCCGCGGCCTTGAGCCACCTATCCCACACTTTTTCGAATTTAGTGGGACAACCCCTGTGAGAGTACATCAATTTTTTGTATGGTAAGACTGCGTTGACCTCCGCAATCCATTGCGAGATATCCGGAGGAGTAGGTCTCATCCACCTCCTCGCCACCACCTTTCGCGCAGAGAAGAGTGTTTCATGTATAAATATTTTAGAGAACTTGTTAATGTCAGGGTTAGGGAAGATTCCTAGGAGACACATTTTTGGTTCAAGGGTGATGGGGGAACCCATTGTATCGTGTAGGAACCTTACGACTGAGGACCAGAAGGATTGTATTTTGGGGCATTGCCAAAGAAGGTGGTAAAAGGTGCCTAGTCTGTGACTGCACATTGGACAGGCAGCCGAGGAGTCATTTTGGTATTTTGAGATCCGTAACGGTGTAAGATAGGCTCTGTGCGTTATAAAAATCTGGGTCAGTCGATCAGACAACTTAGGAGAGGCCAATTTACACGTATCTAAGGAGTCACTCCATTCATCATCTGCGATTGGGCCAATGTCTCCCTCCCACCTAGTTTTAAGGGAATACGCCGCCACGGTCGCTGTAGGGAGTGACAACATGCTGTAGAAGTTGGAAATCAGTTTCTTAGGGTCAGGGTATTTCACTGCCTCCATCAAGGGGTTGTTTTCTATGGAAGGGTCAGCTAGGGGGAATTGTGCACGAAATGCGTGACGAAGCTGTAGGTATCTAAAGTACATGTGGTCGGGGAGTGAGAATTCTGACTTTAGGCGTTCAAAGGTTTTTAATCTTCCATGTAGGGTGATATGAGTTACATAGAATATGCCTCTCGAGCTCCACAGCCCGCTATCCAGAAGTACCTTAAATTCTGGAAGGGCTACATTGTGCCAAAGAGGGGTGAAGCTGTTCAAGGGGGGTATGTGTAGCTTAGTTGACGCTAGGGTCCATACCCTCCTATACTGATACAAGAGAGTCGTACGGTCTGTCTGTCCACCCGCTCTCCCCGTCCCCGCAGCCACCGCCACCATGGAGTCCAATGTTGGGCGAGACCAGTCTGGGCATAGGAAGCCCAGGAACCTGTCCCTGTCAGTCTTGTCTATGTGAAAGAGTTGTGAGAGTTGGGCAGCGAGGTAGTACAGGTTAAAGTCAGGGAGGGCCATCCCTGCGAGGTC
The DNA here is from genome assembly GCA_029574335.1 of Rana kukunoris. NCBI lineage: Eukaryota > Metazoa > Chordata > Amphibia > Anura > Ranidae > Rana > Rana kukunoris. The sequence continues at coordinate 348,331,684 of CM056051.1, forward strand.
AGTTGGGTTTTTAAGCCTATGCCACGGGAGTTTATGCCTGTTATTGCCCCATACAAATGGTTTTAGAAGAGCCTCGATGGATTTGAACAACCTGAGCACCAGATACACAGGAGAGTGCCAGAGCACGTATAACATTTTTGGCAGCAAAATCATTTTAATAAGGCTTATGCGGCCCATGACACCCAGAGGCAAACGCGCCCATACCTGTGTCTTGTGCTTAAGCATGTCAAATAGTGGCGTTACATTTTGGGATATATAGTCAGCTGGATCCCTAGTGGCATAAATTCCAAGGTACTTAATACAACTAACCCTTTGCAGGGGAAGTAATGCCCTATCGCCAGGTGTTGGGAAACTGTCTATAGGAAGTATCTGGGACTTATTCCAGTTTATCTTCAATCCAGAGAAGGCGCCGAAACATTCAATTAGGGCTAGGGCCTGAGGTAGGGAGTCAGTCGAGTCATCTAGATATAGTATAGTATCATCAGCGTATGTGCTTATTTTTTCTACCACCCCCGCTCTATGTAATCCCACAATCCCATTATGCGCTCGAATCGCTATAGCGAGGTGCTCTGCCACCAGCGCATACAGCAGAGACAGGGGGCACCCCTGCCTAGTACCCCTGGACAGGGAAAATCGATCTGAAGGCCATCCGTTGGCCAGGACTCTGGCCACCGGATTCTGGTAGAGAAGTTGAACCCACTTTATGAATCTGGGTCCCAGTCCAAATTTACCGAGACATGTCCACAGGTAGCGCCACTCCACAGAGTCAAACGCCTTGGCTGTGTCCAAGGTGACTATGGTTCTGGATCCTAGATTATCATGGGCAGTCTGGAGATTAATAAACAGCCTGCGGAGATTAAACGAAGTGTTCCTGCCTGGCATGAAGCCCGCCTGATCCCCATGAATCAGGGAGAGGATGACTTTATTCAGGCGAATGGCAAGAACCTTTGCAAGTATCTTGACATCCACCTGGAGCAAGGAAATGGGGCGATAAGACTCTGGGAGGTGGGGATCCTTTCCGGGATTAGGGAGAAGCACTATAGTAGCCTCTCTCATAGAGGTCGGGAGGGCAGATTGTTCAAAGATAGAGTTATACAACATGAGTAGTCTGGGAGCTAATAGGTCAGAGTAAGCGGAGTAAAACTCCACAGGAAGACCATCCGAGCCTGGAGCTTTAGAGGTGGGAAATGTAGCTAAAGCCGAGGATATCTCTTCTCGTGTCAATGGTTCCTCCAACTCCTGCATTTGTTCAGCCGACAACTGAGGAATCTGGAGTCCACTAAAGATGTTTTCCATAAGAGAGGGATCATCTGATGCTGCAGAGGTGTACAGAGAGAAAAAGAAATCTCGGAACATCGTCGCAACCAGAGCTGGTTCAGTCACGAGGCTGTCATCCGAAGAGCGGAGAGATATCACCACTGGGGGTCTCTCCTCGCTGTGAGCCATGTAGGCAAGCAGCTTTCCCGCCCTCTCACCATGCTCAAATGATCTCTGTCGAAGGAAAAATAAGTTTCGCTTAGATTTTTCGTGTAGTAACTGATCCAGGGTCCTCGAGCACAGTTTGAGGTTGCTGGCCCTCTCTGCTGTGGGGTTGTCAATGAATTCCCTCTCTGCAGTCACTAAAGTCTCTGTTGCTGCATCTAATGCTACCCCAGAGGCCTGTTTTAGTCTGTTGATGCGAGCTGTAAGAGTCATGCGAGCATGGAGCTTGAAGGCTTCCCATACTATCTGTGGCTGTGCAGAGTCCTCATTATTTACAAAGAATTGTTCCCAATCCGCCCCCAGGTCATCATCTTCCGGCAGTAAAGTTAACCAGAAGGGGTTCAGGCGCCACGTCGTAGGTGGGCGAGTGTGGGGTAGAGAGAGTTCAGCCCAGTATGGGCAGTGGTCGGACAGGGACCTCGGGGAGAATCCAGCGTTAGTCAGTCTGGGTAGGAGCGAGTTGGACGACAATATAAGGTCTATGCGTGACAGGGAGTGGTGGGATGTGGAGAAACAGGAGTACGCCCTCTCCAACGGATGTCTGTGCCTCCATGTGTCTTATCAGGTTGATGTCACCGAGGAGGCGCGCAAACCTAGTCTGATGGGCGGATGTTAAAGACGGCAGGGGTCCTGTCAATCTGTCTAAGGCTGTATCCAGCACGTTATTGAAGTCGCCCAACCAAATGGCTGGCACAGTAGGGTGCAGTGCCATGACTATGGTATCCCAGATATAACCTTTACTGCTAGGACACACTGTTTATACTCCCCCTTAAACCTTTAATAATAATGAGACCACCACTGTAACTTGGAGTAAAACTGGCCGTAGCAGCCTCCTTTATTTTAGATAACATCCAATAATAAATAACATATATAAACCATATAATTCCTGAGAAAAACAGTTCTTCTCATACTAGTGCTGGACTTTGCAGGCACCACTAACACTGACTTGTAAAACCTTTTAACATTATAACATTTTATTGGCACTGCGGTACCTCACCTCTGGTCATAGGCCTCAAGCCGACAAGCTGGCTCAGAGACGACCACTGACCGCAGTGCCCCCATTAACCAACATTCCAGCTACACCTTGGTAGACTGGAAACCACACCCCTTCAGAACCCATACCACCTCTGGGTAATGGCATCCATATTTGGGGTAATTTCTTCTCCTGCAAAGTCCAAACACCCGCCACTGCCACGACAGCATGAACCTCGTACCTGCATAAGGAGAAACAAATCACAAGGAAAGCACCCAAAACAACAATTCTCTCAACCATTATCACCACTATCAGCAAGCCCATAACAAAAAGGGAGGGTGGGTGGGAACTTTTCTCCCCAGACTGTGTTACCCCGGGAAAGGAGGGGGGAGAATTTATAGCTTCTCCTCCTCTGCACACTGCACCTCTCATGACCACTCCCCCCTGGCTTGTAAAGGTTTCTGTTAACCCCGTCATGCCCTGCCCTACGCTTATGGCTTGTTCTTTTTGCTCCGGGCCTCTCTGGAAGTTAAGACCCTCAGTCAGGGCGTTAAATTGGAATGGTGGAGGTACATAAAAAGCCAGTATCAGCATCATATCCCCATGTAACTTGGCCCTCAGGAATACATATCTACCCAACGGGTCTATCACCGAGTCCTGGAGTTCAAAGTGTGTGTTTTTAGCGATCAATAGGGATACTCCACGGGAGTGGGTGGTATGAACAGAGTGGTAGGCCCAACCTATCCAAGGACGTTTCAGGGACCTTAACACAGAACCCTCAGCGTGTGTTTCCACTAGGGCCACAACATCTGCACGCTGACACTTAAGCTGCCCAAACACAGCTGCCCTTTTAATGGGATCCTTAACCCCCCGTACATTCCACGTGAGGAATTTTAGTGTGGCCATGAGTGGTGGTAGTGATAGAATAAAACTCCAGTACCCGGGATGACCCCGGAGGCCCCCATCGCATATGACCGCCCCCAGCCAGGGGCGATCATCAAAGTCACGGTTACATAAGCTTGGCACACATAATGATAAGTTTGCACTGAACAAGAATGGTTATCACTAAACATTATAAACTTAAACACCCCCCTCCCTGCCCTGCACGAACCCCAACTGGTGCGGGCGTTAATCCCTAACTGCCAACAGGGCAAAGATAATGTCCAACCTGGGAAGGAAACAACAAGGATTAGCATTAAACAAATATAGGTCCCAATGGTCAGAGGCGCAGTAGTGCGCCTAATACACCAACCCAGGTTGTACAGTCCAGCACATGGGGCGAAACTACGCTGTGCTTGGCAACACATTACAGGACACTGCCCACTGTATGAAGTGGGCTCACAGGCGGGGTTACCCACTCCGCCGGCCTATGAGGCAATGCGTAACTTAATCAGAAGACTAAGAAGACAGCAATGACCCTAAAACAGGTGAATACAACATGCATGGTACTGCTATTAATACTAATACCATAGTACACGACACAGTGAGCCTGTCGCACCGTACTATAGCCTGAGTGGAAACCGTGGTAACATAGTAAAGGAGGACCCCATTAGGATCAAGAGAAGGTAGAATAAAAATAAAAAGTCTTAATAAAAAGGAGAAAAGAAAAAATCAAATAAGAGGAGGGATCCAAAAGAAAAGAAAGAGAAGAAGAAAAAAAAAGGGAAAGAAAAAAGGGGAAATTTTCTTTTTCCTTATAACCGAGGTGGTAAAACCTAGCCCCCCCCCCAGGGAAAAGGAGTCACATCCGAGCCTGCTGCAGAGACCAAGGTGGGCCAGAGAACTCAGCAAAAGTACAGGGATCCTGCAGGCCAGGGGGGCTACAAATTTCAGAGAGCAATGTCATAATGCAGTCACAGGTGCCCCCCACATTGCACACGGCCTGGGGGCGATCCAGAGGAGGCGGGGCGGGTCCTGGGCCCAGGGAGGGGAGTGTCATCCAACTGGACTGCGAGGAGGGTACCAAAGCAGGGAGCAATGTCAAAATGCAGTTATATTGCACCCCCTGTGGTCAGGGGCTGCAAAAGCCATCAATTAGCAATAATGCGGAATGACCAAAAAAAGGGGGAAGGGGGGGGGAATAACGTGGGAGAGAAAATGGAGGGGAAGGGAAGGATAAAGCAGAGAGGGACAGGGAGTGATGGTGGGAAGCACATAGGAGCCAGTATCAATGGCAGTTGCAAGGAAGTAGGAGTACTTATCTGCGTGCTTCACGTTGGTCAAGCCACGCTGAGGCTGCCTCTGGGTCCTCAAAGAAATGAGCTCTATCGTCTCCCTCCACACGCAGGCGGGCGGGGAACAGCATGGCGTACTTCAGGTTCTTGACTCGCAGGCGGCGCTTCACTTCTGTGAAGGTCTTGCGTTTCCTCTGTACCTCTGCTGAGAAATCCGGGAAGACGGCGATCATTTTATTGTCGAATGGGATATTTCCCTTCACTCTGCTGAGGCGAAGGATGGCATCCCTGTCCCTAAAGTTAAGGAACTTAGCTATGAAGGTGCGGGGGGTGCCCCGACGGGTGGTGGCTTGCCTGACATGCGATGCGCTCGTTCCACAGCAAACATAGGAGAGAAGGACTCCCTGCCATAAGTATCCACCAGCAGCTCTTTAAGAAATGTCGGGGGGTCCCTTCCCTCCACCCCCTCTGGCAGGCCTATGAACCTCAAGTTACACCTGCGTTATCTGTTTTCAATGTCATCTTGCTTCTGTAGGAGTTGATTAACCTGAAGCTGCATGGCATCAGAGGAGTTCTGGAGGGGGGGGATGGAGTCCTCCACCATGCCCAGGTGTGTCGCTGCTTCCGTGACCCGCTCCCTGAGCTTCTGAAAGTCCTGCCTGACTAGGGAGATATCGATCTTTACCTCCTCTATGCGGGCTGTGAGGCTGGTCTGGCATGAAGTGACAGCCTCCCGACATGCAGCGATGGCTTCAAGAAGTTAAGCTGTGTTCGAGCCCCGGGACACCTCCTCCCCCGATGCTGCGGCGCCATCTTGGTCAGGGGAGTCCGTGTCATCATGGCGATATTGCGCCAGTTTAGCAGCCGCTGACGCGTTTTTCTTAGATGGGGACATATGCACGGCGGGTGCCCGATCCGGGGGATAGCAGTACCTCGGTAAAAGCTGCAATTAGGGTCACAGGATATCAGGAAAGGATATGCGGCCGGCGGAGCTCAGATCACCAGCGTCCTATCCCATGCCGCTCCAGGCCACGCCCCCGGGGGGCCAAAATATTTTTAATGGTTCGAGCTTTGCGAAAAGTGACTTGAGGTAAGGCCGGAAGTACTGGAGCCAGTCTCTGGTCCAGAAGAAGGATCATAAAGTGTTTTTTTAATAATGTTAGTCACTGCCTTATATCTATTATTAAAAGTGGACACAAATCTAATCGCATAGGCGTTATCTTGTTGTTTCTTTGGTAATTTCTTAGCAGAGCTTGGATCTAAGAAGAACGAAAACGCTTCATTTATAAGTGCTTTGGGATAACCCTTTTCTTTAAATTTGTTCTGCATTAGTCCACTTGATTTCACATAGTCCTCTTTCTTGGTACAATTTCTCTTGAGTCTGTTGAACTGACCTTTAGGAATATTTTTCTTCCACACAGGATGGTGACAGCTATTAAAGTGGAGGTAGGAATTACCATTGGTGGGCTTTATATGGTTTCTGGTGATTATCTTCTCCGACTCGTGAGTTAGGACTAAATCTAGAAACACCATTTCCTGGGGATCTAATACGTGTGTAAACGTTAGATTGAATGCATTGTTGTTGCAGTGATAGAGAAAAGAGAAAAAAGCTCCAAATAAGCACCACGTCATCAATATAGCGTCCATAATAAACTATGTGCTCAGCAAAGGGATTGTTCATCCAGATATTCTCTTCCTCCCAGAGACCCATGGTGAGGTTGGCATAGACTGGAGCAAAATTTGCTCCCATTGCTGTCCCTTTCTGCAAAAATCAACTGCCTCAACCAAAAATTGTGATTGGAGAGAGTTGAAATCTCCACTTTTATTGAGAAAATGTTGTACAGCCCCAATTCCCACTTCGTGGGGAATGGAGGTGTATAATGAGGCCACATCAAGGGAGGCCCATAGGTAACTTGATTCCCATGAATAATATTGTAAGGCATCGATAACCTCCTTTGAATCTTTAATGTAGGACAGTAATTGTATGACCAGAGGTTGTAGCATGTAGTCAATATAGGTGGACAATCCACTAAGAAAACTATTGGTACTGGCTACAATAGGACGCCCTGGGGGATCAGTAAGGGATTTATGGATTTTCGGCAGGTGGTAAAAATGAGGAGTGCTAAATTTGGATGGTAGGAGGAATTGTCTCTTTTTTCGTGAGGACTCCTTTTTCCCCAAGCTGTGTATACTAGCGTTTTTAGTGTCTGTTGCTAACCAGGAAGGGGGTCCTTAGATAGTTTCAAGTATGTATCGGCATCTGTCAATAGACGACTAGCCTCCTTTAGATAGTCAATTTTATTTTGAATGACTATACTGACTATATCAGCCTGTTTAATAATGATAGTAGCGTTGGTCTTTAGGTCTCTAAGGGCCTGATTCTCTTCTTTCGTTAGGTTATTCGGTTTGGGATTCTTTGGTTCATCGCAGAGGGCTAACAGGTCCTTGTATACAGCCTGATAATAAGTCTCAATGAATGGTCCCTTGGACGAACTGGGAAGAAACATAGACTTCGATTTAAAGGAAGTATTTACCATAGGGGGTTCTAATTGGGAAGTGGGGACATATCCCTCTATCTGTCCCTCTGACCAGAGGTCTTCCAAGATGTGTAATATATCTTCCTCCAGCATAGCTGAAGGTGATGTGGTGGGTACAACCAATTGGTTCATATCATGGGACTTGTGGATAGACAAAGGATTTGGGGCAAAATGACGTTTAAGGGTAAGCTGTCTAATAAACAAGTCCTTAAATAGTCCAAATTTGTTGGGACCACTAGAAGGAGAGAAGCTTAAACCCTTTTGGAGGACTAGTACTTCAAAGGGAGAAAGAGTATGGGACGAGAGGTTGTAGATTTTTATGGTGTCCATAGTGCGCTCAACTCCATTCTTTCTTTCTTGTTGTCTCTTTTCTCGTACTCCTCCTCTTCTTCCATGTCTAGTTTTCTTTTTTCTTTTAGTGCTCCCTTTGGAGGTAGTAAATGAAAATGTTGGCCTGTAGGTGGCAGGGGCCCATCAATAGGGTTCACTTGGGAAGAAGAATTAGTGATGCCCTCACAGGATTTTGGTCTTGCACCCAATGTTTTATAGATCTCTAAGTCCCGGGATAGGGGGCTAAAGCCATTTTGTATGGGGATATTGAACCTCTCTATAGCTATGGGATGAATAGATAGGGAAGAATTGGCAGACACTGTAGTGGTGGAGTTTGAAATAATGGGAGTAGGGGGAGGTGGAGACAATGTAACGCTATTAATCACTCCATCATCTATAATGGACCCTTCACTGGTATTTCCAGCCGGTTTGGGGGGATAATGGTCTCTTATGGAAGAGGCCCCCAAGGGAACTGGATTAATATTTCTCTGTGGAAGAGAGGATTCCCGGCCTCTCTGTTGTAGTCGATTCTGGTCCTTCTCTCTGATTTTGGGTTTATTCTTATTTTTATATTTCTGACTATTAAGTATTTTTTCTGATGTGGTATTTAAAGTCTCATTTTGTGGGCGTTTCCATTTAAAAATCTGGCCGTTACTGTAGTCAAATAGATCTCTTTCAAGTTTATTCGTTTTTTTGAGGATTAATTGGTCCTCATCCTTTTTAACGTTTCTGTTCAATACTTCAAGCTATTTAGGAAATAGACAAGAAGAACTGTACTCATTGATAGTAGTAGCCTTTTCAGTAGCCTGCTGTTGTGCTAATTTTAATTTCCTTTCTCTTTGTATGATTAGGATTGTTATCCATTTATTAGTGCAGAATTCAGATAGGGCCCTCCACTCTTTTGTGAGGTCCTCATCAAGAAAACTGCACTGTTTTTTTATTCGTAGGCCACGAGGGGTAATCCCTAGCTCTAGATATTTTCTCAGGAAAGCTAGATCCCACCACTGAGTTTGCTCAAACTGTCTAGCATCCTGTAGTTGAAAAAAGGCTTTCCTCATTTGTATTTCAAATTGTTCACTGTGTGGCTGGTTTTGGCTATTGGTGGCCTCAATGTGTTTAACAGGTGGGTTATTATTGCGATTGATATTTTCGAAGATCGCTTGAAGTCTATTAACTCTATCAGTACATTCACAATTATCCATGATAAAAAAATAAAAACATTTTTTTTTATTTTTTTTTATGTGTATTTTTTTTATTTTTATATATTCATGTGTGTTGTGTTTCTGGTGGTTCATTTCCTGTAAGGGGTTAAACCTTTCGGTTTTGTGGACATGCCCATTTTTTATCTATTTCCCCTTCCTCCCATTATTACCCCTCCCCTTATTTTAGACTATTTAATCTTGGTAATATGCCCTATACCCTTGACTTTGAAAAAGCGCCTGGAAGCGCGAAACGCGTCGTCAAGACCCCCATGATCCCCATATCTATGGGATTTTTATACATCTTAAAAGTTTTTTTAAGAGAAGATCAACCACAATTTGTCTCTTCCGCTAGCAGCTCTCACCATCCTATACTAGGAACGTGCTATCTTCGGACTCTCCACCAGAGGGCATTCATTACACCTCAGCTCCACTGGCCTGAATGTGAAGCAGCGTCCCAGACGTGTGACGTCCACACGATCTAACGGAAGGAGCGTGTGTCCTCGCAGAGCCTATCGCGCCGCACTCCCGGCTGCAAGACCCGTCGGATGGTCCTGTCGGATAGTTCCGTCCCCGTCACTTTGTGGTGACACTCCGGTACTGTGGACTGTTTGATGTCAGGTCTTTATTGAAAGATCCGACGGCGGCTTTCTATGTACCATCTCTCACCATCTGCCACTAAGGTACTGTCAGCGTGTTTTTTCCTTATGATGGCTTGTGCACTTAACCCTTGAGGTTTAACCTCATGAACTGCTGGTGACTGCTGATGGAATGGTTTGTGTATATTGCTCACTAATCTACAGCCCTGTATATAATTTTATATGGACTGTTTCTTCTTTGATTTTAGAAGTTGATCTGCAATAAATGGATTATTTTTCCTTATATTTTTATTTTATTTTACCCCAATAATACTGGGCTCACACATTTTACAGACTTCCAAGAGCGCGGACTTGTTTTGTGTACTTTATCAATAATACTTATATGCACTGACAGAGGTATGATTATAGCATGACCTCCTAAAAAAGGGCTAATTTTCCTTGCTTGTCCTGGCTTATAGTCAACAGCGGTTCCCCAACATTGTGTGCGGCTGCACCTGGTCTTGCACTGACCATTACTGGCTGCCGCCGGCTTTTGAAAGACCCCCGACTCGCGCGCGCCAGACAGCGTCTGACGTCACACGTGCGGGCCGCGCGGACCTTCGCGCATGCGCTGTAGTGCCGCTGACGCTGCCCATATCTCTAATGGGGGAATGGGCGCGAGAAGGGCGGAAGTCCAGAATGGACTGCCATTGGTGGATGGACCAGGGCTTCCTCCTCATGGAGAGGAGGCGTGCCCGTCCATATATTCACCAATGGCTTACGTGGCCCACAGGCGGGGGGTTACCAAAAACATTAATGGCATATAGAAAACAGGGGAGATTGGTTGCGATTGCCCAATAAGAGCCGAGAAAGACCGTTGGTGTCCCCAAGGAGGGAACAACGTTGCTGTCTAGATGGTCAGAAATAGGCAGTGCGAGCACCCTGATGTCTCCGAGATAAAGCCAGTCCCCGCCCGAAGGGGGTGCTATATCACCTGTACAACAATTGGGAGATGGTTTGGTATAGCTTCGAGTCATTTGACATATATTTAATGTGTACCTGTCTAAAAGCACATATATATTTAATGGTACATTAGTTTAAATATATTTCGGCGTACTATTATAAAGTTGGAATTTAAAGTATTTTAGTGTTTAACTGCTTCCCGACCGCCCACCGTCATATTACTGCGGGACGGTGGCGCGGTCTCGCGGGAGCACGTAGCTCTACGTCCTCTTCTTTTCGGCCACTAGGGGGCGCGCGCCGCCGGCGGCCAGCGCGCGCGCCCCCCGCACGCCCCCGAGTCCCGCGCGCGTGCCCGGCCGGTACGATAGCCGCCGGGCACCCGCGATTGCTCGTTACAGAGCGGGGAGCGGGAGGTATGTGTGTAAACACACACCTCTCGTTCCTGTCAGTGTGGGAAACGCTGATTTTCTGTTCATACAATGTATGAACAGAAGATCAGTGATTTCCCCTAGTGAGTCCACCCCCCCATACAGTTAGAACAAAAATAGGAACACACTTAACCCCTTCCCTGCCCCTTAGTGTTAACCCCTGCACTGCCAATGGCATTTTTATAGTAATCCAATGCATTTTTATAGCATTGATCGCTATAAAAATGCCAATGGTCCCAAAAATGTGTCAAAAGTGTCCGATGTGTCTGCCATAATATCGCAGTGCCGAAAAAAACCGCTGATCGCCGCCATTACTAGTAAAAAATAAATATTAATAAAAATGCCATAAAACTACCCCCTTTTTTGTAAACGCTATAAATTTTGCGCTAACCAATCAATAAACGCTAATTGCGATTTTTTTTTTACGAAAAATATGTAGAAGAATACGTATCGGCCTAAACTGAGGAAAAAAATGTTTTTTTATATCTTTTTTGGGGATATTTATTATAGCAAAATGTCAAAAATATAGAATTTTTTTCAAAATAGTCGCTCTATTTTTGTTTATAGCGCAGAGATGATCAAATACCACCAAAAGAAATCTCTATTTGTGGGAAAAAAAGGACGCCAATTTTGTTTGGGAGCTACGTCGCACGACCGCGCAGTTGTCTGTTAAAGCGACGCAGTGCCGAATTCGCAAAAAGTGCTCTGGTCTTTGGACAGCAATATGGTCCGGGGGTTAAGTGGTTAAACAATTAATGGTAACTCCAGTGCTTTACACACTGTGCTACAGAGTTATTATTATACAAATATTGTATTATTGTTTATATGGCAGTTTACTATTTAGACTTGGTGTTAGCAGTCGTGCCACTAGAGGGCGCATTGTACTAGGAAATTGGCTAATTTAGTATGTGGAACTAATCCAACAGGTCACTATATCAGACTGTTTAATAGGACAAACATTGAATGAGTTACGAGTTACCATAGCATATATATGGGTCTGTATTAAATTAAGACATTATTACCTTGCCTAAGTAGTACTGTTGTTTCAAAGGATCCTTCAGATTTTCTATTAACCACTTCAATACCCAGCCATATACAATTGACGGCCTGGGATGGGATTTGCCTGGGTATTGCAGGCGAATATCTGGATGATACCTGCAGCCAGAGGCATTATCCAGATATCCTCTTCTTCAGCCGGCGATTCTGCACAATGTAAGAACGATCATAGCGGCGGTTCCGCCGCTTGATCGTTCTTACAGGCCGCGGGAGGGGACATCCCCCCCCTCCCGCCGCCATCCGGTGCTTCTCCGGGCATACCTGTGCCTTCGGGGGGCCCGGAGAACGAATCGTCGGCGGCGGCAGGAAGCATAGAGATGACTGGTGACCAGATGGTCACCAGTCATCTCTATGACCGTCGGAGGACCCGGGCACGATCTGATGACGTCACGCCGGGTCCCCGTATGTAAACAAAGCCGCAATTGCGGCTGTAAGTCACCATTCATGAGATCGGTGAATTTTTTTTCACCGATCTCATGGTTTCCAGCCTGGAGGTGAGATGTGAGGCCTTATTGACCCCACATCTCCCCATAAAGAGGACCTGTCACACACATTTCCTATTACAAGGGATGTTTACATTCCTTGTAATAGGAATAAAAGTGGAAAAAAAAAATGAAAAAAAGTGGAAAAAAAAATAAAAAATAAGTAAAAAAAAATAATAAAAGATAAAAAAAAATTAAAACGCCCCTGTCCCCGATAGCTCGCGTGCAGAAGCGAACGCACACGCAAGTCCCGCCGACATATGTAAACGCCGTTTAACCACACGTGAGGTATCGCCGCGTGCGTTAGAGTGCCAGCAACTAATCTAGCAATAGATCTCCTCTGTAAATCTAAACTGTAACCTGTAAAAAATAAATAAAGCTTTGCCTATGGAGATTTTTAAGTACCGAAGTTTGGCGCCATTCCATGAGAGTGCGCATAATTAAAGCGTGACATGTTGGGTCTCTATTTACTCGGTGTAACATAATCTTTCACATAATACAAAAACATTGGGCTAACTTTACTGTTTTGTTATTTTTTTAATTCATAAAACAATTCTTTTTACAAAAAAAAGGCGTTTGAAAAATAATTGCGTAAATTCCGTGCAAGATAAAACTTTGGAATGACCGCCATTTTATTCCCTAGGGTGTCTGCTAAAAAAAACATATATAATGTTTGGGGGTACTGTGTAATTTTCTAGCAAAAGAATGATGATTATTACATGTAGGAGAGAAGTGTCAGAATAGGCCCGGTATGGAGGTGGTATAAAAGCCTGGTATTGAAGCGGTTAAGATCCAAAAAGAGATTGAGCCAGTGTGGTCTCTGTGGTGAGACAACAACAAAGTATGGCTAAACCAATAATACTTATACGCACTGACAGAGGTATGATTATGGCATGACCCCCATAAATGCAGCCCTATTACAGTCAGCCGACTTAATAGCACCGAAACGCAAAACCCGCATCCAGAAAAACAAGTCAGGCTGGTTCAACAACCAGCTGTCGCTACTGAAGCAAGAGCGCAGAAGGGCGGAAGATGTCTGGGAAAAAAGCGCTTCAGAGGAGAACCTCATCATCTACAAGGCAATAACAAGAAAATACCATAAAGAAATCTTCAAAGCCAAGAAACATAATTTTTCTATGGCTATCAACAGCACCTTAAACCACCCCCGCAAACTCTTCAAGCTGGTCACTCAGACCATGAATCCAGGCTGCCTGGAAGCCCTCAATTCAGATACCCAAGAATTTTGCGATAAATTATCGGATTTCTTCATCAATAAAATTGAGGGAATCCGGGAAAGCATTCGGCAAAACAATACCCCCCCTCAACCCCCCCCCCCCCAATCAACCACATAACATCCACAGAAACTTTCTACAATCAACAAAGTTCACTCTGGAACCCATCTCTATCGATGCCACTAAAAATATCATCGGTACTTTGCGAAACAGCACAGCACCTAATGATATTATCAACACTAAACTGCTGAAGGAATGTGCCGACATCCTGGCACCACCTATCACGCAGCTTATAAACCAGTCATTTAAGGAAGGCATAGTGCCCATCTTGAAAAAACCTACCCTGGATCCCAAGGACCCACCTCACCGCCGTCCCATAACAGGCCTAAACGTTCTCTCCAAGGTAATGGAGAAAGTAGTGGTACAACAGCTGCAACAGCATCTAGATACCCATAATCTACTTGATCCATTTAAATGGGGCTTCCGTCCCAGACACGGGACGGAAACATGCATTACTCAAAATATGGGAGGTAGCCAGAGTCGCAGAAGGTGATCTACCATGGTTTTCCTCCTTTTTGGAAAACCGATCACAAACAGTGAAATTGGGACCTTTCACTTCTGAAAAACGCACGGTATCATGTGGAGTCCCTCAAGGATCCCCCCTGTCACCGGTGCTCTTCAACATCTATCTTCACCCTCTCTTCAAAATCATCAGTAGCCAATAACTACTCTATCACTCATATGTAGATGACACGCAGCTGTATTTTCGCATCTGCAACAAAAAGGATCATTATCTCAGTTTAGAGAAATGTCTCTCTTTGATAGAAAACTGGATGACTAAGAGTTATCTTAAACTCAACCGTTCCAAAACAGAACTTCTGTTTCATGCCAGTTGTAAGAGTCAACTGGCAAAAACCTGGATACCCCTGCCCATTCTGGGCCAAATCATCACCCCTAGCTCCAAAGTCAAGAGTCTTCGGGTCATCTTCGACACCTACACGACAATGGACGCACAAATAGGGTCAGTAGTCAGCGGATCGCACCATCTGCTGCGCCTACTACACAGACTTATTCCATTTATTCCCAAAGAAGACGTGGCAGTAACAATTGTAAACTCCAGATTGGACTATGCAAATGCTCTTTACCTCGGACTCCCAAAGTACCAAATCGCTCATCTGCAAGTCGTTCAAAATACGGCCGCCAGACTTGTGACTGGGAAAAAACCTTGGGAATCAATCTCACCTTCTCTGAGATCCCTTCACTGGTTACCAGTTAAGGACAGAATTGCTTTTAAAGCACTCTGTCTGACCCACAAGTGCATCCATGGGAATGCCCCGCAATATCTATGCGAAAAGATAGAAGCCCACAATTCCAATTGCGTTCTGCGATCCACCAATCAAAATCTGGTCAAGGTACCCAAAGCCAGATACAAGTCCAAAGGAGAAAGAAGGTTTGCTTTCCAAGGTCCCAGACTATGGAACACTTTACCAACCAGTATTCGGTTGGAGGAAAACCATCTCACCTTTAGAAGACAGATTAAAACTCTGCTCTTTTGATGTCAAGAGAGACACGAACAACGAGCGCCCAGAGGCGATTTGGTTCGCATGTGCCGCGATATTTAAGTTTTCCATTCATTCATTCACATGAGATGGGACATTACTGATAGTTCATATTGCAGGATATCTTGAGATATTACAGGTGTTGGTTAATGTTGACCCAAATCAGGTCAATGGACTCCTAAGATATTCCATTGTTCATTGTGTAATGCTGTAGAGGTGTTAATTCAGATCTGCTCCTAAGACCTTTCCATTGCGTGATAACACTGTTTAAAGCCTATTGATGATAGAGATGTGTTGTGAGTTAGCAGCCTAAAGGTCAAACGTCTGTGCATTGTGTTCTGCAGGTGAATAGCTGTTGTCAGAGACGGAACGTCTGGGGGATAATTAACTCCTCTGAATGTCATTATCTAAAAATGTGATTAAAGTTCATTGTGTGATGTGGGGGGGTGGAAGAGTTCATTGTCCCTTTGATTACTGTCACATGCTTGTAACTGCATAAAAAGCTGAGAATATACCATTAAAGAGTTTATTAATTTTGAAACCAGAGGATAGAGCTGTCAGTCTAATTTTCTGGGGAATTTATATGGATCGTGTATGCAGGATTGTCAGAGTGTCGGCTAAGTTGTCTTGTTTTGGGTTGATGGAAGATCGTAAACGGTGGTGACCGTTACAGTGGTGGCACAGCAGTGGGGTGATTCCATTGCCAGAAGGACGGCTACATGGACACAGGACAATGGAGACACAGTATAAATGGCTGAAGCTCTCGTCCCTCATGGACTTACTGGAGAGCCGGGGCAGACCGGCCAGCAACCGTAAGAAAATGGACATTATCGCAGAACTTGGCGAAATGGATAGAGCTGAGAGGCCCGGCGTAACAGACAGGACACCCGAGGAAGAAAGTTTTGATCGGGCTGTTAGATGTGGACTGGCACAGTAGGGTCCTGTCAGGGTATCAGCTCTGCTCAACTTCTGATCCCTCAGCTGCGTGACAGGCCATCGCTATCGCGCTCCCCTGGGCGGCGCGCGCGTGGTGCGTCTGCACGCCGCGTGCGCGGGCACGAGTGCGCCTGCACGGGCACGCACAGGCTCGTTCCGCTCTCGGCCAATCAGAGGCCTGAGCGGCTTATTTGAACCAGCCCCTTCCTCCTTTCTGGTTGCTGGTTTGTAAACAGCTTCCGTGTTGTCTCCTGCTAATCTACCTGTTTGGATACCTGAAATACTTGACCCTTGGCTTATGTTTTTGGACTGCTGCTTTCTTGAACCCTTGACCCCGGCTTGGACTTTGGATACCCGATCTTCTCCTGCCTTTGATCTCCGACCTGAACTTGGACTATCTGCTATCTCTATAACCCCTGACCATGGCTTGTCTCCTGGACCTGTTTCCAGCCCTGCCCTGGCCTGTGAAGTACCTGTTTCCTGTGATATACCTTTGTGCCTGGACTATCTTCTGCTTCACCTGCTGCAGCCTTCTAGTCGGTGACCTGCCTGTACCTGTTCCACGCACCTGACCATCATCTTCCCGCTGGTACCAGTGCCTCCCGGTGCGTCTGTCCCTCTGTTCCAATCCCAGGGGGCGGATCGCATCAGGTCGCAAAGGTGAGCCGTCCTCAGCATCTCGGCCTTGGTAAGTGAACTTTCTGACAGTACAAACCAGCCAGATGTCTGAGGCCGACAGGGTGTGCTCACAACTTGAACCAGGGCAGGAGGCCTGGGTGGATTACATCGCAGAGTTCAGAAAATGGTCTGCCGACACTGGGTGGAACGAGCCTGCCCTCAAGTACCAATTTCGCCAAGGACTATCCGAGTCCCTTAAGGACGAGCTGGCTAGACTCGATCCCCCTACTTTACTAGAGGACTTGATTCAGTCAGCCACCCAGCTTGACCGACGCCTCCGGGAACGACAGGCGGAACGCTTCCAAGTGAACCGTCCCAACTGGACTCCACCGAGGTTCTCTCCTGCTCCTCCACCTCTCCCTGTCCCACCAGTTTCTGCTCTTCCAGATCCTGAACCCATGCAACTTGGTCTAGTACGGGGGCCCCTCACTCCTGAAGAGAG
Organism: Rana kukunoris; assembly: GCA_029574335.1. Lineage (NCBI taxonomy): Eukaryota > Metazoa > Chordata > Amphibia > Anura > Ranidae > Rana > Rana kukunoris. The sequence goes on from CM056051.1 coordinate 348,348,733, forward strand.
ACAGCGTAGACGTCAGTCAAACTTGTGCCTGTACTGTGGCGGAGCTGGCCACTTCCTTCGTTCCTGTCCAGTAAGACCTTGTAAGTTGAAGTTACCACCCGCTTTCAGTTGCCACATTGCTAATTCACAGACTCATGTTGTCCTCTTTCTTTCCTTGCAGCTCCCGAAGGGGGCAACCTGGCTGCCAGCCATAATTGACTCCGGAGCATGCAGTTGCTTTCTGGACTCTGCCCTGGCCCAGAAGCTGCGTGTTCCCTGCCGTCTTAAAGACTTCAATTTGCAAATCCATCTGGCGGACGGCTCTATTCCTCGTTCCGGTCTTGTCACCCAGGAAACCCAGCCTATCCTCGCTATCTCTGACACAGGACATCAAGAATTTCTTTGTTTGGACCTTATACCGTCTCCAATGTGTCCCATCATCCTGGGACTTCCATGGCTGCAGGTTCACCAACCTTGCATAGATTGGTGCAAGAAAGAGATCAAGTTTTCATCTTCTTACTGCTCTCAGCACTGCCTTCTACCTCCCAAGGCCTCTTGTTCCATCCTGTCTACCACACCGGACAATCCCCTTCTTATTCCTTCTGCTTACATTGAGTTTAAGGACGTTTTTGACAAGCAACAGGCCAATCGCCTTCCTCCACACAGGCCATACGATTGCCCTATTGACCTTTTGCCTGGCTCCAAGATCCCTTTCGGTCGCATCTTCCCCTTATCTGAAACGGAGTTAGTTGCCCTCAAGGCTTATATAGATGAAAACCTCAGGCTTATATAGATGAAAACCTAACAAAGAAATTCATTCGTCCTTCTCCAGCCGGAGCTGGGATCTTCTTCGTCGAGAAGAAGGATGGCTCCCTCAGGCCTTGTATTGACTACCAGGAATTAAATAAAATTACCATCAAAAACCGATACCCGCTACCTCTCATCTCGGAACTGTTCCAACGTTTCCGTGTGGCCCAAGTCTTCACCAAACTAGATCTCCGAGAGGCCTACAACCTCATTTGATTTAGGGCCGGGGATGAGTGGAAGATCGCCTTCAGATCCAGGTTCGGGCATTTCGAGTATCTGGTAATGCCTTTCAGCCTCTGTAATGCTCCTGCCATGATATTTTCCGCCAATATTTGGATGACTTTCTGGTTGTTTATTTAGACGACATCCTTATTTTTTCAGTTTCCCTTGAGCTAGACCGGACCCACGTCAAGAAAGTTCTGGCCATTCTCAGAGAACACAAATTGTACCTCAAGGCCGGAAAATGCGAGTTTGAGAAAACAACTATCCAATTCCTGGGTTTCATAATTTCTACCAACGGGATTGCCATGGATCCGCAAAAAGTTAAAGCTGTCCAAGACTGGCCAGCTCCGGTTGATAAAAAAGGCATACAACGATTCATTGGCTTTGCCAATTTTTACCGGAGATTTATTGTTGGTTTCTCATCTATAGTGGCTCCTATCACCGAGTTGACCCGTCAGGGATGTCGCTTTCATTGGCCCCAGAAAGCTCAAGAGGCATTCACATGACTTAAAGCTACATTCTCCTCCGCACCTGTTTTACGGCACCCCGACCCGGCTCTGCCTTTCATTTTGGAGGTCGATGCTTCTGAGACGGCCATTGGCGCTATCTTGTCACAAAGACAGGGACTAAAATCTCTCCTTCACCCGGTGGCATATGCATCCCGGAAGTTAACCCCTCCAGAGAAAAATTATGACGTTGGGGACCGAGAACTGTTGGCTATTAAATTTGCTTTAGAAGAGTGGAGATACCTTTTGGAAGGCGCCCTTCATCCCATCTTAATTTTCACTGATCATAGAAATTTGGAACACCTGCGGTCTACCAAACGCCTTAAACCCAGACAAGCCCGTTGGGCCCTATTTTTTACCCGTTTCAATTTCCACATCACTTTCAGACCAGGCTCAAAGAACGGGAAGGCTGACACCATCTCTAGAATGTTCTCGGACACCTTCACCATGCCGGAACCTAGTACCGTCTTAACCGCCCAGAATTTTTTTTTGGTTTCCCAAACAGATCTGCTAAACGCTCTAAAGGAGGCCTCCAAACACTGTTCCGACCAAATCACGTCCTCCCTGGAGAGACGGGACGACTTGCTGTGGTCACGGGGTAAGATCTTTGTACCGGTGGAACTAAGACAACAAATTCTAAGTACGTTCCATGACCACAAATTAGCAGGCCACTTTGGAACACGGAAGACTGCTAAATTGATCGGCCGTTCCTTTTGGTGGCCGAAATGGAGACATGACTGCAAGATCTATGTTTTATTCTGTCCCCGCTGCCAGCGCTGCAAGGGGCCAAAGACCAAGTCCTGGGGTTTATTGAAACCTCTCCCTGTTCCGGAACGCCCATGGACAGAGGTTTCCATGGACTTTATTGTGGATCTGCCTCCCTCTGAAGGTTTCACAACAATCTTGGTCATAGTCAACCGTCTATTCAAACTGGCTCATTTCCTGCCCATGATCGGCACACCTTCTGCGACAGAGACGGCCAATTTTTTTTTTCAAAGAGATAGTGAGACTGCATGGTGTGCCCAAAAGTATTGTGTCCGACAGAGGGGTGCAGTTCACATCCAAATTCTGGAAGGAACTCTGTAAAGTTTGTCTGTCTTCTGCCTATCACCCACAATCCAACGGTCAGATGGAAAGAACCAACCAAACCTTGGAACAATATCTCCGCTGTTTTTGCTCTGTCTCCCAGAATGATTGGTCATCCTTACTGCCGTCGGCAAAATTTTCTTATAATAACTCAGTACATGCCTCTACTAATCAAACTCCTTTCTGGGCCAATTTCGGCTATCACCCTTCCTTCCTTCCGGATCCCATCCCTGAAACACCTGTCCCAGCGGTCCAGGAGCACTTAGTCCACATTCAGCAAAACTTTCGGAAACTTTAAGAAGTCATGCAGAACGCACAAGAAAATTTCAAGAAATACTATGACAAGGAGATGAAGGAGTGCCTGGCCTTCAGAGTTGGGGAAGAGGTCCGACTATCTGCTATTAACCGCAAATTACCAATTCCATCTCAGAAGCTGGGTCCCAGGTTCATCGGTCCATTCAAGATCAAACGGAGAATTAACCCCGTGGCCTTTGAACTGGCATTACCCGAAAACTACAGGATCCACCCAGTTTTTCATGCCTCTTTACTTAAACCAGTCTTGCCTAGCCCGTTCCTCGGGAGAGAGGAACTTCCGCCTCCGCCAGTGGAGGTTGAGGGAGAAAAGGAGTTTGAGGTGGAAACTATCCTAGGCTGCAGAAAGAGGGGGAGACAGCTCCAATATTTAATCAAATGGAAAGGATATCCTCCAGAAAATAACTCCTGGGAGCCTTCCAGAAATCTACACGCTCCCCGTTTAATTCGAGCCTTCCACCGGGAACATCCGGAATTGATGGACAGTTTGGGTGTCCGGAGTCCACGGGGGCACTGTCAGGGTATCAGCTCCGCTCAACTTCTGATCCCTCAGCTGCGTGACAGGCCAGCGATATCGCGCTCCCCTGGGCGGCGCGCGCGCGTGGTGCACTCGTTCCGCTCTCGACCAATGAGAGGCCTGAGCGGCATATTTGAACCAGCCACTGCCTCCTCTCTGGTTGCTGGTTTGTAAACAGCTTCCGTGTTGTCTCCTGCTAATCTACCTGTTTGGATACCTGAAATACTTGACCCTTGGCTTACGTTTTTGGACTGCTGCTTTCTTGAACCCTTGACCCCGGCTTGGACTTTGGATACCCGATCTTCTCCTGCCTTTGATCTCCGGTCTGCTATCTCCGGCCTGCTATCTCTATAACCCCTGACCACGGCTTGTCTCCCGGACCTGTTTAAAGCCCTGCCCTGGCCTGTGAAGTACCTGTTTCCTGTGATATACCTTTGTGCCTGGACTATCTTCTGCTTCATCTGCTGCAGCCTTCCAGTCGGTGACCTGCCTGTACCTGTTCCACGCACCTGACCATCATCTTCCCGCTGGTACCAGTGCCTCCCGGTGCATCTTTCACTCTGTTCCAATCCCAGGGGGCGGATCGCATCAGGTCGCAAAGGTGAGCCGCCCTCAGCATCTCGGCCTTGGTAAGTGAACTTTCTGACAGGTCCTAATCCTCCACCGGAGATCGTAGACCTGGTTATAGCGGCTGTGGATGCCACTTGGCTAAATCAAAGAGGTGCTGCAGCAGCTGAAGTCACAGCAGCACCAACTGAAGAGAGAGGAGAGGTGCAGATACCAGTCTCCATGGAAGAGGAATTCCAAAGGAGGTTACAAGAAATGCGGATACAGCACAGAGGACCAGTATCAGAGGAGGCCCTGCTGGGATGGTCGAATGTGATTCGTTGCCAACTCTGGAAGGAAGCGCTAGCTCTGGAGCAGCAACACCAAGGAAAGGTCCTGCCCTCCATCCATGTAAGGTACTGGCCGCAGTATGACACATGAATGCCGTTGTTGGGGGAACAACCGAAGCAGAAGTGGACAGCAGAGTTAAGCAGGCCGATTCGGGCAGAAATGCAAGTGGACGAAAGCTACAGAGCCCTCCTGTGGTATGTAGCCCAAGAGTGCCCATGGTCAGCGGATGACAGCCCCACAGAAGGCTATGACTATGATGACCTGGGATTGTTGTATTGGAGGATGTCCAGTGATCCCAACTTTGGGGATGATCGAGAGTGGCGCTTGGAGGACATAATGGAGCACATAGAGGAAAAATTGAATATCTTGGAAGGGCACTGGTTACAGGAAGATTTAGAATTTCTGGCCCTTCAGGAATGGGAGCTGGAAATCGCCTACAGACAGCTGCTGGACTCTGCTCAGCAGAAGGGTGGGGCTCCCGTTGCCTGGGACTATGAGGAAATTTCAGATGACAACTGTGAAATCCTGGCTGATAAATCGGCAGTGGAAAATATGGAGATTGCCATCCCTAAAGCCGAAGCGGATGGTGTGGAGTTCCAGGGAGCCGGGGTGGTTGGCTCCTCTCTCCAGCAATAAGCTGAGGTGGTAAAGCTTTTACTCCCAGCTGAATCACTGGCGGCAGGGCAGGATGCTACTGGCTGCTGCACACAACTGCAGCTTGAACTGACATCGGGCGATGGGACTGTGGTCTCCACTCTAAGCAACCCAGCGGAAGAGCTGGCAACAGAGCAGAGTGCCACGGGCCTCTGCTCTCCACTAATGGAAGAGGGTGTTCCTGGGGTAGTGGATGGGACTTCAGTCTATACTGACACAACCCCAGAAAATGATGCAGCACTGAGACAGGAGGATGTTGGCTTTGATTTGCAAGCACCAGGGGATTTTCACCTACAACCAGTGGATGGGACTTCAGTCTCCACTGGTATACCCCAGGGATGGGGGGCAGTTGGCCCAGATCCCCAACAGCATGATGGACTGAGCCCAGTCACCCTGTCTTCTCTCCAGCGGCTGAAAGGACTCCAGGGAGAAGGGCCAGTCCAGGCCTCTCCCCAGCGGCAGACATGTTCTCTGAGAGAGGCTGAGGATGGCGGGGTGAGTGATGCTCAGTTTGGAGCAATTTATTTGGGGTACGGTATGGATACCAGCATTGGAGGACTGGAAATACTGACTAACTTCGGAGTCAACCCGTATGGGGTTCCCTCCTGTGTCAGTCTCCCACCGAAAGGGGAGAGATGTAACGGGATGACCCGTGACACCCAGAGACTTTTGAGGGATGCGGGGTGCTCCTGTGCCAGCATCACCAAGGACTCTTATGTCTAGGGTCACCTTATGTCCAATAGGGCCATAGGGTGACTGGGAAATATTAATTATAAATTACATGAGATGGGACATTACTGATAGTTCATATTGCAGGATATTTTGAGATATTACAGGTGTTGGTTAATGTTGACCCAAACCAGGTCAATAGACTCCTAAGATATTCCATTGTTCATTATGTAAGGCTGTAGAGGTGTTAATTCAGGTCTGCTCCTAAGACCTTTCCATTGTGTGACAACACTGTTTAAAGCCTAATGATGATAGAGATGTGTTGTCAGTTAGCAGCCTAAAGGTCAGACGTCTGTGCATTGTGTTCTGCAGGTGAATAGCTGTTGTCAGAGACGGAACGTCTGGGGGATAATCACCTCCTCTGAATGTCATTATCTAAAAGAATGTGATTGAATTTCATTGTGTGATGTTAGGGGGGTGGAAGAGTTCATTGTCCCTTTGATTACTGTCACATTCTTGTAACTGCATAAAAAGCTGAGAATATACCATTAAAGAGTTCATTCATTTTGAAACCAGAGGATAGAGCTGTCAGTCTTATTTTCTGGGGAATTGATATGGATCGTGTATGCAGGATTGTCAGAGTATCGGCTAAGCTGTCTTGTTTTGGGTTGATGAAAGATCGTAAACGGTGGTGACCGTTACACCCTGTAAACAGTCATTTCAGGAAAAACATTTTTTTCCTTTACTACTTCTTTAACCTCCCTGGCGGTATTATTCTGTCTGGAATTACGTACCAAAAGCGGTACAATTATTTGCATGGAAATTTGGCGTTTTATACTGTAGGCCTGCAATTAGGAATAACTTGCTTAAATCTGTCCAAACAAGACATCCCGGGTATGATAAAGTTTCAAAAACAAAATCATAATTTTTTATATAATAAAAAACTATAAATAATTATAACAAATTATAATGTAATTATAATAAAAATATTCAATAATGTAATCAACTCAAAAACACTGAAATTTGCTCAGTTGCAGAATTGTCGCTGTCATTATTTATTTATTTTTATGACGAATTTCCCCACAAATCGCTATCGCTCAATTCTGCAAGTGATTATAATTTATTATCGCTGTTTTCTAGCTAATCTAAAACCATTTTTGACATAAAGGGACACTTTTGGTTGCTATGGGCAATCTACAGTTTCCAGGCAGAAAGAACAGTTTTTATTATATAAAAGGACATGTAGGGCACAGGACAGACCACTAGGGACAAGGGGGGTGTGTATTTTTTACATACAGTACTGTAATCTATAAGATTACAGTATACTGTATGTAAAGTGTTTGTTTACTTTTTTGAATTTGGCGCCGTTCTCCGCTCCCGTGCGTCGTAACGTCGCAGGGAACGGAGATCGGCGGCACACGGGGACGCTGTGTGAATCGAGCGAGCACCCGCTCGCTCACACAGCGTGGATGCATCGCTGGATCCAGGAAGAAGGTAAGACAGCGCGCGCTGCAGGCTCTGCATGGCTACCCTGAGCGTGACTCGGGGATACCGATCTCAGCCAAAAAAAAAACACCCCAAGTCACGCTCGGGGATACCGCCAGGGAGGTTAAAAACAAACCTGCAGTCGCTGTCTTGTTTGCGCCGCCTGTATACTGCTGTTGAGAGAATATAGGGCCTGGGGGCCCCACACCTTTCATTTTTTTTATTTGGGTGCGGGGTTCCTCTTAATATCCATATAAGAACCAAATGGGCTGGTAGAGGGCTGGGGAGAGGGGTGTACCCATGTAATTTTTCTCAATGATTTTCATCCATATAGCTGGGAACAAACATTACATTAAAGCCGCAAGCAGTTTTAAATGACTTTTATTTCTTTATAACTGTTATTTTGTGCAGGAACTGTTCTAAACACAGGAAACACGCGCCACCTCACAGGCATACTATAGACACCCCCCAGGCATGATATTTAAAGGAATATTTCACTTTTTTTCCACTTTAGACATCATTCAAATTACTTTTACCGAAAAAAATGCAGTTTTTAAAACTTTTATTTGCATTGATACATGTACCCTGGGGCAGGACCCGGGTCCCCAAACCCTTTTTGGGACAATAACTTTATATACTTATAACCATATTAGCCTTCAAAATTCGCACTTTTGATTTCTGACATTTTAGTCCCATAGACTTTAACGGGGGTTCGAAAGTTCACAAACCTTCAGTCCGTTCGAATGTTTTGATGCAAACTGAACTGGGGGGTGTTCGGCTCATCCCTAGTAGTGAAATACATACACTGACCTATATCAAAAACAGAGAAATCGTAAACCAAGTTCAATATATCTCTCTCAGCGCACACGGAAAAGATTGTTAATAGAAACAGTAAGCAGCTACTATAATATTAATACTACAAGATATGTCCAAAAATATGTCAAAACTACTAATACTCAAATATTAGCAGCGCTAGTGCAAACAAAAGCAAAAAATGAACAATATATTTGAATAAAGTCCACTGGTAAAGAAGATAAAAATGGTAATCCACTTAGATATTGCACATTAGTTTGAGTCCATTAAAAGCAGAAGGTGAGTATAAAATAGTCCATCAGAGAGAAAGAGAAGATTGGATACACTCCAGCACTGGGTAAGCTCTCCGTCACCACACCGCTTGTGCCACCCCCTCTAGGTAATCTACTTACCAGATAATACTGGATAGTAAGACAAATTGCTTGCCATCTAGATGCTGCTCATCGCAAGAAAAATAGAGATCATTCAGTGTATGCCTATACTTCCAATGAGTGACCATAGAAAGGCACACTTAATATGCGCAAATAGGGATACTATGAACAATGGTCCACTCAATCACCTAAAAATAAACAACTTATTACAAATTAATTAGTATTGTAGGTGTGTTTTCGTTAGACGCTTTTAAACAATAAGAATGAATTGTACTGGATTACGCTATGTATACTTTTTCTCTATTTTGCTTGTAATGAGCAACATCTAGATGGCAAATACTTTGAGCATCTGTTGAGAATTAAGCATACATACGCTAACCTACCTCACCAAGAGACTTCATGTGTCCTGCAGCTCAGCTCAGCCGTGGTGTGCCCATCATTACAGCAGGCAGCCAGAGGAGGAGAGGAGAGCCGCCTGCCCGAGTGTGGCTCTCCCGGCAGTGGGATGTCTATCATAGGCACTGCAGGCTCCAAAAGGTGGGACCTGCTATGTCACTCTGTCGCACTCTGCATCAGATCGGTCCCTGCTCAAAGGCGGCGCTCAGGGTTAACAATAGAATGGTGCATGCCTGAGACCCAGGGCTTTTTGGGGATCTATTCAGGGCTCCAGCTCCCGACGCCACTGGCTCCATGCAGTGGTTTTACAAAGAGCCGCCTCCATCCTTTAGCCTAGACTACCTCCGGAGCTGTGGCTCTGCATGTCCATTTACAGAACCATGGATTGGCCCTGCCCCTTCTCTTCTCATTGGCTCACTGGTTGATGGATCCCACTGCTGTCTTAGTCAATGAGGAGGGAGAGTCCCCAGAGAGCTCTCATGCACATCACTGGAGGAAGATCAGGTAATTATTGGGGGGGCTGGGAAGGATGCTGCATACTGAAGGTTTTTTACCTTAATGCATAGAATGCATTGTCAGAACCATTGACGTATCGCGGCATAGTGCCTCCATATACTGTCAGAATGTTTATACTGAAATATAAAATATTATTGTATTTATGGAAATATATAAATCTGTGCTTTGGGAGAATTACAATTTCCTACAATATCAAAACAAGAAATCCTTTTATCTGTGCTATTTTGAAGACAAGTAACACAAATGAATATTTAAAAAAAAATATATATATATATATATATATATATATATATATATATATATAACTGCGTTTTCCCGCCCCCCTTTTTTTTTGGGGGAGGACCGGAAACCGCCAGATTCACGTAGGGCGGCGTATATTTGTGCGGGCGTAGCGCATCTCATATGCGCTACGCGGGCGTAACAGAGAGGCAAGAACAGTATTCACAAAGCACTTGCTCCGTAAGTTGCGGCGGCGTAGCGTAAATTGGCCTGAGTAAGCCCCCTAATTTAAAGTAGGAAGGAGGTGGGCGTGATCTATTTCAATTAAGCATGACCCCATGCAAAAGAATGGCCAAACGCACTGCGCATACGTAACCTATGCCCAGCCCCAATCACGTACTACTTACGTAAATGATGTATAATTTAACGGCTGTTCCGACGTCCATACCTTTGCATGACCTGCGCCTCATATAGCAGGGGTAACTTTACGCCGGATGTACGCCTTACGTAAATGGCGTAGATTACAGCAACGGGTGCAAGTATGTTCGTGAATCGGCGTATCTTGCTCATTTACATATTTGACGCGTAAATCTATGGAAGCGCCCCTTGCGGCCAGCGTAAATATGCGCCCAAGATCCGACGGCGTAGGAGACTTACGTCAGTCGGATGAAGCCAAAATTCAGGCGTATCTTATTTCAAGAAAAAGGCGCATAGATACGACGGCACATCCCTGGACTAACGTATCAGTAGATACGTTGGCGTAAGTCCTTTCTGAATCTGGCCCATCATGTAAAATTAAAATCAGGTACAATTCGTGATAAAACAAATAATTGATACACTTCTACAGGCAGAGATACATGATGGTTAAATGTTCAGATGATATTTACATTCATTATATGAGAAGTTCTTACTGATCGTACTGGTATATTTAAAACCTGGTAACTTGTAAAATAACCTTCCGTGACTATACGGCCTAGTAAATAGCTTGTGTTCTCAACACAAACAGGTCTCCTCTTTCACTTCTTATATGTGTACAGATCAAAGAACATTTTGAACACAAGCTTGGCAAAACAGACAAGCTTATTTTAAATTTAGAGAGAATTTATTTACACAGACATCACCCTAAAACCATTGTACAACTGTTGGTATTTAGCTTTTTAAAGACAAACATAATAATTTGTGTCTGTCTCCTAATATTTGGAATATAGTTGTTGCCGAGTATATTTAAATGGTTTTAGTTATGTGTATGTAAAAAACATTCATTACCAAAAGGTAAATAAACAAAATTGTACATTACCAGTATTTAAGAGTTCGTTTGAGGAGCGAAGTCTCATGAGAGACTTCATTCAACATTGCTACATGTTTGCGTTCAATCTCTCCCTTCGAGCTTCCTTCCATAGATAGAGACCCCCCGACCAGCGACCTCCAAAGATCGAGTCAGAGATCCCTATCCTGTCCCCTGCAACTCCTTTTTAACACACCCCAGAAGTGGGTGTGTATCTCACACTACTACTTCATTGATGATGTCAAATGATGCTATGTTATGTAGACTGCCATAGCAACCAAGGATGCAGCCATTTTGAGTTATGACACTTTTAACCTTTAGGGGTGGTGGTGTATAAGGAATAATTTCTAATTTTAGGGTCATCCATGGTTGATCATAATTTTTGACCCCCTTTGACATAAGTCTTGGTGGAGCATAGGGATGAGCTTCGTGTTCGAAACAAACGTATGTTCGACTCGAACATCGGCCGTTCGATCTTTCGTCGAAATACGAACAAAATGGGTAGTTCGTGCCAAATTCGTGTGACGAAAAACGACCCATAATTCACTGCGGCGATGCGCGCTGATGATTGGTCAAGCATGCACCATGACCCCGCATGCTTGGCCAATCACAGCGCCCAAAAAACGAAGAGACCTAATTGGCCAAAGCCTGGGTGCTTTGGCCAATTAGGGCTCAGGGCTTTAGCACACGCCCCACACTATAAAAGGCCGCCTCCTAGGCGGCCTCGTGTAGTGTGTTCCAGCTTGCTTTCAGAGAGAGAAGTCAGACAGACAGTGAGTTAGAGAGAGATAGATAGATAGAGACACTGGGGTAGATTCACATAGAGATCCGACGGTGTATCTACTGATACACCGTCAGATCTGTGAGATCCGACGCTCGGATCTATGCGGCTGATTCTTCGAATCAGGTTCCGCATAGATCTCCCTTAGAGCCGACTGGTGTAAGTGAGTTACACTGTCGGCTCTTAGGCTGCATTCTCCCGCCGTCCGCTAGGTGGCGCTTCTTTTTTTCTACGCAACGAATATGCAAATGAGGAGAACCGCCGCTTTTTTTTTACGTCGTTTGCGTTCGGCTTTTTCCGGCGGATCTTTACCCCTGCTAGATGCGGGGTAAGTGCGGCGGATCCTATGTTAAGTATGGCCGTCGTTCCCACGTCGAGTTTTGAATTTTTTACGTCGTTTACGTAAGTCGTCTGGGAATACGACCATACGTTAATTGCGTTAACGTCGAAAACAATGACGTCCTTGCGACGTCATTTAAAGCAATGCACGCTGGGAAATTTAGCCGGCGGCGCATGCGCAGTACGATCGGCGCGGGGATGCGCGTGATTTAAATAGTAAACTCCCCCTAGCCGCGGAATTTGCATTCCGCCGGGGGATTTACGATCCGCCAGGGCTACTTACGAGGCAAGTGCTTTCTGAATACAGCACTTGCCTCAAAAACTGGTGCAGGCGGATCGTAAAAAAGATAGATCACTCGGATCAAAAGATCCACTGATCTACATGAATCTACCCCACAGTGTCTTTTCAGATAGATAGATAGATAGAGCAGGGAGGCTAGTAGTCAGTATAGTTAAATTTACAGTTTGCAGAGAATATATTGACATCCCTAGGAGTTTTCAATATATTTATAAACTGTATAGCTTAGCTAGATCTGCTATTAGTATCTGTCAGGCAGGAGATTGTGCTTGATGCAGTGCTCTAACGTGTTGTATTGCCTGCATTAGGGTATTGCCTGAGCGCAGTTGGTGTCACTGCGCTTGTGCTGTTACATACCACCTGAGCGCATTTGGTGTTACTGCACGCTTGCTGTTACATACCACCTGAGCGCATTTAGTGTCACTGTACGTGTGCTGTTACATACCACCTGAGCGCATTTTGTGTCACTGTACGTGTGCTGTTACATACCACCTGAGCGTAGTTAGTGTCACTGCACGTTTGCTATTACATACCACCTGAGCGTATTTGGTGTCACTGCACGTGTGCTGTTACATACCACCTGAGCGCATTTGGTGTCATTGCACGTGTGCTATTACATACCACCTGAGCGCATTTGGTGTCATTGCACGTGTGCTGTTACATACCACCTGAGCGCAGTTGGTGTCACTGCACGTGTGCTGTTACATACCACCTGAGCGCAGTTGGTGTCACTGCACGTGTGCTGTTACATACCACCTGAGCGCATTTGGTGTCACTGCACGTTTGCTGTTACATACCACCTGAGCGCATTTGGTGTCACTGTACGTGTGCTGTTACATACCGCCTGAGAGCAGTTAGTGTCACTGCACGTTTGCTGTTACATACCACCTGAGCGCATTTGGTGTCACTGCACGTGTGCTGTTACATACCACCTGAGCGCATTTGGTGTCACTGTACGTGTGCTGTTACTTAAAACCTGAGCGCATTTGGTGTCACTGTACGTGTGCTGTTACATACCACCTGAGCGCAGTTAGTGTCACTGCACGTTTGCTGTTACATACCACCTGAGCGCATTTGGTGTCACTGCACGTGTGCTGTTACATACCACCTGAGCGCATTTGGTGTCACTGTACGTGTGCTGTTACATACCACCTGAGCGCATTTGGTGTCACTGTACGTGTGCTGTTACATACCACCTGAGCGCAGTTAGTGTCACTGCATGTTTGCTGTTACATACCACCTGAGCGCATTTGGTGTCATTGCACGTGTGCTGTTACATACCACCTGAGTGCATTTGGTTTTACTGTACATGTGCTGTTGCATACCACCTGAGCGCATTTGGTGTCACTGCACGTGTGCTATTACATACCACCTGAGCGCATTTGGTGTCACTGCACGTGTGCTGTTACATACCACCTGAGCGCAGTTGGTGTCACTGCGCTTGTGCTGTTACATACCACCTGAGTGCATTTGGTGTCATTGCACGTGTGCTGTTACATACCACCTGAGCGCAGTTGGTGTCACTGCACGTGTGCTGTTACATACCACCTGAGCGCAGTTGGTGTCACTGCACGTGTGCTGTTACATACCACCTGAGCGCATTTGGTGTCACTGCACGTTTGCTGTTACATACCACCTGAGCGCATTTGGTGTCACTGTACGTGTGCTGTTACATACCACCTGAGCGTAGTTAGTGTCACTGCACGTTTGCTATTACATACCACCTGAGCGTATTTGGTGTCACTGCACGTGTGCTGTTACATACCACCTGAGCGCATTTGGTGTCATTGCACGTGTGCTGTTACATACCACCTGAGCGCATTTGGTGTCATTGCACGTGTGCTGTTACATACCACCTGAGCGCAGTTGGTGTCACTGCATGTGTGCTGTTACATACCACCTGAGCGCAGTTGGTGTCACTGCACGTGTGCTGTTACATACCACCTGAGCGCATTTGGTGTCACTGCACGTTTGCTGTTACATACCACCTGAGCGCATTTGGTGTCACTGTACGTGTGCTGTTACATACCGCCTGAGAGCAGTTAGTGTCACTGCACGTTTGTTGTTACATACCACCTGAGCGCATTTGGTGTCACTGCACGTGTGCTGTTACATACCACCTGAGCGCATTTGGTGTCACTGTACGTGTGCTGTTACTTAAAACCTGAGCGCATTTGGTGTCACTGTACGTGTGCTGTTACATACCACCTGAGCGCAGTTAGTGTCACTGCACGTTTGCTGTTACATACCACCTGAGCGCATTTGGTGTCACTGCACGTGTGCTGTTACATACCACCTGAGCGCATTTGGTGTCACTGTACGTGTGCTGTTACATACCACCTGAGCGCATTTGGTGTCACTGTACGTGTGCTGTTACATACCACCTGAGCGCAGTTAGTGTCACTGCATGTTTGCTGTTACATACCACCTGAGCGCATTTGGTGTCATTGCACGTGTGCTGTTACATACCACCTGAGTGCATTTGGTTTTACTGTACATGTGCTGTTGCATACCACCTGAGCGCATTTGGTGTCACTGCACGTGTGCTATTACATACCACCTGAGCGCATTTGGTGTCACTGCACGTGTGCTGTTACATACCACCTGAGCGCAGTTGGTGTCACTGCGCTTGTGCTGTTACATACCACCTGAGTGCATTTGGTGTCACTGTACGTGTGCGGTTACATACCACCTGAGTGCAGTTGGTGTCACTGTGCTTGTGCTGTTACATACCACCTGAGCGCATTTGGTGTCACTGCACGTGTGCTGTTACATACCACCTGAGCGCAGTTGGTGTCACTGCACGTGTGCTGTTACATACCACCTGAGCGCATTTGGTGTTACTGCACGCTTGCTGTTACATACCACCTGAGCGCATTTGGTGTCACTGTACGTGTGCTGTTACATACCACCTGAGCGCATTTGGTGTCACTGCACGTGTGCTATTACATACCACCTGAGCGCATTTGGTGTCACTGCACGTGTGCTGTTACATACCACCTGAGCGCAGTTGGTGTCACTGCACGTTTCCTGTTACATACCACCTGAGCGCATTTGGTGTCACTGCATGTGTGCTGTTACATACCACCTGAGCGCATTTTGTGTCACTGTACGTGTGCTGTTACATACCACCTGAGCGTAGTTAGTGTCACTGCACGTTTGCTATTACATACAACCTGAGCGTATTTGGTGTCACTGCACGTGTGCTGTTACATACCACCTGAGCGCATTTGGTGTCATTGCACGTGTGCTGTTACATACCACCTGAGCGCAGTTGGTGTCACTGCACGTGTGCTGTTACATACCACCTGAGCGCAGTTGGTGTCACTGCACGTGTGCTGTTACATACCACCTGAGCGCAGTTGGTGTCACTGCACGTGTGCTGTTACATACCACCTGAGCGCAGTTGGTGTCACTGCACGTGTGCTGTTACATACCACCTGAGCGCAGTTGGTGTCACTGCGCTTGTGCTGTTACATACCACCTGAGCGCATTTGGTGTCACTGCACGTTTGCTGTTACATACCACCTGAGCACATTTGGTGTCACTGTACGTGTGCTGTTACATACCGCCTGAGAGCAGTTAGTGTCACTGCACGTTTGCTGTTACATACCACCTGAGCGCATTTGGTGTCACTGCATGTGTGCTGTCACATACCACCTGAACGCATTTGGTGTCACTGTACGTGTGCTGTTACATACCACCTGAGCGCATTTGGTGTTACTGCACGCTTGCTGTTACATACCACCTGAGCGCATTTGGTGTCACTGTACGTGTGCTGTTACATACCACCTGAGTGCAGTTGGTGTCACTGTGCTTGTGCTGTTACATACCACCTGAGCGCATTTGGTGTCACTGCACGTGTGCTGTTACATACCACCTGAGCGCAGTTGGTGTCACTGCACGTGTGCTGTTACATACCACCTGAGCGCATTTGGTGTTACTGCACGCTTGCTGTTACATACCACCTGAGCGCATTTGGTGTCACTGTACGTGTGCTGTTACATACCACCTGAGCGCATTTGGTGTCACTGCACGTGTGCTATTACATACCACCTGAGCGCATTTGGTGTCACTGCACGTGTGCTGTTACATACCACCTGAGCGCAGTTGGTGTCACTGCACGTTTCCTGTTACATACCACCTGAGCGCATTTGGTGTCACTGCATGTGTGCTGTTACATACCACCTGAGCGCATTTTGTGTCACTGTACGTGTGCTGTTACATACCACCTGAGCGTAGTTAGTGTCACTGCACGTTTGCTATTACATACAACCTGAGCGTATTTGGTGTCACTGCACGTGTGCTGTTACATACCACCTGAGCGCATTTGGTGTCATTGCACGTGTGCTGTTACATACCACCTGAGCGCAGTTGGTGTCACTGCACGTGTGCTGTTACATACCACCTGAGCGCAGTTGGTGTCACTGCACGTGTGCTGTTACATACCACCTGAGCGCATTTGGTGTTACTGCACGCTTGCTGTTACATACCACCTGAGCGCATTTGGTGTCACTGTACGTGTGCTGTTACATACCACCTGAGCGCATTTGGTGTCACTGCACGTGTGCTGTTACATACCACCTGAGCGCAGTTGGTGTCACTGCACGTGTGCTGTTACATACCACCTGAGCGCAGTTGGTGTCACTGCACGTGTGCTGTTACATACCACCTGAGCGCAGTTGGTGTCACTGCGCTTGTGCTGTTACATACCACCTGAGCGCATTTGGTGTCACTGCACGTTTGCTGTTACATACCACCTGAGCACATTTGGTGTCACTGTACGTGTGCTGTTACATACCGCCTGAGAGCAGTTAGTGTCACTGCACGTTTGCTGTTACATACCACCTGAGCGCATTTGGTGTCACTGCATGTGTGCTGTCACATACCACCTGAACGCATTTGGTGTCACTGTACGTGTTCTGTTACATACCACCTGAGCGCAGTTAGTGTCATTGCACGTTTGCTGTACACACTGTACGTGTGCTGTTACATACCACCTGAGCGCATTTGGTGTCACTGCACGTGTGCTATTACATACCACCTGAGCGCATTTGGTGTCACTGCACGTGTGCTGTTACATACCACCTGAGCGCAGTTAGTGTCACTGCACGTTTCCTGTTACATACCACCTGAGCGCATTTGGTGTCACTGCATGTGTGCTGTTACATACCACCTGAGCGCATTTTGTGTCACTGTACGTGTGCTGTTACATACCACCTGAGCGTAGTTAGTGTCACTGCACGTTTGCTATTACATACAACCTGAGCGTATTTGGTGTCACTGCACGTGTGCTGTTACATACCACCTGAGCGCATTTGGTGTCATTGCACGTGTGCTGTTACATACCACCTGAGCGCAGTTGGTGTCACTGCACGTGTGCTGTTACATACCACCTGAGCGCAGTTGGTGTCACTGCGCTTGTGCTGTTACATACCACCTGAGCGCATTTGGTGTCACTGCACGTTTGCTGTTACATACCACCTGAGCACATTTGGTGTCACTGTACGTGTGCTGTTACATACCGCCTGAGAGCAGTTAGTGTCACTGCACGTTTGCTGTTACATACCACCTGAGCGCATTTGGTGTCACTGCATGTGTGCTGTCACATACCACCTGAACGCATTTGGTGTCACTGCATGTTTGCTGTTACATACCACCTGAGCGCATTTGGTGTCACTGTACGTGTGCTGTAACATACCACCTGAGCGCAGTTAGTGTCACTGCACGTTTGCTGTAACATACCAGCTGAGCGCATTTGGTGTCACTGCACATGTGCTGTAACATACCACCTGAGCGCAGTTAGTGTCACTGCACGTTTGCTGTAACATACCAGCTGAGCGCATTTGGTGTCACTGCACATGTGCTGTTACATACCACCTGAGCGCATTTGTGTCACTGCACGTGTGCTGTTACATACCACCTGAGCACAGTTGGTGTCACTGCGCTTCTGCTGTTACATACCACCTGAGCGCAGTTAGTGTCACTGCACGTTTGCTGTTACATACCACCTGAGCGCATTTGGTGTCACTGCACGTGTGTTGTTACATACCACCTGAGCGCAGTTAGTGTCACTGCACGTTTGCTGTTACATACCACCTGAGCGCATTTGGTGCCACTGGACGTGTGCTGTTACATTGCTCCTGAGCGCAGTTGTTGTCACTGCGCGTGTGCTGTTTAATACCACTTAAACGCAGTTGGTGTCACTGCGCTTGTGCTGTTACATAGCACCTGAACGCATAAACATGTCTGGAAGGACAACAAAGAGAGGCAGAGAGTCACAAGGGCAAGCAGGCTCTGCATCTAGAGGTAACGCTGGTGGTGGATGTGGTGCATCCTCTTCAGCACTTGGCCATGGCCGTGGCCGCTCGTCCTTTTCGAGAGCTGGCCGTGTTAAGCCTCAACATGCAGAGAAATTAGTAGATTGGATGATCAAGCCGTCCTCATCCTCCTCATCCTCTCTCACACAGACTGATCTAAGTTTGTCTGGCAAAGCAGCTGCCAAGGCGTCCTCTTCCCTCTGCACAATGGCTTCACACAATACTTCCCTAGTACCACCATGTCCTCCTGAGGAGTCCCCCGAACTGTTTCAACACAGTGTTGGGTACATGCTGCAGGAAGATGCACAGCGTTTTGAAGACTCCGATGATGGAACACAGATAGAGGAAGGCATTGATGTGAGCCCAGGGAGAGGGGGTGGCCGAGAGGGACAGCAATCCGAGAGTGATGTTCCCCCAGCTGGAGCATACTGACAGGTTTTTGACAGTGATGATGAGGAGGGAGGGGATGATGGGGTCACTGACTCTACCTGGGTGCCTGATAGGAGAGAGGAGGAGGAGGAGGATGAGGCACAGGCACATCTCCAAAGAGGCAGGATGCCCTCCAGAGGTCTGCTTAAGTGCAGCACACCAACTGCATTACGTGGCATATCTTCGCATGGCACTGCGGTGTCTCAACGGTACAGCAAAAGTTCTTTGGTGTGGGCCTTTTTTGAAACATGTCCATCAGATCGTACCTTTGCTGTTTGCAACATATGTCTCAAGCCTATTTTGCGTGGCCAAAACATCACCCGCTTGGGCACCACATGCTTGTCAAGACATATGTCGACCTGCCATGCAACTCGTTGGCAGGCATACCAGAAAGACCCACACCAAAGACCAAAGCGGACCTCCCCTTGCCCTTCTGTGACCTCCAACCCCACTAGACCCCCAGTCCTTTCTAAAGCCTGCATTGAAGTTGTAGAAATAGGTGTGTCACAACCTAGTAGTGGTAGTACATGCGGGCAATCTAATGATAGTACCAGACAAATTTCCCTGCCCCAGCTGCTGCAGTGCCGAAAGAAGTACACTCCCAGCCATCCACATGCCCAGCAGTTGAATGCTAGCTTAGCGAAATTGCTAGTACTTCCACTGCTACCTTTTCAGTTGGTAGATTCTGCCCCCTTCCATGAGTTTGTGGAATGTGCAGTACCTCAGTGGCAATTACCAAAACGCCACTTTTTCTCACGGAAGGCGATTTCGGCTCTCTACCGGCATGTGGAAGGCAATGTCCATGCCTTGCTGGACAGGGCAGTCAGTGGTAAGGTGCATCTTACCACTGACTCATGGTCCAGCAGGCATGGACAGGGACGTTACCTGTCTTTTACGGCCCATTGGGTGACTCTGCTGGCAGCTGGGAAGGACGCAGGGCAAGGTACAGTAGTTTGGGAGGTTGTTCCGCCACCACCCCTCCAAAACACTACTACTGCTGCTTGTGACACACCTCTCTCCTCCACCCCCTCCTTATCGTCTTCCTCTGTGGCCTCTTCCTGTGCTAATGTTTCCTCAGAACCAGCCGTGCTTCGTACACGTACGAGAGGCTACGCAGGAATGCAGGCCAAGAGATGCCATGCGGTGCTAGAGCTGGTGTGCTTGGGAGACAGGAGCCACACTGGGGAAGAGGTTCTTTTAGCTCTGCAGGGGCAGGCTCAGAGGTGGTTGACGCCACGCCAGCTGAAGCCTTGAATGGTGGTCAGCGATAATGGCACCAACCTCCTCTCTGCCCTGCGACAGGGAAAACTCACCCACGTGCCCTGTTTTGCGCATGTCTTGAATTTGGTGGTGCAGCAGTTCTTGGGCAGGTACCTGGGCTTACAGGATGTCCTGAAGCAGGCCAGGAAAGTCTGTGTGCATTTCCGGAGGTCATATAATGCCACTGCTCGGCTGACTGACCTCCAAAAAAGGGAATACAACCTGCCCAAGAACCGCCTAATTTGTGACATGCCCACCAGATGGAACTCTACGTTGGCCATGAGGGAGAGAGTCACTGCTCCAGGTGAGCCCTGTAGATGATTGAAGAACGGTTGGATTACCAAGGTGCTGGCGATGCACGATAGCAATAGTAGTGAAGAAAAAAGGGGATGGACTGCCGCACTCCAGGAGAACTTCAATAAAATGGCTATCCTGTCTTTTGTGGTTTGC
Source organism: Rana kukunoris (assembly GCA_029574335.1). Lineage (NCBI taxonomy): Eukaryota > Metazoa > Chordata > Amphibia > Anura > Ranidae > Rana > Rana kukunoris. The sequence goes on from CM056051.1 coordinate 348,369,344, forward strand.
TGTGATTGTGCATGTTCCTGCTTTTACAATAAAGACTACTTTATTTTATTGAAGTTCTCCTGGAGTGCGGCAGTCCATCCCCTTTTTTCTTCTCTACGTTGGCCATGCTGCAGCGGCTGCACACGCAGCAGCGGGCCATCAATGAGTACCTGTGCCAATATGGCAGCAGAACAGGGTCAGGGCAGCTAGGTTTGTTTTCCCCATGCCAGTGGGCCTTGATCAGGGATGCATGCACTGTCCTGTCACCATTTGAGGAGGCCATGAGGATGGTGAGCAGTGACAGTGCATGCATCAGTGAGACTGTCCCTCTTATTCACATGTTGGAGCACACCCTATGTGGAATAATGGACAGGGCCCTTGAGGCAGAACAGAGGGAGGAAGAGGAGGACTTCCTTATCTCTCAAGGCCCCCTTTACCCAATACAGTGGGCCTGCTTGCCCACCTAGCACATAGGAAGAGGAGGAGGAGGAGGAGGAGGAGGAGGAGGATGATTGTATCAGCAGCATGGAGGTGGAGCTAGCACTCAGCATCAGCAGCAGCAGTCTTCAAGGGATCATTTACAGTCCCAAGGAACACGTGGACTTTTACGTGGCTGGGATGAGGTGCCTGTGGATCCTGTCGTCCTCAGTGTCCCAGAGGACTGTGCCCCGAATGCCTCTGCAAACCTACGCTGCATGGCCTCCCTGATCCTGCAAAGCCTGCGTAAGGATCCTTGTGTACGTGCTATCAAGGAGATGGATCATTACTGGCTGGCAACTCTCCTTGATCCACGTTACAAGAGTAAGGTTGCGGACCTTATGTTGCCTTCAAAGAGGGAGCAGAAAATGAAACTTCTGCGGGAGGCCTTGCAGAAGGGTCTGTGCAATGCGTTCCCAGAACCGGGGGGGATTACCAAAACCTGGCTCTGGACGACGTCTTGCTGAGGCTTCGGTGAGTCACAAAAGGAGCGGTGGAGAAGGTGGCCGTCTGACCGATGCCTTCAGACAGTTTTTTAGTCCACAGCCCCAAGGTCTGACCGGTTCCAGCAACCATCGCCAGCGTCTCGTTTACATGGTCCGGGAATACCTACGGGCAAGATCCGACTTGGACTCCTTCCCCACCGAAAATCCTCTGGCTTACTGGGTCTTGAGGATGGATCACTGGCCAGAACTTGCACAGTACGCAATTGAGCTACTGGCTTGCCCTGCATCCAGTGTTCTTTCAGAATGCACATTCAGTGCTGCTGGAGGCTTTGTAACCGATCACAGGGTGCGCCTCTCCACCGACTCTGTTGATCGACTGACCTTCATCAAAATGAATCAGGCTTGGATCAACACCAGCTATCAAGCACCTGATGCTGATGTTACCGAATAATATTTTTTTGTTGAAATGTCAGATCCCTTTTAGACTGTGCATGCTGATGCTGAGTGACTGTCCTCTTATGCTGCTGATGGAATATCCTTCTCCTCCTCACTTTTCTTGCTGATAGCTAGTAAGAAATGTTGTGTTTCTGGGCGCCGCCACCAGTGCCTAAGGCACAATTTTTCAGCCCCTGTTTAACAGGGGCGCCTAATAACAATTTTTGATGCAATAATTTGCACGTGGCTCCTTGTTGCGCTCCAATTGGAGTTATTGGGAGGGGTTGCAGTGTTGTGTTGTGCCCAAGGCACAATTTTTCTGCCCCTGTTTAACAGGGGCACCTAATAAAAAAAATTTGATGCAATAATTTCCACGTGGCTCCTTGTTGCGCTCCAATTGGAGTTATTGGGAGGGGTTGCAGTTTTGTGTTGTGCCCAAGGCACAATTTTTCTGCCCCTGTTTAACAGGGGCGCCTAATAACAATTTTTGATGCAATACTTTGCACGTGGCTGTAAGTTCATAAAACCAGGGCTCCTTATCATTCTCTTATCTTATAAGTGTCAAACCTAAAAGATATATGACCTAGAGATGGGACATACAAGGCTTATTACAACCTCCCGGAAAGACAAAAATCATTCTGGAAACAAGGCCTTATTCACAGGCTTTGAACTGTGATTCAACCTAAGACACAAAATGGTTCCTCTTCTGCCAAATATATATGAATATGGAAAACATGAAAAATATATAATATGCGTAATATAAAGGCCTATATGTACTGTATATAATGAAACAGTAACAGTATAAATTACGTAAGTTACATGGTTAACTAAATATTTTTTAATTATTTACTAATTTACCCAAACACTAGTGTGACAGATACCATTTCACACTCCGCTGAGTGCTTCCGTCAGAAATACCGCTTCCTCCAGTCTGACCATCAGAGAGAAAAAATATTATAGCTGCATTGAATACAAGGCTAGCCGGTAATAGCTTGTATGAATCATGAATGGTTTATTGGACAGTATATAGGCTTTTAGACACTTTTTAACACTAGGGGGTTAGATAACAAGGTGGGGCTGACTCATGGCTACTCCCCCCCCCCCCCAGCAACAACTTAGCTGACAACTATATATACATGTTAATTAACACAGCACTTAGACAGTCTGGTCACCTGAGCTGCTTTGTCTCCAGAGGCCAATGTGGCCAACTCTTTCAATGATAATGTATTGTTCAGAATTAAACAAAGTAAGAATAGTGTTTCGGCAAATCCAAGAAAATAGTCTCTCAAAAATGTAACAAAAAAAGGCATATAGCAATAACAAAAAAACAGAGCGAATTTGGGCAGAAAAGGGTCCCTGCAGCCAGTGTCTGCGACAGCTAGCATATCACTTTAGCATCCCGTTTATGTTAATACAATTTTCATTTCACTTTAATGATCATAGAAGCATTTACCTTTGAAATGTTGGATGTTTTGCATTAACCAACTGACTTCATAACACAATAACCTTGTTTTTCTAATTGCAGGCAAAAAATCCTCTTCAAAGGCACCCCTAGAATTTTCTGAAAAGTCTTCCTATCAACAGGTAAAAACACAAAACTTTATCATTATAATAGTAAGCTAGGGGGCCGTTTGTTTTTTTCTTTTGAAACCTGCAAAGTTAAAATGTGCTAGTATGCATCGCATTATGTGAAACTTAACTTCCAGCTTCACCCGGGTTGGCAGGCTTCGGTCCTTTAATTTGATGAGCCGTGATGACATCACTACTGCACATGCTTGGGAGCCACTGTTCATGGCACAGCTTCATAAGTAAATATCTACTAAACAGTGCACATTTAGGAGATAATGGCTTACATATAGATAGAGTAACTATCTGTGTGAGCTTACTCCCATTTTTAAATAAAGATAAAAAATTACTAACATAGCACCTGTGCTTTATTGTAAATATTGGAGGGTTGTAATTCCAATTGTCACTCACCAAAAGCTTGCCAAGGATCCACACAATTAAAAGGAGAGAGGATGCCAGAAACAATAATTCTGCAGCCTGCACCCCAGGCAGGTGTGAGGGTAAAAAGAGGCAGTGGCTGTGGGGGAGAAAGAGTAAAAAAAAAAAAAGTACTGAGGACTACAAACCTTACTTGTGTAAAAGAGATACCCACATAATATATTATTAATTTTACCCAGTGCTGTGCTTTGGCCAAGGTGAATAAAAACAGATATAATTAGTTAATAAATATGTGAAAGTGTGATTCAAATGCATTTTATATAATTGCTACAAAGCAGGGCCGTCTATAATATTGATTGGACTCTGGGCAAAATTTTTCTTGCCCCCTCCCCCCATGTCACAAGAAATAGCAGCTAGACTCAAAATTATTTTACTGTATCAGATCAGACAGCGATCAGACAGCGATTGGTTGCAAGGGCAGATCCAGAGTCTAGTCTCGGGAGGGGCACTGCCAGAAAATAAACAGTTTCTCTCTCAACGGTGGCACCGCTGATCGGGTAAAGAGCAGGGCTAGACTGGGAATAAAAAGCTTGGTGGCTCTGGTTTTATTCTATAGTCTGCTCTCCACATACACACACCTCTGACTTTTCCCATGACCCCCATTCTGGCAGCTCTCCCTCTCTTGACTCCTCTCCAGACTCCCCCAGAGACTGCAGACATGATATAAAACAAGAGATGGTTAGAGGTTGTGGACATGGTACAAGAGATGGTCAGAGACCGCAGACATGGTACAAGAGATGGTCAGAGAATGAAGACATAATACAGGAGTTGGTCAGAGACTGCAGACATAATACAGGAGATGGTCAGAGACTGCAGACATGATATAAGACAAGAGATGGTTACAGGTTGTGGACATGGTACAAGAGATGGTCAGAGACTGCAGACATGGTACAAGGGATGGTCAGAGACTGCAGACGTGGTACAAGAGATGGTCAGGGACTGAAGACATGGTACAAGAGACGGTCAGAGACTGAAGACATGATACAAGAGATCAAATCAGCCTCATCAGTGTCCATCATTGCAGCCTCACTGTACATATGAATGCAGGCCCACTGTATATATGAATGCAGCCCCACTTTTGTATATAAATGCAGCCATACTGTATATATAAGTCCAGTCAAGTGGCCCATTGAACCACCGAATCAGCTCACCATTCATGCCCACCTGTTTTTTTAATGCAGCCTGTTCAGTGCCCATCCAATGCAGCTTTGCCAGTGCCCATCCAATGCAGCCTCGCCAGTGCCCATCCAATGCAGCCTCGCCAGTGCCCATCCAATGCAGCCTCGCCAGTGGCCATCCAATGCAGCCTCGCCAGTGGCCATCCAATGCAGCCTCGCCAGTGGCCATCCAATGCAGCCTCGCCAGTGGCCATCCAATGCAGCCATACCAGCAGCCATAAATACAGTCTCATCAGTGCCCATCCCATCAGCTCAGCCTTACCTGTGCTCATCATTTCAGCCTAATCAAACAGTAGTGCCCAATAGCGCAGCCTTGCCAGAGCACGGGGAGAGAGGAGAGCCGCCGGTTTACACAGTGCGGGTATCTCCCGCTTATCCAGCCATTGTCACATTAAGTCCCGCCTGCAAGACTGGCTCCTAAGCTAGACATCACTCATCCCGAGATTAGACCAGTATGACATCCATCACAGGAACCGGTCCAAGAGGCAGGACTTCATATGTCTCTGGGCAGTATGTACAGGAGAGGAGTGTGGAGGGTATGAGAGTGAGAAGTATGTACAGGAGAGGAGTGTATGAGAGTGGGCACTATGTACAGGAGAGGAGTGTGGGGGGGTATGAGAGTGGGCGCTACGTATGGGAGAGGAGTGTGGGGGGGTATGAGAGTGGGCACTATGTACAGGAGAGGAGTGTGGGGGGTATGAGAGTGGGCACTATGTACAGGAGAGGAGTGTGGGGGGGGCTATGAGAGTGGGCAGTATGTACAGGAGAGGAGTGTGGAGGGTATGACAGTGGGCAGTATGTACAGGAGAGGAGTGTGAAGGGTAGGACATTGGGCAGTATGTACAGGAGAGGAGTGTGGAGGGTATGACAGTGGGCAGTATGTACAGGAGAGGAGTGTGGAGGGTATGAGAGTGAAAGCACTCTGTGTATGTGGTTTCAAGATAATGTTATAACCATTCAATTTAACCCTGTGTTGATCCAAACTCTGTATAATCCAAAGTGTAAATTCAACGTATAAAAACAAAACACTCTAAGGCTAAGTTCACATCTATGTGTGTGGGTAACGCATGCAAAATTGCAAGCTTCCCAACATGCAAGGAAATGTGCTGTCCTTAAGCAGACGTGCAGCAGTGCCATTCTTTGTTTTTGGCACCTTCATGCATCTGCAAACATGTGGACCAAACTACAGGGTGCCGCACACTTTTGGAAGTTTCAGGAATTCTTTTTCATGTTGCTCGTGTGTAGGGCAGCCCATTGAAATTAATGTGCTGCACTACACCTAATGCATGAAAACCACGCCTGTGCACGTGTGTGTTAAAAAGCCTAAGGGCCCTTTCCAACGTACGGATCCTGAGGATCCATACATGTCTCATCTGCTTGTTCAGCGGTGATCGATTCGTTGATCCCCCGCTGAGCCGGCAGGTCACACTGTGCAGGGACTGCCTGTCAGATCTCCGCTCTCCTCTATGGGGGGGTCATATAAACATGGACCGTCTGTTCGTGCTCACCCGAATACAATCCGCAGACGGATGGAAAAATAGGATTTACCTCCATCTGCAGAATCGGAGCATAGCAGGAGCGATGAGATCGGGTGTCAGCGGATGTTCATCCACTGACACCCCCTATCCCATAGGGATACATGTATGTCCCTTTTTCATCTGTAAACTGATGGATGAAAAAACGGACCTAAAGTCCATTGTTGTGAAAGGGGCTGAGTAGATGCAAAATAACAACATAGAGGACATGCAGGCTGTTAACTATACTGTGGTCCGTGACAGGGCTCACCTCCTGCTAAAGCATGAGAAAATAGACTTAGGCTGCAGGGAAGGCAGCGATTAAAATGGGCACTATGCAGGTACTGTGATTGGGGGGAGGGGGTGCATAACTACAGGGAGGACTGTGATTGGAGGGGGAAAGGGGGTGCAGGACTGCAGGGAGGACTAGGATTGGGAAAGGGGGGGCGCATTAATGCAGGGCGGATTGTGATGGGGGTGGGGGTCATAACCGCAGGGAGGACTGTGATTGGAGGGGGAAAGGGGGTGCATGACTGCAGGGAGGACTATGATTGGGGAAGGGGGGTGTGGCAGGCGCAGCACTATGAAGTGCCTCAATCGCTGTGGCATTAGAAGAATTGTGATATCTCTGACTTTTCAGTCCAACAAGACTGTCTATTACTCTGAAATTCCTCTATTGCCGTTCTATGGAAGCAGTAGGTTTAAAGAGCACACCAAATGCTTAAATAACTTCTTTAATAACTTCACTTTTCTTCATATACAATACTGCTGCTTTGCAGCAGACAGTCCATGTACAAACACGTGATGAATAAAGTATAACAGGAAATGATGGTTCAAATATTCAATCTTGTCATTTAACATAAGATGGTGGATATATTTCTCTCTTCAGTATTTATACTCTCTCTCTCTCTCTCTGTAAGTTATCAAAGCATTCTCTGATTTCTCTGAAAGGTATAACTGTGGTTTGAAGGTATGGAATAATGAGTGATTCAGGTTTGATATGGTTCGGGTTTGCAGGGTTAACTTAGTTTGAAGGTTTGGTGGAACTACAAGTGAACACACAGCTAAATCAGTATACAGTTCTAATCACACTATTTACAATAAGAACATATATATATATATATATATATATATATATATATATATATATATATATAACTGTATAATTACCTAATTTTACCCTCTGGCTTCCATAAGAACTGCTCTCTGTATGTCTCTCTGTGTCTCTGTCTCCATGTGGTTCTGTCTCTGTGGAACAATCTAGCAGAGCACATGTACAGCACTAGGAACCTCCCAGACAGAGTGGATGCAAAGCTGGCTGTGACTGTTCAAGACTCTGCTCAATGTGAGATTGGCTGTGATTGGGCCAAGGCCTGTGATGAGTCACAAAAGCTTAACTCTATGCTTTCTGGCATGAATTTTACTGTGAATTGCTTTGCTTCTTCTGTCCCATACAAACAAATGACTCTTAAAGGCATATTTTTCTTTTGCTTCTGTGAACGCAACATACAACTGTTATATAACATCCAAGCATAAAATCACAGTACAAAATTCTGCCTTTGTTTCTCACATATAAAAATGTATTCTACATTAGGTTTAGCTGTATATACATGTAAGTTATATTAGCTACCTAGGACAGGTTCTAGCTGGCCAGCTACACTCCCACCAAAATTACCTATAACTCTTGTTCCCTATAGTAGGATGTGAACATGAATTTAGAGAATTTTCTATCAGGTTCTCAACTTTCCAAGTGTCTTTTATCACTTTCAAGTAGAACAACTAACTTCTGTATAGGACGTTCCAACTTGAGTGGAATAGTGAGACGTTTTCCCTTTTTGTCAAGTTTTGAGTCTATTTGTAACAACGCTCTTCTTACTAGTTTGTCTTCATCCTTTTGAACTTCTAGAACTTTGGTCAATTTCCATTGACTTCTAGGTAAATCTTCTCATTTCACTAATACTGTCACCAACTTGGACATTTCTCCTTGGTGTTTGCCATTTACTCCTCAGCATAAGATTGGCTAAGTACTCTTTCCTCCATCTATTCCAAAACTGTTCTGATAGATATTGAACTCTTTGCCATCTCTTTTTGGCATATAAATCCTCTTTGGTGAATCTGCCAGGCGGTAGTTGTGTGCAATCAATCAGACTTAAGGTGAAGTAGATGGTTAGGAGTTAAAGGTTCCAAACTTGTTGGATCATTGATGTTGTCAACTGTAAGTGGACGACTGTTAACAATAGACATTACTTCATACAATAGGGTCCTAAGTGAAGCATCATCCATTCTTCCGGAGTTCTTTTTCAACATTGAACTTAGCACATTTCTTACAGTTCTGATTTGTCTTTCCCAAACTCCTCCTGTGTGGCTTGCATGTGGAGCATTTATATGAAAGTCACATTGATTCTGTGACAAGTACTCAGTTACATTTTCTTTATCGATCTTCTTTAGAGCTTTCTTCAACTAATTTTTTGCTCTGACAAAATTAGATCCTTGGTCAGATCTAAGCTCTCTGACAGTACCTCTAATGGCTATGAAACATCTCAAGGCGTTGATGAATGCGTCAGTTGACATATCTTCTAACATTTCCAGGTGAATTGCTCTGGAGCCCAGACATGTGAATATTAGTCCATATCTCTTGTACTCCTTGCGGTTTTGCTTGGTGATGAATGGGCCGAAGCAATCCATTCCACTATAAAGAAATGGTGATGATGGGTTTACACGATCTACTGGTAAATCTGCCATTATTTGTTCTTCGGTAGGTCTACGTGCCTTTCTACAGGTTACGCATTTATTTATATATTTTGCTATAACTTTGCTTCCTTTCATTATCCAGTAACCACCTGCTTCCTTTCATTATCCAGTAACCACCTTCTCTCAAACAGTTCTGGGTAAAGCTTCTTCCTTGATGCAAGGATTTGTTGTGGTAGTGATCAACAATCAATCTTGTGAAAGTAGAATTTTTGGGTAGAATTGCTGGATGCTTCACTCTGCTGGGTAACGATGCATTTTCCAGTCTCCCTCCCACCTTCAGTATACCATCCTGTAGAACAAGATTGAGCTTGTACAGTGGGTGGTTGTTAGGAAGCCTTTTAGGTTCTTGACTAAGTTTCTTCAACTCTTCACTATAGAATCTCTGTTGAATGAGTCTTATGACTGTTTCTTCAGCTTTCATTCGTTCCTCTACATTCAATGATTCCTTCTTTCTGATTCCCTTTGCCAAATGTTGAATTTGAGCTACTACGTTTATGACCGTATTCCATTTTGAACATCTGGCTAGTCTTTCAAGTATGTCATCTTGACATTTGGCAGCAGTGCTCAATGTTTGTACAACCTTTACTTCTGGATCACCCATAGACAATTCTGTGTAACCTTCACTGGGTATGATCTCCTTTTCCCAAAGGAACTCTGGACCGGTGAACCAATTAGAATTTTTCAATTCTGATACATTCAGACCTCTTGAAGCATGATCTGCCGGGTTATGCTTTGTATCAATGTGATGCCAATGTTCTGGATTTGTAATTTCCCGAATTTTCTGAACTCTGTTGGCGACAAAGACATGGAATCTTTGAGCTTCATTGTTTATGTATCCTAGGACAACTTGTGAGTCTGTCCAAAAATATTCTTCATCTATTTTTAGCTCTAATTCTTCTCTTAGAAACTTGCTTACTGATGCTGAAACAACAGCTGCTGTCAGTTCAAGTCTTGGTATTGTCTGAATACTGGTAGGTGCAACTCTGGTCTTTCCCATAACCAGGGCACAATGTATTTTTCCTTCTCCTATCACTCTGATGTAGGAGCACTGACCATAGCCATAACTACTGGTGTCTGAAAAGTGATGAAGTTCTATTTTCTTGTACTCTCCGAAGTCATGAGGTACAAAACATCTGGGTATCCGAACTTCTTTCAAATTTTGCAAGTCTCTTATCCAAGTCTCCCATCTTGGCCTCAAATCTTCAGGTATGGATTCATCCCATCCCAACTTCCGTCTGCATAATTCTTGTAGTAGTTCTTTTGCTTTAAGGATTACTGGGGCCAAGAATCCCAGTGGATCATATATAGAAGCCACTGCAGAGAGAATGGTACGTCTGGTTGCAACTTTCTCTTCAAAGGATACTTCAAAGAAGAACTTGTTGTTCTCTACATTCCATCCCAAGCCAAGTACATTCTGAACTGGAAGATGATCATGATTGAGATCTACATTCTTCATTGTTTATGCACGTTCAGAGTCACTGATGGATTCCAGTACCTCTCTGTTGTTTGAGATGAATTTGTGAAGGCGCAGGTTTCCTCTTGCGCATAATTCTTGGCTTTCCTTTACTAATTTGGATTGCAGATACTTTGGACTCTAGACGTATAAGACCATCATCTACATATAAGTTTTTCTTAAGAAAATTTGCTGCTGATGGACAATCCTTTTAATTTTTATTAGCCAAGTACTTCATACCATAATTGGCGCAACCTGGAGACGATGCTGCTCCAAACAAATGTACTTTCATTCTGTATTCTGCTGGCTCTGTATCTGTATCTCCGTCCTCCCACCATAGGAACCTCAGGAAGTCTCTATCTTCGTTCTTCACATGGAACATTTTTTCAACGTCACACATGACCGCTATGGGATACTTTCTGAATCTACAGAGTACTCCAGGCAGAGTGTCTGTAAGATCTGGTCCTTTTATTAGATGATCATTTAATGCAACACCATCATACTTTGCTGAGCAATCAAATACTACTCTAATTTTATCTGGTTTCTTTGGGTGGTAAACACCTTGATGTGGGATGTACCACAATTCTTCTTTAGGTTGGTTATTCACCTTCTCTGCATGTCCTTCTTCAAGGATGCCTTCCATGAATTTCAAATAATCCTGCTTGAATTTTGGATCTCTTCCCATCTTTTTCTACAAGCATTTCAATCTTGCTAGGGCAAGATTTCTGTTATTTGGCAGACGAGGTCGTTCTCTGAAGGGTAAGGGCATTTCAAGATAACCTTGTTGATTCTGCTAAATACTTTTTTCTAGAGTGTGTACAAACTTTATGTCTTCTTGGGATACACTCTTTTCTTCAGAACTTATGTCTGCGAAATCAGATTCAAGGATCTTGATTACCTTTGCTGAACTTACAGTTGGTAGCTCTTGGACAGATATTCGATGACACATTCCTGTCACCTGTCTTGAGTTCGCAATTTGCTGTTTTCCTCCAACAACACCCCATCCTAGATCAGTTCGAACAGCGTAGGGTTCACCCTTTCCTCCTGTGAATACCTCTCATGGCACCAAAGCTTCGGGACAATCGTAGCCTATCAACAGTCCGACACCAAATTCCTTCAGCGGGGACATCTCATGAGATATGATAGATAGGTGCTCCCATTTATTGGCTGTTTCACAGGTAGGTATACGATCTCGATCTAGAGGTATGTTGTCTTTCGTATAAGATGGAGGTAGATTTAATGTGAGGTTTGAATGAAGTCCTCTAACTCTCAGTCCTTTAACCTTTTGACTGTTCACTAATGTTTCTCTCCCCGTCATTGTGGTGAGCTTGAGCCTCACTGGTTCTGTAGCCACTTGTAATTTCTTGCAGATTTCTTGATCAATGAAGGTGACGTCGCTTTGGGCATCCAGTAGTGCAAAGGCGTATACCTTCTTGTTCCTCCTTTTTGGATTTGAAATGCACACTGGTACAACCATTGATGTGCCGTTGCTTTCTCCTTACCTTATTCTGCAAGAGAATACTGATACTTTCTTTTCTTCCTCAGCATCTTTAGGTATTGAGGATTCATCCTTCTTTGGACGTTCTTCATGTAGTGGCGTAGGATGGCGTCCTTTGCAGACGCTGCATGTAGCCTTTTTCTTACACTCCTTTGTAACATGGCCTTTTCTTAAGCATCCAAAACACAGTTGGTTCTCAAGTACAAACTTTTTCTTTTCATTTGAGGACTTCTCTTTCAATTGTTGGCACTTGTGTATGGAGTGGTTCTCTCCACAGAACATACACTTAAGGTAGTCTGAGGATGTGTCGGTTCTGTCTCTTTACTGAACCCAGTAGTGACTTTAAGCTTGCTTTCACAGGTATCTAGACCTTTAGCTGCTGTGTTGATTGCAAAGCTAGTTGCTCTTGCATGTCTTGTATCTATTGCAGGCCTTTCTTCTAAGGATTTTAAGGCGTAAGATGCTGTTACTGGATTACATGCTATTCGTGCTTCCCTATTAACGAACTCAGAGAACTTTTCAAAACTTGGGAAGTCCTTATTTAGATCTAACTGTTCAGTCACATAGCGATTCCATCTAGAAGCCACTTCTTAAGGGAAGCTTGGCTAGCATCCTATGATTTTCTAGATAGTCGTTCAGTACTTCTAGTCCTCAAATCACCATACTCTTGGAGTCTGAAGTGTTCCTTGGGACCTATTTTAGGCCAGTTATTCAATTTCTCCCTAAAGGTTCTTTGTACTAAGAAATGATGACCATATCTTGCATTTAACTTTTCCCAGGCTTGCTTATAGTGTTCTTCGTCTGTTCTGTAGAAGTTGCCTTCAAGGGCTTTCTTTGCTTCTCCACCAACATATCTCTGAAGGTAGAATAACTTGTCAACTGGTCTGGAACAATGATGCTCAATGATCATTTCAAAACTTGCCTTCCACTCTATGAACTTCAGTATGTCTCCTGAAAATACAGTAGGTTCTGGAATGGGAAGTCATCTAGGAGACATCTAGGAGTAGAATTATCCTGTTTTATTTTTTCACTTAGTTCTAAATTAACTGAGTCTCTCTTTTCGTCTTTCTGAGCAGGGATGGAATGGCAATGACTTTTTTCTTCACTACATACTGAAGGTTTCCTTTCATTCTCCTGGATGTATGGAGGTGAGTAGGAGCCTGCTTCATCATTTAGTACAGATTTGGACCTATGACTACCATTCATGTCCTCTTCGTGTACTCTTAGTCTGGCTTCTATAATCTTAACTTCTTTCAATCTTTCCAGACTTTCCATTTGATGGCGCTGTGCCTCCATTTGAGCTTCCATTTGATGGCGCTGTGCCTTCATTTGATGGCGCTGTGCCTCCATCTGATGGTGCTGTGCCTTAATGGCATATTCCATCTTGATTTCTGCTTTCTTGACAGCAAGTTGTTCAGCAAGTTCCTTTCTTTTGGCTAGAGTACTTGAGGACTCTGATGTGTGACTGGCACTTCTGCTAGTGAAGGAAGTCCCACTTGAGATTGTGGTTCCCCCTAAGGACCTAGCATAGTCTCTTGTGAAGAGCTCGTTCATTCTCTTTCTCGCCTTAACTTCATTATAGTTGGCTTCAGATGATAACTCTGTCATGAGCTTTACTAAATCTTTAGTGACTGCAGTACATGTGTCCATGTTCCTCACAATATCCTGGGAAGGTGTTGTGGATGACCGCAGATTGACATACACTGCCATAAGCTCTGATTCACACTCTTCTATCGTCTCTACCAGATCACTCAAGTTTTATTTTATACTAACTTGCTTTAGCTTTCTACGAGCATCTTTAATGTATACTTTCCACTTATCATATATTCTGGTGAACCTTTTTCCTTTTAATGCTGCTTCTTGCTCCAAATTTTCCGGCATTTTTGGGGTCGGTTTTCTGATACGTTCTGATCGTCTTAGCTCACTAGTTTGGGGCAAGGCTAATGCTGCATCAGACTCTTCTACCTCAGACAGGTTCACTTGCTCTTCACCCTCTATCCTATCTATCTTTGTATCCTCTAAGGCCTTGTACACACGAGGGAATAGATCCGATGGGAACGGTCCGACGGACCGTTCCCATCGGATCTGTCCACCGGATTGCTTTGATCCGATGGCTGTACACACCATCGGATCAAATTCCCCGCCGGCGGACAGCGCAGTGACGCGGCGGTGACGTTGACGCCGCCACGTGACCGCCACGTCACCGCACCAGGAAGTAAACACTTCTGCGCGCATGCGTCGGATCCATTCACAGGATACGACGCATGTGCGGGCAGATATGTCCGCTGGTTTGCCGTACTAACCAGCGGACATATCTGACGGACACCTCTCCGGAGGAAAAATTCCAAAGCATGCTTTGGAAATTTTCCGCCGGAGGAATCCGGCCAGAACGGTCCGTTTGCCCCTACACACGAGCGGATTTTTCGGCTGAAATGGTCCGTCGGACCATGTTCAGCGGATTTATTCACTCGTGTGTACAAGGCCTAACAGTGGCATGGTAATACTAGGCTTAGACATTTTACTTTAAATGCTATAACAATATGCAGGCAATAAATGACTTTCACTTTAAATGCAATAGTAAAAGATGCAGGCAATAAATGACTTTCACTTTAAATGCAATAGTAAAAGATGCAGGCAATAAATGACTTTCACTTTAAATACTTTAGAGTCTGTATACTACAAACTGTCCTTCGTTTTACTTTACAGTCTTTTATTCCTAAACACGAAAATGTCTCTTTATGCCAAAGCCTATGTGCAATGATAAGTAATAAAAGGAAAGCTCTGACCTTATTTCTGAAGAGGAGGATACTGTGATCTGTAGGTTGCTGGAACAAATGTCAGTCTTAGAGGAGACTTGTCTTTTCTTGATGCGAAGCTTGCGCTGGCTTGCGATGCTTTGCGATGCTCTGCGATGAGCTGCGATGCTCCGCGATGACTTTGCGATGAGCTGCGATGCGCTGCGATGACTTTGCGATGAGCTGCGATGACTTTGCGATGAGCTGCGATGCTCTGCGATGACTTTGCGATGAGCTGCGATGAGCTGCGATGCTCTGCGATGCTCTGCGATGCTCTGCAATGACTTTGCGATGAGCTGCGATGCTCTGCGATGACTTTGGGCCTAGTGGCGGGAAACTAGCTGGCTGCAGTACATGGCCTCTTCGTGGATGGCGGTGCAGGCACTCTAGGTCTGGACTTTGGTCTCCCACCATGCGTCTTTTTCTCTCTCTAGGGGTCGCAGGATGGTTGGTGCTTTTCCGTGACTATCTTGCTTTTGCCGTTCTGCCACTTTAAGAGTCGGCTGCAGTTTGAGTAAACACGCTTTTATGGCCTTTATGGTAGCCCTGCTGAGGTGTCTTTACTTTCTCACTCAGGGATCGGTTGCTATCGCTTTTCCCTCAAAGGGAATAATTAGTTCCACTGTGGCAAGCGCAGCACTATGAAGTGCCTCATGCGCTGTGGCATTAGAAGAATTGTGATATCTCTGACTTTTCAGTCCAACAAGACTGTCTATTACTCTGAAATTCCTCTATTGCCGTTCTATGGAAGCAGTAGGTTTAAAGAGCACACCAAATGCTTAAATAACTTCTTTAATAACTTCACTTTTCTTCATATAAAATACTGCTGCTTTGCAGCAGACAGTCCATGTACAAACACGTGATGAATAAAGTATAACAGGAAATGGTGGTTCAAATATTCAATCTTGTCATTTAACATAAGATGGTGGATATATTTCTCTCTTCAGTATTTATACTCTCTCTCTCTCTCTCTGTAAGTTATCAAAGCATTCTCTGATTTCTCTGAAAGGTATAACTGTGGTTTGAAGGTATGGTATGATGAGTGATGAGTGATTCAGGTTTGATATGGTTCGGGTTTTCAGGGTTAACTTAGTTTGAAGGTTTGGTGGAACTACAAGTGAACACACAGCTAAATCAGTATACAGTTCTAATCACACTATTTAAAATAAGAACATATATACATACACACATATATATATATATATATATATATATATATATATATATATAACTGTATAATTACCTAATTTTACCCTCTGGCTTCCATAAGAACTGCTCTCTGTATGTCTCTGTGTGTCTCTGTCTCCATGTGGTTCTGTCTCTGTGGAACAATCTAGCAGAGCACATGTACAGCACTAGGAACCTCCCAGACAGAGTGGATGCAAAGCTGGCTGTGACTGGTCAAGACTCTGCTCAATGTGAGATTGGCTGTGATTGGGCCAAGGCCTGTGATGAGTCACAAAATCTTAACTCTATGCTTTCTGGCATGAATTTTACTGTGAATTGCTTTGCTTCTTCTGTCCCATACAAATGACTCCTAAAGGCATATTTTTCTTTTGCTTCTGTGAATGCAACATATAACTGTTATATAACATCCAAGCATAAAATCACAGTGCATAATTCTGCCTTTGTTTCTCACATATAAAAATGTATTGTACATTAGATTCTTAGCAGGTTTAGCTGTATATACATGCAAGTTATATTAGCTACATAGGACAGGTTCTAGCTGGCCAGCTACAGGGGGGTGCATTAATGCAGGGCGGATTGTGATGGGGGTGGGGGTCATAACCACAGGGAGGACTGTGATTGGAGGGGGTAAGGGGGTGCATGACTGCAGGGAGGACTATGATTGGGAAAGGGGGGGTGCATTAATGCAGTGCGGATTGTGATGAGGGTGGGGGGTCATAACCGCAGGGAGGTCTGTGATTGGAGGGGGAACAGGGTGCATGACTGCAGGGAGGACTATGATTGGGGAAGGGGGGGTGCATTAATGCAGGGCGGATTGTGATGGGGGTGGGAGTCATAACCGCAGGGAGGACCGTGATGGTGGGGCCATGACTGCAAAAGGGCACTGTGATATAAAGGGGAGTGTAATCCTTACAGTGCAGGCCCCTTTATATTACAGTGCTCCTTTACAGTGCATGGTGGGTTGTTACACTCCGCAAACAACCCGCCTTCCTTATATGACGCCCCCCCCCACCGGGCCCTGAAAAAAGTGGCTACACCAAAAGCGGTCCCCGGTGCCACAAAGGTTTGGGGACCACTGCTCTAGATAATCAGTATTCATACAATTGTACTACCATGTAAATAACTGTAAACACTGTGCTCTGCTCTGTTTATTTCAGACAGCGAACATGTATATAGAGTGTTTAGTTTATGTGGGGAATTTACATGTTGATTGTACAGTTTGGAGAACACAGGGTTAAATTGAATGGTTATATAGTTTTTACATTATCTGGTGTGACAAGGTCGCAGAAATAGTGGTAATGTAATGCAGCAAAGTCGCTGATCTTGAGCAATAAATACGGCTTTATTGCACTCAAAAGAAATAATACAAAACAAAATGGCCTACTCCAATTTAGGAGGCTAACTAACAGTAGTGTCCCTCACTACACTGTACTGGACTGGACTGGAGGGGCTATTCCAGCCTCCAGTATAACACAAACAGAATAACAGTCCAAATAAACAATTATCTGTGACAGACCTTGTTCCTCCAATGCAGACAGTCTCCAACCTGTCCGTCCAGCTCAGCATACCTCTCACACTGAGCTCTCACTCCCCACTTCCCTACCAGGTGACTGTTAATTAATAGGGGGAAGAGAGGAGGTTTACCTGTTGGCCAGGCTTAACCCCTTCCAGGGCAGGGAAAGCTGACCTTTCCAGTCTCTCACTGGTGTACATAAAATCGTGTACTCTATCACACTGGACATACAAAGAGTGTGGAGGTTGTTTATATAGTGATATGTGCCAGCTTCCAAGAAATCTGTTTGCTGTGAGCAAGGCTGAAGATTCCCTCATACACACTCTGCTCTTCTGATCCTTTGTGTTAGTGAGGCCCGGAGCGAGAAAGACAAAAGGAAAAATAGTGAAGGGCCGGGCATGACAAGGTGGAAAGGAGAGGCAACAAAAGGGTTAAGTTGGCAAGAAGGTAAGGGGAGGATTCAGGAGTAAAGTGCTGGAGAAGGGGAGGAGCTGTACAAAAGGTGGAGGCGGGAACTTCCGGGAACAGTCTCAGTTGGTGAGGGAGACAGAAGGAAGCAGTTTTACGCTGCTCCTCTGTCATGGCTGCCAGGTACAATTTATTTTCTTCCTGCGAACAACGACGGCGGCGACGAGGGTACTCGGGGGCATATTCAGGTAGTTTCTTTGGGGGGGTTTACCAACGGGGAAAGGGGGGGGTTTCCACCTTGCACACAGGCCTCAGCCTCTGCTGTGCTTTTCCCCCGGCCACACGGGTATCGTTTTAACACTATATTCGGGGGGGGACGGGGGACGGACGAATATCTCCCAGCTTACATGGGCTCTCACCTTGGGCCGGCGGGGGGGGGGGGGGTCTGGGCGGGCGTATTCTCGGCGGTCGGCTGAGATTTGGGGGCGGGGCCACGCGCCGCAATGGCGCCCGTCCTCTCCACGTGTAGGGATATTTTACCCATGGCCCCATTATGTCCAGGAAGTAGGGGGTGTATCGGTGGGTGGACCCAGCGTCATTCGGTTGGGCCGTTTATCCCGCGGCCGGCGGCTGGGGGGGGGTGCCCATGCAGCATGCAGTGTGGGGGGGGATATGGGGGGGGGTTGTCAGCGCGGCCTACGTCATCACCAGGGGCGGGTGGCAGGGCACATGAGACGGAGCTGCAGGGATCTACGGCCTACAGGCCTGCTTTGCCTGTGGGGCTGCATACACCGGGGCTGGCTGCCTGCGGGGATGGCGGATGACTGCAAGCGTGGCCTGCCAGGAGATCATCGGGGTTTGCTGCTAGGGGCAGGGTCACGCACGAGTCGGATGTCCACGGAGCTGCAGGGATCCACGGCCTCCAGGCCTACTTCGCCTGGGGGGCTGCTGACGCCGAAGCTGCCGGCTCTTGCGGCGCAGTCGGTACGAGGAGGTTTTGTCCAGAAAAAGAACGCCAGGCTCAGGCGCCATCGGTGGATGTAGAGGTGACAGCTGTGGGGGACATGTCTGTCTCTGTTTCACAAGTTTTCTTTTAAATTAGGCGCTGTGTATTTTTATGAGGGATGTGGGTGGGGGCCGCGGTGACAAGGATAGCATTATGTATGGTGTAACGGTTAGGGGGGGGCACCGCAGCTCTGGCGGATATCTGCACCGCTACGTCGGGAGTGGTGATGGTGAGTATGGCGGCGGGAGACATAGGGGGGCTGCGGCAAGGTCAAATGCAGCATGTGTTGCGGATGCTTATACATGGGAGGTGGGTGTTTGCTGTGGCATTTGTTTTCAAGGGCCGTGGTGCACTGATAGCGTTACGGTGGGTGCATGTTTGGTAAGAGTGAGTGTGGGCGAGGTTTCTCGTCACTAGTTTATTGGGGGGGGGGAAGCCCGATGGGACGTGGAGGCAGGATACCGTTTGTCCCATAGACATTCGCGTCTTGGATGCCAGGGGTGGCTATCATGCCCGGTGTCATAGGTGAGTAAAATAGGAGCTTTGCTTAACTTTGTTATGTTATGTTGGGCACTGGGGGGTGGTTGGTAGTGGAGCTGGTGGAATGTAAACTGGACCTCTGATTTGGGATGCACGGGTAGGTCTCCTATGCGGGCCTCAAAGAAGTTTCGGCAGGGGGGGGGGAACGCCCGCTCCTGGATTGCCAACGAGTACGTGGTGGGGGTTGTACGGGACATTTACCAGGGGGCTGCTATAGGTGGGGATAAGTAAGGGGCGGCAGCGAGTATGCTGGGCCGCAAAGGCTGTTCGTAAGGTTATAGGACAAGGGAAGGGTTCCTGGTACTGTGGTTCCGCTTATTGTGGGGGACTTTCGGTCAGTTTCTACAGTGTCCAGAGGTGGTTGCGATCACGTTTTGTACTGGACGTAACCCAGGGGGGGGGGGGGGGGGTGAGTAGTTACGGTTATGCCAGTGAGGATTCAAGGGGCTCACGGTCTAGAGGGTGGTACCTAAGTAAGAATGGAATTCCTTTGCCTCACTCACCACCTCGCAATTTGTAATGGGGGGGGGGGCTGTTATTGTTTTCATGGACACAGGGTTGGTATGGTGTCTTATGCTTTGTACACTGCTGGGGGGTGGTTTAGGCGGGGTGTACAAGGGGTGCATGTTTTTATCCACCTAGACAGCTTTAGGCTGTCAGGGGGCGGGTGGTAGGATGGGTCAGGGCGCAGGGTCTGCCCTTTGGTCTCTCCATTACCTGCACCATGTTGCAAAGGTTTCGTTCTAGGAAAAGGTTGTCGGGAGGTGGCGGGCTGGTAGTCCGGCACCCCCCCCCCCAATTCGATATCCCGGGGGGGGGGGGCTTCCTATAAGGTGTGTACTATGGCTGTCATCGTTGGCGTACATGGAGGGTAGTTCTAGTGGCGGTTGCCTGTTGGCAGGCCTGGGGGCCCGTCTAAGGTATTTGGTTTTTCTAGCATTGTTTACATGGGGGGCTGGGAGAGCTACTGCCGAGGGCCATGGTAGAGAGTTTCATGAGTGGGATTACGGGTGATAGGGCATAGCTTGACGTGCAAAAAAAAAAAAAAAAAAATGTTACGGGGTTGGTAAGTCCATTTGCATGTTGAATTGATGTCGGGGTGTCTTTCTGCCGGCGGCTACCTATGAGTTCTTGGCCCTGATATATGTCAGCTTGTTGCAACGGAGCTTAGGGGGGATTCTTTTGCCAATTGGCTGGGGATGTACAATGGGCCATTGCCTGGGACAGCTGAATCTGGGGTGTGATTTTGTTAAAAAGTTAGTCACGGAGGCGGCAGGGTCAGCGTGTATGGGGGCATTCTGGCGAGGGTTATTGGGTGGAATCTTTATCTAGTGAATAGATATAGGCACGGTTCCTTCGGTACAGGTACTGTGGGGATTGTTCCAGTGGTCCTGGCAAGGGAGCTGTGGGGAGACAGGTTGGGGAATTGAGGATTGGGGGGTGCTGTAACAACAAAGGGGTGGTTCAGGTTATAGAACCAGTTTTTTCGTACTGTTACAGGCGGTGGTATAGTCGCTGCGCCATTTAGTTGGCATTATTTAAAATGGGTCAATTCTTTTAATAGGCTGTCACAGCTCCTGGGAACTGAAGTCACGAGGGCGGATGGGTTTTAAAGGGTCAAGTTTAGGGAGCCGTTGCAGTCAGTAGAGGGGTAAGGACCAGGAGATGGGTTAACCTAAGTATGGAGGGAGCGGTCTGTTTCATGTGGCTGGTGGATGCTGAGCTGGGGGGTCTGAGGCAAGGTGTTGATGGTATATTGCATAAAAGGGGACATGGATGACTAGGGATCCGTGTCTGGGGAAAAAATCAAGAAAAACATGGATTTGGGGGTAAACGAGTAATATACAGGTATTGCACGGGCAACCCACTAACGATGTTGGGAGACAGGCCTCTTTTCAATTTTTGGGCTAAAATATCTTGTTGTCAGTATGTTGCATGGGTTTACGAGGTAATTTGTTTTTTGCAGCTGTTTTCATGGTTTTGTTTTGGGGGGCATTTAGAGTGGGGTAGATGGATTTATCCAGGCGAGTTGAGAAAGGGGTCGCTGGCTCAGGATGTGTGTGGGCTTCGGGAGATCGTGTGGGGGTGCGTAGGTACAGGCTACAAAAAAAAAAAAAAGAAAAAAAAAGAGGGTGAGTGTTTCGGCTGCTATTACAGCCCGGGCGAAGGGTATGGGACCCTTCTGGGATTTGGTTGAGAGTGGGGGCCGTTCTCTTGGGGGGGACAGGCTTGCACAGGTTCTACTTAGTGGCGGTTGTTCAGGGAGTACCTACAAGCGCGGGGTAATGGGCCTCACACTCCTTCCGCATCGTGGTGGCCACAGGGGGCGGCCAGGCGTGGGTAGGATGAGGTGGCGCTTGAACAAGTTCTGGGATGGTGGGAATGCAGGATATTTAGGTTTCCCGGGGGGACCATACTTAACAGATCGAGTTTGGGGCACTGTGGGAAAAGGGTGGTGTCTCCGAGCTGGAGTCGGCTGGAGGCCGGGTATGATAATGGTACCTCAGGGTAATGGTTGAAAGAAAGGTTACGTGGGGGTTGCCGTGATAGGCCATTTAGTCGGGTGTTAATAAAAGTTGTTTTTGGTTAAAAAATATATAAATGTTAATGAATACAGTTATGGTTTATTTGGAATTCATTAACTTTATTTAAATGTTTATGTTGAGTTTGAAGAAATAAATAAAATAGGCTGTTGTGGCCATTTTAATTGTTAACAGTTTGAGTTTTGGTGGGGGGATACAGGTGAAAAAGTGGGTGGTTCCACTGGGTAGTGTGTTACTGCAGTGATGTTATGGGTATTGTGTTGGTGCTGGGGTCTTCCCTTAATTGTTTGTCTGTTTGTTTATGTCATTCCAGATGTAGGTTACACACGCCTTGTCTGGTTCTTGAGGCATGCTATGGTTTTGGGGCTAGGAGGACCAAGGCTAGATCTTCAATAGTCAGTTGGGGCATCTCTCAGGAGGGAGGTGGGTATTTGGTGGCTAGACATTACAGAGAGGGTGTGTTGCAAGGAGAGGGGAGGATTATTAGGCTCGACTTTAAGTGAGCGGGCTGGTGGGTGGATTTGTTTCCCGTAATGGGGGTTTGGCTTATTAGATAGACAGAGTTGGAGTTTAATGTGGGAATTGTACCTGCGGCTTTATAGAATTTAACTCCAGGTCGGGGGTTAGAGATGGGGGCGCTGGATGTCCTGGATGAGTCAGCAGGGCCTGCGGGTGTGGAGGGGCCCTTAAGGATAAGGTGTTATCCTTGCGGGCTGTGGCGGTGTCTTTGGTCTTTGATGGTGGCAGAAAACAGAGGTGATGGAAGTGGTGGGGGGCTCATCCGTGGTATGGGCCCCTCTGGGGTATTCCAGTGGAACGGTGTCTGCTGGAATACGGTATTGGTTGCACTGCGGGAAAGGGGTTGTCTCCGAGCTGGATTCGGCTGGAGGCCTGGTATGGTAAAAAGGTCCCGCAGTGTGGTGGTGGAAAATGTGAAGTTCGGAGTACCGTCAAAGACCAACAGGCTGTGGGTTTTAAAAGTGTCATTACAAAGGTTATTTGGAAATTATTTGGAAATTATTAAAATATTTTGGTTAATAATAAAAGGCTGTTATGGCCATTTATACTCCAAACTCTTGTCTGGTCTTATCATTGAATGGGGGTATGGTAATGTGAGTATGAGGTTAAAGGGTGATAACATAATTAGAAATAGCTTGACTACTATCTTGACTACACTGGTCAAGTGAGGCCCGGAGCGAGAAAGACAAAAGGAAAAATAGTGAAGGGCCGGGCATGACAAGGTGGAAAGGAGAGGCAACAAAAGGGTTAAGTTGGCAAGAAGGTAAGGGGAGGATTCAGGAGTAAAGTGCTGGAGAAGGGGAGGAGCTGTGCAAAAGGTGGAGGCGGGAACTTCCGGGAACAGTCTCAGTTGGTGAGGGAGACAGAAGGAAGCAGTTTTCCCACCCACCCTCCCTGTGGTTTGTCTTTGTGTGTTTCGTTTGTTTTCTTTTATTTCAGGATCAATGGATTTCGGGTCGTCATAGCAGCGGTGTCTTTGGTCTTTGATGGTGGCAGAAAACAGAGGTGATGGAAGTGGTGGGGGGCTCATCCGTGGTATGGGCCCCTCTGGGGTATTCCAGTGGAACGGTGTCTGCTGGAATACGGTATTGGTTGCACTGCGGGAAAGGGGTTGTCTTCGAGCTGGATTCGGCTGGAGGCCTGGTATGGTAAAAAGGTCCCGCAGTGTGGTGGTGGAAAATGTGAAGTTCGGAGTACCGTCAAAGACCAACAGGCTGTGGGTTTTAAAAGTGTCATTACAAAGGTTATTTGGAAATTATTTGGAAATTATTAAAATATTTTGGTTAATAATAAAAGGCTGTTATGGCCATTTATACTCCAATGTATGGTAATGTGAGTATGAGGTTAAAGGGTGATAACATAATTAGAAATAGCTTGACTACTATCTTGACTACACTGGTCAAGTGTAATCATTATCATCACACTGCAGACAAATCCTCCAGAATAGTCCTCTAGTGAAACTGTCAGCTTACTTCTCCAGATTGGCTTTTCTTAGACTTAGAACATTAGCTCAGAAGCTCACCCCCCCCTCCCTGCACAGTGTCAGCAGCACCTGGCAATAGCATTCCCTCACCTCCGGGTTCTCTTTGGACAGACAGCACTGGAGATAGGGGGAGGATCTAAGTGAATGAGGGTACTGATCAAACAGACAGGAGACTTGGGGGAGATAGAAAAAAACAAGATTGGGAGCTTCTGCATACACTACAAGCAATGATACCTCTGTTGTCTTCACAGCCCTGATCCCAGGGTTGATCTGTGGCAGGACGGTCACTGCTGTTGGCATGTAACATGCAGGAGGTGATTAGGGCGTGCCTATTGCTGCAGGTGCTCAGTTCCACTCACCGCCACCAGGAACTTGAGCATGGTTCAAACTACAACTCCCAGAATACACTGCAGCCAGCCAATCAGTGGCCGCTGTGGCCGAATTTACCATCTACAGGAAAACAAATATAGCAGACAGGCAGCGCGGCCGTTTTAAATACAAAGTAGCCGGCCAGGGGGGGGGGGGAACTCCACCCTCCCCCTGGCCAAACCCGCCCCTAGCTGCAGGCACCGAAAAGCAGTTAAAAAAAATGATAAAAAAATAAATAAAAAAATTATATATTTTTTTTAAACCAATGTGACATGATTGTCTCGGGGGGGGGGGGGCAATTACCCTGACTGACCTCCAATGTAACTAAGCCATTTAGCCTGTGTTCACATTTGTGTGTCGTGAATGCATGCAAAATCACTTTCCTAACACGACAGAAGCGTGCTGCCCTTTAGCAGATACACAGCAGTGCCATCAATTGTTGATGAGACCCTCACACATCTGCTGACCCGCTGTGGCACCATTTGATTTTGAAATGGTGTAAAGGTGTACTCCATCAAGGGTGGAATCTCTTCTTCTTCATCCATCTCATCCACATCTCGCAGTGGTTGTACCAAGAGGTACCATGATAGGGCATCCGCCACCTGGTTACCTTTTTCTGGGTGGTAATGAAGAAAGAGCACCGACTTTGGCTGTCTGGAGATATACTAAGGGGTTGTTATCTGTCCAGAGTTCGAACCTAGTACCTCTGAGATACTTTGAAACATTCTGTAATGACCCACACCAATGCTAACAGTTCCAGCTTAAAGGAGCTGGAGTTTGTAGGGTTTGTCTCGGTTGCATGAAGGCTGTGACTGGCATAAGCAATAAACCTTTCCTCACCATCTTGCTCTTGTGAGAGCACAGCCCCCAGGCCCTGGTTACTGGCAACAACCTATGCCTGAAAGGAAAGAGAGAAATTAGCAAAAGCCAATACACGTTAACTGCTTCTTTAAAATGTCAAATGCTTCTTGCTGTTCCAGTCCCCATTCCACCTTCTTGTGGCCCCCTTTCTGGTCTACTCCTTTTAGTAAGTTCTGGAGTGGAGCAGCATGATGAGCGTAATGCATAGGCGTGCACACGGGGTGTGCCGGGTGGGCCTGGGCACACCCTAATCCTCCCCTGTGCCAGTCAGGTCTTTATTCTGTTTAAATTGCTAGGTTCACTCATTGCCGCTCACTGGCCATGACAGTGCTGCTTCTGCCAGTGAGTTTGATACGGTACTCCTAGAGACTGGACCTATGAGAACTGCAGCTATTGCGGAGTAAGCTGACAGCTGGCCGCATTTCCCGATAGTTTCTCTATAGTTCTGGCAGTGGAGTGATACAGCTGCACTCTGCCTGCCCTCCACTGCATCTTCTGCTGTCATTGGATCTTCTGCTGTCACCTCCTGGTCAGTAGCATCTAGTGGGGAGCCTGGCTGAATCTAGCATAGTAGATTTCATTTTACTTACAATGCCCAGCTAGCAGAAATACCCCCCCCCCCCCCACTGCATGTACAGGAGAGAGGTCTCAATCCTCTCTGGCTCCTCCTGGACCCATTTCCTGTGTCCACCCCGCCCACACTGCAATCCTTAAAGCCCCATACACACAGTTTTCCTGACGGTTTTCTCATCAGGTTTACCAAAACCATGTAGTGCAAGGGCCTGCCTGATTGCATACAAATTGAAACTCTTGAGGTTTGACCTCATATTAGATGGTTTTGGTAAACCTGAAGAGAAAACCATCAGGAAAACTGATAGTGTGTATGGGGCTTTACATGCAGCCTGTGTCTGAGAAAGGAGATTTGTGGGCGGGAGATCTTAGGAACAACATCTGGCAGATCGGTGGGGGCTGCTACACTAATTCCCCTGTGATCCTGGAGATATCAGCCAGGTGAGTGAACAGTCCCCCATCTCCCTCCCCTCTCTCCCTCCATCTGCCCCCCCCTTCCAGGAGCTGCCAAGTTGATTTCTTGTCCAGCTAGGATTCTGATGTCAGGGGGCACTGTGCCAGGCTCTGATGTCAGGGGGCACTGTGGCAGGATTCTGATGTAAAGTGGCACTGTGGCAGGATTCTGAGGTCAGGGGGCACTGTGGCAGGATTCTGATGTCAGGGGCAGGGCCGATCCTAGGGTCACATGCGCCTGGGTGCAGAAATATTTCTGGCGCCCCCTACAAGGGCGTGGTCACCTTACTAACTCCTCCCCCTTTACAAATGTTTCTATGGCAACCGTTCGAACACAGGGATGCTCCCCTAAGGAGTTATCATTACCCTGGGATCCTCCCATGATCTCTTAGCAATAAACAAAATACAGGAAGAGAAGCATAGTACTCTAATTGGACCTGGAGGGGGGTCTCTCTAATGGACACAGAGAGGACTTCTGTTAGAGAGTCTGTTTAGAAAGAGCCCCCAGACATAATACAGGAGATGGTCAGAGACTTCTAACATGATACAAGAGATGATCAGAGACTGCAGCCATGGTACAAGAGATCAATGCAGCCTCACCAGTGCCCATAAAATGCAGCCTACCAGTGCTCACCAAATGCAGCCTACCAGTACCCAACAATTGCAGCCTTATAATTGATCACCAATTTCAGCTTACCAGTGCCCCTGGATTACACAGAAGAGCAGTATCCTGCTGTCACATAGCTTGGATTTAATCTGCCCGGGCAGCCAGTGAAACAAAGACCGACTTGCGGCTCCTATGGTACACATCACACTGATTATACTAACTATACCCCCCCACTCTCATCACACCTCCCCTAACCTGATAACCCTGATTGGGGGCTAAAAGAGAGCTCAGGCTCAGAGAGAGAGGTGGGGCTGAAAGAGAGCTCAGGCTCAGAGAGAGAGGTGGGGCTGAAAGAGAGCTCAGGCACAGAGAGAGGAGGTGGGGCTGAAAGAGAGCTCAAGGCTCAGAGAGAGAGGTGGGGCTGAAAGAGAGAGGTGGGGCTGAAAGAGAGCTGAAAGAGAGCTCAGGCTCAGAGAGAGAGGTGGGGCTGAAAGAGAGCTCAGGCTCAGAGAGAGGAGGTGGGGCTGAAAGAGAGATCGGCCACAGAGAGAGGAGGTGGGGCTGAAAGAGAGCTCAGGCTCAGAGAGAGAGGTGGGGCTGAAAGAGAGCTCAGGCTCAGAAAGAGAGGTGGGGCTGAAAGAGAGCTCAGGCACAGAGAGAGGAGGTGGGGCTGAAAGAGAGCTCAGGCTCAGAGAGAGGAGGTGGGGCTGAAAGAGAGAGGTGGGGCTGAAAGAGAGCTGAAAGAGAGCTCAGGCTCAGAGAGAAAGAGGTGGGGCTGAAAGAGAGCTCAGGCTCAGAGAGAGGAGGTGGGGCTAAAAGAGAGATCGGGCACAGAGAGAGGAGGTGGGGCTGAAAGAGAGCTCAGGCTCAAAGAGAGAGGTGGGGCTGAAAGAGAGATCAGGCTCAGAGAGAGGTGGGGCTGAAAGAGATGGAGGTGGAGAGAGAAGGTGGTCAAGTGAGAGAGAGAGAGAGAGAGAGATGGATGAGGCTGAGAGAGAGAGAGAGAGAGAGAGAGAGAGAGAGATGGATGAGGCTGAGAGAGAGAGAGTGAGAGAGATGGATGAGGCTGAGAGAGAGAGATGGATGAGGCAGAGAGAGAGAGAGAGAGGGAGGGTGAGGGTGAGGTAGAGAGAGAGAGAGGGACGAGGCAGAGAGAGAGGGACGAGGCAGAGAGAGAGAGAGAGGGACGAGGCAGAAAGAGAGAGAGGGACGAGGCAG
Source organism: Rana kukunoris (assembly GCA_029574335.1). Lineage (NCBI taxonomy): Eukaryota > Metazoa > Chordata > Amphibia > Anura > Ranidae > Rana > Rana kukunoris. The sequence continues at coordinate 348,397,152 of CM056051.1, forward strand.
ACAGAGAGAGAGGGACGAGGCAGACAGAGAGAGAGGGACGAGGCAGACAGAGAGAGAGAGAGGGATGAAGCAGAGAGAGAGCGATTAGCAAGGGCAGAGGGATGAGGCAGAGAGAGAGGGATGAGGCAGACAGAGAGAGAGGGATGAGGCAGACAGAGAGGGATTAGCAAGGGCAGAGGGATGAGGCAGAGAGAGAGGGATGAGGCAGAGAGAGGGATGAGCAAGGGGGAGAGGGATGAGGCAGAGAGAGAGGGATGAGGCAGAGAGAGAGGGATGAGCAAGGGGAAGAGGGATGAGGCAGAGAGAGGGATGAGGCAGAGAGGGAGGGATGAGCAAGGGGGAGAGGGATGAGGCAGAGAGCGAGGGATGAGGCAGAGAGCGAGGGATGAGGCAGAGAGCGAGGGATGAGGCAGAGAGAGAGGGATGAGGCAGAGAGAGAGGGATGAGGAAGGGGGAGAGGGATGAGGAAGGGGGAGAGGGATGAGGCAGAGAGAGAGAGGGATGAGGCAGAGAGAGAGGGATGAACAAGGGGGAGAGGGATGAGGCAGAGAGAGTGGGATGAGGCAGAGAGTGAGGGATGAGGCAGAGAGAGCGAGGGATGAGGCAGAGAGCGAGGGATGAGGCAGAGAGAGAGGGATGAGCAAGGGGGAGAGGGATGAGCAAGGGGGAGAGGGATGAGGCAGAGAGAGAGGGATGAGGCAGAGAGAGAGGGATGAGGCAGAGAGAGAGGGATGAGCAAGGGGGAGAGGGATGAGGCAGAGAGAGAGGGATGAGCAAGGGGGAGAGGGATGAGGCAGAGAGAGAGGGATGACCAAGGGGGAGAGGGATGAGGCAGAAAGAGAGGGATGAGCAAGGGGGAGAGGGATGAGGCAGAGAGAGAGGGATGAGCAAGGGGGAGAGGGATGAGGCAGAAAGAGAGGGATGAGCAAGGGGGAGAGGGATGAGGCAGAGAGAGAGGGATGAGCAAGGGGGAGAGGGATGAGGCAGAAAGAGAGGGATGAGGCAGAGAGAGAGGGATGAGGCAGAGAGCGAGGGATGAGGCAGAGAGCGAGGGATGAGGCAGAGAGCGAGGGATGAGGCAGAGAGAGAGGGATGAGCAAGGGGGAGAGGGATGAGGCAGAGAGAGAGGGATGAGGCAGAGAGAGAGGGATGAGGCAGAGAGAGAGGGATGAGCAAGGGGGAGAGGGATGAGGCAGAGAGAGAGGGATGAGCAAGGGGAAGAGGGATGAGGCAGAGAGAGGGATGAGCAAGGGGGAGAGGGATGAGGCATAGAGAGAGGGATTAGCAAGGGAAGAGGGATGAGGCCGAGAGAGAGGATAGTGTCATAGTGGACTGAGAGGGGTGCTGACAGAGAGAGGGAGTGGCTGTGAGAGAGAGGATGGCTGTGAGATCCCTAGCCCTGTCTGTATCTAAAGATAGGTCCGTCTGTGTCCGTGTATGGTGCCAAGTACCTTATTGATCCGGGAGGTGCTCTCCTCTGCTGCTTCTTCCAGCAGCTCCCTGGCAGATCGTCCTTATCCTCCAGGCATCACTGACTGCTGCTGGGACACAGAGGAGGCTGGAGGAGACTGTGTGCACACTGTGCAGCGACATCAGATCGGTGTCACTGTCTGGCTGCTTTGAAATCTCCCGCCCACACCCCTTTCCAGGCACAGATTGGTGGCACAAGGGGTTGTGGGCAGGCACATGGGGAGGACATGGGGAGGCGGTTAGTCCTGGTACAGATACAGCGGGCGCCGTGCGGGGAATGTGGACAGTGCTGCGAGCGGGTCAGTGGGCGGCAGAGGTAGGGGGCAATGTGATCACGGCGCTCTCGCTGACATGCGCTAGTGTCTAGGGAAATCACAATGCTGACTCGTTGGCAACCCACTCTGGCGCTACTGACACTTTGGCGCCTCCTCCCCTCTGGCGCCTGGGTGCAGCGCACCCTTTGCACCCCGTCTGGGATCGGCCCTGGTCAGGGGGCACTGTGGCAGGATTCTAAAATCAGGGGGCACTGTGGCAGGATTCCGATGTCAGGGGCACTGTGGCAGGATTCTGATGTCAGGGGGCACTGTGCCAGTCTCTGTTGTCAGGGGGAACTGTGGCAGGATTCTGATGTAAAGTGGCACTGTGGCAGGATTCTGAGGTCAGGGGGCACTGTGCCAGGATTCTGATGTCAGGGGGCACTGTGCCAGTCTCTGATGTCAGGGGGCACTGTGCCAGGATTCTGATGTAAAGGGGCACGGTGCCAGGCTCTGATGTCAGGGGGCACTGTGCCAGGCTCTGATGTCAGGGGGCACTGTCACAGTCTCTGATGTAAGGGGCGCTGTGGCAGGATTCTGATGTCAGGGGGTGCTGTGGCAGGATTGCGCTGTGGCATGATTCTGATGTCAGGGGGCGCTGTGGCAGGATTCTGATGTAAAGGGGCACTGTGGCAGGATTCTGATGTCAGGGAGCACTGTGGCATTATTCTGATTGTAAGGGTCACCACCGTTTACGACCTTCCATCCAACCACGACAAGCTTATCTGACACACTGTGACAATCCTGCATAAACGATCCATTCCATTTCCCATAATAACCGAGACACAAGCTCTGGTACTGGTTTCAAAATAAATGGACACTTTATTGGTTTCTTCTCAGCTTTTTATACAGTACAAGATGTTACAGGTAATCACAGGACAATGCAATCTCCTATTCACACACTGAGGCCAATTATCTAATCAGTAGCTAGACATCTGGGCACTGCATCATCAATAGAGTTCAATTAACCTTGAATAATACACAATCACAGATAATCTTCACACACATATAAGGAACCTCAATCACATTCTAAAAGGCATTTACACAATGCCTTGACCGCAATCCACATATCTAGACCGACGTACTGTCTCTGACACCTGGGCATCAATAAGCTTTGAAACTGTTTTATTACACAATGAAAAGGTCTCTCAGGAGCCGACGCAATTAACACCTTTCCACAGAATGTGTCCACACATGTCAAAATGGACCCCTTGTAATATTCCAGTCCTGCAATATGAATTAATCATTAATGTCCCATTTCATGTAATACATGAAGTATGATCCTGTTGGCCACCCTACGCCTACAAGGGCACAGGGTGGACTTCGACCCAGGAGTTATTAGTGCAGTTGGCCCAGGAGTATCTCTCATCCTTCCAACGTCTCTGGTTGTCACGGTTCATTCCGTTACACTGATATAAAGGGGGACTGTGGCAGGATTCTGAGGTCGGGGGGCACTGTGGCAGGATTCTGATGTCAGGGGCACTGTGCCAGTCTTTGATGTCAGGGGGCACTGTGCCAGTCTCTGATGTCAGGGGCCACTGTCACAATTTCTGATGTAAGGGGCGCTGTGACAGGATTCTGATGTCAGGGGGTGCTGTGGCAGGATTGCGCTGTGGCAGGATTCTGATGTCAGGGGGCGCTGTTGCAGGATTCTGATGTAAAGGGGCACTGTGGCAGGATTCTGATGTCAGGGGGCACTGTGGCAGGATTCTGTCAGGGGGCACTGTGGCAGAATTCTGATGTAAAGGGGCACTGTGGCAATATTCTGATGTCAGGGGGCACTGTGGCAGGATTCTGATGTAAAGGGGGCACTGTGGCAGGATTCTGATGTAAAGGGGGCACTGTGGCAGGATTCTGATGTAAAGGGGGCATGGTGGCAGGGTTCTGATGTAAAGGGGGCACTGTGGCAGGGTTCTGATGTAAAGGGGGCACTGTGGCAGGATTCTGATGTAAAGGAGCTCTCTGCTCCTCTGTGAGCAATCTTGTACTACCTGACACTGGCTGGCAGGGTCACAAACTGACATTGATGTCGCAGGGTCACTACTACTAATACAGTGATCAGTGATAATACTGTACACTGTACTAATGACACTGGCTGGGAAAGAGTTAACATCAAGGGGCAATCAAAGGGTTAACTGTGTGTCTAACAATGTGTAAAGTGTGCTGCTTTTACTTACAAATCTGGTTGTTTTTTCTCCATGCATTTCAAGGAAAAGAAAGGACCAGATCACTATTCCTATGTACAAAAGACAAATCCACTTTGCATTACAAGTGCAAATTGCACTTGAAATTGCACTGAAAGTGCACTTAGAAGTGCAGTCGCTGAGGCGTAGATTTGAGGGGTAGAGCTGAAACGAGGGGAAGCTCTGCTGATTTTATCATCCAATCATGTACAAGCTAAAATGCCTCCCCCCCTTGCATGTCCCCCTCGGATCTCCAGCCACTGCACTTCCAAGTGCACTTTGCACTTGTAGTTTGCACTTGTAGTGCAAAGTGGATTTGCCTTTAGTAAATAACCCCCAGAGTTCTGTGCGTTTGTGTGGAACATATACAATATATAGGAATGCGTGTTTGAGCTTCTGTTTGGGGTGCACACCCAAATGCAATAGGCTGCGCACACCTATGTTTGATTAAACGTTGATAGTACCCTGCTAACCCTAGGAATGCTCTAGCTTCAGTCACAGTTGTCAGGGCTTTCCATCCTGTATGACCTTGATCTTCTCTGGGTTGGGTTGCACTCCTTGTTTGGAGATGATATGTCCTAGATATTTGATCTCACATTTAAGCAGGTGGCATTTCTTTGGTTTAAGCTTCAACCTATACTGGTGTAGCAGGGCTAGCACAGCATCTAGGTGGGCACGGTGTTCTTTAAAAGGTGGCAGAGAACACCACTATAGATAAATCAAATGCCATATAAGTTCATGTCTCTCAGACACTGGTCCATTGTCCTCTGAAAGGTAGCCGGTGCATTGTTCAACCCGAAAGGCATACTTGAACTGCCATAGTCCCATAGGAGTGATGAAAGCAGCTTTTGGTTGATCTGCTTCACCGACAGGGATCTGCAAGGTCAAGTTAGAAAATAACTTGGCAGCTAGGGACTCTTCAATTCATGGTAGAGGATAAGCATTTCTAGTAGTGACAGTTTAAACCGTCTATAATCTACACAGAAACGGAGGGTGCGTCCTTTTTCCGCACTAATGCCGCGTACAGACGATCATTTTTTGTGATTAAAAAAAACGACGTTTTCTGTGAAGTAAAAAACGACGTTTTTGAAACGTCACTTTCAAAGACGATGTTGCATACACACCATCGTTTTTTTCACAAAAAACAAGGTAACGTTCACCACACTTTTCCATTGAAGCTCGCTTCATAACTAGCTTCTGGGCATGCGCGGGTTGAAAAACGTCGTTTTAAACAACGTTTTTGCTACACACGGTGACTTTTTGTGAAACAAAAAACGACGTTTTGAAAAACGACACAAAAAATTCAAGCATGTTGGAATTTTTTTTTGGTCGTTTTTTTGAAGACAAAAAACAACGTTTTGCCCACACACGATCAATTTAAATGACGTTTTAAAAAACAACGTTTTTTTTCATCGCAAAAAAACGACCGTGTGTACGCGACATAAGACATTGGGAGCTTTCCCATGGGCTCTTGCTGCTTTCAATTACGCCTTGTTGCATCATGTGTTACAACATCTGCTTAACTTTCTGATAAAGATAAGGAGGTATGCTTCTGTAGTGCTCCCAGATGGGTGGACTTTCTCATGTGGAGATCTCATGTTCAATCCCATTGCTACAGCCCAGGTCAAAATCCCCCTCTGACCATCTATCCACCAATCACTTTACTGCTTCCGCTTGGGTGACAGTTCCGTTTGGGTGACAGTGGACAGCTGTAGAAATGGGAATATCTGTTCTCCTGCCAATGCTTGGTCTGTTCCTGCTAACTATTTTGGCAACATTCACGTTTGCTACATAGGGCCAGATTCAGCAAGACTTGCGCTGGAGTATTTCGATATGCGCCGCGTAACTGTGAAGGTGGCCGTACCCACCAAACTAGATGCGACAGAAAACTGGCTTTCCCCGACCGGCTTAACTTTCCGACGTCAGAGTCTCGTCAGCGCATAATTTCGCTTGGCGCATCAGTCGAAATTAGCACACTTGCACTATAAACCAATTGAGTTTAGGTGGAAAGCAATGAGCACACTTGCACTATAAACCAAGTGGGTTTAGGTGCACAGTAATTAGCACACTTGCACTATAAACCAAGTGGGCTTAGGTGTACAGTAATAAGCACACTTGCACTATAAAACAAGTAGGCTTCGGTGCACAGTAATTAGCACACTTGCACTATGCACCAAGTGGGTTAAGTTGCAAAGAAATGAGCACACTTGCACTATGCACCACCAAGTGGGTTTAGTTGCAAAGTAATGAGCACACCTGCACTATGCACCACCAAGTGGGTTCAGTTGCAAAGTAATGCGCACACTTGCACTATGCACCACCAAGTGGGTTTAGTTGCAAAGTAATGAGCACACTTGCACTATGCACCACCAAGTGGGTTCAGTTGCAAAGTAATGCACACACTTGCACTATGCACCACCAAGTGGGTTCAGTTGCAAAGTAATGCGCACACTTGCACTATGCACCACCAAGTGGGTTTAGTTGCAAAGTAATGAGCACACCTGCACTATGCACCACCAAGTGGGTTCAGTTGCAAAGTAATGCGCACACTTGCACTATGCACCACCAAGTGGGTTTAGTTGCAAAGTAATGAGCACACTTGCACTATGCACCACCAAGTGGGTTCAGTTGCAAAGTAATGCACACACTTGCACTATGCACCACCAAGTGGGTTCAGTTGCAAAGTAATGCGCACACTTGCACTATGCACCACCAAGTGGGTTTAGTTGCAAAGTAATGAGCACACTTGCACTATGCACCACCAAGTGGGTTCAGTTGCAAAGTAATGCGCACACTTGCACTATGCACCACCAAGTGGGTTTAGTTGCAAAGTAATGAGCACACTTGCAGTATACAGCAAGTTTGTTTAGGTGCACTGAGCACTCGGGCAATACAACACATGAGAACACAGCAGCTACAGTAGCACAATCAACTGCCTGACAGATTAGGAAGAACTAATCTAACGAAACTATACAGTGTATAAATATATGTACAACTCCTGGGATGTATATCTATCCTCTACACACTGTAAATTTAACTGACTAGCCTGCCTGCTCTATCTAGCTAGAAAAAAAGACAGACAAACTCTCTCTCTCTCTGTCTGATCTGTAACCAGCGCTGGAACACACTACACAAGGCCGCCCAGCAGGCGGCCTTTTATAGTGTGGGGCGTGTGCTAAAGCCCTGAGCCATAATTGGCCAAATTATGTCTCTCCGTTTTTTGCGCACCGTAATTTGGCCTAGCATGTGGGTCATAGTGCATGCTTGGTCAATCATCAGCGCGCAATGCCGCAGTGAATTATGGGCCGTGGCGCACCACTCGAATTTGGCGCAAACGACCAGTTTTGTTTGTATTTTGACGAACGGTCGAACACACGTTCGAGTCGAACACAAAGCTCATCCCTACTTGAGGCAGAACAGAGGGAGGAAGAGGAGGACTTCCTTAACTCTCAAGGCCCCCTTTATCCAGACAGTATTCCTGTGGGCCCGCCGCTCACACAGGAGGAGGAGGAGGAGGATTGTGTAAGCATGGAGGTGGAGCCTAGCACTCAGCATCAGTCTTCAAGAAATCGTTTACAGTCCCCAGAAACCCATGGACTTGTACGTGGCTGGGAGGAGGTGACTGCGGATCATGTCATCCTTAGTGACCCAGAGGACTCTGGACTGAATGCCTCAGCAAACCTATGGTGCATGGCCTCCCTGATCCTCCAAAGCCTGCGAAAGGACCCTCGGATTCGTGTGATCAAGGAGAGGGATCACTACTGGCTGGCAACCCTTCTTGATCCACATTACAAGGGTAAGGTTGCGGAACTTATCCAGCTTTCGCAGAGTGAGCAGAGAATGAAACATCTTTGGGAGGCCTTGCAGAAAGGTTTGTACAATGCGTTTCCAGAGCCTGGGAGGTTACAATATCCTGGTCGTGTTGCTGAGGCTTCGGTCAGTCACCGAAGGAGCAGTCTGACCAATGAGTTCAGACAATATTTTAGTCCGCAGCCCCAAGGTCTGAGTGGTTCCAGCAACCATTACCAGCGTCTGATTTACATGGTGCAGGAATACCTAGGGGCAAGATCAGACTTGGAGATCCTTCCCACTGAAAATCCACTGGCTTACTGAGGATGGATCACTGGATAGAGCTTGCACAGTATGCAATTGAGTTACTGGCCTGTCCTGCATCCAGCGTTCTTTCAGAACGCACATTCAGTGCTGCTGGAGGCTTTGTAACCAATCACAGAGGGCACCTGTCCCAACTCGGTTGATCTGCTCACCTTCATAAAAATGAATCAATCAGTCTTGGATCACCAGCTACCAAGCACCTGATGCTGATGTAACCAATGCATTGGTTTATGAATGTGAGATCCTTCAAGACTGCCTATGCTGATGCTGAGTTACTATCCTATTCCTCATCAATGTTCATGTTGATAGCTTCTAAGAAAATGTTTGGTTCTGGGCACCAGCACCAGTGACTAAAGCCCAATTTTTCCGGTTTAACAAGGACGTGTAATTACAATTTTTTCTGTAATATTTTGCAGCAGGGCACATTCCTGCACTCAACAAGAGTATCTGTGAGGCTTTACAGTGTTGTGTCACCACCACCATCATCACCGATGCCTAAGGCCCAATGTTTCTGCCCCTGTTTAACAGGGGCGCGTAATTACAATTTTTGGTCCAATGTTTCACAGCACTGCCTGTTCCTGCGCCCACCAAGAGTAACTGCGAGGGCTCACAGTGTTGTGGCATCACCACCACCAAAGGCCCGTAATTAAATCTGAACAGGGGCACAGACAGCAAAACAAATGTTTCAGGGGTGTTGATAACCAAAAAGCTTAAATTTTTTTGGCTGGAGCTACACTTACAACATGTACCTGTCGCAAATTACAAACAGATTCAACTTAAGAACAAACTTACACGTCTTTCTTGGGACCACCTGTATACTGCTGAACTGGAGAAAGTGCAGAGAAGGGCAACTAAACTGATAAGAGGCATGGAGGAGCTCAGCTATGAGGAAAGATTAGAAAAACTGAATTTATTCACTCTTGAGAAGAGGAGAATAAGGGGGGATATGATCAACATGTACAAATATATAAGAGGTCCATATAGTGAACTTGGTGTTGAGTTATTCACTTTAAGGTCAACACTGAGGACAAGGGGGCACTCTTTACGTCTGGAGGAAAAGAGATATTACCTCCAAATATGGAAAGGTTTCTTCACAGTAAGAGCTGTGAAAATGTGGAACAGACTCCCTCCAGAGGTGGTTCTGGCCAGCTCAGTAGATTGCTTTAAGAAGGGCCTGGATTCTTTCCTAAATGCACATAATATAACTAAGTACTAAGTTTTGTAGGTAAAGTTGATCCGGGGTAAATCCGATTGCCTCTCGGGGGATCAGGAAGGAATTTTTTCCCCTCCGGTAGCAAATTGGATCATGCTCTGCTGGGGTTTTTTGCCTTCCTCTGGATCAACTGTGGGTATGGAGTTGGGTGTATGGGATGTACTGTGTTTTATTGTGTTTGTTTATTTTATTTTTTCTATGGTTGAACTGGATGGACTTGTGTCTTTTTTCTTTTTTTGTTTACAAAAGTTTATTAAAAGAATATAGGAATACAGAGTCATTGCGTACAAGAATATAGTTCAAAAGTCAAAATATTGTAAGAAAAACAGGTCAAGCATAGTAACGATTTGTGAAGGTGAGGTAACATTAAATGGGTATACAAACTGTATATAGAAAGAAAAGGGTTCATAAAACATTTCTGCAAGGGGGGAGGGAAAGAGGGAGGGAGTGATGTTATGGCTGTTGGGCTATATACCAGTAAGACCATTTAGTGTTATAGATATGGATAGTGTCATTCAGTGTATGGTATATTCTTTCCGAAAGCTTGAGCATCTCCATTCTGTCTAGGACTTGAGACCAGGGTAGATTGTCTGTTTTCCAATTGAAAGCTATCATCCACTGGATGGAGCTGCAGAGGGAGTGGAATAGCCTAGAGCATGGGGCGGGGATATCAGGGACCTTCCCATAGAGGACGCAGATTTGGGGTGAGATGGCGATCCTCTGGCCTGAAGAACTCTCAAATCTGAGGCAGCTCCATCCCAAATCTGGCCCAGTATAGGACAGCTCCAGAATGTATGCAGTAGAGTACCCTCAGTTTGGCAACCTCTGAAACAGTTGGGGGGAATCGAGGGGTAAAAAACATTTAGCTTGGAGGGGGTGAAGTACCATCTGGAAAAGATCTTTAAAGCGGTTGTAAACCGCAAAAAAATATATATTTTTTTTTTAGACCTGCAAGGGAAAAGCCATAATGAGCTAATATGCACCGCATATTAGCTCATTATGAAATACTTACCTCGGAACGAGGTGTAGGGAACTTACCTGGTGCACGCCGAGCGAGATGTCATCTTGACTCGGCGTGTCTTCCGGGTATCGCCGCTCCAGCGCTGTGATTGGCTGGAGCGGCGATGACGTCACTCCCGCGCGTGCGCGCGGGAGATTTAAATCCGTCAAGGGTCCGGCGGATGCCGGTCCTTTTGCCGTGGATTCCCCCTGCGCATGCGCCGCTGCAATCAGCGGGGGTAATATCTCCTAAACCGTATAGGTTTAGGAGATATTCTTTATACCTACAGGTAAGCCTTATTATAGGCTTACCTGTAGGTAAAAGTCGAAAAAGTGGGTTTACAACCACTTTAAAGGGGTTTCTCTGAATGAGATAGCTCTGTTGCATTTACGTAGGTTTTCTGCCATGCAGTACCACGTTTCGGATGGGACCTCACAACCCAGATCTCTTTCCCATTGTAACATCGGGTTAGATTTATCTTGAATAGTTAAGTTGTTAATAAAATGGTATAGTCTGGAGATCATACCTCTGTCCCTGGATGATGATAGGCAGATCCTCCCGAAGGGTGTGTTCATAGAGGGTGTGGATAATGAGAAATATGTATCATAGTAAAATTTAATCATTTGATAGTGTTCGATTTCCGTAATGGGGAGGTTATGTTCTTTTTGCAGTGAATCAAAGGATCTAAAGGCCCATTTAGATTGTAGGGATTGCAGTGTGGTTAGACCATTGTCAATCCAGGACGAGAATAATGATCTATTTGTATAAGCTAAATTAAACCTAGGGTCTCCCAGGAAGGATGTCAGTGGGAGACTAGGGAGGAAAGGGAGTGTGTATCCTTAATTCTGAGCCATAGTTGAAATAAATGGGCCACTATGATGTTATGTTTTAAAAGGTGGCGATAGAGAACATAATTGGACCATGGAATACCTTGAAGGTGAAATGGTTGTACTGATGTAGATTCAAAGTTCTTCCATGGTATGTTTTGGGAGGAGGAGAACCACTGGGATAGTTGCGAGAGTCTCGCAGCAAGAAAGTAGTGCCATAGGTTGGGAAGGCCCAGGCCACCTTTGGATTGTGGTCTATGCATCAGGGCATAGCTATGTCTGGGTTTTTTGTTTGCCCATATAAATTTATTGATTATCCTTTGCAGGTGGTCCAGTTTCGATTTGGATAAATTGAAGGGTAGGGTGCGGAAATAGTAAAGCAGTTTAGGTATGATGTTCATTTTAAAAGCGCATAATCTACCTAAAAAGGAGATATGGTATGATGACCAAGTATTTAAGAAGGAGCTGATGTGAGCTATAAGGGGAGGGTAGTTTGATTTAAATAGGAGTTTATGTGAGGAGGTAATATTAACACCTAGATATTTAAAAGAGAGGGGACACCACACAAATGGAAAATTAGCCTGTAGAAGGAGTTGTAAGTTATGGTCGAGGTTTAGGGGGAGGGCAGAACATTTATTGGGGTTAACTTTAAGGCCTGAGATATCCTGGAAAGTGTTGAGTAGTCAGAAGGACAGGAATGGACAGGAGGGGATCGGTGAGAAAGACGAGGGCGTCATCAGCGTATAAGCTGATCTTAAATTTGTGTTGACCCTTAGAGTAACCCCTGATGTCTGGGTTGGATCTTATGGCTTGAGCTAGGGACTCAATAGCCAGGGCGAACAATAGCGGGGATAGAGGACAACCCTGCCTTGTTCCACGACCCAGTGGAAAAAAATCGGTATTACTGCCGGGAATTTTAATACGGGGGACTTGTGTCTTTTTTCAACCTGACTAACTATGTAACTATGTAACTGCTGTTCAACTAAACAATCCCCAGAACACATTCACTGACAGCTACGCCCTCTTTGAAAAAACCTGTATTTCTGACCCATGCAGACGAGGCTTAATCTCAGGCCTTGTACACAAGATGGGATGTATCCGATGGAAACGGTCCGACGGACTGTTTCCATCGGATATGTCCGCCGGACTGTTTGATCCGATGGCTGTACACACCATCGGATCAAATTCCCCGCCGGCGGACAGCGTGGTGACGCGGCGGTGACGTTGACGCCCCCACGTCACCGCTACATCACCGCCACGTCACCGCACCAGGAAGTAAACACTTCCGCGCGCATGCGTCGGATCCATTCACAGGATACGACGCATGTGCAAGCAGATATGTCCGCTGGTTTGCCGTACTAACCAGCGGACATATCCGACGGGCAGCTCTCCAGCGGAAAAGTTCCAAAGCAAACTTTTCCGCTGGAGAAATCCGGACAAAACTGTTCGTTTGCCCCTACAGACGAGGGGATTTTTCGGCTGAAATGGTCCGTCGGACCATTTTCAGCGGATTTATTCCCTTGTGTGTACAAGGCCTCAGACTTATACAAACAACTACTGTCTTCCATCTCTGAGAATGCTCCATCATATACATCAAAATGGGAATCTGACTTGAATCTCCAACCTGGAGACTTGGATTGGCCTCAAATATGGAAAGCAACAAACTCTGCTACACCCAACATCGCCTCTCTAGAAACTAATTACAAGGTTCTAACAAGATGGTACTTAGTTCCAGCTAGGATTGCTAAATATTACCCACAATATCCTGCTCAATGCTTTAGAGGTTGCACAGATATAGGTACACACCTACACATTTGGTGGACCTGCCCTATTGTTCTCATCTTCTGGAAAAAAAAATGTGATCTACTATCCACCATGTTTAGCACTACCCTATTACCAGATCCAACAGTAGCCCTATTGAACAGTAAACCCCAAAACATTACTATTTGACAATTTAAAAGTCTGTCATATGTAACAGCTGCAAAGCAATCAATTTCTGCAGCATGAAAAACTTCCACTCCCCCCTCAATTTGTCAGGATGGAGAGTAGACTCTCTCCATTCACATAACTGAGCATCGTAACCTGTGTTTACGATGCTTCAGTTTATGAATGGAGAGGAGCTTCTCATCATTCATTTTAGCTGAGGCTGCAGAGAAAGGGACTGGGGAATCTGTGTCCCTAGTCCCTTTCTCTGTCTTAAAGGGGACTAGGGACCAGGGGTCTGTTAAGATTGACAGCTCACTAAAGTCCCCCAACAGGGCTGATTAAAAAAATAAAAAAAATTGCAATAAATATATATTTTTAAATAATAAAAATGTAAATAATAAAAAAAAACACACTGACAATACACCCCCTCCTCCCCCCTAAAAAAAAAAAAAAAGAAGAAATCACTGTAAAAAAAATTTTTTAAAAAAATTAAAATTGTAAAAAATAAAATAAAAATACTGCCGCTGTCACATGACATTAAAAAAAAGTATCGGTAATTGGTATCGGCAAGTACTTGAAAAAAAGTATCAGTACTTGTACTCTGTCTCAAAAAAGTGGTATCGGGACAACCCTATCACATTATTGTCATCACCCTCTGGAGTATTCCCCATTTCTACCTCCCATTTATTTTTTCCTATGAATTAAGCAAATATCATACAGATTTACATAATCCTTTACTATTTACTTGATTAGATATACTCACACCCCAAACAATACAGGTTTTTATGATTCTACCACTTGTGGAACTGTAAAGTTTGGGTTCGTACCGGACTTTTGGATTTTTTGTACCCGGACCCGAACTTGAACAATTTACTGTAAGTTCGGGTTCGGTATTTGGCAATGGCGTGCTGCAGGGCAGCCAATCACCATTTGTTTTACTCCTGTGACCTAGAAGCCATCACAGCCATGCCTACTAATGGCATGGCTGTGATTGGCCAGTGCAGCATGTGACCCAGCCTCTATATAAGCTAGAGGCACATAGCACAGCACGTCACTCTGCTTTAGATAGGGTAAGGAAAGGCTGCTGCTGCTGCTGCTCTTCTATAGGGAGAGAATTAGATAGGAGTCAGACTGTCCTGCTTCAGAAATCATATCTACATAGCACAGCAAGTCACTCTGCTTTAGATAATTACTTTAGGGAAAGGTTCCTGCCTGCTTTTGCTTTTAGGGAGAGAAATAGGAGTCAGTCATGCTTCCGAAATCAAATTATACCAGCACTGCATATGTTTCTATGAGATACACCCTTTATATACTTTAGGGAAAGGTTCCTGCCTGCTTTTGCTTTTAGGGAGAGAAATAGGAGTCACTCTTGCTTCAGAAATCAAATTATACCAGCACTGCATATGTTTCTGTTTCTGTGAGATACACCCTTTATATACTTTGGGGAAAGGTTCCTGCCTGCTTTTGCTTTTAGGGAGAGAAATAGGAGTCACTCTTGCTTCAGAAATTAAATTATACCAGCACTACATATGTTTCTGTGAGATACACCCTTTATATACTTTGGGGAAAGGTTCCTGCCATTTTTGGCTTTTAGGGAGAGAAATAGGAGTCACTCTTGCTTCAGAAATCAAATTATACCAGAACTGCATATGTTTCTGTGAGATACACCCTTTATATACTTTAGGGAAAGGTTCCTGCCTGATTTTGCTTTTAGGGAGAGAAATAGAGGTCACTCTTGCTTTAGAAATCAAATTATACCAGCTATTGTGCTATTCAAAAAACATCAATTTAGGGGGAAAAAAAATTGCAGTGTTGCCTCCAGTGTTTGCAGTGCTTCCTCCATATCTGTATGTGTGAGATAAACACTTTATCTACTGTTCTTCTATTTTGAAAAAGAACAAATAGGACAGAGGAAGCTCCTCTTGCCTAATATAAGGATTTTTACCGTGAGATGTCAATCGTAGTAATAAGGTAAGCACAGCAAACACATAGGTTATAAATGTATCAAAAATAGAAAGTTTAATTTACATAAAAGTTATTGTACATATAAAATAAATTGGTTGGAGAGTGACCCCAATAGTTACAGAAAACGAAGACATAGTTTAAGTATGCTGGTTGCCGACTAGTTTCGCACTTTCGTGCTTCTTCAGGGCTTTATAACTTGGTCTTTCCTGAACAAGGTCGTCTGTATGTGACAATAAATGTCGTTAGTAAAGAGCAACAAAGGCATCTTATGTAATACGTTTCTTTCAAAGTTCTTAACAGTTAGTGTAAGTAAAGTAAAATAAAATATATATGTGTGCTTACCAATCCTGTCAACCACTATAGCAAGACATAAAGTCAGAACGCCTCTAGAGAGATCCCGATAGTTTAGAATAAACTGGGAACGGGCAATGGCCAATGGAAGTCAGGTCCAATTGGCTGTATAGTGTGGATGTTAAGGTGATGAGGTTTACACCATGAGACAGATTTCTGAAATTTATTATGATAGATGGATAAGAAAAATGGGAAAACAAATAGATCTTTACAAATTCATTAATTAATAATTAATTTAATTTAATAGGGCCTGAATAGATATATGACATTTGGTAACTATCAACATATACCAAAGTTTGTTAATGAAAAAGGGGGATAGCAGAGGTAATTATATAATGGCCATGATATCCAATACTTGGATTATCACAGAACGGCCATATCCTCATTATTCACCGAAGATACTGGGAGGGGTGTGATCATATCCCCAAAATGCTTTAGTCTAGCACATATCCCTCCATCCAAAATATAGAGGGAGGGCGTAGTGGTGGTACAATACATTTATAAGATGTAACAATTAGTCAAAATGGGCCAAGTAAGGATAGGAAATATAGTAATAATAATAATTAGGGAAAAAAGGAACATTGCGATAAGGGCAGACTTTGTTTGGTCTTAACTGGCCAAATATAATATATCTAGATGGATAAAACAGATAAATATATGAGGAATGTTCACAACTTGGTAGTTATGTGAACAACAACACAATTTTTACCTTTAATTGAAGCCAGAGACGTTAACCTGGGGGATAGATGGTAAGTCCTCCCAGTTCAAAGATACTAATGGCAATTATGGTGTACGATCAACCTCCCGCATCCAAGACGGCGTCTGACAAGGATAGTGTCATTCCTCTGTCCTATTTGTTCTTTTTTATGTGTCCCTTGATAGGATTGTGAGCTGTTATCAATCGTACTTGGGAAACATTCTTATCCACCTCCCTTTTTCTGTTTAATGTTCTTCTATTTTGCTATTCAAAAAACACCCATTTAGGGCAAAAAAAAATTTTTGCAGTGTTTCCTCCAGTGTTTGCAGCGTTTCCTCCATATCTGTACGTGCGAGATAAACACTTTAGCTACTGTTCTTCTATTGTGCTATTCAAAAAAACACCCATTTAGGGCAAAAATATATATTTTGCAGTCTTTGCAGTGTTTCCTCCATATCTGTACGTGTGAGATAAACACTTTAGCTACTGTTCTTCTATTGTTCTATTCAAAAAACACCCATTTAGGGCAAAAACATATTTTTTGCAGTGTTTCCTCCAGTGTTTGCAGCGTTTCCTCCATATCTGTACGTGCGAGATAAACACTTTAGCTACTGTTCTTCTATTGTGCTATTCAAAAAAACACCCATTTAGGGCAAAAATATATATTTTGCAGTCTTTGCAGTGTTTCCTCCATATCTGTACGTGTGAGATAAACACTTTAGCTACTGTTCTTCTATTGTTCTATTCAAAAAACACCCATTTAGGGCAAAAACATATATTTTGCAGTGTTTCATTCAGTGTTTGCAGTGTTTCCTCTAGTGTTTCCTCCATATCTGTACATGTGAGATAAACTCTTTGGCCCAGATTCACAGAGCGATTACGCCTGCGTAACAGGAGATGCGCGGCGTAAGTCTAAATGTGCGCATGCGTTTCGATGCACGGCATCCCCAAAACGAGATACGCAAGAAATCTACTTTTTTTTTCCAGCGTAATTTCGTTAGACAGGCGCATCGGTCCGCGCAAAGCTGCGCTAGACAGACCATTGATTTGCTAGTTGAATATGCTAATGAGGGAGTTACGGGGATCCACAAAAGAACGTTGGTGCAGCTCAGGCTACGCGCTGTGCGCAACAGCAAAATGTCCTGTCTAAAATTAGACCATATAAAAGCTGGTCTAAAATTTGAAAAATCGTCAGATAAAGCAACACTGTTAGTGAGGAGCTCAGCAGTCACACGTGTTGCCCAACAAACTGTATGCCAACATGCCAGTGGCATCCATGCTCATAGCTATACTACTGACTTTAGATGAGCAAAGAAGGAGGAGGGCACTGAGGAGGGCACTGAGGAGGGCACTGAGGAGGGCACTAAGGAGGGCACGGGAGATGTGTTTTTTTTTTTTTAACTTTTTATTTGCTTATATAAACTTTACTATTTAATCTAATCTAATACAATATTCTTATCTGATACAAGCCCCTCACTCTTCACTCTTCACGGGAGAGGATATATCACACACGCATAGACAGCTATGGCATGAGTGATTCTGAGGTGTCTCGCATCTTCAGATTCACCCCTCATGCCATCATGGAATTAACCACAACCTTTCAGGAGGACATCAGCAGCCCAACACATGACACTACCCATGACACCCATGACAGCTACATATACAATCATAGCCCCATCCCCACAGATTTTGAACAGAACATGTATGGGGACAGCTGGCTGTTTGGTGAGTGACATGGGTGGCAGGCATGACTGTCCCCCCCCATGATGCACACATCACAAAGGGCACATGCACTACTAACATCCTCCTGTCTTTTCCCTTCAAGGTGACTCTGCAATATGCACTGGGACCCCATCTCATGACCCCATCGCATGCCAGCTCACATATGCATCTTTGCACGTTAAACACACACATTAATCAAGGCACAATGAGAATGAATCCATGCACACCACTGTGGTCCCTAGCACACACACCCCACATCCTCATCAAATTGGATTGGCACAAGCCCACCATGCAGGACTTGTGAGCAGCAACGCCACGCCAAGGCTCCAATTATGTCACTGTACATTCATACACCATTCACACGGACCTGGGGATCACTTCTCCCTGGTCCTGGGGAACCCTTCTCCACCAAAATTGAGGGTGACACCACTTTTCCGGCAGGAATGTCACCCCCACATTCAAACAGCATTCACAACACAAAAAAAAAAATGACCAGCAAAATCAAAAAATTTCCAGCAAAAAAAAAAAAAGGAACAAAAAAAAGGGGATCACTTCTCCACCACAAATGAGGGTGACACCCCTTTTCCGGCAGGAATGTCACCCCCACATTCCCAAATCATACACAAACAGAACCGAAAAAAAAAAAAAGCCCAGCAAAAATATAATAAAAAAAAAAAACAACAAAGAAAACACATAAAAGACAAAAATCACTCTGCAAAACAGTCCCCAAAGATCTCAACGACACGTCACAAACAAACAAATAAATGCTAACAAACAACAGAACAATAGCACCTTGCTGTATAGGGAGGGATACAAAGGGATGTACTTTTGCAATGGAAGTGCGTTTGTGTCTGGCTATTTATGCTGTCTGCGTAGTTCAGCAAAGTTGCCCGGGTCTACTTCCAATTTCACTGATTGCGCTGTTCCCGAGTTGTGAGCATGCGCACAGAGGTGCTGACCATGGTCTCCTTCAAGCGCGCATGCGCGAGCCGGCCAGCCCTTCATTTGCATGGGGTCACGGCTCATTTCAATGTAACACGCCCACGTCCTTCCCAATTTGTATTACTCCGCCTTACGCCTCTGAAATAACGTTACGCATGCGCAATTTTAATGTGTAAAAGCGACGAGAATAGGGTGATTGCGCGGCTACATTGCGCAAGTCTAACGTAAAGGCGGTGTGCTACGCTGGTCCAATAATGCGCAGATGTACCTGAATCTGGCCCTTTAGCTAGTGTTCTTCTATTGTGCTATTCAAAAAACACCCATTGAGGGCAAAAAAAAATATTTTGTAGTTTTGGGGTGTACCCTAATTTTTTAAAATAAATAAATAAAAAACAAAAACCTGTGTTGGCTACCTCGTCCTCCTCCACCGCTGCTTCCACCTACACCTCCACATCCACCGCGACCTCAACCTCCTACTCCATATGGACCTCGTCCTCCTAGGTCAAGATTATTTAATTTTTTTATGTATTTTATGTTATTTTAAGTTATTTCCCTATCCACATTTGTTTGCAGAGTACTTGCCATGCTCTTACCGACATTTTGCTGCCATTTGCATTCGTTTTTTAGAGATATTTTAGTACTGAAAAGTTCGGGTCCCCATTGACTTCAATGGGGTTCGGGTTCGGGGTCACCTTCGGTCAAGTTCGGGGCCCCGAACCCGGACTTTTTTCCGAAGTTCGGCCGAACCCATCAAACCCGAACATCCAGGTGTCCGCTCAACTCTATTGACGACCTTTCTCTTAACTTCAGGACGCGCCAAGTCACCTAGCCAGGTCTTGGCCCCTGTTATGCTATAAGCTGATCTCGACTGTCCCCTGACAGTTTGTTTATTTAATCTGATTTATCTTACCTTTTGCTTGTTTAACCACTTAACCCCCAGACCATATTGCTGCCCAATGACCAGAGCACTTTTTGTGATTTGGCACTGCGTCGCTTTAACTGACAATTGCGCGGTCGTGTGACGTGTCTCCCAAACAAAATTGGTGTCCTTTTTTCCCCACAAATAGAGCTTTCTTTTGGTGGTATTTGATCATCTCTGCGGTTTTTATTTTTTGCGCTATAAACAAATATGAAAAAAATTCAATATTTTTTACTTTTTTCTGTAATAAATATCCCCCAAAAATATATAAAAAAACGTTTTTTTTCCTCAGTTTAGGCCGATACGTATTCTTCTACATATTTTTCATAAAAAAATTGGAATTAGTGTTTATTGATTGTTTTGCGCAAAAGTTATAGCGTTTACAAAATTGGGGGTAGTTTTATGGCATTTTTATTATTTTGTTTTTCTTACTAGTAATGGCGGCGATCAGCGTTTTTTATTTCAGTACTGCGACCTTGTGGCGGACACTTTGGACACTTTTGACACATTTTTGGGACCATTGGCATTTTTTTAGCGATCAATGCTATAAAAATGCATTGGATTACTATAAAAATGCCATTGGCAGTGAAGGGGTTAACACTAGGGGGCGGGGAAGGGGTTAAGTGTGTTCCTGGGTGTGTTCTAACTGTATGGGGGGTGGACTCACTAGGGGAAATCACTGATCTTCTGTTCATACATTGTATGAACAGAAGATCAGCTTTTCCCCCGCTGACAGGACTGGGAGCTATGTGTTTACACACATAGCTTCCGGTTCCCACTCTGTAACGAGTGATCGCGTGTGCCCGGCGGCTATCGTACCCGCCAGGCACGCGCACAGGACTCGGGGGCAAGCGGGGGGTGCCCCCTAGCCGCCGCAGAAGTGCAGACGTAGAGCTACGGGCTCTCGCCCAGGAGAGCCGACCTGCCGCCGTATAACTGCGGCGGCTAGTCGGCAAGCAGTTAAAATTATACTATAATTTATAAGTACACAATTAGTACTTCTTAAATTATCTTTTTTCATTACATTTTATACAGTATATTATATTTATTTTTGACAAAATGTTCTTGTCTTATACTTGTTTTATATTTATATAGATAAAAGTTATATATATATACACAACTACCTATTTTTTAATTTGTATAACCAATATGTATTATATTGTGCAATCTTCAATAAAATATTTAAACTTTGTTTTTCAGCATGCCCAAAAAACAAAGGCCCAGATTCACAGAGCGATTACGCCTGCGCAACAGGAGATGCGCGTGCGTAAGTCTAAATGTGCGCGTGCGTTTCGTTGCGCGGCATCCCCAGAACGAGATACGCGTAATTTCGTTAGACTGGCGCATCCTTCCGCGCAAAAGTGCGATAGACAGACCATTGATTTGCTAGTCAAATATGCTAATGAGGGACTTACGGGGATCCACAAAACAACGTTGGGGCAGCGCAGGCGACACAGTGTGCGCAACAGCAAAATGTCCTGTCTAAAATTAGAGCTGGTAAAACCTGGTCTAAAAAAAGAAAAAAAGTCTACTTGTCAGATAAAGCAACACTGTTAGTGAGGAGTTCAGCAGTCACACATGTTGCACAACAATCTGTATGCCAACATGCCAGGGGCATCGTCGCGCATAGCTATACTACTGACTTTAGATGAACAAAGAAGGAGGAGGGCACGGAGGATGGCACTAAGGAGGGCACGGGAGATGTTTTTTTTTTTTTTTTTTTATTTGCTTATATAAAATTTACAATTTAATCTAATCTAATACAATATTCTTATCTATTGGATTGGCACCAGTCCACCATGCAGGACTTGTGAGCTGCAACGCCATGCCACGGCTCCAATTATGTCACTGTACATTCATACACCATTCACACAGACCTGGGGATCACTTCTCCACCACAAATGAGGGTGACACCCCTTTTCCCGCAGGAATATCACCCCCACATTCCAAAATCATACACAAACAGAACCAAAAAAATTAAATAAATGACGAGCAAAAATAAAAAATGCCCAGCAAAAATATAATTTAAACAAAATAACAACAAAGAAAACACATAAAAGACAAAAATCACTCTGCAAAACAGTCCCCAAATATCTCAAAGACACGTCACAAACAAACAAAAGCACCTTGCTGTAGAGGGAGGGATACAAAGGGATGTACTTTTGCAAAGGAAGTGCATTTGTGTCTGTCTATTTATGCTGTCTGCGTAGTTCACAAAGTTGCCCTAGTCTATTTCCAATTTCACTGATTGCGCCGCTCCCGAGTTGTGAGCATGCGCACATCGGAGCTGACCATGGTCTCCTTCAAGCACGCATGCGCGAGCCGGCCGGCCCTTCATTTGCATGGGGTCACGGCTCATTTCAATGTAACACGCCCACGTCCTTCCCAATTTGTATTACTCCTCCTTACGCCTCTGAAAAAACGTTACGCATGCGCAATTTCCTGCGCAAGTCTAACGTAAAGGCGGTGCGCTACGCCAGTCCAATAATGCGCAGATGTACGTGAATCTGGGCCAAAGTTTTCCCAACTTCATCATTAAAAACGATGTTGCCCACACACCATCGTTTAAAAAAAAATGATTTAGCAAAGCGCGGTAACGTACAACAACACGTACGACGGTACTATAAAGGGGAAGTTCCATTCGCCTTTGGGCTGCTTTAGCTAATTCGGTGTTAGTAAAAGACGATTCGCGCTTTTCTGTCTGTTACAGCATGATGAATGTGCTTACTCCATTATGAACGGTAGTTTTATCAGAACGAGCGCTCCCGTCTCATAACTTGCTTCTGAGCATGCGCTGCCCTTTTAGCCCACACACGATCATTTTTTACATTGTTTAAAACAACGTTAAAAAATGCATCATGTTCGAATTTTTATTTTTTTTTGTAGTTTTTCAGAACCTGAAAAATGATGTGTAGCCCACACACGGTTATTTTAAATGACGTTTTTAATAAACTATGTTTTTTTCATGCTAAAAAAAGAAGATCGTGTGTACGCAGCATTAGGCCATGTAAGAAAATGGGGGTCCTATATGCTTTTTTAGAATATAAAGAACCATGTCAACATTTACATAGTTAGTAAAAGTAAAACACAGTACATCCTCCCATACACCCAACTCCATACCCACAGTTGATCCAGAGGAAGGCAAAAAACCCCAGCAGAGCGATGATCCAATTTGCTACCGGAGGGGAAAAAATTCCTTCCTGATCCCCCGAAAGGCAATCGGATTTACCCCGGATCAACTTTACCTACAAAACTTAGTACTCAGTTATATTATGTGCATTTAGGAAAGAATCCAGGCCTCTCTTAAAGCAATCTACTGAGCTGGCCAGAACCACCTCTGGAGGGAGTCTGTTCCACATTTTCACAGCTCTTACTGTGAAGAAACCTTTCCGTATTTGGAGGTGAAATCTCTTTTCCTCCAGACGTAAAGAGTGCCCCCTTGTCCTCAGTGTTGACCTTAAAGTGAATAACTCAACACCAAGTTCACTATATGGACCTCTTATGTATTTGTACATGTTGATCATATCCCCCCTTATTCTCCTCTTCTCAAGAGTGAATAAATTCAGTTCCTCTAATCTTTCCTCATAGCTGAGCTCCTCCATGCCTCTTATCAGTTTGGTTGCCCTTCTCTGCACTTTCTCCAGTTCTCCGATATCCTTTTTGAGAACTGGTGCCCAAAACTGGACTGCATATTCCAGATGAGGTCTTACTAATGATTTGTACAGGGGCAAAATGATATCTCTATCTCTGGAGTCCATACCTCTCTTAATACAAGAAAGGACTTTGCTCGCTTTGGAAACCGCAGCTTGGCATTGCATGCCATTATTGAGCTTATGATCAACTAAAACACCCAGATCCTTCTCCACTACAGATCCCCCCAGTTGTACTCCCCCTAGCATGTATGATGCATGAATATTCTTAGCCCCCAAGTGCATAACTTTACATTTATCAACATTAAACCTCATCTGCCACTTAGTCGCCCAATTAGACAGAGCATTGAGGTCGGCTTGTAAATTGGAGACATCCTGCAAGGACATTATTCCACTGCATAGCTTGGTGTCATCTGCAAAAACAGAAATGTTACTTTTGATCTCAGACCCAATATCATTTATAAATATATTGAAAAGTAAGGGACCCAACACTGAACCTTGGGGTACACCGCTGATAACCTTGGACCATTCAGAGTAAGAATCATTAACCACAACTCTCTGAATTCTGTCTTTCAGCCAGTTTTCTATCCATTTACAAACTGATATATCTAATCCTGTAGACCTTACCTTACACATGAGCCGTGTGTGGGGAACTGTATCGAACGCTTTTGCAAAATCCAAGTATACCACGTCCACTGCCATGCCTCTGTCCAGGGTTTTACTTACCTCTTCATAAAAGGAAATCAGGTTTGTCTGACAACTTCTGTCCTTCATGAATCCATGCTGTCTGCTGCTTAAATAGTTTGTTTCCAGCAAGAACTCATCCATGTGGTCTTTTATTAAACGTTCCAGTATCTTTCCAACTATAGAAGTTAAACTAACAGGTCTATAGTTACTAGGTAAAGACTTTGTTCCCTTTTTAAATATGGGCACCACATTGGCTTTATGCCAATCCAGTGGTACTATTCCTGTCATTAATGAGTCCCTAAATATTAGATACAGTGGCTTTGAAATTTCAGAGCTCAATTCTTTTAGGATCCGTGGGTGGATGCCATCTGGTCCAGGTGCTTTATCCACCTTTATTCTGTCTAAATATTTCTGGACCATATCACTTTTGAGCCATTGTGGATTTGGGGCTGTGTCACTCCCACCCCCTATATCGACATGAGCTCCCCCATTCTCCATTGTATACACAGAGCTGAAGAAAGCATTTAATAAATTTGCCTTCTCTATGTCCTCAGTCACCCACTCTAGATTATTTTGTAAAGGGCCTACATGCTCAGACTTGACCTTTTTACTATTAATATATTTAAAGAATTTTTTGGGGTTTGTCCTACTATCTTTTGCAATCTGTCGTTCATTTTGAATTTTTGCATCCTTGATTTCCTTTTTACATATTCTATTATATTCTTTGTAACATTTAAACGACACTAGTGTTCCTTCATTTTTATATTTTTTAAAAGCTATTTTCTTATTGTTTATAGCTTTTTTAACTTTAACCGTGAGCCACATAGGTTTTATCTGTAGCCTTTTAAACTTATTGCCCATGGGAATATACTTTGCAGTGAGGTTCCAAAGAGTCTCTTTGAAGAATTCCCATTTCTGTTCTGTGTTCATCGGTGCCAATATTCCCTCCCAGTCCAAGCCCTGGAGAGCAGTCCTCATGCTTTGAAAATTTGCTCTCTTGAAATTAAGTGTTTTTATCTTTCCTGTATGTATTTCTTGCTTATAGTTTACATTAAACAAAATCATGTTATGATCACTGCTACCCAGGTGTTCCTTTATCTGAACATTAGTAATGAGCTCTGCATGGTTTGAGATTACCAGGTCCAACAGAGCATCATTCCTAGTTGGGGCCTCAATAAACTGGACCATAAAATTGTCCTGCAATAGGTTTTTAAATTTTTGTCCTTTAACTGTCCCAGAAATTCCATTATTCCAGTCAATTTCTGGGTAGTTAAAATCCCCCATTATTATCACCGTCCCTGCCCTTGCAGCCCTTTCCATCTGTGCAAGGAGCTGAGTCTCCACCTCCTCATTAACATTGGGTGGTCTATAACAAACTCCAATGATTAGCTTTGAACTACGCACATCTGTATGCAGTTCCACCCATAATGCTTCAACTTCATCACACTCTCCATCAACCAGGCCCTCTTTCACGCTTGATTTGAGGTCACTTCTCACATAGAGACATACCCCTCCACCTTTCCTTTTTACCCTGTCTTTCCGAAAGAGAGCATAGCCAGGAATATTAATAGCCCAGTCATGTGAGGATTGAAGCCAAGTTTCAGCAATACCGATTACATCATAGCTCTCCTCATGCACCAGAGCTTCCAACTCACCTGTTTTGCTTGGAAGGCTTCTGGCATTGGTGAACAAACACTTAAATGTATTGTTACATTTTTCGCTGGCGTTTTTCATATGATTCATATAATTTTTAGTAGTGCAAATGGCACTATAATTTCCAATGGCTGTTTGCAACATGTGGGAAGGGAAAATAGACACCAGCAAAAGAGTCTGCAGCACATCCTCATTTTACCTCTACTGACAGGTTCTCCAAATCCTACAGTGTAGGGGAACATTTACAGACGATTTAAGCAAGAGGTATATGCAAAGGGAAGATATTAGCCATATGGTTTTTGCAGATCATATTAAGCCACTCAAAACTGATTAAGGTAAAAACTTAATTATGGTAACGTCTTGAGTACTAATCCTGTAGTGGTTTCTTTCTTTCTGAATGGGTTGAACATCACCATGCTGTACTCTTCTCATAGGGATTTATTGGATTCAGCGGTGTTCCGGCCAGGAAAAAAGAATTAAAAGCCAGCAGCTACAAATACTGCAGCTGTTGGCTTTTAATAAATGGACATTTACTTGTCCTGAAGTCCAGCGATGTTGGCACCCACAGATGATGTTTCCATCAGCTGTCGGGTGCTCCGCCGCCATTGCGGGTAGGGGAACCCGGCAGTACACTGCCGGGTTCCCCTACCTTTCTGCTTCACGCCGGGAACCCTACTGCACATGTGCGAGGCCCTGCGCCTCTCTCCTATTGGCCCGGTGGCCAGGGAAGCAGGAGGGAGCCCCGCGGTGATGTCCCTGCTCTGCGGCAGGGACTCCCGGAAGTGGGAAAGGATACCTGTCATAAACGTAATTCAGTGATGGACCTGACAGCTTTTTACTACTAAAAGTGTGCAGAGGTCCTTACCCCTCATTTAGTACAACATTTATTTAACCACTTGCCGCACAATCACATAGTGTGCGTGTATATATATATATATATATATATATATATATATATTGTGAGGGATTAACTCGGTAGCGGGTGTGTGTGACCCCCTGGATGGGTTCACTACACGTTGAACTGTACAAAAAGGCAGTAGAGGATGGTTGAAAACAAATGATATGGTTTATTTTTCCATATTGCTGGATACACGTGCAAGCATCAAAACAGCATAAACAAAACATAAAATAAACTCTTGCCACTTGGGGCGTCTACCTTCCCAACACAGGAACCTACCTATGGAGTCTGGCACAGCCTACTGCTGGGCAGACACTGCTGGTCCTACAGCAGAAAACAACAAAAAGTCTCTTTGATATTTCTCACACAGAAATATCCATCAGCACCTCACCTCTCTTCAGTAATGTTTGTGACTGCTCCTTCACTCACACAGCCTCAGGATGCAGCAATCAGTCGTCATCCCTAGGCTGTCTTTATAGGGGCTTTAATTGCTTAATTCTGAACAGCTGAAACCTTTTAACGCCCCAAACCTCTCTGGCCATCTCTGCAGCCGACGCCCAATAGTAATTGGTGTATTGTCTAAACAAGGCAGAAAAATATCTCTCATCTGGGACAACACACACAGATTTACCTGACTTACTATCACAATATATATATATATATACAGTACAGACCAAAAGTTTGGACACACCTTCTCATTCAAAGAGTTTTCTTTATTTTCATAACTATGAAAATTGTAGATTTACACTGAAGGCATCAAAACTATGAATGAACACATGTGGAATTATATACATAACAAAAAAGTGTGAAACAACTGAAAATATGTCATATTCTAGGTTCTTCAAAGTAGCCACCTTTTGCTTTTATTACTGCTTTGCACACTCTTGGCATTCTCTTGATGAGCTTCAAGAGGTAGTCCCTGAAATGGTCTTCCAACAGTCTTGAAGGAGTTCCGAGAGATGCTTAGCACTTGTTGGCCCTTTTGCCTTCACTCTGCGGTCCAGCTCACCCCAAACCACCTCGATTGGGTTCAGGTCCGGTGACTGTGGAGGCCAGGTCATCTGGCGCAGCACCCCATCACTCTTCTTCTTGGTCAAATAGCCCTTACACAGCCTGGAGGTGTGTTTGGGGTCATTGTCCTGTTGAAAAATAAATGATGATCCAACTAAACGCAAACCGGATGGAATAGCATGCCGCTGCAAGATGCTGTGGTAGCCATGCTGATTCAGTATGCCTACAATTTTGAATAAATCCCCAACAGTGTCACCAGCAAAGCACCCCCACACCATCACACCTCCTTCTCCATGCTTCACGGTGGGAACCATGCATGTAGAGTCCATCCGTTCACCTTTTCTGCGTCACAGAAAGACACGGTGGTTGGAACCAAAGATCTCAAGTTTGCACTCATCAGACCAAAGCACAGATTTCCACTGGTCTAATGTCCATTCCTTGTGTTCTTTAGCCCAAACAAGTCTCTTCTGCTTGTTGCCTTTCTTTAGCAGTGGTTTCCTAGCAGATATTCTACCATTAAGGCCTGATTCACACAGTCTCCTCTTGTTCTAGAGATGTGTCTGCTGCAAAAGGTGGCTACTTTGAAGAACCTAGAATATGAAATATATTTTCAGTTGTTTCACACTTTTTTGTTATTTATATAATTCCACATGTGTTAATTCATAGTTTTGATGCCTTCAGTCATGAAAATAAAGAAAACTCTTTGAATGAGAAGGTGTGTCCAAACTTAGTCTGTACTGCATATATATATTATATATATATATATATATATATATATATATATACACACACACATACACACATGATTGTGTTCAAGTGGTTATACTGGGGCTGTGGCTGCAGCTGTCAGCCATAATCACAGTATTAAAATGTGTTATCCAGCGATCCTCTACATCAGCCATTCTCAACCAGGGTTCCGTGGAACCCTAGGGTTCCTTCAGAGGTGGCTAGGGGTTCCTTGAGCTGTCACTGATTTACCTCTTTAATGGTGCTTACACAGTTTTGAGCCAATTCCACTTGGAGGAGCCAGTGGTATGACACCAATGATCTTCACAGTTCTCTGTAAGGGGGCCATTCTTACCACCGCTGTAAAAAAGGGCATTCTTCTCACTGACCACCAAAATAAGGGGCATTGTTCCCACTGACCCACAATGAATGGGTTTTATCAGGGGTTCCCGAGACCTGAACATAATTTTAAGGGTTCCCCTGGGGTAAAAAGGTTGAGAAAGGCTGCTCTACATATTTTAGGCTCCATTCGCACATAGACAATTTGAATCACGGGTGGAATCAACATGATTCTGCCCATGATTCCAGAATTGCAGCAAAACGTGGGACAGGTTTGCAATGCCATACCTTCTCAAAGGCACCCTAAACATGGGGAAATGTTGGCATGACTGTCACGCAGCAAAATTGCGCAAACAAAATTGTGGGATGCGTGCCTGTAATTTAAATTGCCCATGTGTAAAGGCTGGCTTGTCGCTTCAGTAGGTGTGATATTTGGCCATATCTAAAGTATTCAGTCGTGGATATAGAGTACTCCAGTTGGAGAGCTCTAAATGTTTTAAGTGCAGGTCCCACATACAAGTCTTTCAGGTCCATTTCCCCACCCGGATCTCATCCTGTCATAGAGATATCAGGGATAAGAAGGGATAGAGCAGAACGGAAATCTCAGCGGGGTAAGTTCATATTGTGAGGAGGTTTGTGACGTTAGACGCCATGCATCGGTAGATGCCTTCAAAGTCGGTCCGGTGCCTGGGGGAGGGCTCAAACGGAGGTTGCTTGTGATGAGATAGTTGTAGAGATTTCGTCCCGGGATCTGTTGTTGCTCAAGAGCAGCCCACAAGGATGGGGTGGAGGAAGGAAACCAGCCCTTCAGTTGGGCTAAGATTGAGGCTGTATAGTAATCCTTAATATGGGTGTGGACTATACCTCCCGCCCTTCTATGCTTAATAATTTTGCGGAACGCACATCGCGCCCGTTTCCCCCCCCCCCCCAAAGAAATTTGTTTAGAGTAGATTGTGCTGAGAGGAAGAAGGAGGGTGGGACCGGGATGGGCAACGTCCTAAAGATATATAGGAGTTGTGGGAGGATTTGCATTTTGAAGGCGGCCAATCGTCCTGACCAGGATAGTTCAAACTTTGCCAGAGCCTCCAATTTGGAGTGTAGCAACTGCAAAAACGGGGTGTAGTTCCCCTTTACCAACTCAGAGGTTGTGGTTGTGAGAGTTATACCCAAGTATGATATACCCTTCTCCTTCCATGTAAAGGGAAACCTCCTGCTAAGGGCATTTTAAACCTGTTCAGGAATTCCCAATCCTAAGATATGCGACTTGGTCTCATTGACTTTATAGTATGACACAGTAGTAAATAACTGCAATACCTGGTGAGCCGAAGCCAGAGAGGACTCAACATTGGTGAGCATCAAAATGATATCATCCGCAAAAAGGCTAACGGTATGCTGAACTCCTCCAACCATAAAGCCACTTATCTGGGGGTGAGAACGTATGTAAGTTGCCAGGGGTTCCATGAGGAGATTAAATATAAGAGGGGACAGTGGGCACCCCTGACGGGTTCCATTGGAGATATTAAATGACTTGGAGAGCATCCCCGATATATACACCTGAGCCGAGGGGGTTGTGTAAAGTGCCATAATGGCCGAGTATATTCTGCCCTCAAATCCAAATTTGGAAAGCACTTTGGCCAAGTAGTCCCAATGGATTCTGTCAAACGCCTTCTCTGCATCCAAGGCAAGGAGCAGAGAAGGCGTCTTTGTTTGGTTGGCTAGGTGCACAATATTAGACGTCTGGTGGCATAGGATGTCTGTCGGCCTTTTGTGAACCCCGATTGGTCCAGGTGTATCAATGACGGCAAGAGGTCCACCAGTCTATTGGCAAGGAGCTTTGCATACAGCTTCAAATCATTGTTAAGCAATGAGATGGGCCTAAAATTTTTGGGTGTGTCAGGGTCCTTCCCAGGCTTTGGCAACGCCACAATCATAGCCCTGAGCATCTCCGATGGAAAAGAGGATGAGGAGGCAGCTTGATTAAAAATACTTGCTAAATATGGGACTAGTTCCAGTTTAAACGTCCAGGGACTAGTTCCAGTTTGAAGCCATCAGGCCCAGGAGCTTTGTTATTAGGGAGGGAATCTATGGCTTTGGCGATTTCTGTTTCTGAGAAGGGAGAGTTCAATTCCTCTAATTGAGCAGATGTTATTCGGGGGAGTTCAATGTTGTTCAGAAAGTCTGAGATAATGGGTCCTGTGGGTTGAATTGTGGAAGGGTCATCTTTCAAATTGTAAAGTGAGCTATAATAGCAGCTGAATGCGTCAGTAATGCTTGCGGATGGAACAATTTGTCACGGGTAAAGGGGTGGTGAACAAAGGGGATTTTAGTTTTGTGTCTTAATTAGTGTTGAGCAGAATATGCCATATTCGATTTCGCGATATATCTCGAATATATAGTCGAATATTCGAGATATATTCGCTAAATACGAATATTCGTGATATTTTTTGGAAATGAAATGATTGCGAAATTTCGCTATTGCGAATGCGAATGCGAATTGCGAATGCGAATGCGAAATTTCGAGAAATGCGGAATGGAGCACTCTGATTGGCTCAGAATATTCGTGATATTTTACAATACAAAATAATTGCGAATATTCGAGAAATGCGGAAGGAGCACTCTGATTGGCTCAGAATATTCGTGATATATTACAATACACAATAATTGCGAATATTCGAGAAATGCGGAAGGAGCACTCTGATTGGCTCAGAATATTCGTAATATATTACAATATAAAATAATTGCGAATATTCGAGAAATGCGGAATGGAGCACTCTGATTGGCTCAGAATATTCGTGATATATTACAATATAAAATAATTGCGAATATTCGAGAAATGCGGAATGGAGCACTCTGATTGGCTCAGAATATTCGTGATATATTACAATATAAAATAATTGCGAATATTCGAGAAATGCGGAATGGAGCACTCTGATTGGCTCAGAATATTCGTGATATATTACAATACAAAATAATCGCGCGATATCGCTATTGCCGAATAATCGCATTGCGATTTTTCGGCAATATAAAATGAGCGCTGCAGCTACTCAGGCCAAGGTCTCTAATCATACCAGCAATGCTTTTAGACGTCGATGGGGATCTCTAGGATGTGATCTGTTCTAAAAAAAAAAAATTGAAAAAATAGCGAATATTCGCCGCAATATTCGTGTTATTCGCGAATACTCGAATATGCAATATTCGCAATGCGAATATTCGTGAGCAACACTAGTCTTAATCCCCTAAGGCGGTTGGCTAAGAGCTTCCCAGGCCTTATTGCCACTTACGTAGTATGTCATTTTAAGGCGTTTGGAGGATTTTTCGAATTTGTCAAGTAGAACTAAGCTGAGTTCACCTCTAAGTTGTGTGATGGAATTATTTTAAAATACTATATTTGATAAGTTGAAGCTAATTGATTTATTAAGAATCACAGAAATGTTTTCTTTTTCCCATATCCCATGTAGGGCCAGATTCAGGAAAGGTTACGCTGGCGGATCGAGTGATCCGCCAGCCTAACTGTGGCTTTGAGCCGGCGTTTCTGTTTTCTGTAACCAGAAAACAAGAAACGCCGGGTTGAAGTTCCGATGCGAGCAGCGTAACTGAGTTTCGCCATCGCATCGTTACTTCAACTTAAAAATGGCGCCGGGGGCGTTCCCGCCGATTTCCGCTCAAAAAATATGTTAATGAGCGGAAATCGGCAATTCACGATCGAAATCCGGCGCGACGCAATGACGATACGACGTTTCCGGACGGGATACGCGGCGCATAGATATACCTACATGGGGTTGGAGTATCCTATGTTAGGTATAGGCGTCGTCATCGCGTCGGAAAAAAAAAAAAAACGTCGCTTGCGTAAAACGGTCATGAATGGGAATGTGACGTCATTGACGTTCATTCACAGATTTTGGAGCATGCGCACGGGGATGTTTTGACACTCGACGCATGCGCAGTACGTTGGCGGCGGGATCGCGCGTAGTTAGCATACTACACGCCCCGTACCCGCGACATTTGAATTCCGCCGGCTCATTTGTGATGCGCTGCCGCAACTTTAGGAGCAAGTGCTTCGTGAATGACAGCACTTGCTCCTAAAATTTCGGCAGCGCAACGCAAATCAGAAGCGTTACTCCAGAGCAAAGATGCTCTGGAATACGTGAATCTGGCCCGTACTGTTTATTTGTTTTGTTTCTTTTGTATTGCTTGAGTTATTATGTATGTATGGGAATGATCAATACTGTTATTATCCTTACATGGAGAAACAGATAATGCTTTAAGGTTACGACTGTAAATCTATTTGAAATGAAGTCTATATGTTCCCGGATAAGATTGTTTTAAAGTTTGAAAATATGAAATTAAGTTTCAGAAGTTACCATTGAAATTGGAAATGAAGTATAAAGGACTGTATTTTAAAGTTACTCATTTCTAATCCTGACCACCCCACTGTGAAGAAAGTTTCTGTTTGCACATGAGAAGGACTTTGAGAAGGAAAGCTTCCCTTCCCCCACCCACTCCTAAAACTCCTCATACCTAAAGAAATGTATGCCCAGTGAACTGTTTCCAAATATGGACATTCCAGAAATGAACTTTGGCCTTCTCCTCATTCTGTCTTTCCCTCACCCAAATGACTGTTTGAATTCTGTAACAAGAACATGGAACAGGAAAAGATCCTTATATGGGTTGACCAATCAATGCAATGGGTGTATCTGTATAATGTGAGCCAATGAAAAGATCTTATGTTTTTTAATAAAACTAGAGCTGGGCTCTGTCCCCGGCCTCCTCTTCTCTTTTTGCTGACCACATGGAGAGGTGAAGATGTAACTGTGTCTCTGTGTTTGTCTATGCATGCTTTGATGTAATTTGGAATCAGACCGGTAGAAATGGCAACCCTGAGAGATCATGTTAGGAGATCAATTAATTAATAAGAGTCTTAGTATCCCTCACAATTTGTCCGCCCAACGTGGATTTTGCTCTAATGGGGAGATATAGCACGCCGAGATGCCATGAGGTGCGTCTGTGTGGATTGAGGCTGATCACCTCCATGTATGCGCTTCTTGCCGCAGTCCACTTCCATGCAGGCTCCCTCCATTCTCTCTGTTTTTTTGCTGTGCCTTATCCATTCAAAGATGGGAAATTTTCTTGAGCAAACTTTTTAACCCATAGCATTTTTTTTTCTACCGGTTTGTTGTCTGTCTATGTTTTCTGTTAGTTTCCATGGGGCTGTTTCAGTGATCATCTGTATGGAAAGGCGGTGGCACGGTTTCCTTGTCTGGAAGCAGAGTGCGGTAGTGAGTGTGGCCCGGTTGTACCGCATATGCCCTACCACTCTGTGTGTGACGAAAACTAAAATGGAAAATCATATTGATTCACACCCAGATTTATAGAAGATGCGCTAAATATTGTATATGCAAATATGTAATATAGAGATCAGATGTGATCTATGCATGCTTGTGTGTATAATATTTACCCCCATACAGACGAAAGGAGCACGTAAGGATTAAAGAGGGTGATATAATCACGGTTGCCCTATCAGCTGAATATCGCTGAAAACGTCATATTCTGTGTTTTGTTTTGCGTTTGTCGTCTTATGATTTCCGTTTGCAGTTTTGTGTTCTGTCTGGGTCTGTCTGTCGGAGGTAGGTTTTTTAAGGGTTTTATTTTTATTTTTTTATTTTTTTTTCCTGACTAAGGTAGTTCAGGCTGGCCTTAGCTAAGAGGAGCTGAGCTTTTTTTTGGGGGGGTTGCCGTTGACTGAGTGAGTTCAAGGCGGAATTTGATTAAGGGGTTTTTTAATTAAGGGGTTTTTAATTAAGGGGTTCATTAAGGGGTGTGTTGTGGTGGTCGCTAAGGCAGTTGACCTGGGGGTACAGGGTGAATTAAGGGATTTTGTGATGGTCGCTAAGGCAGTTGACCTGGGGGTAAAGGGGTACTTATGTTTTTTTTAGTTATATGTGTTTGGGGTTATAGGCGTTCTAATTGACAGCGGACTGAAACAGTTGTGTTCTGTATATTCAGTATACTGTGTGCTCTATGTGTTTTGTGTACTGTTTTGTTTGTTTCTCCGTGTCTTCAAGTGTTTTTTTTTTTTAAATATATGCCTTTTTGTCTGGGGGATGCATGCAGCCCAGTACAATGGGAGATGAACACATGCTCTGCACACAGTTTCCTGAGACACAGTTTGTTTTTTCTTTTAAAAGACATACTGCTGTTTTGCAACTTGTTACATGTTTATGGCAACTATCGATGATATATAAGTAGGAGTTTTGGTGGATCACACTGATTTAGATATTTTTCGCATACATTGTGTGATCTGTGAGGACCTGTTTATATTTCCCACTCGCTTTGATGGTGCTATGATCTAGGCTTTCATAGGGCTTTTTGCCAGTTTAGCTGTTCTCATGTGATGCCCAGGCCTGGTACTATGGTTCCTAAAATTCTTCCTTCCCCTCATGTTCTGTCCAAATGTTTGAACGATGCCCGGCTCCGAATGCTCGAGGCCTTGCCCCGTCTTGCCCTGTCCTGCCCCTATCCCTGAACGCAGTTGGTGTCGCCCGCTACATGCCTGGAGGTGCATGGGCATGGCCCGAATGCTCCTACCGGCTTCTGTCCTCTGCGGCCCACCGGCCCTTTTTCTCTCCTTGAGTTTGTACAAGGGGGGAGTAGGATACTACAATTCTATTGTACAAACACGGAAAAAAGAGAATTGACAGGGCCGTGGGCCTCGCCTGGTGGATGGCCGAGATGGTAGAATAAGGGTGAATAAATCCTTGCGTTCATTGCTACTGTCCTGGTGCTCACAGTCACAAATGAAGGATGAAGGCCTCTGGGTATCACATCAGAACGGTTTTACATATAACGTTTAAACGGTTTTATTCCACATAATATACCATATCACACTCATTGTTAGTGGGTAAGTGGCCCCAAGGGGGGAGTATTTATTATCCCCTTTTGAAGTCTTGTTTGAAGACAGTCTCTAAAATAGGTTGCTATGGGCGATGACAGTTACAATTACAGTCTAGTACTTTGAAAATGTTGTGACCGCTTTTGAAAAGTAATTAACTAATATCTGTGTATGAGTTTTTGCATTTATGTAGGTACCGATAATTATCGATATCCCCTGGGTGATGATTAAAAGGTTCCTTCACAAAAACATTCTCTGGAGATATGATGGACTGTACCACCCACGTCTGAATGAAACTGTATATCTTTTTTTAAATACATGTCATTGTGACCACTGGGAATTTGTGGGTTGGAATATAGCTGATATATGTGTGATATATGCCCTGATGTATAGAGGGGCCCAGACAAGTTTAAATCAAGAGATGAAGTAACTACAGGTTTTGAGTCCCATAATCACTATGATATATCTCATAGGATAATTAGTTAATTAATGTTAGAGTGTAAAGAGGTTCTATAATGAGAAAATTGAGTTTAATATTGTCTGTAGATGTTTATGAATATCTGGCCTGAAAAACTGAAAATGTGTTCGGATATGATATGTAAAAGCACAAACATGGGATCAGAACAAAGGTTTAAGAGAGAATTATTGATTAAGGTTGTGTAAAGAATTGTATAAAAACTCAAATGATGGTAAACAGCATGGTATTTGGTATTTAAACAGAAAATCCTACAGATCTGGTTGCAAGCAATGTTTACAACAGATTCTAAAAAAAAAAAAGTAAAATATGAAAGTTATGTTCAATCAAAAAATAATAATAAAAAGAGTAAACATAAAAATTAGATAAAGTAAAATATTAAAAAATTACATAAAAATAGAATAAAAATAAACAAATGTTAAAAAGTTTTATAATGTGATGTTACTGACAGAGTGGAGATTCTGATTGAAAGGAGGAGTTTCTTGTGAAAATGGCCAATTCACAGTTCATTAGGCTGGAACTAATCTGTGAGTTTCGTGAGATTTCTCTTCTAAACGATCTGTTGTCACTGTTTTTAGTAAGAAATGTCGAATTGTAATATAATATACATAATTTTTGGCATATATACAAACTAAATATGTTTAAAAATTTTGAAAAAGCGTTAAAAAATGAGAAAAACGGCACAATTAGATTGTATAGTATATGGTGTGTATCTTCCTTATAGATTGTATACAATCTCTCTAAGTAGTGGCGAACAGATGTTTAAACAGAGATCTTTTAGCTGCCAGAGATCAGGTTACACCGTCCCACATGCTGTGTTATCCTGCTGTGTGTTTGCAGACGATGTGACTTTCTAGGAATGGGTTTTAAATGACTCAGAGTTCATTGTAAATTGGGAAGAAAAAAGAAGGTCTGAGTTTATGTTAAGTAAACTTTTAAAGTTTTTATAATATGGGTTTTGGAGTTGCAAGCTCGGTTACAAATGACAATACATTTGGAGTTATTGGATCAAAGTCAGAGTGCATGTGACATGAATGTTTGTATGAATGATTTAGGAAATATGATCATTATTCATATTTCAGAGGGGAATGTTATATTCTTAAAAACTAAATTGAATCTGGTCTAATCATTAAGAATATATATATTTCTATTTAATATGATGTGAAAGTGAGTTCTGAGCTAATGATCTCCTGATGTGACATTTGAACCTGAGTTTTCAAATTCTAGAAGCTGACAGGTTTTGATGGATTTTGTAAACATATATATATATATGTTAAAGCCTTTTGCTTATTGAACTTATTGAACTAAGTTTTTGCCAGAGATATAGAAATGTTTCCCTTTTTCTTTCTTTCTGTTCTCTCTCTCTTTCTGTTCTCTCTCTTTCTCTCTCACTCTCACACACACGCACACACACACACACACTCTTTCTTTCTCTTTCTTGTCTCTCTTTCTTTCTCTCACACTCACACTTTCTCTCTCTCACTCTCACACACACTCACGCACACTCTCTCTCTCTCTCTCTTTCTCTCATATTTCACTAAACTGTGGGGTTTTTGCACCATTTGTTTTAAAGAATATCTTACTTTAAGGGTGTCATTTCAAAGAGAATAAAACATGGTGTTAATCTGCATAGGTTAAGAAAGGTCAGATAAAATAGTGAAAATTAAAAGATACAGTGAATCTCTAAGATTGAACCAAAGGCTGCTTGTTTAAACAGTCATGTGACAAGAGTATTCATACTGTGTGACCAATTGGTTCTGATAACTAGTGTAATGTAATGAATAAGTTCCTTTAGGGAGTAAAATATTTAAGAAAGAGCCCAATATAAAATTAATGTTCTTCTGGAAAATTAAAATGTTTATGATTGGAAATATAGTAAGAAGACAAATACAGGAATTTGGTGAAACGGATGCTTTTATGAAATTTAAGTTAGTAATGCGAATATGGATGGAGGTTTAATGAAGCAGATGGCCCTAATGAACTAGGGGGGTGCCTTTTAGAATGTCACCTGAGGACAGTATTTTGGGTGATAATACATTTGTACTTAGGTATAGCAATTTTTGTTTCTGCTTATATGGGTTACGATAATGTTTTGTGTTGTCCTCTATTATAGTCCTTGCCTGTTAAGAAAACACATACCACATCTACAAATGAGGGAAAGATTAGTGTTTGAGTGCCTCCTGAAGTTTCGTTGAAGAAGGACTACGGAATAGCCCTGTCTGGACGCTATGCGAAACCTAAAAGAGTTGACAGTAGGGAGGTCAAACACAGGGACAAAGAGAGTATAGGGACCAGTACTGATTAAAAATATTAATTTAGGGGGGCATTTTCTTTTCAAATATACATTTTAGGGGGGATTGTGATGGAATTATTTTAAAATACTATATTTGATAAGTTGAAGCTAATTGACTTATTAAGAATCACAGAAATGTTTTTTTTTCCCCATATCCCATGTACTGTTTATTTGTTTTGTTTCTTTTGTATTGCTTGAGTTATTATGTATGTATGGGAATGATCAATACTGTTATTATCCTTACATGGAGAAACAGATAATGCTTTAAGGTTACGACTGTAAATCTATTTGAAATGAAGTCTATGGGCCAGATTCAGAGAGAATTAGATTAGCGTAGAGTAACAGAAATACTCTACGCCGCCGTTTTTTACCTGGCTCTACGTGGAATCCCGGTAGATTTTGTCCAGTAAACGATGGCGGCGTAGAGTATTTCTCCCGGCGCAAGCCAACTACGCGAGTAGGGGGCGTGAAGCATTTAAAATAGGCGCGTTCCCACGGCGATCGAACTGCGCATGCTCCGTTCAGAAATTTCCCGCCGTGCATTGCGCGAAATCACATCGTTACGTCATTCGTTGTTTGAGTAGCCGTCGTTTACGGACATTTCTATTCCCGAACGACTTACGTAAAAAAAAATAAAAAATTTAATTTGACGCGGGAACGACGGCCATACTTAACATGGGCTACGCACCGTTAGACCAGCAAAAAGCTGGTCTAACAGTACGTAAAAAAAATAGACGTAAGCGATTGCGAAGACCGCTCGTATCTTCGTGGATCGCCGTAAAAACTCATTTGCATATCCTGACACATGAAAACGACGCAAACTCCTCCCAGCGGCCGCAAAAATATCGCAGCATAGATCCGAAGGCTTACGAAGACGTAAGCCTCTCGGATCGAAGCCCGAAGCCGCCGTATCATGGTTTGAGGATTTGAAATTACTCCTGTCTAACACCAGTTAGACAGGCGTAATTGCTCTGTGAATCTGGGCCTATATGTTCCCGGATAAGATTGTTTTAAAGTTTGAAAATATGAAATTAAGTTTCAGAAGTTACCATTGAAATTGGAAATGAAGTATAAAGGACTGTATTTTAAAGTTACTCATTTCTAATCCTGACCACCCCACTGTGAAGAAAGTTTCTGTTTGCACATGAGAAGGACTTTGAAAAGGAAAGCTTCCCTTCCCCCACCCACTCCTAAAACTCCTCATACCTAAAGAAATGTATGCCCAGTGAACTGTTTCCAAATATGGACATTCCAGAAATGAACTTTGGCCTTCTCCTCATTCTGTCTTTCCCTCACCCAAATGACTGTTTGAATTCTGTAACAAGAACATGGAACAGGAAAAGATCCTTATATGGGTTGACCAATCAATGCAATGGGTGTATCTGTATAATGTGAGCCAATGAAAAGATCTTATGTTTTTTTAATAAAACTAGAGCTGGGCTCTGTCCCCGGCCTCCTCTTCTCTTTTTGCTGACCACATGGAGAGGTAAAGATGTAACTGTGTCTCTGTGTTTGTCTATGCATGCTTTGATGTAATTTGGAATCAGACCGGTAGAAATGGCAACCCTGAGAGATCATGTTAGGAGATCAATTAATTAATAAGAGTCTTAGTATCCCTCACAGTTGCGTTAATCGACTAGAGATTAGCGGGGATGCGTTTTGTTTATTCTGGTATTTATACTAGATATGAGATTTTGTATCTGCTGCCCCCCCTTCCTCCGGGCCCTCGCACCCATCTGGATCAAATCCCCTCTCATGAATGCTTTATGGGCGTTCCACAATACCATAGGGTCAGACACAGAACCAACATTACAAGAAAAAAAATCAGTCAATTCCTTCTGCAAGGTCTTTTTACCGTGGTCAGCTTAAAACAGCCTCGGGTTGGAACGCCAGACGAATACAGTGTTCACATCCCTAGGAGTTGTCAATATATTCATAAACTGTATAGCTTAGCTAGTTCTGCTATTAGTATCTGTCAGGCAGGAGATTGTGCTTGATGCTCTAACGTGTTAGTGTACACGTGTTAGTTAATTGCACATAGACGCAATAACTGTTACTGCACATGTGCTATTTATTTGCACAGAAAGGCAGTTGCTATTAATGCAAGTGGGCTATTGAATTGCACATTTTGGGTCACCGTACGTGTGCTGTGACATACCACCTGAGCGCATTTGGGGTCACCGTACGTGTGCTGTGACATACCACCTGAGCGCATTTGGGGTCACCGTACGTGTGCTGTGACATACCACCTGAGCGCATTTGGGGTCACCGTACGTGTGCTGTGACATACCACCTATGCGCATTTGGGGTCACCGTACGTGTGCTGGTATATACCACCTGAGCGCAGTTAGTGCCACTGTACGTGTGCTGGTATATACCACCTGAGCACAGATAGTGCCACTGTACGTGTGCTCCTATATACCACCTGAGCGCAGTTAGTGCCACTGTACGTGTGCTGGTATATACCACCTGAGCACAGATAGTGCCACTGTACGTGTGCTCCTATATACCACCTGAGCACAGTTAGTGCCACTGTACGTGTGCTGGATTATACCACCTGAGCACAGATAGTGCCACTGTATGTGTGCTCCTATATACCACCTGAGCACAGTTAGGGCCACTGTACGTGTGCTGGTATATACCACCTGAGCACAGATAGTGCCGCTGTACGTGTGCTCCTATATACCACCTGAGCACAGTTAGTGCCACTGTACGTGTGCTGGTATATACCACCTGAGCACAGATAGTGCCACTGTACGTGTGCTCCTATATACCACCTGAGCACAATTAGTGCCACTGTACATGTGCTGGTATATACCACCTGAGCACAGATAGTGCCACTGTACGTGTGCTCCTATATACCACCTGAGCACAGTTAGTGCCACTGTACGTGTGCTGGTATATACCACCTGAGCACAGATAGTGCCACTGTACGTGTGCTGGTATATACCACCTGAGCACA
This sequence comes from Rana kukunoris, assembly GCA_029574335.1. Taxonomy (NCBI): domain Eukaryota; kingdom Metazoa; phylum Chordata; class Amphibia; order Anura; family Ranidae; genus Rana; species Rana kukunoris. Next base: position 348,438,377 of record CM056051.1, read on the forward strand.
GATAGTGCCACTGTACGTGTGCTCCTATATACCACCTGAGCGCAGTTAGTGCCACTGTACGTGTGCTGGTATATACCACCTGAGCACAGATAGTGCCACTGTACGTGTGCTGGTATATACCACCTGAGCACAGATAGTACCACTGTACGTGTGCTCCTATATACCACCTGAGCGCAGTTAGTGCCACTGTACGTGTGCTCCTATATACCACCTGAGCACAGTTAGTGCCACTGTACGTGTGCTGGTATATACCACCTGAGCACAGATAGTGCCACTGTACGTGTGCTCCTATATACCACCTGAGCACAGTTAGTGCCACTGTACGTGTGCTGGTATATACCACCTGAGCACAGATAGTGCCACTGTACGTGTGCTTCTATATACCGCCTGAGCACAGTTAGTGCCACTGTACGTGTGCTGGTATATACCACCTGAGCACAGATAGTGCCACTGTACGTGTGCTGGTATATACCACCTGAGCACAGATAGTGCCACTGTACGTGTGCTCCTATATACCACCTGAGCGCAGTTAGTGCCACTGTACGTGTGCTGGTATATACCACCTGAACACAGATAGTGCCACTGTACGTGTGCTCCTATATACCACCTGAGCGCAGTTAGTGCCACTGTACGTGTGCTGGTATATACCACCTGAGCACAGATAGTGCCACTGTACGTGTGCTCCTGTATACCACCTGAGCGCAGGTAGTGCCACTGTACGTGTGCTGTTATATATCACTTGAGCGCATTTGGTGTCACTCCGCTTGTGCTGTTACATACCACCTGAGCACTTCAATTTGTCTGGAAGGAGAACAAAGAGAGGCAGAGAGTCATGAGGGCAAGCAGGCTCTGCATGTAGAGGTAATGCTGGTAGTGGATGTGGTGCATCCTCTTCAGCCCGTGGCCGTGGCCATGGCCGCTCGTCCTTCTTTTCGGGAGCTGGCCGTGTTGAACCTCAACATGCAGAGGAATTAGTAGAGTGGATGACCAAGCCGTCCTCATCCTCCTCATCCTCTCTCACACAGACAGATCAAAGTTTATCTGGCAAAGCAGCTGCCAAGGCGTCCTCTTCCCTCTGCACAATGGCTTCACACAATACTTCCCTAGTACCACCATGTCCTCCTGAGGAGTCCCCCGAACTGTTTCAACACAGTGTGGGGTACATGCTGCAGGAAGATGCGCAGCGTTTTGAAGACTCCGATGACGGAACACTGATAGAGGAAGGCATTGATGTGAGCCCAGAGAGAGGGGGTGGCCGAGAGGGACAGCAATTTGTCAGTGATGATGTTCCTCCAGCTGGAGCATACTGCCAGGTTGTTGACAGTGATGAGGAGGGAGGGGATGATGAGGTCACTGACTCTACCTGGGTGCCTGATAGGAGAGAGGAGGAGGAGGAAGAGGAGGAGGAGGACGAGGCACAGGCACATCTCCAAAGAGGCAGGATGCCCTCCAGGGGTCAGCTTAAGGTCACACCCACTGCATTACAGCGCACATCTACGGCGCTTGTGCATGGCGCTGCTGTGTCTGACCGGTACAGCAAAAGTTCTTTGGTGTGGGCCTTTTTTGAAACATGTCCACAAGATCGTACCTTTGCTATTTGCAACTTAAGTCGCAAGCGTATCTCGCGTGGCCAAAACATCAACCGCCTGGGTACCACATGCTTGTCCAGACATATGTCGACCTGTCATGCAGCTCGTTGGCAAGCACACCAGAAAGACCCACAACAAAGACAACAGCGTACCCCCCTTGCCCTTCTGGGACCTCCAACCCCAGTAGACCCCCAGTCCTCTCTGAAGCCTGCAGTGAAGGTGTAGAACTAGGTGTGTCATAAGCTAGTAGTAGCGGTCAATCTACTGATAGTACCAGGCAAATTTCCCTGCTCCAGCTGCTGCAGCGCCGAAAGAAGTACAATCCCAGCCATCCACATGCCCAGCAGTTGAATGCTAGCTTAGCGAAATTGCTAGCACTTCAACTGCTACCTTTACAGTTGGTAGATTCTGCCCCCTTCCGTGAGTTTGTGCAATGTGCAGTACCTCAGTGACAAGTACCAAAACGCCACTTTTTCTCACGGAAGGCTATTCCGGCTCTCTACCGGCATGTGGAAGACAATGTCCATGCCTTGCTGCACAGGGCGGTCAGTGGTAAGGTGCATGTTACCGCCGACTCATGGTTCAGCAGGCATGGACAGGGACGTTACCTGTCTTTTACGGCGCATTGGGTGACTCTGCTGGCAGCTGGGAAGGACGCAGGACAAGGTCCAGTAGTTTTGGAGGTTGTTCCACCACCACGCCTCCAAAGCACTACTACTGTTTGTGACACACCTCTCTCCTCCACCCCCTCCTCTTCTTCTTCCTCTGTGGCCTCTTCCTGTGGTGACGTTTTTTCTCCGAACCAGCCGTGCTCCGTAGGCGTACGAGGGGCTACGCAGGAATGCAGGCCAGGAGATGCCATGCAGAGCTAGAGCTGGTGTGCTTGGGAGACAGGAGCCACACTGGGGAAGAGGTTTTGTCAGCTCTGCAGGGTCAGGCTGAGAGGTGGTTGACGCCACGCCAGCTGAAGCCTGGAATGGTGGTCAGCGACAATGGCACCAACCTCCTCTCTGCCCTGCGACAGGGAAAGCTCACCCACGTGCCATCTTTTGCGCATGTCCTCAATTTGGTGGTGCAGCGGTTCTTGGGCAGGTACCCGGGATTGCAGGATGTCCTGAAGCAGGCCAGGAAAGTCTGTGTGCATTTTCGGAGGTCATATAATGCCACTGCTCGGCTGACTGACCTACAAAGGGAATACAAACTGCCCAAGAACCGCCTAATTTGTGACATGCCCACCAGATGGAACTCAACGTTGGCCATGCTGCAGCGGCTGCACACGCAGCAACGGGCCATCAATGAGTACCTGTGCCAATATGGCAGCAGAACTGGGTCAGGGGAGCTATTTTTTTTTCCCCATGCCAGTGGGCCTTGATCAGGGATGCATGCACTGTCCTGTCACCATTTGAGGAGGCCACGAGGATGGTGAGCAGTGACAGTGCATGCATCAGTGAGACTGTCCCTCTTATTCACATGTTGGAGCACACGCTACGTGGAATAATGGACAGGGCCCTTGAGGCAGAACAGATGGAGGAAGAGGAGGACTTCCTTACCTCTCAAGGCCCCCTTTACCCAGACAGTGGTCCTGCTTGCCCACCCAGCACACAGGAAGAGGAGGAGGAGGAAGAGGAGGAGGAGGATTGTATCAGCAGCATGGAGGTGGAGCCTAGCACTCAGCAGCAGCAGTCTTCAAGGGATCATTTACAGTCCCAAGGAGCACGTGGAGTTTTACGTGGCTGGGATGAGGTGCCTGTGGATCCTGTCGTCCTCAGTGACCCAGAGGACTGTGCCCCGAATGCCTCTGCAAACCTACGCTGCATGGCCTCCCTGATTCTGCAAAGCCTTGCGTAAGGATCCTCGTGTACGTGCTATTAAGGAGAGGGATCATTACTGGCTGGCGACTCTCCTTGATCTATGTTACAAGAGTAAGGTTGCGGACCTTATGTTGCCATCGCAGAGGGAGCAGAAGATGAAACTTCTGCGGGAGGCCTTGCAGAAGGGTCTGTGCAATGCGGTCCCAGAAGCGAGGTGTTTACCAAAACCTGGCTCTGGACAACGTCTTGCTGAGGCTTCGGTGAGTCACAGAAGGGGCGGTGGAGAAGATGGTCGTCTGACCGATGCATTCAGGCAGTTTTTTTGTCCGCCGCCCCAAGGTCTGACCGGTTCCAGCAACCATCGCCAGCGTCTGGTTTACATGGTCCGGGAATACCTAGGGGCAAGATCCGACTTGGACACCTTCCCCACCGAAAATCCTCTGGCTTACTGGGTCTTGAGGATGGATCACTGGCCAGAGCTTGCTCAGTACGCAATTGAGCTACTGGCTTGCCCTGCATCCAGTGTTCTTTCAGAACGGACATTCAGTGCTGCTGGAGGCTTTGTTACTGATCACAGGGTGCGCCTCTCCACCGGCTCTGTTGATCGACTGACCTTCATCAAAATGAATCAGGCTTGGATCAACACCAGCTACCAAGCAGCTGATGCTGATATTAATGAATAATATCTTTTTGTTGAAATGTCGGATCCCTTTTAGACTGCTGATGCTGAGTGACGGTCCTCTTATGCTTCTGATGGAATATCCTTCTCCTCCTCACTTTTCTTGCTGATAGCTAGTAAGAAATGTTGTGTTTCTGGGCTCCGCCACCAGTCCCTAAGGCACAATTTTTCAGCCCCTGTTTAACAGGGGTTCCTAATAACAATTTTTGTTGCAATAATTTGCACGTGGCTCCTTGTTGCGCTACAATTGGAGTTATTGGGAGGGGTTGCAGTGTTGTGTTGTGCCCAATGCACAATTTTTTCTGCCCCTGTTTAACAGGGGCGCCTAATAACAATTTTTGATGCAAAACTTTGCACGTGGCTCCTTGTTGCGCTCCAATTGGAGTTATTGTGAGGGGTTGCAGTGTTGTGTTGTGCCCAAGGCCCAATTTTCCAGCCCCTGTTTAACAGGGGCGCCTAATAACAATTTTTGTCCCCTGGGGTTGAGACAGGGGGAAGGACGCACCCGGAGGCACCGGTACCAGCAGGAGGATGCAGATCCAGCAGGTCAGGCAGGGACTGGCAGGTGGTCCACCGGGACGGTGCGGAAGCTGCAGCAGATGTATAGACCGGAGCAAGGTACTGAGTAGACAAGGACAAGGCAGGAGACAGATACAAGAGACAAGCCGTGGTCAGGGGTTCCGGGGTAGCAGACAGTCCAGTGTTCAGGCCAGGGTGTAAAGGGCAGGAGAAAGCCGGGAGTCCGAGTACAAGCCAAGGTCAAGGGATTGGAGAGAGCAACAGTCCAGGAGCGTAAGCCAAAGGTCAGAGCAGGTGAGGAATCCGGAAACAGGTATCAGTAGCAGGTACACAAACGCTGTTTATAAACCAGCAACCAGAAGGCTGGAAGGGGCTGGTTTAAATAAGCCGCTCAGGCCTTTGATTGGCCAGGGGGGGAACGAGATTGTGTGCGTCCGCGCACCGTCAGGCTGCAACGTAGAAAATGAAAAACGAAAAACAAAAATAAAAAGTAAACACATAAATTGGGAAAAAAGTTCCGTAGAAAGTGAACATAGGTCATGGCGACCTGAGTGCAGCTCATGGCTGCAAATAACCAAAAGGATTAAAGTTAAGTTCAGTAAGGTGCCTCCAGAACAGGGTAAACAAGAATAATAGAAGAATTCCAGCAGCCCACAACCTCTTCAGCGGTGTGATCGGCATTCTTGGAGTTGTCCACATTCCAGTCATCCCCAATACGATCTGGACTGCGGTTGTTAGGCCCACGAGGGGGATCATCTGGAATGATATTCCATGTCTTGAGTAATTCCAAGCCTTTAGCCAGGGATTCCACTGTGTGCTCCTTTCCATTGTTAGTGATAATGAGTTTGGTCTGAAATCCCCATTTATAGACTATTTTGTGGTTACGTAGTGCTTTGGAGATGGTGTTGAGACTTCTTCGTTTCTGCAGCGTAAATTGAGACAAGTCGGAGAAGAACTGGAGATCTTTGTATTGCGGGGGGATAAGATCCTTATTGCACACCTTGGACATCAGGCGTTCTTTTACGTGAAAAAAATGCAGGTGTAGGATAACATCCCTCGGAACTTTATCTGGAAGGTAGGAGGGCTTAGGTAGTCTATGAATTCTGTCCATTGTTATTTCCATTTCAGTGAGATCGGGCAGAATTGAGGTAAAGATTTTGGTGACATTTTCGCGTAGTTCCGGCTGCGGAACAGATTGAGGAACCCCGCGTATTTTGAGGTTGTTCCTCCTGGAACGGTCCTCTATGTCAGCAATTTTGGCCTTGACTGCCTCCATCTCTTCGTCTCTTGCGTCATGGGCGTCCACAAGGTTGTTGATTGTGGTGGCAAATTCCCCCATCCTGTTCTCCACATGATCTACCCGTGATGCAACTGCCTGCAGCTCACTCCCAAATTTATGGACGCATGCCATCATGTCGCTGTGGAGGGAGCTTCTCAGAGAGACCAGCATATCTTTAAGTGTGGTATCCAACACTGGTTGGTTACTTGTGGGAAAACCGTCAATGGAGTCTGGAAGCTCCCTGGTGTCGTCTCCGGATTCAAGGCTTGCGTCCACTCCATGGGAAGATCTCATGCTATCCAATTTAAATCTGGCTTTCTCAGGGCTCCCGGATGCAGGGGAGGAGGTAGGGGAGTGCCTGTTGCCAGCAGGAGATGACCGTTTAGAGGGTTTATCCTTCCTCTGCGGTAGATGAGGAGTGCTGGCTGCAGAGGGTCCAGGTGTGCCAGTGTTGTCCTGCCTCTGTTATAGGGTGAAGTATTCTGTTAATTTCCGAGGCTTCTGAGGTCCCTTCTGTTTCCTGGTCATGTTTGTAGGAGTCAGCGCAGTGTAGTTATAAGAGCAGGTTGTCTCAATCACCACTGTGTGGTGATTATTCCCTGCAGGGCCTGGAGCACCGTTACTGGTCAGCCATTTCGGAGTAAGGCAGGTCTCGCCCCATATGGGTTACTTTAACTATAGTGAGCAGACTGATCCCATCTCCCCCATGCCTTGATAGAGAAAAAACCCACCCTATTCCTCCACTGAGGCGTGGCTCTGTTATGACTGAGGGGCTCTGGTGGTGGAGCAGGGTCAGAGACAGGTTGTAGAGGGGCTGTAGGCCTCGGGTGTAGCAAGATGGCCGCCGTAAGTCTGCTGTATGTTACTGGCAGAGGCAGGTATTTAACTCCAGGCAGCGGCCTTAGCAGGGCTCCGGACGTGTAGTAGGGTGAATACCAGCAGGGATCCGCACCTCCGAGGTCCGCTCGACGAATGCGCGCTTCCGCCGAGCGCCGCACTAGGAAAGTCCGGGGATTTACAGGGCCGACTAGGCCTCAGCGGTTCGCGGCCGTTGCGGGCGGTTCCTGGGCTCAGCTCGGCCTCTGGGCACCACTAGGCAGAAGGGGAGGAGGAGGGAGATGGCTGGAAGTGGTCCCTTACCTCCCGGAACGGTTGGATTCGGCTCCTTTAGTAGGCCGCAATATGCCGGCGGCCTCAAAAGCTGGCGGCAGGTTATCTCTGGCTCCGGTCAGTCAATTCGATCCAGAGTGACAGCACCAGACTCCGCGGGGATCCAGGCTATAGATGCCTATATTTTTGGGCTCGGATGGGTAGCTAAATGCCCCATGGCATGTTCTCCCGTGGCATATAGCCCGATATTATTTAGCAAAGAGCACACGTATTAAAGGCATATCGCTGTTCTACTCTTACCTACAGGACAAATTAACATTTACCAAATCTCTTGATATGCAAGCCTGGGAGAAAGAATTCAATGTAGTGTATTCAGCCGATCAGTGGCAAGCGGCCCTGAAGGTAACATACTCCTCCACCAAATGCGTTAATCTTTGGGAACTATTCCAAAAAATCTTGTTGAAATGGTATCTCACCCCGTTTAGATTGTCCAAGATCGCAAAAGGTCTATCTCCCGGATGTTGGAGGGAATGTGGGGGAACAGGTACGCTGCTCCATATTTTATGGTCTTGTCCCACTATACTAAATTACTGGCAACTAATCCAAGACCTAGTAGCACAAGTCCTTAAACTTAATCTGACCCTGTCTCCAGGGTTGGCGCTACTTTCTTTAGGTATAGATCAGATCCCTTACCACTCGAGAACGCTTATGTCCCACATACTTCTAGCCGCTAGGCTTGCCTTGGTTAGACATTGGAAGACCACCCTACAACCTACACTATCTGAAGTTATCCAAATAATCAATACCCATGGCTCATATGAACAACTATTTGCCTCCGGGGTGGGTAAATATAAGGAGATTAATAAAATCTGGGAACCTTGGAATCAATGGTATAAAGCTCAATCCGGGTCTGATCCTCAGTGAGTTAGGACTGGCCGGTAATACGGTAGACATACTGACCAATACAAGTGTTAACGGACTGCCCTGTTATTCTGTTACTCTGTTTTTTTTTTTCTTCTTCTTCTTCTCTTTTTTTTTCTTTGTTATTTTAGTTATATTACTTCATTTGTTATTTTAAGACTATTAACAAGATGCTACTATGGGTTCTGCATGGAAACCGGCCCCAAAGACATGGTGGGTTACGGGAAGTTAATTACCTTCACCTGTTATGTGTGATACCATCATAATGTTATATGGCTAAGATGTTTCTGCACCTGGTGACCCATTTCACCCATGTGTTTCTTTTCTTTTGTTTGTGTCAGTTTTGTCTGAAACTGTTAAAACTAATAAATTGCCTATGTGTGAATGGAACCTAAAAGTGATCGGAGCCGCTGATTAGACACTGGATCACTTTTACAGGCAGCAGGTACTTTTACATTGTACCCCTACCTATTCACCAAAAAAAAAATGTAGTGTTACAAAAAACAAGAATGAAGAATGTCAACGTTGTAGCTCTAACGTGTCTTCTTCCTCCGGTCTTCTCCCTCTGCTGTCTTCTCCCTCCGGTAAGGTCTTCTTTTGGTCTTCTCCCTCCTCTGTCTTCTTCCTTTGGTCTTCTCCCTCTGGTGATGTCTTCTGCGGACACCGACCTGCAAAAAATAAAATAAGTGGTCCTCCTTCGACGCTGGCTCCCACTGTTTTGTCATCTCCGTTGTCTGCCGGTTCTTATATAGCTATGGGGCATGGCCTTCATTTACATCACCTGGAGACCCTGACCCTTGTGATGGTACTCCACCTCTCTTCTCTTGGGTGGGACAATTGTCTGCCCAAGGAGGGGTAAAAACTCTCCATAGATATGTAAAAGCATCTGATTTGGTCTCAATGGTCTTATCTGTTCACGATCAAGAAAGGCCCGGAGCAAAGACAAGCCTGCACTAAGCGCAGGGACGGCATGACAGGGTTAACAGAACCCTTTCAAGCAAGGGTGAGAGGGAAGTGGGGAGGGGAGGATAGGTGTAAGTGGGAACTTTCTGGAGAGAGCGAAGTGGGGAGGAAAAGTAGAGGTTATAAATTTTTTCCGCCCCTCCTCCTGGGCAACACAGCGTGAAGAAAGTTCACCAGGTAAGAGCACGTCGGGCTGGGCTCCACATTATGGTGATGATCGTGGATGGAGTTGCCACCTCGTCCCTTTAAAACAGAGCACATATTAATTACACAGGTTCTAAAGCTAATTTAATGCAAATAAGGCACTACTTTAGTTTAATTATGGCCTTGATCTGCCACAGAACCTGTGTAATTGGTGGGTGTTCAGGGATGAGGTGGTAACCCTAATCATGGAGCTATTTTACAGACTGAGGGGGGGAAGCTGACCAGCACAGTGAGGGGTGGCTTCAGCAGATGCTGGGGCTGCTTCTCCCGCAGGGTTGGGGCGAGGTGCAGGCATCGTGGGGGGGGGGGGATCAAAATTGAGCGCACAGGTCGTGGCCCTCAGATAGGTGCTCGGTGGGCCCCTCCTCAGGGGCTTTGCGGTGGGTGCGAGTCCCTCGGGCCCACGCCAGGCCCCCCCCCCCAAGCAGGCTGCTTTTACTGCAGCAGGGGGCCTGGGGAAGAACCGTCGGAAGGGGCAGAGTAGGGGGTGGCCGGCCTTCAGGCTCCGGTGGGGGGGTTGGGCCCGTCCGGCGTGGGGATCATGCGTCTGCGGCCTCCATCTCTGTTGGGGTTCCACTGGGGAGGTGAATTCTATGTGGATCGGTGCCTGCCGTTTGGCTGCTCCATCTCAGGTGCATTCTTCGAACACTTTAGTTCATTCTGGGAATGAGTGGTTTGGTAGGTGGCCGGGGTTCACAGCGTGATACATTACTGGGACGACTTCTTTTGCGTTGGTGCGGTTTCTGCTCATACCTGCGCGATGCTTTTGGCCATGCTCGAGCAAATTGTGGAACAGTTTGGAGTCCCTTTGGCGCCCGAGAAGACTGAGGGTCCTCGGTCGGTCATCCAATTCTTGGGGATTGTCATCGACTCGGAAGCTATGGAGGGTCCTTTGCCGCTAGACAAATGGGAGGGCCTTAAGGGGGGAGATTAGGGAGTTGCTAGGGTTTGCGGAAGGTGCAACTTAGAGTTCTTCAGTCTCTACTGGGGAAACTTCACGTGTGTATCCTACTGAGGGGAAGTGTGTTCTGCCGACAGCTGTCGGCTAGCACAAGGGGGGTCCGTTCACCTAAGCATTATGTGCTGTTGGTTAGGGACCACCGGGAGGATCTAGTGGTGTGGAATTCATTGTTTGGAGTCCTTCAACGGTAGGGCGTTGTGTCTGGCCCAGTTGGCAATTTTGACATGGACCTGTACACAGATGCAGCCGGGGGATTGGGATTTGTTGCGTTCTTTCAGAGCAAGTAGAGCGCGGGCCCTTGGCCTCTGTCGTGGCTGGCTGCGTTTTTTTGCGAAGAATGGGTGCTACCGGAGCTGTTTCCGGTAGTGCTGGCGGAGGAGTTGTGGGGTACTCCTTCCGGGAGCTGAGGCTCAGTTCCATGGAGACAATTTAGGTGTGGTACAAGTCATCAATAGGGTTATGGCGTCTTCACCTCCGGTTATTTGGGAGTTGGTCAGCCCTTCCAAAAAGGTGCAGGAGGGCATGAGGGTGGCGGAGGTGGTTGTGGTCACAAGAGGGGGTGACCCTGTTCTTAAGGAGATCCAAAAAAAAAAAATGATCAGATGGAACGGGGAAAGTCGGTGCAGGTGTTCCCTCTGCCTGATTTGCCGTTGTGTCAGGGCGGTGCGGGAGTTCTTGGAAGAGCGCCCGAAGGTGGGTGGTTCCTTTTTGTTGCATGACGATGGGGGCTCCTTTGTCGCGTTAGCAATTCATAGCATAGCGGAGGTGGGACCCGTCGGTCGACAGCTGGGGGTTCAAGACAGGTGGCATGTGTACGATGGCTAGGGTTCACTGGGAATGGAGCAGGATGGTTCCGTGAGTGCACCGGTTTGTACACTTAGACCAGACACCTGATGTGATGGCTCTTCAAGTGGGGGGCAATGATTTAGGGGTTTTTAGTCGATGTTGGATGTCACGGGGGACATGGAGTTTGATTTCCTGTGCATCTACATGCTGTTCCCTGACACGAGTGTAGTTTGGTTGTACATGGTGGCAAGGACATCATGGAGGATGGCAAGGTCAGTGGAGGGAGTGAACAGAGCACGGAGTAGGATTAACGGAGATGTGGGGAGGTTTGTGATCAGGAAAAGGTGGTTGGGTGGTCAGGCACCCGGAATTGGAGGTGGAGACATGGAGATACCTGCGGGGTGATGGAGTTCACCTTTACGGAGGTGGGCATCGACAGGTGTGTGTTTGGCCTGCAGGAGGGGGTACAGCGAGCTGTGAGGGTGTGGAGGTGCGCCCCAAAGGTAAGGTGTTACCTTTGGTTGCTGGTGGATGGTGTTGGACTTTGCAGGAGAAGAAATACCTCATATAAGTATGTCAGTACCTATCGGTGGTATGGGTGCTGAAGGGGTGTTATGTTTTCCAGTCACCTAAGGTGTGGCTGGAATGTTGGTTAATGTTGGTCAGTGGTCGTCTCTGAGCCAGCTTGTCGGCTTGAGGCCTATGACCAGAGGCTAGGTATCGCAGTGCCAAAATTTTATAAAGTGTTAAAAAAAGGTTACAAGAGTGTTTTTGGTGGTACCTGCAAAGTCCAGCGCTAGTTATAGATAGAATTTTTTTTAGGAAATGTGATTGTTTATATGTTATTTAAAAGTTAATATTTAAAGTTAATTTAAAATAAAGGAGGCTGCTACAGCCAGTTTTTACTCCAAGTTAACGGTGTGGTCTCATTATTTATTAAAGTTATAAGAATGGAGTATAAGTTGTGGGGTCTTAGCAGCAATGGGTATATTCTGGGATACCATAGTCATGGAATACTGGGGATTTTCTCACTTTCATTTAGAGCCCTGTACTCTCAACCCCAAACCAAAATTAAATTACACAGACACTTCTCCCAGCCTATTAAAATATCTTGGAGCACTAGTCAAGGATGGCCACTAGTGCCTATGATCTTTGCTATGGAAACTATTGAAACTCCAGTGGTAGTGATTAGAGATAATCTTAATATTAAAAGAGTGTCTTGTGGGAGTCATAAATATGTTTTTTTTGCAGATGATCTGGTGCCTCTCCACAAATGTGACTGTTCCTCCAACTTTTCTTTTCTCTCTCACCTTTGGGAATACTTTTTATGAAAAGTATAACTACCCCCATACGAAAAAAAAAAAAAAATAGAACATTATTTTCAAAGGTGGTTATTGTATGATCTATTCTGGATGGGTAGGATTAATATGGTTATACTGACAACAAGTTATGGGGGGAAACTATACTCCCCTGATAATCAAGGATGGAGATTGTACATTTATAACCACTGACATTATGAACTAGGGATGAGCTTCGTATTCAAGTCGAACTCACGTTTGACTCAAACATCGTATGTTCGATCGTTCACCAAATTAAGAACGTTTTGGGCTGTTCGTGGCAAATTTGAGTGGCGTGTCACGAACTTTAATTCACTGCGGCATAGTAGTGCATTGCTGGCTGATGATTGGCCAAGCATGCACTATGATCCGCATGCTTGGCCAATCACAGCACGCAAAAAACAGAGAGCCATAATTGGCCAAAGCCAGGGTGGCTTTGGCCAATTATGGCTCAAATTATATACGCCCCACACTATATAATGCTGCCTGGAAGTCAGCCTTGTGTAGTGTGCTGGTGGTTTACAGAGAGAGATAGAGAGAGAGAGAGAGAGAGAGAGAGAGAGAGAGAGAGAGAGAGAGTGTCATTTAGTGGATTACATAATCCTGGTGTACTCAATCAATCAGAAGAGGTGTTGATGTTACAGGTTTTCATACTTTACAGAGGAAGGCCTCTCTGGGGACAAATTACCGTGTACATTTTTGTTTTCATATAAACCCATACTTTAAAGTGACCCTTTCCTTTACTAATGCAGGACAGGGGAAAGAAAACTGTGTTCTACATACTGATTAGCTGGAGCTTATACGGGACTATGAACTCTTCATCTCCCATGTTTTTTTTAAAACTGGGCAATTCATGAGGCACCAGAATTGTCAAATTGCGGTGCACAAGGCTGGTCTATTTTCCTTTGTCTCTGCAGTCTATAGGCACATGCTTAAAGAGGCAACATTTTTCTGTATAAATATTTTACTCCAGGTTAAAGGAGTTGTAAAGGTAAAGGTAAATATTTTTTCCCCCTAAATAGTTTCCTTTACCTTAGTGCAGTCCTGCTTCACTTACCTCATCCTTCGATTTTGCTTTTAACCACTTGATTACCGGGCCTATTTTGGCACTTCTCTCCTTCATGTAAAAATCACAATGGTTTTGCTAGAAAATTAATCAGAACCCCCAAACATTATGGGCCAGATTCAGCAAGACTTGCACTGGAGTAATTCGATATGCACCGCGTAACTGTGAATATGCGCCGTCGTTTCTATGTGGCCGTACCCACCAAACTAGATGCGTCCGAAAACGGGCCATTTCCGATCGGCTTAACTTTCCGGCGCCAGAGTCCCGTCAGCGCATAATTTCGTTTGGCGCATCAGTCGCGCCTATTGATTTCCCCTGCAAATATGCAAATGAGGGAGATTTCCCGATTCGCGAACGGATTAGCACCATACGCTGGCTACATGCGCCGCGCGTATCTCGTCCGTCCGGCGCAAAGTTATTTCTACAAAAGGCTGCTTTATCTTTACTCCAGACGGTCACAGGTCAGCAGGAGAGCAGCTACAGCAGCGTTACCGACGATAAGAGCTAGCTGAACAACCACACTTGCAAGGACAACACCTCTGTGTGCCAACATGCCAGGGTCAATCGTGGTCCTAGCACTACTGATGGGTCCCCCGGAACGAAGGAGGCGGGCACGTGAGAGGATATATCGCACGCGCATGAACCTCTTTGGCATGGGGGATGAGGAGGTGTATCGCCTCTTCAGATTCAGCCCAGATGCAATACTTGAACTAACCACAACCCTGCAGAGTGACATCACCAGCAAGACACACCGCTCACAAGCAGTGCAGCCACTGGTGAAGGTCCTGGCAACACTCCATTTCCTAGCAAGTGGATCATTCCAGCGTACAAGTGGAGTGGTGGCTGGGATGTCACAGTCCTCCGTGAGCAGATGTGTGCACCAGGTTGTCCCTGCAATCCTCAGACGCATGTCCCACCACATCATCAGACCCACCACTGAGGACCTGCGGCTGAAGGCAATGACAGATTTCTACAACATTGCCAGATTCCCATGCACTGTGGGGGCCATTGATTGCACACATGTGGCACTCCAGCCCCCCAGTGCCACAGAGCACATATACCGCAATCGGAAGCATTGGCACTCCATCAACGTACAGGTGATAGCCGATGCCCAACGCCTCATATGGCACGTCCGTGCCAAACCCCCCGGGTCCAGCCATGACAGCTTCATATACAATCAGAGCCCCATCCCAGCAGAATTCAAACAGAACATGTATGGGGACAGCTGGCTGGTTGGTGAGTGACATGGGAGTCAGGCATGACTATCCCCTCCCGTGATGCACATCAAAAGTGGCACATGCATGACTAACATCCTCCTGTCTTTTACCTTACAGGTGACTCTGCATATGCACTGGGACCCCATCTCATGACTCCTTTCCGGAACCCCCAAACCAGAGGAGAGAGAAAATACAATGAAGCACACATCAAAACCCGTGCAGTGGTGGAGCAAACATTCGGGCTCCTGAAGTCCCGTTTCCGCTGCCTGGATAAGTCCGGGGGGACCCTATTGTATTCCCCTACCTTTGTGTGTCAGATCATCGGTGCATGTTGCATTCTGCACAACTTTGCTATTAGAAAAGGCCTGTAGATTGAAATGCGTGATGACCTGACCCCCGACCCACACAGTCCCCACCTGCCAGAGGACACCCAGTCTGCTGATGGAAGAGCAGTCAGGAGGGTCCTTGCCGTAGGCATCTTTGGACACTAAACCAAAACATTAATCACACAGACAATGCACGCGTGTACACCACTGATGACACTAGATCACACACACCACATGCACATCGCATTGGATTAGCCCAAGTCCAGCATGTAGGACTTGGGAGCAGCAACGCCAGCGTCAAGGCCCCAATGATGTCACTGTCCATTCATACACCTTTCACACGTCATTCATACAGCCGTGGGGTTAACTTCACCACCACGGCCGAGGGTGACACCCCTTACTGGCAGGAGTGCCACCCCCTCACATTCACACACCATTCACACTGCAACGTGTGCAGTATCAATAAAATAAAAATCTCATATCCTGAGTAAAAATCAAAATAAAATAAAAATCTCATATCCTGAGTAAAAATCAAAATAAAATAAAAATCTCATATCCTGAGTAAAAATCAAAATAAAATAAAAATCTCATATCCTGAGTAAAAATCAGACAAAAAAAATAAAAAAATCATCGGGGATGCCGGGGGCTCCTTCTTGCCGAACCTCTCTGGCTCCTCAGCTGCCTGGATGGAGTGGGTGGGGGTGGGGGGGCATCTGGAGGTGGCTGATCCCCGGGTGGGCCACTCCTGGCAGGTGTGGCCTGCATGCCCTCCAAGGCCATGGCTATCCGGCCGAGGTAATTGTTTGTCTGGCCCTGCATCCTCAGCTGCTGGGCCTGCATCCTGAGCTGCCGGGTCACTTGGTAGTGTTGGGCCCGCCGACTCAGCCTCCCCTGGTCCCGGATGGCAGCACTGTTTCCATGGATGGCAGCAGTGTTGGCCTGGACGGCTGCAGTGAGGTGCCTAATATCCCCCTGCACCTCCCCCAAACTGGTCACCACTGCAGCGCATTTGCAGCTGACATCCTGCACTGCTTTGCTTATCTGGTCAACGGAGCCCAGGCTGTCAGCCACTCTGTCCAAGTGCCCAACTATGTCCCCCATTTGTTGGGTCTGTCTGGCGTGATCCCTCGCCAACTGGCCCTGGACAAGATCCGACACCCCCCTGGTCTTCTGGGTCGCCTTCCTGGGGCCAGAAGATGGTTGTCTCCGGGGGGATGGAGTCGCCCTTGAGGGGCTTCCAAGGATGGGGGAAGGGATGACAGACGGCCCAGGAGAAGGGGAGGAGACCTCCAACACTAAGGAAAAGTCCTGCTCTGCCACAGCAGGATCCTCCACAACCACCTCGGCAGGTGTGGTGTGGCCACTCTCCTCCTCCACCTCTTCACCACCCAGGGGCTCGTGCACAGGATGGCGTGGGGGGGATGGGGTGGACTGGCCGCCGACAGATGATGGCCCAGCTCCGTCATCTGTGATGACACAAAGCAGACACATGTTGGTGGTCCCACACACTTGGCACATGTACCCTCCCCCCCCCAAATGCAACACATCAAATAGGGGATAAAAAACACTTACCTGTCCTGGAGCCTTCCTCCACGGAGTCATAGCCAGGGACCCCCTCCACCTGCTCCCTCTCCAGGCAGCGAGAGACCACCTCCTCCTCCGTGGTCAGGGTGACCGGACATGGGGGACCACCACCTGTGCCCCTCTCATGCCTCCTGATGGTGGCCACCTTGCCACGGACCTTGCGCCGCAGATCATTGATTTTTTTTTGGATGTCAGCAGCAGTCCGGGTGGAGTACCCCAAAATATTGACCCGGCCAGCAATGGTGTCCAGGATGCCCTGCTTCCTCTCCCGGCTGGTCTTACGGCTTTTTTTCCCATGGAGGAAATGATTAAATGTCTCCATAGCGGAGATGATCACAGACACCTCCTGGGCATTAAAGTTGAGGTTCCTCCTCTCTTTGGGGGTAGCGGGAGCAGCCATCACAGCACAAAAGTATCTTCCCTGGGGTGGGGGGAAACGGAAATACTTTTGCGCCGGAATGGCATTTCCGCCTGCGCTTTTAAGCGCCCAACGGAAGCCATTGCACTGACGTTTCCCGTGAAGTGGTGCCGACGGAAGTTGTGAGCATGCGCACAAGGGGGCGAGTGGAGCCGCACTCACTGCGCATGCTCCGTGGATGATGCGCTGAACGTAAGCCTCTGCGCTGGGCTCCGCCCATCATTTACATGTGATCACACCCACTTCCACTTGCGTCGGGTTACGCCAGCGCATTATCGTTACTCTGGCGCAAGTTTATGCGCAACTGCTATGTGAATAACAGTACTTGCGCTGAAAGGGTCGTCAGAGTAACGTAAATGAGAAGCGTTACTCCAGAGCAAAGATGCTCCCATCTACCTGAATCTGGCCCTATGTATTTTTCTTTAGCAGACACCCTAGGGAGTGTCAGAACCATTGACGTATCTCGGCATAGAGCCTACATATACCGTCAGAATGTTTATTCTGAACTTATAAAATATTATTGTATTTATGGAAATATGTAAATCTGTGCTTTGGGAGATATACACTTTTCCTACAATACAACATATCGAAATTCTTTTATCCGTGCTATTTTGAGGACGAGTAATACAAATGAATATTTAATATATATATTTATTAACTAAAGATATAGTGCAAAAATTAAAATCAGGTACAATTCGTATCAAAACAAATAAATGATATGCTTCTACAATAGAGATAAATGACGCTTAAATGTTCAGATGATATTTACATTATATGACAAGGTATATTCCTAGCTCTTATTTAAATCATCCTGGCGTAACTTGAAACCTTTTAGTTATTAATTGACATAACCTTGACATTGCATTATTTCTTCTCAATATCAAACAGATCTCTTGCTACTACTTCTTATATATGTGTACATAACAAATGTTATATGGTACACAAGCTTTTTGTTAAATTTGGTGAGGATCTATCTTCACATACGACATCACTCTCAAACCACAATAGTTGGCACTTAGCTTTTTAAAGACAAACGTAATTGTGCGTATGTCTCCTAATATTTGGAATATAATTATCTCGTACTGCAGTTAGACATAATTAACGCCCAAATTATATTTGCCAAGTATATTTAAATGGTCTTAGTGGAGTGTATGTGAAAAACCTCAGAATTACCAAAAAGGTAAATAATCAAAATTCAATCTTACCAGTAATTAAGAGTCCTGTTTGAGAAGGGAAAGCCTAATGAAGGATTCCTGTAAACTCCTTACATGTTTGGTCACTCTCTCCGCCTTCCGGCTTCCTTCAGAGATCAGAGCAGCTTCCAGCCATCAGCCCTGCAGAGATCAGACTTGCCATCTCTCGAGCTTCTCCCATCTATCCTCGACCTCCTATGATTGTCCTGTGCAATACTTTTATCTTCCCAAAGAAGTGGGTGTGTATTCCCCTATCACGTGACTGACTATGTCACATGATAATATGTTTTGGTGGGTGACCAACTTGAACCATGCTGATATTAACCTGTAGGGGGCAGTGGCGTTTAAAGAATAATTCCTAATTCTAGGGTTATTCAGAGTTAACCAGGATTTATGACCCCCTGTGACCTGAATCTTAGTATAGCATCATAAGTTGTTATATATGTCAAACAACATGACAACAAACCTAGACATTCCGGCGACCCCGAAATTTACGATTAAGATAAGGTGTACTGATCTACACACATGCCAAGTAAAGTTTCTTTAAACTAATGCTGGGATGTGATCAAAGCCATCTAATACTTTGAAATATTATAGGATCTTATACCTGGGATCCCAATAATGTCTATGTATTTACGAGTATATTATGTAAACTACTAATACACATATATTGTCATGGCATAATGAAGACACAATACTATTTAAGATATATAATTCCATTGGAATAGTGAATAAGCCCCTCTAGTCTCATAGTATAAAGACCACCATGTGTGTAGTGTCATGCTGTGCCAGGCCTTTCATTCTCTTATCTTATAAGTGTCAAACCCAAAGAGAAATGACCTGGAAGACGGCACAGATGGCATCCTTACAACCTAGAAGCAGTGTCTATTCATGCCTGAGAACCTATGTTTAAACTTTAACAGGTAAAGATGGTTGTGCTAAGTTCACCATATCCATGTATATGGAACATTATGAAATATATATTATGTGCGATCTTTATATGTATTCTTTTAACCCCAAATGTTCTGACAAATCCCCCCCACGTTCTTTCATATTCTGGCGAATAGCCAAAGACATATTAAGGACGTGTCCGAAGAAATATCAGTGGTTTAAAAGATATGGCCACACCATTATTTTTCTTTATACTTAAAAAAAATGTTCCTCTCTTCGTCCATATGATAAAGAATGTTCTTGTATGACTTGGACCTCCCTTCATGAGTTCAAGTCTTTATAAAAACAAAATGAACTGTTGCAATGGTGGTGTCACCCCCCCATTTCAAATGTAATAAAACAAAACTGGTAAACCAGCAATTGAAGAAACTCTTCAGTGAATCCGTTCTTGTAATGTTACGAGCTGTAAAGGGGATTCAATATCCCTTCTTTGAACGGATATTCTTGGATTCAAATGAACAAGGGATTTCTGCAACAAATCATTCTTTTCCACAACACGAATCCTGGAGCATCTTGCTTCATGACTCCTGATGAAGGATTCGATGTGGCGGCAGGTACCATCCGGAACTGGGCATCACGGATTTACTTCCTCCAGACGATCGCGGTGTCTTTTGGTGGTTAACTTCGCCTGTACCAATCAACGATCGGTCTGGATTGTGGTTTGGTGATGGTTCCCTCCGGAATGGGATGCCAAGGATTGACATCATCCATGCAATCGTTGCGTCTTTGGTAGATCACTTCACCTTTACCAATCAACGATCTGGTCCGGATTGTCAATCTTTTTCTATTAGAGTAAATATACAGTATGAGTACATATTCTTATTAATTAAGATTTATATTTTCTAACTATGCTATATCTATATATGATGTAGCGATTGGTTAACTATATTTTAATTAACTAAAAATCATCAACGATTTAATGATGATATTATTCTGCCATGAATGGCAGGATCAACACTAAGGCTGAAGTATATGGATTTGGAGATCTGTAAGTCAAGAGAGAAATATCACAATGTCATTTCATTACATTACATTCTCTTGATCCTTTTAAATCTCTTCCTATACGTTACCTTTCAGCATCCTTGGTTGGAAAATAGGATGACAGGCATACAATTTCATGTTTCATACCATACCCAAACATGTCCTCAATTCACTGATATTGGCAGATACTCTTGACCTCATCACAGTCTCCATTTTCTTCTTGTGCGAGACTTTGGCTGCAAACCGTAGGCCTCAGGAGATGAACCTTGGAGCGACACCATTGGTCTTCCTGAAATTAAATTTCAAACACCCACCTCCCTCAACTGGTTAAGAACATATCTGGATGCTGGGATACTCTTTTCAAACATTTTGTTATTCAACAAAAAAATCATCCACCTATGTTAAACTTTTTCTTGAAGGTACATCAGGCCTTGGCCTTGTGGAAAATAACAAACAGAAACAAAATCACATTTAAAACATGAATTTATCTGACCAAGTTACATTCTGTTTCAGTTGCACTATTTCTTACCACCATTAACTGCCAGCTTGTATGGGTCTTCAGGACTTACCTGAATGTTCCATCATCATGGGGCATCACTTAGTATGGTGAAGTAATTAGCGCTTTGTATTTTTATATCAAGCATTGGTCAATGTATGGCATAGCTTAGTTGTACATTTATACTCGTTTATGTCGCTGTCTGATCAGCATATAAACGCAATGACCATTTGGTTTAAGAATATCAAGTATAGGATTATCATAAGATCCGGTGCACTAATCTTACAAAGCTCCTCTCCATTAAATTCTTAATGGTCTCCACTAGCGAAATATAGCCAGCCAGGGAGAGACAACAATGTTTGATTTAAAACACAAGGTACCTTATCACTTGGATCAGATTGGATCCTAGCTATGTGGATATCTATTATACCACATCACAGGAATCTTTTCATAACATATTTTCTTGAACTCTATGAAAACTTTTCTTTCATGAGTGTGGTTTACAGAAATCTTTTCTGTGTACATCCTAACTGCGAAACCTTTTCATGCAGCAGGGTTCTTTTAAAAATCTTCGGCCTATGCATACATGGCCGGGTAATAATACAATTTGTATTAGTACCTGTCTGGATAATGAACTTTGTGGTACTAATATGTTTACTGCATCTGGCACTAACCAAGATTATATTAGGGCTTCATGTTCATTTATGAAACTACTTGGGTTTTATTTTCATCTGGACCACAGTGGTTACCAGATCTATGTGTATAATAAAGCAATGTAATATATCGTTGCCAACGTACACATGATATATTGGGTCATTGATTATCAGAAATAAACGACTGATTATTTATTTATTTCCTGAGGGGTGTGAATACTTAAATATTTATCTTAGGATTGATCAACTATTTTAATAATTTCTACTAATGTGATTATATTTCTGGCATAAATATGAACCTCATAAATATTCCCCAGGTCACTGACCTGTTAGGGAAAATACCATACAATCCCAGTAGGATTACGTGTAACTGCTAAGCTCAATAGAGTCAGCATACACTGTATGGATATGAGAATATCACCTTCCAAGCATGCCTCTCACTTATATTCCAGGGGACATACACTTTAGTATGATCCTCCCGTCTGACCCTCATTTTGGGGAAAAATGGAGATGCCTGTATGAAGGTGCCATCTAAATATGGATCTCACTCATGCTCACTGATTGTGAGAGAACTGAGAAGGTTCACATGTATGGCCTTGTCACTTGAGACCATATAACATTTTAATAAAATCACAATAGGATAAAAATACTTTTAAGGAGATCGATATCAATACGTAATCGATCATGGGCATATTAATTATACCCGCGGAAATATAAATTACTTCATTCCCTTTTAAGTTGAAATACAACTGGGCTTTTTATTTATTTTTTCAGGACAATGCTGAAATATTTACCAAGTCAGCTTAAAATAAATAATTTTAGCTGATGTAATTTTCAGAAAATATATTCTTGGGTTTATATTAAATATTTCTGAAATAAAATAATTGCTTGGATTTTTTTGAAATGTTTCTTCATATGGTATCCTGTTATTATAAAATACCTGTAAGGAAAACAATTTAAAACCAACAACAGTTTTTTTTTTTTTTTTTTTGTTTCATTTTGTCAGCTGGGTGTTTGTATAAGCAAGGAGCAATGCCCCCCCTGCTATCACACAGACATTCTTATAGATAAGCAGCCAGCTTCTATGAAGCCAGGTTTTGGCTGCGAGCACAATTCAGTCTGCTTTTTTTTTTTTTTTCACCCCCCCCAAGGAGGGTGTTAAAAACTGCTTTTAGAGAAAAGAAAAAAAAACTTTTAAACAGCTTTTGTTCATGTTTTTTTTTTTTCTCGGTCAATTGCAGACATTCAAATATTTGAACACCTCAGCAAGATTTCACTTAGTTTTAAAACTGGGTGTAACTTTTAATTGAGAGGAGCTTCAATTTTGTTCTTGCTCTTATTAAGCCATTATTCGAGCGGGCTTTTTTTTTTAATTTTTGAAGCTCCGGTTCTGTAGAACCGTAAAAAGGATGGTGTTCTGTTTAACCAACCCGATCCTTTTTTTTTTGGATAATAATCCCCGGCCATAATAAATGTTACTTTATTTGGCCAAGCCTTACCAAACAATTGGGAAAATTCATGGCTTTCAAAATCTTTCAAGCTGGGCTTTCTTGAGAACTTTTAAAAGTTCTGTGGTACTTTGATTGGGCTTAAGTTTAGAAGTACCCATGGTCCTTCTTGCAGCATCAGCTGATTTATAGGGACCAAGCTCTGTCTTCATTACCCATACTTCTTTGATAGAAGACATTACCTGATATTTTGCAAACTGTCTGTGATGCAGACCAATTTCATTCTCTGCATCAGCAGGACCGGCTGCACTAAAAATAACTTTAGTCTTTGTCATTTTTCAATATTGCATCTAACAATGGCAATACAAGTATTAATTTTTTTTTTTTTAAATCAAAAAATGTATTTAAAAAAAAAATTAAATATGAAAAAATATATATATAATTTTTCACAATTATATTACTCGTCTCAAACTTTGACAGATCCCGGACGAGCCCCCATCTATGTCAGAACCATTGACGTATCTCGGCATAGAGCCTACATATACCGTCAGAATGTTTATTCTGAACTTATAAAATATTATTGTATTTATGGAAATATGTAAATCTGTGCTTTGGGAGATATACACTTTTCCTACAATACAACATATCGAAATTCTTTTATCCGTGCTATTTTGAGGACGAGTAATACAAATGAATATTTAATATATATATTTATTAACTAAAGATATAGTGCAAAAATTAAAATCAGGTACAATTCGTATCAAAACAAATAAATGATATGCTTCTACAATAGAGATAAATGACGCTTAAATGTTCAGATGATATTTACATTATATGACAAGGTATATTCCTAGCTCTTATTTAAATCATCCTGGCGTAACTTGAAACCTTTTAGTTATTAATTGACATAACCTTGACATTGCATTATTTCTTCTCAATATCAAACAGATCTCTTGCTACTACTTCTTATATATGTGTACATAACAAATGTTATATGGTACACAAGCTTTTTGTTAAATTTGGTGAGGATCTATCTTCACATACGACATCACTCTCAAACCACAATAGTTGGCACTTAGCTTTTTAAAGACAAACGTAATTGTGCGTATGTCTCCTAATATTTGGAATATAATTATCTCGTACTGCAGTTAGACATAATTAACGCCCAAATTATATTTGCCAAGTATATTTAAATGGTCTTAGTGGAGTGTATGTGAAAAACCTCAGAATTACCAAAAAGGTAAATAATCAAAATTCAATCTTACCAGTAATTAAGAGTCCTGTTTGAGAAGGGAAAGCCTAATGAAGGATTCCTGTAAACTCCTTACATGTTTGGTCACTCTCTCCGCCTTCCGGCTTCCTTCAGAGATCAGAGCAGCTTCCAGCCATCAGCCCTGCAGAGATCAGACTTGCCATCTCTCGAGCTTCTCCCATCTATCCTCGACCTCCTATGATTGTCCTGTGCAATACTTTTATCTTCCCAAAGAAGTGGGTGTGTATTCCCCTATCACGTGACTGACTATGTCACATGATAATATGTTTTGGTGGGTGACCAACTTGAACCATGCTGATATTAACCTGTAGGGGGCAGTGGCGTTTAAAGAATAATTCCTAATTCTAGGGTTATTCAGAGTTAACCAGGATTTATGACCCCCTGTGACCTGAATCTTAGTATAGCATCATAAGTTGTTATATATGTCAAACAACATGACAACAAACCTAGACATTCCGGCGACCCCGAAATTTACGATTAAGATAAGGTGTACTGATCTACACACATGCCAAGTAAAGTTTCTTTAAACTAATGCTGGGATGTGATCAAAGCCATCTAATACTTTGAAATATTATAGGATCTTATACCTGGGATCCCAATAATGTCTATGTATTTACGAGTATATTATGTAAACTACTAATACACATATATTGTCATGGCATAATGAAGACACAATACTATTTAAGATATATAATTCCATTGGAATAGTGAATAAGCCCCTCTAGTCTCATAGTATAAAGACCACCATGTGTGTAGTGTCATGCTGTGCCAGGCCTTTCATTCTCTTATCTTATAAGTGTCAAACCCAAAGAGAAATGACCTGGAAGACGGCACAGATGGCATCCTTACAACCTAGAAGCAGTGTCTATTCATGCCTGAGAACCTATGTTTAAACTTTAACAGGTAAAGATGGTTGTGCTAAGTTCACCATATCCATGTATATGGAACATTATGAAATATATATTATGTGCGATCTTTATATGTATTCTTTTAACCCCAAATGTTCTGACAGGAGTAAAATAGTCATTGCAACTTTTTTTCTCCCACGGTATTTGCGCAATCATTTTTCAAATGCCTCTTTTTGGGAAAAATTTATTAAATTAAAATTTAAATTGAATAAAAAAATAACAAAAAACAGTAAAATTAGCCCAATTTTTTTGTATAATGTGAAAGATAATGTTACGCCAAGTAAATAGATATCTAACATGTCGCGCTTTAAAATTACGCACACTCATGGCATGGCGCCAAACTTCGGTACTTAAAAATCTCCATAGGCGACGCTTAATTTTTTTTTACAGGTTACTATTTGAGTTACAGAGGAGGTCTAATTCTAGAATTGTTGCACACGCTCTAATGCACGCGACAATACCTCACATGTGGGGTTTGAACGGCGTTTACATATGTGGGCGGGACTTACTTGAGTGTTCGCTTCTGAGCGCGAGCTACCGAGGGACAGGGGCGTTTTTATTTTGACACTTTTTTTACATTTTTTTATTAATCACTTTTATTCCTATTACAACGAATGTAAACATCCCTTGTAATAGAAATCGCTGTGGCAGGTCCTCTTTATGGAGAGATGTGGGGTCAATAAGACCCCACATCTCTCCTCCAGGCTTACAAGCATGAGATTGTGAAAAAAAATTCACCGCTTTCATGGCGAAAGCCACGATTGCGGCTTTGTTTACTTCCGGGTACCGGGCGTGCCGTCATAACATCGCGCCTGGACCTCTGACGGTCATAGAGATGACTGGTCACCAGTCATCTCTATACTTCTCAGCCAGCGCCGGCCGATTTGTTCTCCGGGCCCCCGATGGCACGGGAAAGCCCGGAGAAGCACCGGATGGCGGCGGGAGGGGAGGACATCCCCTACCACTGCCTATAAGAACGATCAAGCGGTGGAACTGTCGCTTTGATCATTCTTATAGTGCAGAGAATCAGTGGCTGAAGATGGTGATATCTGAATGATGCCTGTAGCTGGAGGCATCATTCAGATATCACTGCACAAAGTCGAGGACGTCCATGGACGTTCTTGGTTGTTAAGTGGTTAAATGTCCTTATTTCTTCTGAGAAATCCTCACTTCCTGTTCTTCTGTCTGTAACTACACACAGTAATGCAAGGCTTTCTCCCTGGTGTAGAGAAAGCCTCTTGAGGGGGGAGGGGGCGAGCAGGCAAGTCAGGACACTCTCTACTTTGCAGGTAGAGAAAAGAGCTGTGTGTTAGTGGGCGTCCTGACTCTCCTGCTGCCCCACTCAAGAGGCTTTCTCCACACCAGGGAGAAAGCCTAGCATTACTGTGTGTAATTACAGACAGAAGAACAGGAAGTGAGGATTTCTCAGAAGAAATAAGGACATTTAAAAGCAAAATCGATGGGTGAGGTAAGTGAAGGAGGACTGCACTAAGGTAAAGGAAGCTATTTAGGGAATTTTTTTTTTTACCTTTACAACCCTTTAAGACCAGAAAATCACCCTGTAGGCACCAAATATTGGGTGCCCATTGGGTCCAGTGATAAAAAAAAAAAGCCCTGCACATGGGCGAAGGAAAGGATCAATATAATACATAAGTTACATTTCTTTCTTCTCTAAAATAACCATGATTTATTTTTATTTTTTTCCAGCTGAAAAATACTTTTAGAAAGAAGATCCCAAAAGGAACAGAGGCAGCCAATGTTCTTGTTGGTGAAGTAGACTTTATGGAACAGCCTTTTGTTGCTTTTGTGCGGTTAAAAGAAGCAACTGTGATCAGCTCTTTAACGGAAGTGACTCTTCCTAGCAGGTATTATATTTCCAGATTATACTAGGTAAAAGTAAACTGTTGTTACAGTACTTACAATTATGCTACATCCAGGACTTCCGTGTCCTCTGGCATTTCCAAAATTCAAAGTACTTTCAGTACCTGCAGGATTTTAAATTTTCTAGGGTAAGGGCCGAAACTAAAGGGGGGCATGTGCCCTGGGTGCCACTTTGAGAGGGGCGCTGTCACTTTTAGGAGTAGTGAGCCGGCAAAGAGGAGGGAGCTCGAGGGCAGTGCAGTATGTGTGCTCTCTATTGAAATGGTTGCTGCAAATCTTCCTGGGAAGTTTGTGCATGCAGGAGGAAGGAGCAAGTGATATAAGCCCTTCCCTGGATGGGCTCGGATCTTCTTCTTCTAGAACCAGGAGTAAAGCAAAGCTCAGCCGATCCTTCCTCCTCCACATCAAAAGATAACAGTCGTCAGCCAAACTAAAAAGGACGGCTTGTCACTGATTGTAGGGCACTGTGTGTGTGCACTGGAGGATTGCTTCCTGTGCTATACACCAAATGTAGAGGCACAGACAGTCCCAGAAATCTCTCACTACACAGAACCGATCTTTGAGATGCAGCTGACAGTGGCAGAAGCAGCTGAAGCTGAACGATCACTTCTGTGTTACTACTACTGTACTGCCTAGGAGGGGGCGCCAGAGCTCTGCACACCTCCCCCCAGCTCCCGAAGAAGGACAGAAGTTCCCCATTCACACTTGCTCCTCCTTTCAGCTCCTGCTAAGCTGCAACAACAATGCTGGTTAAGTTAGGGGACACATTAACCACTTAAGGACAGAAAATTACTTAGAACCCCTAAACATTATATATATTTGTTTCTAACACCATAGAGAATAAAATGGTGGTTGTTGCAATACTTTTTGTCACGCTGCATTTGCGCAGTGGTCTTACAAGCGCACTTTTTTTTTAAAAAAAACAGAAAAACACCTTTTTGGATTAAAAAATAAGACAACAGTAAAGTTAGCCCAATTTTTCTTTAAATTGTGAAAGATATGCCTCGTTAATTGATACATAACATGTCACGCAAGTTGTGCCCGCTCGTGGAATAGCGACAAACTTTTACCCTTAAAAATCTCCATTGGCAACGTTTAAAAAATTCTACAGGTTGCATGTTTTGAGTTACAAACTCCTTTGTCTAGGACTAGAATTATTGCTCTCACTCTAACGATCGCGGCAATACCTCACATGTGTGGTTTGAATACTGTTTTCATATGCGGGCACTGCCCGTTTATGCTTTTTTTACCCCCCTTACCTTCTAGGACAGCTACCTGAGAGTTGATTGGCTTCGCCCTCTACAGGGAACACAAATCAGATACAATTTAAAAGGCCCTTCCCTTTCCCTGACCCTCAGTTTTTTTGTGTTTCCAGACCCTCCAGGAGCACCGACACGTTTTTTTGTTTTTCTAGGGTCTGGTAACTGTGGTTGGTGGACCCCCCTCATCCAGTACTGGTTGTGGCCAAGTCCTGGGTTTTTAGTCCCTGTACTTTCTTTTCAGAAGGGATATTAGGAGGTACTTGCTTACCTGGTGGTGAAAGTGGTGGCAACTTCCTTCTGTTTTTTCCCCCAGCTCTGCCTGTGTGAAAACCTTTTCCTCCTCATGATTTGCCGAGGTGTACCAAGATGGAGGACTTCCGGTGACGCGGCAAGATGGAGCCGAAACCGGAAGTCACTTGATGCACTTTCGGGCACCGTGTTTATAAGGAACACGGCGTGATACACTGAGGACATGCTGCCTGAGGGAACAGTCTGCTGAAACTCTGGACAGGCGCATTTTAGCAGGACGATAGCAGCCTATCTCTCCGGCTGATCTCCACTCGCCTTATGGAGCTTGAAAACATGTCTGAGGATAAAGCACCCCCTTGGATTGAACCAGCGGCAGCCTCCGGGTCTCTTACTGCCTCCGAGGTAAGCCCTTGTCTGTTCTACAGCAGGGGACCTTTTTTGTATTGACCTTCTTTGTTTATGGTTTTTGTTTCTGCTTTTTTTCTAGGACAAACCAGTGAAGAAGAAATGTGGTAACTGTAGGGCTAGACTTTCTGATAGTTATATAAAAAAAACTATTTTGTGAGGATTGTCTTCCATCCAGAGCTAGGTCAGAGACTGCCTCTTTAAGAGAGTTAATGTCTTCTATGAAGGAGGTTGTAGCCTCCTTCTGGTCTTTTAATGACAGAGTAGCAGGGCTGGAACCTTCCTCATCTAGTTCCATAGCTCAAGAGCCTTCAGCCTCAGCTAGACCCCTTCCTCTGTTAGTGTTCCAAGACCATTAATTCACACTATACTTCTGATCTGGAACAAGGTGAGAACCCAAGCTCTTCATCTGATGGGGATTTCGCATCAGAGGAAGAGGCTGGTAGCTCTAAGTATCTTTTTCCAGTGGAAGATATTGACAAACTTTTAAAGTCAATATATATCTCGGAACAGATTGAGATGCCACAGAAAATCCAATCTGTACAGGATAAAATGTATAGGGTTCTACAGGGGCGTAAATCGAGAACTTTTCCGGTGCACCAGTCACTTAGGGATATGATTCTTTCAGAGTGGAAGGAACCTGGGAGGAGGTTATTCCAGTCTAAAGTGCACAAAAGAAGATTTCCTTTCCAGTCTAAGTTCGAAGAAACTTTCTTTAAATGTCCTAGGCTGGATGCCCCTATGTCACAGGTATCCAAGAGGTCAGACCTGTCTTTTGAAGACTCGGGGGCCCTTAAAGAGCAAATGGACAGGAAGGCCGACTCCTTGCTGCGTAAGGCCTGGGATGCTTCAGCTTTCTCCTTGGGTCCAGCTGTAGCATCCACCTGTGTGGCTAGGAATTTGGACGTATGGGTTCAGCGTCTCACACCCCCAAAGAGGAGATTAGGGAGTCTCTCCCACTCATTGCCAAATCAGTTGCCTTCTTGGCTGATGCAGCTGCAGTCTCTGTGAAAGCTGCAGCTAGGTCTTCTGCTCTCATTAATTCAGCCAGATGGGCTATCTGGCTTAAATCTTGGGAGGGTGACCTTACCTCCAAAAACAAACTCTACGGCATTCCCTTTGAAAGCAAGCTCTTATTCGGTTCCTCCTTGGTGGAGGTCCTAGCTCGTTCCTCTGATAAGAGTAAATGGTTCCCTTCTCAAAAGAATAAGCCCAGAATAAAAAGCCTTTTTGCGGTTTCCAGAACAAGGTTAATTTTAAAACCCACAGGCGAAGAAAAAGTGGTCTTTTAACAAAGATAAGCAAAAAAGGGAGACTCTCTTTGCTCCTTCAGCCCCTTCCAAGAATCCCCAGTGACACCAGAATAGGGGTAGGGGGAAGGTTGTCCCATTTCATCAAAGAATGGGCAGAGATTTCTGACAATTTCTTTATTCTTTAGACATTGGAAAGGGGTTACAGGTTGGAATTCAAGAGTCTTTCCCCCAGAATTTTTTTCTTACCCATCTGCCGAGAGACCAAGAGAGACGGCAAGTTGTATCTAATTTCCGTGTGGGAAACAGAGGGGGTTATATCTCCTCTTCCGGAAAATATAAAATTCCAGGGATTTTAGTCCCACGCCTTTCTGGTTCAAAAAGCGCCGGCTTCTGTATGGTCATCAATTTAAGCATCCTGAACAAATTTTTTCTATACAGACGTTTCCGGATGGAAAACATTTATTCTGTAAGAAATCTATTGTGGTTAGAGGTCTTCGTGGTAACCCTGGATCTTCAGGACGCTTATTGTCATGTTCCAATCTGCCAAAACCACCGAAGGTTCCTCAGATTTGCGATTCTCATGGACAACGAGCCGAGTCATTGGCAGTTCAATGCCCTTCCTTTCAGTCTCTCGGCAGCACACAGAATTTTTACAAAAATAATGGCCGAAGGTGCGCTCCTCACTGGTAGGTAATTACCCTTTATTGTTACAACATCCCAATGGCTAATCCCAACTGCTTTTCGGTCTCGTCCCTGAATTGTAGGGGATTTAACACCCCTGAAAAACAGAGACAAATTGTGTTCCACTTTTATAAGCTTCGTACTCAAATTCTCCTCCTTCAGGAAACCCACTTCAGGTCCGACTCTGTCCCACAGCTCCCTCATAAACACTACCCTACCTGGTATCATAGTACAAACCCACTGGCTAAATCGAAAGGGGTTTCCATTGCATTCCATGCTTCTTTTACTCCAACTGTTTTAGACTCTTATGTAGACCCTGCTGGGAGGTTTATCTTTCTTAAATTGTCTTACAAGAATGTGATTTATACAGTTGTTAATGTATACTCTCCCAACCAGGACCAGCTTCAGTTCCTCTCCTCCGTGACCTCCCGCCTATGGAAGTTCGGTACGACAAACATGATCCTGGGCGGTGACTTCAATGTGGCCTTGGTTCCTCGTTTGGACATGTCAACCGGTAAGTCCTCACACTCCCTAGTTAGTCTGACCAAGCTACGCTCCATCCTCACAGACCTTTCCCTAGTAGATGTTTGGAGAGTCTTACACCCCACGGATAGGAACTACACATACTACTCCCCCGCACACTCTTCCTACAGCAGATTGGACTACATACTCATATCTCAATCCCTACTGGACCTCTCCCCTAATGCGTCTATCGGCCTCACGCTGTGGTCAGACCATGCCCCTATACACGTCACCTTGGGTAAGATTCCTTCATATAAGCCTAGGTCCTCCTGGAGACTTAATGACAATTTGCTCTCAGACTTGGCGTGTACTGACGACATTATTCAGGCCATTTCACACTTTGTCTCTGACCATACCCGAGACGACACGAACCAGCTTACTAAATGGGAGGCCCTCAAATGTGTCCTTAGGGGCAAGTTTATCCAACATGGGTCTAGGCTCAAAAAAGCTAGATCGGCAGACGTTACACGTCTTCTTGCCGCTATCGCATCCCTCGAGGACTCCCATAAGCGCTCGCCGTATACGGCCACATTGATTGATCTGGCCAACGCCAGGAGAGATCTCTTACAGATCTTCGCTGAACGCTCTTTGGTTGCTAGGGATAAGGGGTGCTTTGCGCATTATACCCAGGCAAACAAATGTGGTCGGCTGCTGTTAAATACCCTGCAACCACGCCTAACTAGGAAGCACATCCCCTTGATTATTTCTCCCAGCAAGAGCAAATTGCAGACTAATTCTGCTTTTGCGGAAGAGTTCCGCCAATACTATGCGGGCCTTTATGATCTCCCCCCTCAGGTGTCTACGTCTCCCTTGTGCCCTTTGGACTCTCCTGGTGACTTGTCCTCCTACATTGAAGACACAGCCCTCCCGACTGTCCCCACCTCCTCAGCTGAGGAATTAGAATCCCCCCTCACGGTGGAGGACTTCCTCCTCGCAATTAAGAAGCTCAAAAATGGCAAGAGTCCTGGCCCTGATGGGTTTACCCCACGTTTTTATAAAACATTTGCTCCTCAACTGGCCCCTCTCTTGGCGAAGGCTTTCAACGCCTTGGATGACGGTGCCTCCCCATCCTCTGCTCTCCTCTTAGCACAGATAGCAGTCCTCCCTAAGCCCGGTAAGGACCCTTCTCATGGCTCTAATTATAGGCCCATATCACTGTTGAACATTGACCTGAAACTTTTTGCTAAAATACTGGCGGACCATCTTTCCCCCCTACTGTCGGACGTCATTCATGGAGACCAGGTAGGTTTCATCCCTGGCCGTGAAGCCAGGGACAACACCACCAAAACTATACACCTCATAGCTTATGCCCAACGCCAGCGGGTCCCTGCTTGCCTTCTTTCCTGCGATGCCGAGAAGGCATTTGACAGGGTCAGCTGGCCATTCCTACAATCCACCCTCTCTCAAATAGGCGGGATCATACACGGGATCCATACTCCCTCTTCGCACTGTAAGCTCTCCCTGTATGCGGATGATCTACTCCTATATGTCACCCAACCCCACACTAGTATTCCCTCCATTTTAGCTGAGATTGACAGATTTGGTGGGCTAAGTAACTACAAACTAAATCTGTCCAAAACCGAAGCGCTTAACATATCCTTGCCGCTCCCTACCCTGGCTGCCCTCCAATCCCAGTTCTCCTTCCAATGGAAGGAGAAATCCATCTCTTACCTCGGGACTGCTGTCCCTCATCGACTGTCAGACATTTTTGCCCTAAACTACAGCCAGCTCCTGGCCAAGCTTAGACACCTCACGGAGGCCCGTATGGATCTGCCGGTGTCGTGGTTTGGTCGTATAAGCACGCTTAAAATGGATATACTACCCAAACTTTTATATCTCTTCCAGGCACTCCCGATATCCCTTCCCTCATCTTTTTTTTGTACGGTGCGCTCCATGGCCATTCAGTTCGTGTGGAGACGTAGTCGACCTAGGCTGAAACACAAACTCCTTTGCTATCCCGCCTTGAGGGGGGGAGCGGGTCTCCCTGATTTCGAACATTATCATGCGTCGGCGGTACTCTCCCGGATCCTGGAGTGGTTTCCCCACCCGCTGGGCAAAGTGGCATTATGTGTGGAGCAGGACATGTCCTCAGTGGACCTAAGGGCCCTGCTTTGGGGCCATGCTTTGTCCCATAGAACCTTGGTGGGGTTGTCCCCCCTTACTAAAGATGCTCTGGCAATCTGGTACCGCAGGAGGGAGGTGTATGCCCTCTCTACGGAACCGAGCCCCTTGACCCCTCTCTTTGATAACCTAGACCTGCCGGAGGGGGTGGGGTTGCACTCCTTGGCCGGCTATCTTAGACAGGACTGGCCTACGGCTCAACATTTCGTTCACGCCTCTGCGGGTTCTCTCGTGTTGACACCGGCCTCGGTTTCCTCGAAAGTGACTTGGCTCACGCACCATCACCTGACGGCTTACTGCAAGACATTACATGGGTCCAGACGGGTCCATAGACCACTGACAGGGTTCGAACAACTTTGCTCCTTTTCCTCCCCCCAAAGGCACACGCTCTCCTTGATCTACAAAATGGTACTGGGTCATACACATAGCGCCCCTCCTAAATATACGTTGGCTTGGTCAGAGGAGCTGGGGAGAGATGTCAGTGAGGCGGAGTGGCGTAAGGCCTTCTTTTTCACACATAAATCCTCCATATCGAGCTATGCGCAGGAAAAAAGTTATAAAGTCTTATCGCGATGGTATCGTGTCCCGACCACCCTCAGGGTCATGTTCCCCTCGTCCCCAGACTCCTGCTGGAGGTGCGACGCAGCTAAAGGGTACGTATAGTCACATTTGGTGGGAATGCGATCTGATACGCCCGTTTTGGTCCCAAATCTTCTTAATTTATTCAGACCTTTATGGCGAACCGTTCACCCCCTCCCCATTTGTAGCCCTTCTCTCCATCCTCCCGGAGAGACTAAGTTCCAGAAGAATTCCCTCCTAAAATTCTGTTTGAGTGCTGGGAGGCAGTTGATTTCTAGACATTGGAGGTCGTCCTCCCCTCCCCTTGATCACTGAATGGATAAACAAAATGAAAAACATTATGCTTATGGAGGAAATGCAGGCCAAATCTCTGGACAGGTATGCTCAATTTTCTTTTACTGGAGTGTATGGAGGCATTACTCCACTTCGGATAAACTTAAGGACAGGGTCGCTTTGGCAGCGCCCAATTGAAGGCCAAGAGCTTGCCTCTACTGCAAACTCAGGTGCTCCTATTGGGATAATTATTTTTCCCATTTTCTCAGGCGTTACTCGGGAGAGTCCGTCTGAGTCTGTAAGATACGCACCGCTCCCTGTACCCTGCCCCCAACCCTCTACCACTCCCTTCCCCTCTTCCCTTTCCCCATTACTCTTATTTTCTCCTCTCTGCCCTTAGCCCCCTTCTCTTTCTACTTCCTTCTTCTCATCCGCTTTTCTGGCCGCATCTTCGGCCTCATCATGGTTTTATTATTGCACGATCCGATTGCTACGTGGGACTTCTTGCTTGCACATTTCATTTTTGGCACTCAACACCTAACTGCATATTGTGATATCTTATACGAGTACCCTGGTTAATTGCCTTCACCGGATTACATGACTCTCCACGCTCCCCTAGGCCCTGGACGCAGATGGATCCCATAGGTGCGTCCGGGCTGGGGGGAGACCATTGAAGGCCAATATTGTACCCCGTATCTTGCCGCAATGTCCCCCTTATTGTTTTGTTTCTGTTTGCTATCTTCTAAGACAAGGATTGTTTCTGTTTTATGTGTTGTGAGATTGTGCCCGAGCCGCCCTTTGTCGGGCCCTCGGTCACACCATGGTATGTTCCTGTTTATACTGTCTGAAAAACTCAATCAACCTTTATTGAACCTAAAAATAATGGCCAAAGTCATGACCTTTTTTCGGTTGCAAAGTGTATCGATTGTCCCATATCTGGTTGATTTTCTGATCTTTGCCCGAGACAGAGAGTCCCTTATCCAGGATCTGCAGTTGGTTTTGCGGACCTTTCAGAAACTGGGGTGGAAAGTCAACCAACAGAAGTCTTGTCTGGTGCCCTCCCAGAGCATACTTTTCCTGGGTTATCTAATAGACTGTTGCCCAAAAGATTTTTCTTTCTGAGGAGAACATTTTGAAACTTCTTCTCTCTGTGCAGGCCTTCAAATTCCCCCCGCAAACCTCTCTTCGGCATATCATGCAGTTAATGGGGTTAATGACTGCAGCCATCCCAGGGGGGCCCTGGGCCCAATTACACTCCAGACCCCTTCAGGCATTTCTTTTACTCTATTGGGATCACAGGAAGTGTTCTCTAGATCAACTGGTGCAGCTGCCAAGAGAGGATTTTCTCAATCTCTCCTGGTGGGAGCAGCGGGAACACCTGCAGGGAGGGAAGAACTGGGCGCAACATGCTCCAGTAAAAGTTACTAAAGCCGCCAGTCTGTGGGGCTGGGGTGCGCACTCTCAGGGCTGGAAGAGGAGGCAGGCCACTCCTCAAATTTCAGAGAACTACTAGCTGTCGCGTAAGCGCTCTTGGTTCGGCAAGAGAGGGTCTATTCAAGAGACCTATTAGTTTTATCAGACAATGCCACAATGGTGGCTTACCTGAACAAGCAAGGGGGGCACTCGTTCGGAGTCACTTCTGACACTAACACAGCAGATTCTGTCCTGGGCAGAGATTAATGTCACTTCAGTCAGGGCAGTCCACATGAGGGGATCAGAGAATATGCTGGCGGACTATCTGAGCAGAGTGAGCGTCAATTCCAGCTGTTTGGAGCTGCATCAAGGCATGTTCCAGGAGATTGTGCTAAGATGGGGTCTTCCTGCAGTGGATCTTTTTGCCTCAAAGCTTAACAGAAAACTGCCGGAGTCCTTCTCACTGGAGAGAGACAGGGTCCTTAGGGACAGATGCTCTCTCCTTCCCGTGAGATTTTGCACTGGCCTATGCCTTTTCTCCCTTTCCCCTCTTACCTCTGGTAGTTCGGAAAATTATTCAGGATCGGGCAGAAGTGGTGGCCCAGGAGGAGTTGGTTTTCCTCTCTGAAGGCCCTCTCTGTGGATTTTACCTGGCCCCTACCAGATCGGGGACCAGTGTTGCATCCAACCCCTCAGACCTTAAATTTGACGGCCTGGAGGCTGAGTGGCTCATCTTACAGTTTTAGGGGGTGTTCATAGAAGGTTATTCCATCTATCCTGGACAGCCGCAAGTTTATCACAAGGAGAATCTATGGGAAAGTTTGGAAAACTTTTATTTCCTGGCAAAGGAAATCCGGTTTAGATTCTTTTTCCAATCCCTATATTTTGGACTTTTTGCACAAGGGAGTAGAGAAAGGACTATCTGTCAGCACCCTTAGGGTTCAGGTTACGGCCCTGTCTTTGTTTTCAGACAAGAAACTAGCGGAAGATCCGTTAGTCAGGAGGTTCCTTTCAGCCAGATCTAGACATGCTTAAAGATTTCCTTCCTTTTGGCTATTATGTCAGGGAGAATGATTTTTGATCTGCAGTCCCTTTTCTGTAAAGACCCCTTCCTGAGGACTCTAGAGGACAGGTTAGTGATTAGGTCTGATTGTTTCTATTTTCACATAGTATCTTCAAACTTTCATAGGTCCCAGTAGGTAGTCCTGCCTAGTTTCTGTACCTCTCCCAAGAATGCGGAGGAGGAAAGATTTAGCCTTTTAGTTGTAAAGATATGTCTTCTGTTTTACCTAGAGAAATCCAATGGTTTTAGGAGTTTCCCCCAGCTGTTGGTGTTATTCAGTGGCCCCAAGAAGGGGTCCAATGCATCTAAAGGCTCTATTGCTAGATGGATTAGGGAAGCTATTTGTGAAGCATACAAAGTGTCAGGTCGCATCCCTCCTTCTAGAATAAGGGCTCATTCAACAAGATCCATGGCCACATCATGGGCAGAAAGAGCGGGGGCATCATGGGCAGAAATTTCTAAAGCTGCTGTCTGGTCCTCCTCTCATACATTTGTAAAATATTATAGAGTTCAGATAATTTCCAGCCAGGACATCTCCTGTGGTAGGAAAGTGCTTCAGTCCCTCCCTAAGGTATAGAATCTTGCTTATCCTCTTAAGTAGCCGTCCTGGAAGGTGAGGGGGAAAAACCCCCGTTAGACTTACTGGTAACAGTATTTCCAGGAACCTTCCAGGACAGCGTCTATGGGCCAGATTCACGAACACTTGCGCTGGAGTATTTGGATATGCGCCGCGTAACTGTGATGATGCGCCGTCGTTTCTATGTGCCCGTACCCACCAAACTAGATGCGCCCAATAACGGGTCATTTGCGACCGGCGGAACGTTCCGACGCCAGAGTATCGTCAGCGCTTATTTTCGCTGGGCGCATCAGTCGCGCCCATTGATTTCCCCTGCAAATATGCAAATGAGGGAGATTTCCCAATTCACGAACGGATTAGCACCATACGCTGGCTACATGCGCCGCGCGTATCTGGTCCGTCCGGCGCAAAGTTATTTCTACAAAAGGCTGCTTTATCTTTACTCCAGACGGTCACAGGTCAGCAGGAGAGCAGCTACAGCAGCGTTACCGACGATAGGAGCTAGCTGAGCACCCCCACTTGCAAGGACAACACCTCTGTGTGCCAACATGCCAGGGGCAATTGTGGTCCTAGAACTACTGATGGGTCCCCCGGAACCAAGAAGGCGGCCACGTGAGAGGATATACCGCACTCGTATGAACCTCTTTGGCATGGGGGAGGAGGAGGTGTATCGCCTCTTCAGATTCAGCCCTGATACAATACTTGAACTAACCACAACCCTGCAGGATGACATCACCAGCAAGACATACCGCTCACAAGCAGTGCAGCCACTGGTGAAGGTCCTGGCAACACTTCATTTCCTTGCCAGTGGATCATTCCAGCGTACAAGTGGAGTGGTGGCTGGGATGTCACAATCCTCCATAAGCAGATGTGTGCACCAGGTTGTCCCTGCAATCCTCAGACGCATGTCCAACCAGTTCATCAGACCCACCACTGAGGAGCTGCGGCAGAAGGCAATGACAGATTTCTACAACATTGCCAGATTCCCACGCACTGTGGGGGCCATTGATTGCACACATGTGGCCCTACAGCCCCCCAGTGCCACAGAGCACATATACCGCAATCGGAAGCATTGGCATTCCATCAACGTACAGGTGATAGCCGATGCCCAACGCCTCATATGGCACGTCCGTGCCAAACACCCCGGGTCCAGCCATGACAGCTACATATACAATCAGAGCCCCATCCCAGCAGAATTTAACCAGAACATGTATGGGGACAGCTGGCTGATTGGTGAGTGACATGGGAGTCAGGCATGACTATCCCCTCCCGTGATGCACAACAGAAATCGCACATGCATGACTAACATTCTCCTGTCTTTTACCTTACAGGTGACTCTGCATATGCACTGGGACCCCATCTAATGACTCCTTTCCGGAACCCCCAAACCAGAGGAGAGAGAAAATACAATGAAGCACACATCAAAACCCGTGCAGTGGTGGAGCAAACATTCGGGCTCTTGAAGTCCCGTTTCCGATGCCTGGATTAGTCTGGGGGGACCCTATTGTATTCCCCTACCTTCGTGTGTCAGATCATCGCTGCATGTTGCATTCTGCATAACTTTGCTATGAAAAAAGGCCTGCATATTGACATACGTGATGACCTGACCCCCGACCCACACAGTCCCCACCTACCAGAGGACACCCAGTCTGCTGTTGGAAGAGCAGTCAGGAGGGTCCTCGCCGTAGGCATCTTTGGACACTAACCCAAAACATTAATCACACAGACAGTGCACGCGTGTACACCACTGGATCACACACACCACATGCACATCGCATTGGATTAGCCCAAGTCCAGCATGTAGGAGTTGGGAGCAGTAACGCCAGCGTCAAGGCCCCAATGATGTCACTGTCCATTCACACACCTTTCACACGTCATTCATACAGCCGTGGGGTTAACTTCACCACCACGGCCGAGGGTGACACCCCTTACTTTCAGGAGTGCCACCCTCTCACATTCACACACCATTCACACTGTCCCCTGCACTCCTGACCGTGTGCAGTACAAAAATAAATTAATAATATCATATCCTGATAAATAAAATAAACAAAATCTCATAACCTGAGCAAAAGAAAAAATAAACTCATGACCTGAGTATGTCCAAATCAAAAATATAAAACAAAAAAAAAAAAAGGCCTCATCGGGGATGCCGGGGGCTTCTTCTGGGGGCCCCTCTCTGGCTCCGCAGCTGCCTGGATGGAGTGGGTGGGGGTGGGGGAGCATCTGCAGGTGGCTGATCCCCAGGTGGGCCACTCCTGGCAGGTGTGGCCTGCGTGCCCTCCAAGGCCCTGGCTATCCGTCCAAGGTAGGAGTTGGTCTGGGCCTGCATCCGGAGCTGACGGGTGACCTGGTAGTGCTGGGCCCGCCGACTCAGCCTCCCCTGGTCCCGGATGGCAGCACTGTTGGCCTGGACGGCTGCAGTAAGGTGCTGGATATCCCCCTGCACCTCCCCCAAAGTGGTGACCACTGCAGCGCAGTTGCAGCTGACATCCTGCACTGCGTTGCTGAGGTTGGCAACGGAGCCCAGGCTGTCAGACACTTTCTCCAAGTGCACCGCTATGGCCCCCATCTTTTCCGTCTGCCTGGCGTGATCCCTCGCCAACTGGTCCTGTATACCATCAGACACCCCCCTGGTCTTCTGGGTCGCCTTCCTGGGGCCAGAAGATGGATGTCCTCGGGTGGAAGGAGTCGCCCTTGAGGGGCTTCCAAGGATGGGGGAGGGGACGACAGACGGCCCAGGAGAAGGGGAGGAGACAGACAACACTAATGAAAAGTCCTGCTCTGCCACAGCAGGATCCTCCACAACCACCTCGGCAGGTGTGGTGTGGCCACTCTCCTCCTCCACAACCTCTTCATCACCCAGTGGCTCAGGCACACGATGGCGTGGGGGGGATGGGGTGGAATGCACGCTGACAGATGATGGCCCAGCTCCGTCATCTGTGGATGACACAAAGCAGACACATGTTGGTGGTCCCACACACTTGGCACATGTACCCTCCCCCCCCAAATGCAAAACAACAAATAGGGGATTATAAAACACTTACCTGTCCTTGTGCCTTCCTCCACGGAGTCATAGCCTGCGACCCCCTCCACCTGCTCCCTCTCCAGGCAGCGAGCAACCACCTCCTCCTCTGCGGTTAGGGTGACAGGACATGGGGGACCATCACCTGTGCCCCTCTCATACCTCCTGATGGAGGCCACCTTGTCCCTCACCTTGCGCCGCAGGTCATTAATTTTTTTTTGTATGTCCCCAGCAGTCCGGGTGGAGTAGCCCAGGACATTGACCCTGGCAGCAATCGACTCCAGGATGCCCTGCTTCCTCTCCCGGCTGGTCTTCCGGCTTTTTTTGCCATGGAGAAATTCATTATCCGTCTCCATTGCCGAAATGATCACTGAGACCTCCTGGGCATTAAAATTCAGGTTCCTCCTCTCTCTGGGGGTAGCGGGAGCAGCCATCACAGCACAAAAGTATCTTCCCTGGGGTGGGGGGAAGCGGAACTACTTTTGTGCCGGAATGGCGTTTCCGCCAGCGCTTTTAAGCGACCATGCGGAACGCATTGCGCTGACGTTTCCCAGGAAGTGGTGCCGACGGAAGTTGTGAGCATGCGCACAAGGGGGGCGAGTGGAGCCGCACTCACTACGCATGCTCCGTGGATGATGCGCTGAACGTAAGCCTCTGCGCTGGGCTCCGCCCATCATTTACATATGATCACACCCACTTCCACTTGCGTCGGGTTACGCCAGCGCATTATCGTTACTCTGGCGCAAGTTTACGCGCAACTGCTATGTGAATTACAGGACTTGCGCTGAAAGGGTCTTCAGAGTAACGTAAATGAGAAGCGTTACTCCAGAGGAAAGATACTCTCATCTACCTGAATCTGGCCCATTGTTTCCATAATGACCAGGCTCAAAAATACCAACCCAAGAAGCACCAAAACCAAAATAATCTGTCTAAATGTGTATAATTAAAACAGGGGTTTAGTTGCAGTTATTTGCAAATACCTGGTAAGCTGCAGGCCAAGCGTCAAGGCACCCTGTGTAGCTGCAGTCCTAACTCTGATTTTAAAGCCTCCAAAAGAGGAGGCCAGGTGTGCTAATCAATAGACAGGGAGCAGATGGCAACTTAGACCTGCCCCTAAAGTTGGTCTGGTAAATGAGAGCACTGGAAAGACAAAAAAACAGGGGTGAAACCAAAACATGCCTGCCAAACCAAAATACCACCAGAATAGATGCGGACCACATCAAACTGGGTCAGCTAGTCAAAAAATTACAATGCATAAATTAACTGTTGGTGGTAGATCTGTGGATGCACTCCACAGATCTACCAGTTAGGACTGCAGCTACACAGGATGCCTTGATGCTTGGCCTGCAGCTTACCAGGTATTTGCAAATAACTGCAACTAAACCCCTGTTTTAATTACACACATTTAGACAGATTATTTTGGTTTTAGTGCTTCTTGGGTTGGTATTTTTGAGCCTGGTCATTATGGAAACAATTTTTATAATTTCCAATATATACTTTATGGCATTTTGCTAATCGCATCTCATTTAAAGTCCCAACCTTCCATTTTTT
The DNA here is from genome assembly GCA_029574335.1 of Rana kukunoris. Classification (NCBI taxonomy): domain Eukaryota; kingdom Metazoa; phylum Chordata; class Amphibia; order Anura; family Ranidae; genus Rana; species Rana kukunoris. Next base: position 348,479,902 of record CM056051.1, read on the forward strand.
ACAACCTTACAGGGATGGAGGCCTGTGGTGGTGCATACCACATGCCTCAATACAAAGTCCCAACCCTATTTCATTTTTCTATATTCCCACCCTATTCTACTTTTCACCAGTCGACCTTGTTCACCTGGTGGTTATTTTATATGTTTCTATTTTTTTCCTCTGTCGAGTGTACTTTTGGTTGAGGTTTACTTGATCTTCTAAACAACTAATGGTCAGAGGAAAGGGAGGGGCATTTTAAATTGTATCTGATTTGTGTTAACTGTAGAGGGCGGAGCCAATTATCTCTCAAGTAGCTGTTCTGGAAGGTTCCTGAAAATACAGTTACCGGTAAGTCTAACAGGGTTTTTTTTATTATTATTATTATTTATTTTACTTAAACAAAAACAAAAAATGTACACTGTTTTAAGAAAGAAAAAAAAATTGTTCACTTCTATTCATATTACAAGGAATGTAACATCCCTTTTAACAGATAAAAGCATGAAAGGTCCTCTTAAATATGAGATCTGGGGTCAAAAAGACCTCAGATCTCATATTTAGACTACAATGCAATAAAAAATAAAAAAAATATGTCAAGTTGAAGACATTATTCACTCATACATCTATCTTGACACCCCCCCCCCCCCAATTGCAAGGAACATTGTAGAGAACCCTGTCAAACAAGTTCTTTACTGATCAATTACAGCAATTACAGCAATAATAGTGCTAGGAAATCTTCTGTTTGTTTGTTTTGGGTATAAGATTAGATTAAGAAGGAAAGTAATAGGATCCAACAGAAATAATAAAACTTGTGATGTGATGGTAAAAAATTATGTAATAATAATAAAATAATAATAGAAAAATACAATAAAAATATAATGGTTTAACCATAGACATACATGGATTTAAGTTGAAGTGGAGTAAGCTATAAGTCTCACGTACCTGATCAGAGGCCGAAGTGCTGATAAGGCTCTCCTTGTTGCTAAGTGCAGTACACCCCTGAAGGTGGAACAGGAAGTGCAGTGCACAAAGAGATGCACGTAAAGAGATGCACATAGCGTTGCACATAGCGTAATCCAGTATCAAACTTGTTATTTTGAAATTAATAAACAGAAATCTATTTTCTCATTTGTGTAATTCAGTCCTGCTATACCATGCACCGCCACAGCAGTGTTCCCTGGTAGGTAAAGCTGATGATTCGACTGCGTAGGGCGTGACCACGCAGCAACCTATGCCATTGGATCATCAGCTTTACCTACCCGGGAACACCGCTGTGGTAGTGTAGCAGGACTGAACGACACAAATAAGGGAATTGATTTCTGTTTTAACAAGGTTGATACATGGTAAGTGTACACCTATATTTATTAATTTCAAAAGAGTTTGATACTGGATTATGCTATGTGCATCTCTTTATGTTTATAATGAGCCATATGTAGATGGAAGTTTATTGAAGCCACTGACAATAGCTATACAATATCCATCCATCAATCCAGGATCATCAGATGAGAAACAAAGCAGTTTAGATGACATCTGTGATTGCATGATACGCTCTGAATTGGCTTAAATCTGGTAAGTGAGTTCACAAGGAATATTCCTGTCAATCCAGCAATTTTATGGAATCAGCAGCAGTCTTTTATAAGCCAGCAAGTGGCCACATCTGTCACGGTATGCAAGTGACATTGCACATGCGCGTTCGCTGACTCATGTCACCGTGCACCTGCATGCGCCAATTTGCCATTCTTCTGCCCATGCGCATGAGAGCATGCCGGATGCGCGCATCTCTAGTATTGGCAGTATTGCCTGTTCTTCCATGGCCATTTCCCTAAACGTGCCCCCCTCCCAAAGGAGCAGACTCTGGATGCCCAAACGGGCCAGTCTTTCTGGGTATCTGTTGTGGAAATTTTGCACCAGCCTGGGGGCATGCACATTGTTTGCGGGCTCCCAAGAATTATCCTCAGTGGGGTACCCCTTCCACTTGATGAGATATTGAATTTGTCTACCTCTCTTCCGGCAATGGCTTCTAATTTGTTTCGCCTTCCAGCAAGACTGGTGGTGTAGGCAAGTCTTCTCTCCTAGGGAAAGGACTTGGTACAGCCAGCCTAAGCAGACAAACATTAAATACTGGGTGGATTTTCTAAGAATTGGGGTGTGCCAGCTCGAAGGCCACTGGGTTTATTACCCTTTTCATCTCAAAAGGGCCGATAAATCTTGGCCCTAGCTCCCAGGAAGGACATGAGAGCTTAAGGTTTGCTGAAGAAAGTCATACCTTGTCCCCACTTTTAAAGACAGGGTTTTCCCTCCTTTTCAAGTCATGGTTCTTTTTGTAGTCATCTTGAGCCTTTTGCATAACCTCCTGGAGTAATTGATAATTGACTTGGATAAAGCTTTTTCGATCCTGGACTGCAGGGACTGATGCTTCCTGTATGGTGTTCGGTAAATAAGAGGGATGGAACCCATAATTTGCCCAGAAAGAGGACTGATTGGTGGCAGCGTGCAATTAATTATTATAAGCAAATTCCGCACAAGGGAGAAGAGAAACCCAGTAATCTTGAGAGTAGGTACCTAAGCATCATAGATATTGTTCCAAGGTCTGATTTGTTCTTTCTGTTGAACATGTTTGCCAAAGGAGAGGGTGTGCCAATCATATGTAGGAAGTGTGCCATTTTTGAAGGGTAATCCACTACCACCAAAATGGTGGTGAACCCTTCAGAGGGAGGCAGGTCTACTATAAAGTCCATGGATATCTTTTTCCAGGGCTGCTTAGGAATGGGTAGACCCCAAGACTTGGCATTGGTCCCTTTTTTGCATTGGCAAATAATACAGGAGCTGACATAATCCTTGCAAGCCCGTTTCAAAATGGGCCACCAGAAGGAGTGCTGAACCATTTTGGGTGTTTTCCATATCCTGAAATGCCCAGCAAGCTTGTGATCCTGAAAAGTTTTTAAGACTTGAAGTAGTACTTGTTGTGGGAAAAAAAAAATTGTCTTGATACCACAGAAACTATTGACTCTTCAAAGATGATACCTCTGGTTCTGCACACTGAGCAGAGGCTTATCGAATTGCTGTCTTCAGGTCAGGCAGGATGAGCAAAAACTTTTGCGCAGAAAGAATAGTACCTGGTTCCGCTATTTCAGTGGTATCTGGGAACATTCAGGCCGGGTTCACATCTATGCGAATTGGTTGTGCCTTAAACCGCATCTAACCGCATCTAATTCGCATAACATTATAAAATACATTGAGGTTGGTTCACATATGTGCGATGTATTCGCACTGCGCATTGCCTGAAAAAACATGTGCGTTTTCTAGGCATTGCGGTGCGGCTCAGGTGCGAATTCAGGCCGATTATCTTCTATGGGCACGCATATGATTTGCAGATTAGTTAATTTCTCTTCAGGATTTCTCTCATTCACCTTAATACACTTCCCCCCTCCCCCTCCCCTCTCCCAGGTCTCCAAATTTGCAGCTAAAATGGAGCTGATCTGCTGAACAGTTCTCTTATCTCTCTGCAGAGATAAGAGAGCTGGAATTTGCACCGCACAAGTGTGAATCCGGCCATAGGAGAGGGCATCCGCCTTCCAATCTTTGGAGCCTGGCCATTATGTAATTTGGAAGTTAAACCCTGGAGAAGAACAAGACCCATCGGGCTTGCCGGGGTCATAAGCGTTTAACTGTTCTGAGGTACCCCAGGTTCTTATGGTCCATAAAAATCATAATGTGATGGGTGGCCCCCTCCAGCAAATACCTCAATTTTTCCCAGGAAATTTAATAGCCAACAGCTCCCGATCACCCGCATCGTAATTCCTCTCTGGTGTACTCATCTTCCAGGAGGAAAAATCCACAGAATTGAAAAGGGCCTTAGGCCTCTGACGTTGAGACAAGATTGCTCCTGTGGCTACTTTCGAGGCATCCACCTCTAACACGTAAGGCAAAGGTGGATCTGGGTGCTGTAATATTGGTATAGAAATAAATAGGGATGAGCCGAACACCCACCTGTTCGGTTCGCGCCAGAACCTTTGATCGGACCGGTTCGCGCGAACATTTAGAACCTCATTGAAGTCTATGGGACTCGAGTTTCGAATTTAAAAGTGCCTTTAAGGCCAATATGCAAGTTATTGTCGTAAAAGACGAGAACCCAGGTCTTTCCCCAGGAAATATGTATCAATGTAAAAGAATAGTTTTAAAAACGGTCTGGGGCAGTGATTTTAATGATACTTAAAGTGAAAAAAAAATTGAAAAATTCCTTTAAATATCGTGTCTATTGTATGCCTGTGAAGTGGCACGTGTTTAGAACTGTCCCTGCACAAAATGAGATTATTATGAGAAAAAAGTAATTTAAAACTGCTTGCGGCTTTAATGTAATGTCTGGTTCAGTGTTGATATGGATTAAAATATGGATGAAAATCATTGAGAAAAATAGCATGGGTTTCCCCCCCTCCCCCAGGTCATTACCAGCCCCTTTGGCCCTATATACTTTGAACAGCAGTATACAGGAGGTGTAAACAAGACAGGGACTGTAGGTTTATTGTTAAGTAGAATCTGTTTGTAATTTTTAACTGGTACTTTTTTAGAGTGTAGCTCCAGCCCCCCAAAAAATCAATTTTTAAGCTTTTCTGAAAACATAGAGAAGGGTTATCACCCCTGTAACATTTGTTTTGCTGTCTTTGTGCATCTGTTCAGAAGATTACAATTCACTTTCTGTCCCAATGACAAATAATTTTTTTAATTGTTTTTAGTGAAACAAGGATTGGTGATAAAGCATCAGTGGTCAGGAGACATTTGTAAGTTGGATGTTTGAAAGTAGGGGCCCGCCGTATATATTCTGCAGAAATTTGTGCCCTAGGTGTTGGTGTTGCCACAACACTGTAAGCCCTCACAGTTAGTCTTGGTGGGCGCTGGAACGCCCTGCTGTGAACTATTATATCAAGAATTGTAATTACATGCCATTGTTGAACAGTGGTAGAAAAATTGGGCCTTTGGTGCTGGCGCTCGTGCCACAATACTGTAAGTCCTCACAGTTACTCTTGGTGGGCGCATGAATGGGCCTTGCTGTGAAATATTAGATCAGGAATTGTAATTACATTCCCCTGTTGAACAGGGGCAGAAAAATTGGGCCTTTGTTGGTGGTGGTGATGGTGGTGCTGGTGCCACAACACTGTAAGCCCTCACAGTTACTCTTGGTGGGTGCAGGAATGGGCCCTGCTGTATAATATTAGATCAAGAATTGTAATTACATGCCCCTGTTGAACAGGGGCAAAAAAATTGGGCCTTTGTTGGTGGTGGTGTTGGTGGTGGTGCTGGTGCCACAACTTTGTAAACCCTCACAGTTACTCTTGGTGTGCACAGGAATGGGCCCTGCTGTGAAATATTTGATCAATAATTGTAATTACATGCCCCTGTTGATCAGGGGCAGAAAAATTGGCCCTTTGTTGGTGGTGGTGGTGCTGGTGCCACAACACTGCAACCCCTCACAGATACTCTAGTTGAGCTCAGGAATGAGCCCTACTGCGAAATATTACAGAAATTGTAATAACATGCCCCTGTTAAACAATGGTAGAAAAACTGGGCCTTTGGCACTGGAGCTGGTGCCACAACACTGCAACCCCTCACAGATACTCTAGTTGGAGCGCAGGAATGAGCACACTGCAAAATATTGTATCAAAAATTTTAATTTCACGCCCCTGTTAAACAGGGGCAGAAAAATTGGGCCTTAGGCACTGGTGCTGGTGCCACAACACTGCAACCCCTCACAGATACTCTAGTTGAGCGCAGGAATGAGCCCTACTGTGAAGTATTGCATCAAAAATTGTAATTATATGCCCCTGTTAAACAGGGGCAGAAAAATTGGGCCTTTGTTGGTGGTGGTGTTGGTGGTGGTGCTGTTGCCACAACTCTGTAAACCCTCACAGTTACTCTTGGTGTGCACAGGAATGGGCCCTGCTGTGAAATATTAGATCAATAATTGTAATTACATGCCCCTGTTGATCAGGGGCAGAAAAATTGGGCCTTTGTTGGTGGTGGTGGTGCTGGTGCCACAACACTGCAACCCCTCACAGATACTCTAGTTGAGCGCAGGAATGAGCCCTACTGTGAAGTATTGCATCACAAATTGTAATTATATGCCCCTGTTAAACAGGGGCAGAAAAATTGGGCCTTAGGCACTGGTGGCGGTGGCCAGAACCAAAAATGTTCTTACAAGCTATCAGCATGATCATTGAGGAGGAAAAGGATAGTCACTGAGCATAACAGGATAGTGCACTTAGCATCAGCATAGGCAGTCTTGAAGAGATCTGACATTTCAAAAAAAATTATTCAGTTACATCAGCATCATGTGCTTGGTAGCTGGTGGTGATCTAAGCCTGATTACTTTTTATGAAGGTCAGTTGATTGACCGAGTCGGTGGAGAGGCGCACCCTGTGATCGGTTACAAAGCCTTTAGCAGTGCTGAATGTGCTTTCTGAAAGATGCAGGACAAGCCAGTAGCCAGTAGCTCAATTGTACTGTGTAAGCTCTGGCCAGTGATCCATCCTCAAGACCCAGTAAGCCAGAGTACTTTCGGTGGGAAAGGTGTCCAAGTCTGATCTTGCCCCTAGGTATTCCCGCACCATGTAAAACATACGCTGGCGATGGTTGCTGGAACCGGTCATACCTTGGGGCTGCGGACTAAAAAATTGTCTGACGGCCATCTTCTCCACTGCTCCTTCTTGGACTGACTGAAGCCTCAGCAACACGCTGTCCAGGACCAGGATTTTGTAATCTCCCAGTTTCCAGGAACGCGTTGCACAGACCTTTCTGCAAGGCCTGCCGAAGATGTTACGGAAAAAAGAGAAAATTATCCCTAGGGGCTTTGTGTTGCAGCGAAGAGTGAAGAAAATGCAAATGAGTAAAAAAGTATAAATTTTATTAAATATATGACATTCCGAAAAGGCCCCAAAATAGGGACTCAGGATATGAGCTTGACAGAAAAAAATCAATCAAGAATGGACCAATTACACAGTAACAATAAATACAAATAAAACAGTACTGTATACATGTGAACACTATGGGCGAAAAAACCCCTATGCGTTTTCGACCTTAGTAGTGACAGTTTTCTTCAGGGAGCAATAAATTTAACGCATCCATAGATTCTATAAAGAAAATACATACAAATAAATAAAGTAATCAACCACGTAAGGAGGACACATCCACCCAGACATATGTATGGATAACAGGGTGCAAGTGGTCCCACTGTATGGGTATAGTGAATACTGATGTTGAGATATAAATGCCACTTACCCAGGCACATGTCGGAAGAGCAGGTCAGGACCAAACACCGAACCGTAACATCAAGCTGCAGCCCTGGACTGAGGTGCCGGTAGAGAGGGTCAGTTGTACAAGACTCCACAAGGAGGCACAGAAAAAGAGAGGCACCCCTGGGCCTACGAGAGGTCACAAAATAGGGATCGAGGCCGCACCAAGGGGCAGGAGAGGAGGGAGGGAATAGGCAGGGAAGAGAGGCGAAGGAGAGACTGGGTACAAAGGAGGCGAACAGGCCCAACCCGCCAAAGGGGGTGCACCACGGTGGACAGGGTGTGGTCAAAGTTGGGGGGTCCCCCTCCTCCAATAGGGGAAAAGGGGAAAAAGCCCTGTAATAAAAATATAGATATAGAAATGTTTTATCAAAATATGAAAACATAAAATACAAAAAAATATATATCTTTATGTATACATGTAAGACTAAGTACACATATATACACAAGCATATATAACTACTAGTGTTGAGCAGAATATGCCATATTCGATTTTGCGATATATCTCGAATATATAGTCGAATATTCGAGATATATTCGCTAAATACGAATATTCGTGATATTTTTTGAAAATGAAATGATTGCGAAATTTCGCTATTGCGAATGCGAATGCGAATTTTCGAGAAATGCGGAATGGAGCACTCTGATTGGCTCAGAATATTCGTGATATTTTACAATACAAAATAATTGCGAATATTCGAGAAATGCGGAAGGAGCACTCTGATTGGCTCAGAATATTCGTGATATATTACAATACACAATAATTGCGAATATTCGGCAAATGCGGAAGGAGCACTCTGATTGGCTCAGAATATTCGTGATATATTACAATACACAATAATTGCGAATATTCGAGAAATGCGGAAGGAGCACTCTGATTGGCTCAGAATATTCGTGATATATTACAATACAAAATAATTGCGAATATTCGAGAAATGCGGAAGGAGCACTCTGATTGGCTCAGAATATTCGTGATATATTACAATACAAAATAATTGCGAATATTCGAGAAATGCGGAAGGAGCACTCTGATTGGCTCAGAATATTCGTGATATAGTACAATACAAAATAATTGCGAATATTCGAGAAATGCGGAAGGAGCACTCTGACTGGCTCAGAATATTCGTGATATAGTACAATACAAAATAATTGCGAATATTCGAGAAATGCGGAAGGAGCACTCTGATTGGCTCAGAATATTCGTGATATATTACAATATAAAATAATTGCGAATATTCGAGAAATGCGGAATGGAGCACTCTGATTGGCTCAGAATATTCGTGATATATTACAATATAAAATAATTGCGAATATTCGAGAAATGCGGAATGGAGCACTCTGATTGGCTCAGAATATTCGTGATATATTACAATACAAAATAATTGCGAAATTTCGAGAAATGCGGAATGGAGCACTCTGATTGGCTCAGAATATTCGTGATATATTACAATACAAAATAATCGCGCGATATCGCTATTGCCGAATAATCGCATTGCGATTTTTCGGCAATATAATATGAGCGCTGCAGCTACTCGGCCCAAGGTCTCTAATCATACCAGCAATGCTTTTAGACGTCGATGGGGATCTCTAGGATGTGATCTGTTCTAAAAAAAAAAATTGAAAAAATACGAATATTCGAAATAGCGAATATTCGCCGCGATATTCGTGTTATTCGCGAATACTCGAATATGCAATATTCGTAGCGAATATTCGCAATGCGAATATTCGTGAGCAACACTAATAACTACATAGGTGGTACCTATATGAGTCTGATACAGAAAGTCTACAGGATAAAAAGAGGAATGTGAAAATGAGAAATGGAGAGTGAAAAAAAGAGAAGGAAGAAAGACAGAGTGAACACCTGGATACGGGAGCGTGAAAGAGAAAAAAAAAAAAAAAAGAAAAAGAAAGGAAAGGAAAAAGAAAAAGGAAAAAAGGGGAAAAAAGGTGGAATGAGCTGCAGTGGATGCAGGGCTGGTGCAAGGATTTGACACCCTAGGCGAAACCTCATTTTGCCTCCACCCCTGACACCACCCCCTTTGTCCTGTACGTGTATACGATGGAGGGGGCGGAGGTGGAGATTTTGCGGCGCCTCTCCACCTATTTCTTCAGCCGTGGTCCACAGGCTAACTGTGTAACTGACTGTCTGTATAAGCAGACAGATACACTGACAATGCTTTACAGTCTTCCAGTAAAATTAAAATAAATGCACATTTTATTACCTGCAAAAAAATCTGCATTTATTATTTTTTTACAAAGGTGAACTTGAACCTCCACACCTCAGATCACCCCAATTGCTTCATCACTGTAGTCCCCTGCACACCTTTTTATCATTGTACCACCCTGAATGACTGTCTCCCCCCACACCTCCGTTCCCCAATTTATCCTCCCCCACATCTCTGTTCTCCACTGTATCCCCCCCGCACCTCTGTTCTCCACTGTATCCCCCCACACCTCTGTTCTCCACTGTATCCCTCCCACACCTCTGTTCTCCACTGTATCCCCCAGCACCTCTGTTCCCCACTGTATCTTCCCCCGCACCTCTGTTCCCCACTTTTTCCCCCACCGCATCTCTGTTCTCCACTGTATCCCCCCAGCACCTCTGTTCCCTACTTTATCCTCCCCCGCACCTTCTGTTTCCACTGTATCCCCCTGCACCTCTGTTCTCCACTGTATCCCCCCCGCACCTCTGTTCTCCACTGTACCCCCCCCGCACCTCTGTTCTCCACTGTATCCCCCCCGCACCTCTGTTCTCTGCTGTATTCCCCTCCGCACCTCTGTTTTCCGCTGTATCCCCCTCTGCACCTCTGTTCTCCACTGTATCCCCCCCCACACCTCTGTTCCCTACTTTTTCCTCCCCCGCACCTTATGTTCCCACTTTATCCTCCCCCCACCTCTGTTCCCCACTTTATCCTCCCCCGCACCTCTGTTCCCCCGCTGTATCCCCATCCGCACCTCTGTTCTCCACTGTATCCCCCCAGCACCTTCTGTTCCCTACTTTTTCCTCCCCCGCACCTTATGTTCCCACTTTATCCTCCCCCCACCTCTGTTCCCCACTTTATCCTCCCCCGCACCTCTGTTCCCCCGCTGTATCCCCCCCACCTCTGTTCCCCACTTTATCCTCCCCCGCACCTCTGTTCTCTGCTGAATCCCCTCCCTCCGCACCTCTGTTAACAACTGTATCCCCCCCACCGCACATCTGTCCCCCTGTGTACACAATACAATGCAGACAGCAGATTCAAGTATTTTTTTTTAATTCAGCTAAGTGTGCTGCCTGTTTGTTTTTCACTACCTGGGACAGCGGCAGTGGTAAACTTATCTCAATGAGAGCGACGCTGCTGCCTGTTCTCCCACAGCAGATCTCTGACAATCCAGGAGGAGGAGGAGAGAGGGGAAATCGCGGCAAGCTAAGGCAGGGTTACATGCAGGGCTTCAGGTTTCATCTCACCCGGCTCCTCGTTAATACAGCACTTCCGTGCTGCTCCATGTCTCGGCTCTCTCCCCTGCTCTTATGAGTGATGCTGCTAAGGCGGAGTGGTCCCGGAGATAGCAGGCTGACAGAACTGGGGGCGGAGAGAGCCAACTGTTTTCGCACAGAGCGCTGGGATATCTTCACAGGCGCATTTTTCCGCCCCCCTAGCCTGGCACAATAAGACGCCCATGCTGCCTTATGGATGCCGGCCATCCCTGCAGGTATTTAAAAAATCCGAATCCCCAGAAAGTAGCTGAGGATCCGGATTTTGCCGCTCTCCCTACCCTGGCGCTCTAGGCAGCCACCTGACCCGCCTATTGCTAGCGCCGGCCCTGAGTGGATGAGTGAGGATACATGGAGAAAAAAAGGGGGGGTTTGTAAAAATGTGAATAAAGGAAATGGAGTGGTAGTGATGTTCTAAAATTAGATTAAATAAAAGTGGGTAACGGAAAGTTAGGTGTAGAACATATAGTGAATGTGACCATAGATGGTGGGTGAGGAATGTGAACTGCATAGTGTGTGAAAAGGTGAGATGACGTAAGGTGGGAGAGTAAAAGAGGAAATTGAGACAAAAACCCCCATTAAGGAGGGATGTCGTACAATTTTCTGCAAATACCCTCGTCTGTTGAGAGGAAAACATATAGAAAAACAATATTTCAGAGAGAAGAAAAATAAATGAATAAAATAGTAATGCAGGACAAAACTGCAAAAGATGGGGAAGAGCAGGACGTACCCTCTAGCAGTGAGTATGAGTCCTGCAAGTTGTATTCAGTCACCATGGTATTTGAATACATCCCCATGGGACTGGCTATTTATATAGGGAGGGACCATCTCCACCAGAATACCCCACCCCTCCCTCACCGACATGCTGGGTGAGGCAGCAGAGGGACCCGGCCAATCTGGACATGGAATCCCTAACATGGGCGGGAAACCGCTCCCCCTCCCCCCAATCTAACGTGCGCCAATCCCAGCCAAGCCCCCCCCCAAAGGGTGGCCCACCCGCAGGACTCCCAAACGCCAAAGCCGCCATGATGGGCGGCGCCATGTGGCCTCCCCAGCGTTCCAAAGGGTCTATTGAGATCCCTTGCGACATGCTGTTGTCCTCACCGTTCGTGCGTGCGGCATTGCGGGCACAGTTTAGAAAGACTCAGGGAAGCTCCCTCAAGCGGCCAAAAATAAATGTTTCATCTTCTGCTCCCTCTGCGCCGGCAAGATATGGTCCGCAACCTTACTCTTGTAACGTGAATCAAGGAGGGTTGCCAGCCAGTAATGATCCCTCTCCTTGATAGCACGAATACGAGGATCCTTCCGCAGGCTTTGCAGGATCAGGAAGGCCATACAACGTAGGTTTGCTGAGGCATTTGGTGCAGAGTCCTCTGGGTCACTGAGGACGACAGGATCCGCAGCCACCTTGTCCCAGCCACGTCCATGGGTTTCTTGGGACTATAATTGATCCCTTGAAGACTGCTGATGCTGAGTGCTAGGCTCCCTGCCTGTAGTATTAATATGAGCAGATCCCTGCCATTAGGAGTAAATATGTGAAACACCAGCTTTACGCTAGGTGCACAATGTGCAGAGGACACTGATAATACACACACCATGTAGCTTTAGGTACACACTGCAGAGGACACAGACAGTACACCACGTAAAAGTTCTTGCAGAAATATCTCCTGCCTGTAGTATTAATATGAGCAGATCCCTGCCTCTAAGAGTAAATATGTGAAACACCAGCTTTACGTTAGGTGCACACTGCAGAGGACACACACAGTACACCATGTAAAAGTACTTGCAGAAATATCCCCTGCATGTAGTATTAATATGATCAGATCCTTGCCTCTAGGAGTAAATATGTGAAACACCAGCTTTACGTTAGGTGCACAATGTGCATAGGACACAGACAGTACACACACCACGTAGCTTTAGGTGCACACTGCAGAGGACACAGACAGTACACCACACATGAAAGTACTTGCAGAAATATCCCCTGCCTGTAGTATTAAATTGAGCAGATCCCTGCCTCTAGGAGTAAATATGTGAAACACCAGCTTTACATTAGGTGCACAATGTGCAGAGGACACAGACAGTACACACACCACATAGCTTTAGGTGCACACTGCAGAGGACACAGACAGTACACCGCGTGAGAATACTGCAGCTAGCACAATCACCTGCCTGCCTGTCAGTAAGTTAGTAGGAGCGGATCTAGCTAAACTCAATACAGTGTATAAATATCTATACAACCAGGAATGCATATATATCCTCTACACACTGTAACTCTAACTGACTAGCCTTCCTGCTCTAACTCAATTGAAATGACACTGTCTCTCTCTCTCTCTGTCTCTAGGTGGCCTTTTATGGTGTGGGGTGTTTACTAAACCCCCTGAGCCATAATTGGCCAAAGCCACCCTGTTTTTTGCAAGCTGTAATTGGCCAAGCATGCGGGTCATAGTGCATGCTTGGCCAATCATCAGCCAGCAATGCACTGCGATGCCGCAGTGAATTATGGGCCATGACACGCCACTCGAATTTGCCACGAACGGCCCGTAACGTTCGTATTTAGACGAACTGTCGAACAATAGATGTTCGCGTCAAACGTGAGTTTGACGCCAACACGAAGCTCATCCCTAGAAATAAACAGATTCTTTAATTTGTCAAAGGCTACCTGAGCTTTTATACACAGACAGAGCAAAGCCAGGAGGAGGCAGGCCCCTGAGGGAGGCAAGGGAAGGCAGGCCCCACAGGGAGCCAGGAGGAGGCAGGCCCCACAGGGAGCCAGGGGGAGGCAGGCCCCACCCCCACTGCAAGACAGGAGGTGGCAGAGCCCACTGGGAGCCAACGTAATTTTTTAAAACGACGTGAAAAAATGTAGCATGCTCGATTTTTTATTTTTTTTGTTGTTTTTCAGAAGATTAAAAACAATGTGAAACCCACACACGATCATTTTAAATGACGTTTTTAAAAACATAGGGCCAGATTCAGAGACCCGTAACTCCTGTCTAACTCCTGTTAGACTGGAGTACTTTCGAATTACGCGCGCCGTATCACTAGTTTGAATCCTCAAACCATGATACGGTGGCGTTGGGCTTCGATCTGACAGGCTTACGTCTTCGTAAGCCTTCGGATCTACGCTGCAATCCTTTTGCGACCGCTGGGTGGAGTTTGCATCGTTTTCAGCGTCGGGGTATGCAAATGAGCTTTTTCGGCGATCCACGAAGTTACGAGCGTCGTTCGCAATCGCTTACGTCATTTTTTTGCTGCGTAAAGTTAAACCAGCTATTAGCTGGTGTAACGTTACGCAGCCCATGTTAAGTATGGCCGTCGTTCCCGCGTCCTTTTAATTTTTTTTTTTTTTTTACGTAAGTCGTTCGGGAATAGGAATGTACGTAAACTACGGTACTCAAACAAAAAATTATGTAACTACGCAATTTTGCGCAATGCACGGTGGGAAATTTCTGAACGGAGCATGCGCAGTTCAATCGCCGCGGGAACGCGCCTAATTTAAATGCCTCACGCCCCCTAATCGCGCAGTTTGATTCCGCCGGGAGAAATACACTACGCCGCCGTACCTTACAGGCCAAAATCTCTCTGAATTCTTTGTAGAGCCAGGTAAAATACGGCAGGGTAGAGTATCTCTGATACTCTGCGGCAATCTAATTCTACCTGAATCTGGCCCATAGTTTTTTTAATGCCGAAAAACGGTCTTGTGTACGGGGCATCAAACAAAGGGGAATTGAGTAAACCAAGTATGTGAAAACCTCTGTGCTCTTCAAGGGAATTGGGTGAACCAAATATAAGACAACTTCAGTGCTCTTCAAAACACAAACTTTAATAATCCATCACTACATAGATTCACTTCTTACCATATAGCAGTAGTTTTAAGCATTGAATATTAATCCCACCAAATCCCGCTCGCTCCCGTCATCCTCCTCGAGTCAAAGCCTGGCCTTTGATTGGCTGCAGTGGATGGATCGAAAGCAGCGCAGCCATTGACAGCAACGCCGCTGTCAAACACATCCAATGACATGGCGCGCCGGGGGGCGGGGTCGAGTGATACAGCGGTGGCTATGGCATTTTATAATGCAATATGTTTCAACAAAAGGATTTATTAAAACAGCACACTAAAAACTTACATCAAGGCAACCAAACATCAGCAAAAATAAATGCACATAAAAAACAGAGCAGTCAGTTTAAACGGTTAGATATCTCACAATGGGCTCCACCCGACTAGTTTCCCCATGACTGATGTATAACAGATGGAATTAACCCACATTAACCCCATATACTTCTAACATTACTCTTAACTATAGTAACCGAGACCACACCAGTGTTGGAGTTATAAAAGGCCGTAGCAGACCAATTTACTAATAATTATATATAATTAACTCTATAAAATTAACATAATACCATAATAACATACAGTAAATAACATAAATACCGTAAATAACATCTAAATAGTGTTGGTCTCAGCAGGGACTCAATACCCCTAAAGGGGAAAAAAACATAATGCACTGCGGTACTTAACAGTGTATGATAGGCCCCTGCCGACAAACTGGCCCGAGACAGCTACTGACCGCAGTGCCCCATTATCACTTCCCAGCTAACCTCCGTTAGCTGGAAACCATTATCGGGACCCATAGCAACGATGGGTCCCCAAAACTCCTCCTTCTGCCATATCTTTCCTCTCCTGTCAAGACCAACACCCGCCACAGCACACAAGGGGAACCACCCTACCCTTGGGCGCCCCTCCAAACTCGAAGGGCTCTCTGCACCCCATCCTCCAACCCCAACACCCAAAGATCAAGTCCAATATCATTTAGGTGTACCCCGTCACCCCTCAGATATCTCCAAGTGTCCTGTTCCAACTCCCGGTGTCTAATAGCCAGACCCCCCTTTTCCACCATGAATTTACTTATCACATCGTTAACCTTCTTCCTGGCCCTGTTAATGCCCTCAACAGACCTAGCCATCCTCCAAGTCGTCCTCGCCACGATGTCCGACCAGACTATGACCATACCTCGAAACTCCAACATCAATCACTCAACATCTATTTTGATGTCACGCATGATGTCCATCATTGACCTGACCCCCAAATCGTTGCCACCAACGTGTAACACCAAAACGTCAGACGGCCTATCCCGAAACATACTCCCCCATAACATATCCCTGGGACTCCCAACCATCTCACACAGGCCTCCTGTCTAGACAAACCTAACTGCAAACCCCATGCAACCCTTACCAGAGTACATCCCCCCCACCACTCATAAACCCACAACTAAGTGAGGACGAACATATAACAAAAATCTCCTGGACTCCCACCGCCCAATCCTTTTTACTACCTCTCCATCCATCCCAACCCTGACGGCCTCTGTTGCCGCCCCAATGCGGAAGGAGTGTGAGGAAAATTCCATCCCAATCAAACCCAAACCCCCTAAACATTTCCTGAAAACCGCCACAAATTGGAAACGAGACAGAGGGGAACTGTCCGAATGTATCAAAAATGAACCCACTGACTTCAGTCCTAACCCCAAGTAGACTCTGACCGCCCCCACCGGGCACAAAGTAGAACCCGGGACTGAAAAAAACGTGCACTGACCTCCCCCTGGTTTGATCCGTCTTAGACCTGCTCCAAAACAACCGCAAATCATCATCACCACAAACAACCTCCTGGAAACCAATGCCCCCTTGAAACTTTTTGGAAGGACTCACCAACTCCCCAATGCGAAAAGCACCAAAATATTCCAACAAAAAGGCCACCTTAAACAAGGCGACCTCATAGGCTGAAGAGCAAACCAAAAACAGTTGTTCCACAATGCCACCCAAAATCTCAAACGTCACCGGTCTTCTAGTGTCCCGGTGTACCACTGCTTTCCTATATCCCTTCATTGCCTGACGAATTCAAAAATCCTTTGTGAAATCCGTCTGTCCTTGCAACTTAAACCAAACCAGCCAAAGTGGTATTCACCCTTGCTACCGACACCCCACACTCGAGTAACTTGGCAACATAACAAAAGCCACCGCACTTGATCGCCCACTGGCTCCTCCCCCAACTCCTGAAAAAAATCCAGCCACGCTTGCCATACCTTTTTGTAAGATGACCACGTGACCGAGCTCAAAGACCTCTGTATCCATTCCTCTAAGAGGCGAACGCTACCTCCCACAACCATTCGGGGCACGGTACTCCCAGTTGTTCCGCCGTCGGTGCCAGCTCCCGAAACCTGTCCCACTGGAAGCGAGACAAAGCGTCAGCGACCACATTATCAACCCCCGGTATGTTTTCAACCGCATACAGAAAAATATTGAGTTGCAAACATCGCAAAACCAAGTGCTGCAGAAGCTTTATGACTGGAGGAGAGGATGCTGAAAACTTGTTGATGACCTGCACCACACCCATGTTGTCACCGTGGTAACAAACTTTTAGATCCCTAAAAGACGCACCCCACAGTTCTACTGCCAGGACCACCGGAAAAAGTTCCAGCAGGACCAAATTCTTCGTGAAACCAGCCTCCACCCATGAACTAGGCCACGGACCCGCGCTCCAATGGCCCTGGAAAAAAGCCCCAAAACCGAATGACCCCGCAGCATCCGTAAACAACTCGAGGTCAAAATTGCTCACTGGACCAGCCATCCACAGCGCCCGACCATTGAAGTATTCCAGAAAGGAATGCCACACCTCCAAATCCCCCCTGTGCTCTTTGGTCAAACTAACAAAATGTCTTGGTGACTTAATGCCAGCCGCGCTAGCCGAAAGCCTGCGACTGAAAACCCGCCCCATTGGCAAAATGCGACACGCAAAATTTAGCTTACCCAGCCACGACTGCAATACTCACAGCTGGACTTTGCGCAATCCCCTCTCTTCAAATACAACAGCTTGTCTTCCGGTAGCCTGCACTCCATAGCCTCGGAGTCCAGAATAATGCCCAAAAACTTGATAACCGAACAAGTTCCCTAAGTTTTTTCAGGGGCCAACGGAATGCCAAACCTCTCTGTGACATGCTCCAAAGTAGCCAGGAGCACCCCACAAATTCTGGAAGAAGCCAGACCGATGCAAAGGAAATCATCCAGGTAGTGAATCACAGAATTCCCCCCCGGAAACATCCCGCACCACCCATTCCACAAACAAACTAAAAAGCTCAAATAAGGCACAGGACACCAAGCAACCCTTTGGTAGACACTTGTCAACGTAAAACTCACCCTCCCAGCAACACCCCAGCCACCGGAAGCTATCCAGGTGGACCGGGAGCAGCCGGAAAGCTGATTCCACATCCACCTTAGCCATCAAGGCACCCTTACCATAACAACAAACCCAGCCTACAGCGGCATCAAAAGACGTATACGTCACCAAACACATGTCTTGATCAATCGAATCATTAACCGACCCGCCCTTGGGAAAAGAAAGGTGGTGAATGAGGCGAAACTTATTGGGTTCCTTCTTGGGCACGACCCCCAGTGGGGACACGACCAAGTCAGAAAGCGGCGCAGTAGCAAAAGGACCACCCATGCGACCCAAAGCAACTTCCTTCCCCAGCTTCTCAGAAACCACATCAGGATGTTGCATAGCCGACCGGAGGTTATGGCCCACTGGAGGAACCACCTCCAAATTGCATGAAATCTTGAAACCTACTGTGAAACCCTCATCCAGAACCCGGGCATCTGCCCTATCAGGATATCTACCTAGGAACGGCAGCTACCTTTCCACCCTCACCGGCGTCTTCCCTTTTGTTTCCAGAATCGCCGGTCTTACCCTTACCTTGCTTAAAGCATCTGGAGCCAGGGTGAGAACCCCCGCACCCGGAGAACTCATGCTTGTACCGGCAAGAACTGCCAAACTTGCAGGTGCCCGAGTTATACTGCCAACATACCCCTTTTTTGTTCCCGGCCGATTGACCTTGGGCAGCAAGTCCACCGCCCCCCCCGTGAAAAGACTGATTCGGACCCCCGAAGCCGACATAAGCCTCATCCTCACTGTAATGTCCTTGTGGTCCCACCGCAGATCAGGCCGTACGGCCCTATGCTGCTGGAACTGCTCATCATACCGGAGCCACCCTGTGCCCCCATACACCCTATAGGCTTCTGCAATAGAACCCTGATAGCAAAAAAGCGCAGAGCACCACTCAGGAGGTTTCTCCCCAAGCACACTGGCCATGATCCCAAATGCTTGAAGACAATTAGCAAACGTCCTAGGAATCAGCCTGTACCTCCGCTTCTCCTCATCCTCTTTTTTGGAATTGTCGGGCTTCACCCTATACAAATTAAACTGTTCCAGGGGCAGCAGTGAGAAGATGTCAACGTATTCCCCCTTCCACAACTTCTCACGCACCTCCGGCCTCAAATGTGACCCTAAAGGTCCCTCATAGCACAGATACACCTCGCATTTTGCCGCGTCAGCCAATCTGACAATGTCCTGCCTAGTACCAGACTCCCCAGGCGCAACCTTGACAGGCTGTCACGATCAGGTGTCAGGCTCAAAGGCCAATTGCAATAGCAGTGGCAGAACAGGCAGTCACTTCTGGCAGATAACACAGGCTTCCTTGAGGTGCGGAATCTAAGTACTAGCTGGTTTTCCCCAGAGCTCCTGATGGTGGAGATGGATTTAGCTGCAAGCTAGTACCAGGTCGCGGTCCTCAAGTTTGCCCCACCAGGGTGTGAGCAAGCCGGGGTCCAATAGCGGATAAGCAGACAAGGAGGAAACAGTAGCGTGGTCAGGAAACAAGCCAAGGGATCAATCACGGCTGGGATCAAGCAGAAGAGCCGTCGAAGAACAGGCCAAGGGTCAAACACAGACGGTAGCAGATAGGTTCAGGCAGTAGAGAAGTCCAGGAACAGGCCGAGGGTCAAACACAGACGGTAGCAGATTAGGATCAGGCGGTAGAGAAGTCCAGGAACAGGCCGAGGGTCAAACACAGGTGGTTGCAGATACAATGGTAGCAGAGCAGACAAATTGCAAGGCACTGGCTGGGAAGGCACAATAACCTGGCAAGGAGGAAGTGCAGAGACATGGCTTATATCAGGAAGTTTGTGGGAGGAGCAAGGGGTTCAAGGTTCAAGACAAATTAAGACACAAGGCAGCAAGGTCCAATGGATCAGATGGGTTTGTCCAGCAGAACAGACAGGGAGCTGTCCAGCATCCCAGATAGCTCAGTGAGAAGGCTCACTGCCAGATGCAGCTGAGGTCCCAGGTTCAAAACCCGGTCCTGACACAGGCCCCTGCTGAGCAACCGGCGTAGGGGAATCCCCCACCAGCACCACAACGGAAGCGGCCCCCCCAGTACCACCCGGGACCCCACCAGCTGGCGGGACCCAGGCGGCCGCCGGGCCCATCCGCGACCTCTCAACCGTTTTAAACTTCTGCACCAACACTTTAATACCTTCCAAAAAAGACAGCATCCCCCCATCTTCCCAAGCACCCCCCCACCACTGGAGACATTACCCCCGCTTGGCTCCCATGCCCTACACTACCAGACACATCACTCATATGCATAGATAAGTTGGACTCACCAGACTGCGCAGGTGCCGACCGTCTGCTCTCCACCGACACCACCCTCCTGGGTAGTGGTTCGACCTCCTCCGCCAGTTCACCGACCAACAGTGGACCATACGACAGCTCCCCCTACGACAAAAGCCGCCCGGCAAAACAGCCAAAGCTGCCGCACGATCCCCAGACATCCAATCCCTCCTCCGCGCCGCATACCCATCCACCGATTTTTGGACAGCCTTGCCAGGGCCAGTGTGTGAGGCCTTAGCCCGGCAGGCCTCCGCTCCGCTCACTGCGCCATCCTTCCTCAATCTCCCTTTTCCGTCCCCTGCCCAGGCAACCAGAGGCCCGGGGACCCTTGCTTCCTTCCTTCCCGCACCAGGCCTGGACCACGTCGCCGCCGCTGTGGGGGGAACCGCGCCTCGACCGCGTGTCCTGCTAGGCTGCAGCGCCGCTCCCGAGCCCTCTCCACGCTCCACCGGAAGCCTGCTGGTCTGGCCAGGGATCCGCACAGGACTCCCCGCCGCTCCCAGCACCGATCGTTTGGCCGGGGGACCCGTTAGGGAGCTCAATCTGCCCCCCCGCCGCGTGGAGGCCCCAGAGCGCACAGGTGAAAAACGCTCTGGAGGCCTAGACCTCTGGGCCCTGCTAGCAGTGGGAACCGCAGCCGGAACATCCCCCTCTGATTGTCGCAGGGCAGGTCTCAAAACCCCCTGTAACCAATCCTCCCCCCGGACTTGAGCCTGATCCCTGAGCTGGGCCAAAAATTTCTCCATTACAGACATGCTGTCCTACCTGAAACTTTCCCCAAGGATATGCTTGACTAGGAAAGGGAGGGGCCAGCTTTTATATGCCTATCAACCCCACCCACCAGAAACTCTTAGGCCTCGTACACACGATCAAAACTGTCTGCTGGAAACGGTCTGCTAGACCGTTTCAGCAGACAGATTCGATCGTGTGTACGGGCAAACAGACATATTTGGCCACCCGACAGATTTCAAAGCATGCTTTGAAATCTGTCGGCTGGGAACCCGTCCACCCGACATGTCTGGTGGTTAGTATGCTAACCAGCAGACATGTCTTCTCGCACACGCGCCGAATGATTTTAAAGCATGCGTGGAAGTGTTTTACTTCCTGGTGCGGTGACGTGGCGGCGTCAACGTCACCGCCACGTCAGCGCGCTGTCTGCTGGCGGGGATTTTTGGTTTGCTCGTGTGTACATGCGAGCAAACCAAAATGCCAGCAGACAGATCTGTTCAAATCGGTCGGTCCGACCGATTTGAACAGACAGATTTGATAGTGTGTACGAGGCCTTACAGAACTCCCACTAACGTTTACTTCCCCTGTTAACCCTGTCATGTCCGCCCTGCGCATATGCCATTGCATTCTAATGCTCCGGGCTTTTCTTAATAAGCTTCAGCTGGTAAAGGGGACCTTATGCCCTTAATTTTTTTTTTGCAGGAGTGGAATTTTTTGCCCTTAAATTTTTGTCATGCACTGTGAATATTCTTATAAATTAGCGCACCTGTTTATTTTAATTATAGACATAAGTTACCATGATTGTAGAGACCTAGATTAAGATTTAGGGAAAGATTTAGATTTAGTACCAGAAACCCTGCTTCTATCCAAAGTGGGTTGTGCTACAAGGTTAAAATCTCCACCAACAATCAGATGTGTAGAGTGGCATTGGTCTAAGACTAAAGCCTCGTACACACGCTCAGTTTAGTCGGCAAGAACCAGCAAGAAAACTGCTGGCAGAGCTTTCTTGCCGAGTATACCGAGCGCGTGTACAAGTATTTCAGGTTTCTCGTCAAGAAAACTGCCTAAAATATTGACGAGAAAAATAGAGAACATGTTCTCTATTTTCTCGTCGTGATTCTCGGCAGTGTTTTCCTGCTGAGAAACCCGAGAGCGTGTATACTTACCCGTCGCTGAGGAAACCCGCGCATGCTCGAAATGACTTTGACACATGCGCGGTAGCTTACTAGGCATAGATAGGGTCCAGCAAGATGGCGGCAACGGCATAAAACGTGACAAGCGCATGCTCGTCGTACGCAATGACGTCACCGCGCTCTTACCATTCAAAAGAACATCGGTTCATGAGTCTGTACACTCGGGCGGCAATAGATTCTTGCCAAGAATCTCGTCTGGAAAAACTGACAAGATTCTGGCCCGTGTGTACAGGGCTTTAATCTTATAGAAGGAAACATGAGAGTCATTTGGAGCATATACTGTACATTAGCAATACTTGGTGACAGACCCATCATTGAGACCTAAAAGTCAGCTTTCTAGGTCCTTATAATTGTTTCGCTTACTCCTGAAGAAACCACTGGAAATTTGCCCAGGTTCTTTCCCGGTAGATTGCCCCACAGCCAGGCACACGATCTCAGTCACACTTGTACGCAATAACCAGTCTAGGGGTGGTGTTTTTATTTTTTTGAGAACTTGAATAGGGTCGAGGGAATTGAGTGGAATACTCCTAAAACAGAACTATGTACAGATTGTGGACAATAGACTACTTTCTGAACAGCTGAAACAGAAGTCATTGGGCAAGATTCACAGAGCGATTATGCCGGCGTTACAGGAGATGCGCAAGAAATCTACTTTTTTTGGACCTGCGTAATTTCGATAGACCGGCGTATCCGTCCGCGCAAAACTGCGCTAGACACACCATTGATTTGCTATTCAAATATGCAAATGAGGGAGTTACGGGGATCCACAAAAGAACGTTGGTGCAGCGCAGGCTACGCGCTGTGCGCAACAGCTGCACATCCTGTCTAAAATTAGACCATATAAAAGGTGGTATAAAATTAGACAATCCGTCTACATGTCAGCGAAAGCAACACTGTTAGTGAGGAGCTGAGCTGTCACACTTGCTGGACAACAAACTTTATGCCAAGATGCCCGGGGCATCCTCGCTCATAACTATACTAATGACTTTAGATGAGCAAAGAAGGAGGAGGGCATGAGTGATTCTGAGGTGTATCGCATCTTCAGATTCACCCCTCATGCCATCCTGGAATTAACCATAACCCTGCATGATGACATCACCAGCCGAACACACCACTCACATGCAGTGCAGCCACTGGTCAAGGTCCTGGCAACACTCCATTTCCTTGCCAGTGGCTCTTTTCAAAGAACAAGTGGAGTGGTGGCTGGGATGTCACAATCCTCCATGAGCAGATGTGTGCACCAGGTTATCCCAGCAATCCTCAGATGCATGGCCAACCAAATCATCAAACCAACCACTGAGGACCTGCGGCTGAAGGCAATGACAGATTTCTACAGAATTGCCAGATTCCCACGCACCGTGGGGGCCATTGATTGCACACATGTGGCACTCCAGCCCCCCCTTGAGACAGAGCACATATACCGCAATCGGAAGCATTGGCATTCCATCAACAAACAGGTGATAGTCGATGCCCAAGGCCTCATATGGCACGTCCGTGCCAAACACCCCGGATCCAGCCATGACAGCTACATATACAATCAGAGCCCCATCCCATGGAATTCGAACAGAACGTCTCATGACTCCTATCCAGAACCCCCAAACTACAGGAGAGGAAAGATACAATGAAGCCCACGCCCAAACACGTGCAGTGGTGGAGCGCACCTTTGGCCTCCTAAAGTCACGTTTCCAATGCCTGGATAAGTCTGGGAGTACCCTGTTGTATTCCCCAAACATTGTGTGCAAGATCATCGGTGCATGTTGCATGCTGCACAACTTCGCAGTGAGAAAGGAGCTGGAGATTGACATACGTGATGACCTGACCCCTGAACCAGACAATCCCCCCCTAACTGAGGCTACCCCGTCTTCTGAGGGAAGAGCAGCCAGGAGACAGCTCACATTAGGCATCTTTGCACGTTAAACACACACATTAATCATGGCACAATGAGAATACATGCATGCACACCACTGTGGTCCCTAGCACAGACACATCACATCCTCATCAAATTGGATTGGCACAAGCCCACCATGCTGGACTTGTGAGCAGCAACGCCACGCCACGGCTCCAATATGTCACTGTACATTCATACACCATTCATACACCATTCACACCGACCTGGGGATCACTTCCCCCTGGTCCTGGGGAACCCTTCACCACAAATGAGGGTGAAACCCCTTTTCCGGCAGGAATGTCACCCCCACATTCAGAAATCATTCACAAAAAAATGGAAAAAAAAAATGGAAAAAAAAAAAGAGCCAAAAAAATAAATGGAAAAAAAAACAAAACCAGGTAAAAATAAATGTCCTGAAAAAAAAAAAAGGGGGAAACCAAATTATTGCCGCTGGCGTGACCCACGCCTGGGGCGACCACGGCCACGGCCCCCGGCTCCTCAGGGGAGACTCATGGGGAGGGGGGGTAATCCAGGGAAGGAGGAGCATCCCCTGGTCTCTTCCCACCTGGCGACCTGCCCTCCAAGGCCACGGCAATTCTGTTCAGGCCAGCACTTAGTGATGCCGTATTGGCCTGGATAGCCTGGGTGAGGGCCCTCACATCCTGCCCAACGTCTGCTGTAGTAGTATGCAGTACGTTTAGGCAGTTTGTAAGAGCCAGGGAGTGGCAGTCCAGGTCCCCAAGCGTATCCTTTATGGAGGACAGGCTCTCCTCCATCCGCCCCAAAGTCTGGCTAACCTGTCCCAGATGGCGGGTCTGAAGGGCCTGGTCCCTTCTCAGATTTGCGGGCAGAACCTCGGCCACCCCCCTGGTCTTCTGGGACGACTTCCTGCCTCCAGCTGATGCTTGTGGCCGGGGAGAAGGGGAGGTCCTTGGGAGGGGAGCCCTGTTGGGGGAGAAGTGGGAGGGGCTAGCCCTTATGGAGGGCTGGCTGCTGCCAGCCAGAGGGGAAGACTTATCCAAAACCAAAAATCCAGCGGCTGACATGACATCCTCCTCCTCCTCAAACTCCTCCTCCTCCAACTCCTCCTCCTCCAACTCCTCCGAGGACTCCGGCCTTGTCGGGGGGTCCTCATCAGGCTGTTGTCCCTGGGATGGTGCGGTCAGCCCAGATGGCCCAGCACCCTCCTGCACATCTGTGGATGACACAAAACATTCACAGGTTGGAGGATCCACACACTTGCCACATATTCCTTCCCCCCCCCTCCCCCACACATGCTACACATCAGATAGGAAAACAAAAACCTTACCTGGCATCACGCCTAACGTAAAGGAGGTGCGCTACACTGGTCAAAATATGCGCCAATGTACGTGAATCTGGCCCATTGTTTATAGCAAACAGTTGACTTGGCTTTGTAGTGGAAACTCCTTTCTATAGAACCACAAGAGCAGAGTCCCTTCACAAGAAATCTGACTAAGCTCATCAAGACACCAGCTGATGTCCCCTTTAGCAAAAACACAGCTGACTCCTTAGCACAAGAGGGCTGGCAGAAGCCCAAAAGTCTCTTGATCTCTTATAGCAGTCTGTACCTGTATAGGGCATAGGTGTGCACAGCCTATTGCATTAGCGGGCACACTCCAAAGCTCAAACACATGGTACTGCTCACTCACTGTGTTCATTAAGAAAGAGAACAGGTTGGTAAATTACATATTTACAGGCCCCTTCCCCCACTCATTCTAACACATTTTAAAACATCCCTGTGTGTCCCAGCAGCAGCCGGTGGTAGAGAAGAGGAAGCCCTACAGGGGGGTCGCTAAGGCAGTAGAGGGAATCTGCTTTACACAGGGTAATTAGGGTGTGCCCAGGCACATCTGGCACTCCCTGTGCGCACACCTGTGGTATAGGGACATTTACTTGCCTCCTTCCAACTTCCAAGTGACACCTTTCTCCAGTGATACCAGAATAGATCTTCAGCAGACAGCCTCTTAGTCAGCTCTATGTAATTTCAGCATCCAGGCCTTATGAATAACAAGCTGGACTGATCCTCTGCAGGAAAAGACCCAGGAGCACAGTGTCTTAGAGAATTTATGCAGAATTCCAGCAGCCTTCAGGGACTTGCTCCCTGGTATGGGCCAGCCCATCTTGTTTGGCTTGCCTACAGCCGACACTGAAGCAGTGGATGGGTGGATCTAGGGGGTGCCTGGGTTGGTAAGCTCTTGCCCGCATTCTCAGACTTGGCATAGGATAGGCAGCTGAGCGGCTCTTCCCCACACTACATACGGCTAATCTAATTCTTCTTCAGATACTGTCCTGCTGATGCCCATCCTCTGAAAAATCAAAAGTGCTCATTTTAAAGGCTTATATGCATGGTATTGTCATAAAAAGTGTTTGGGTACCTGGGCCTTTGGTGGTGGTGGTGGTGCCACAACACTAAGCCCTCACAGTTACTCTTGGTGGGCGCAGGAATGGGCCCTGCTGTGAAATATTAGATTAAAAAAAAAAAAAATGACACACCCCTGTTAAATAGGGGCAGAAAAATTGGGTATAAGGCAGTGGTGGCGGTGCCACAACACTGTAACCCCTCTTAGATTCTCTTGTTGAGTGCAGGAACGAGTCCTCCTGCAAAATATTAGAGCAAAAATTGTAATTACATGCCCTTGTTAAACAGGGTTAGAAAAATTGAGTCTTAAGCAGTGTTGGTGGTGCCCCGAACCAAAAATATTCTTAGAAGCTATCATCATGAAGATTGAGGAGGAATAGGATAGTCACTCAGCATAATAGGATAGTCACTCAGCATAGGCAGTCTACAAGGAATCCCACATCCATAGAAAAATCAATTGGTTACATCAGCATCAGGTGCTTTGGTAGCTGGTGATCCAAGACTGATTCATTTTTATGAATGTGAGCCAATCAACAGAGTCTGTGGATGCCTATCCACATGAAGATCGGTTACAAATCCTCCAGCAGCATTCAGAAAGAACAGGACAGGCCAGTAGCTCAATTGCATATTGAGTAAGCTCTGGCCAGTGGTCCTTCCTCAATGCCCAGTAATCCTGTGGATGTTCTGTTGGAATGGTCTCCAAGTCTGATCTTGCTCCTAGATATTCCTGCGCTATGTAATTCAGACACTGGAGATGGTTGCTGGAACCGATCAGACCTTGGCAATGAGGACTGAAAAATTGTCTGAATGCATCGGTCAGCCGGCCACCTTCTCCACTGCGCTGTCTGTGACTAAATGAAGCTTCAGCAACATGTTGTCCAGCACCAGGAAATTGTAACCTCCCAGGCTCTGGAAACGCATTGCACAAACTTTTCTGCAAGGCCTCCCGAAGATGTTTCATCCTCTGCTCCCTCTGCGAAGGTTGGATAAGTTTTGCAACCTTACACTTGTAACGTGGATCAAAAAGGGTTGCCAGCCAGTAATGATCCCTCTCCTTGATACCATGAATCCTAGGATCCTTTCACAGACTTTTCAGGATCAGCGAGGCCATGCAGCAAAAGCTTGCAGAGGCATTCGATCCTGAGTGCAACTCCATGGGTTTCTAGGGATTGAAAACGATCCCTTGAAGACTGCTGCTGATGCTGAGTGTTATCCTCCACCTCCATGCTGACACAATCCTCCTCCTCTTCTTCTTCCTGTGTGATCGGCGGGCCCGCAGGAATACTATCTGAATAAAGGGGGACTTGAGAGGTAATGAAGTCTTCCTCTCACTGTTCTGCCTCAAGTGCCCTGTCTATTATTCCATGAAGTGTATGCTACAACAGGAAGACAGGAGGGACAGTATAACTGATGCATACACTGTCACTACTCATCATCCTCGTGGTCTCCTCAAAGGGTGACATGACAGTGCATGCATACTTGATCAGCAGCCACTGGCGTGGCAAAAAAAGCTAAGCTCCCTTGTCCCTGTCCTGGTGCCATATTCACACACGTACTCATTGATGGCCCTCTTCTGCTTGTTCAGCCGCTGCAGCATTGCCAACGTTAGGTTCCACCTGGTGGGCATATCACAGTTGAGGCGGTTCTTGGGCAGGTTGCATTCCCTTTGAAGGTCCGCCAGCCAAGCACTGGCATTATATGACTGGTGGAAATGACCACAGACTGGCCACGCTTGACACGTTTCAGACATGGGTTGCAAACAGCAATGGTGCGATCTGCTGCACAGGTGTCAAAAAAGTCCCGCACCAAAGAACTTTTCAAAATATGCGGGGAGTCAGCAGCATCCTGCACCTGCTTAGCTCTGTGGTGTGATGCAATAGGGTGGCTGCCCTTAAGCTGGAGAGCATCCTGCCTTGTTGGAGATGTGCCCCCTCCTCCTCTCTTCTATCAGGCACCCAAGTAGAGTCAGTGACCTCATCATTCCCTCCCTCCTCGTCACTAAAGCAAACTTGGCAGTATGCTGCAGCTGGGGCAACATGACTGCCAGTTTCTTGTCCTTCTTGGGCACAACCTCATTAGGCTCACGTTACTACCTTCCTCAACCTGGGTACCATCATCAGAGCCTTCAAATTGCTGTGCATGCTCCTGCAGCATGTACCCGACACCAGGGTTGCCAACTTTCAGTAAATTTACAAACAATTTTTAAAATCCGTAATTTTTGCATATGTCCATAAATGTCCATTATGGACGTGTAGTCTGTATGTCCGTAATGGACATTTATGGACAGATGCAAAAATTAAAAATTTTACTAACTGTTTGTAAAGTTACTGACGGTTGCCTGACACTGTGGTCGAATAGTTCAAAAGGATGCATGATGGTGGGGCTAGAGAAGGAGTGACTGTTGACATGGAGCAGATGGAATAGGCTGCTTTGGCAGCTGCATTGGCAGGCAAACTAATCTAAGCCTGGGTGACAGAGGATGAGGAGGATGAGGACGGCTTTGTTATCCATTCCACCAACTCTTCTGCATGTTGTGGCTAGCTGCAGAAAAAAAGAACAAGCGTGACCCACGGCCACGTGATGAGGATGCACCGTGTCCACGACCAGCACTGTTGACTGTAGACACAGAGCCTGCTTGCCCTCTTTTAGTGGCCTGTGAGCGTCTGCCTCTCCTTGGTGGCCATACGGACATGCTGTAAATTTTGTTTAGCAAAACCACACTACACTGTATTGTGTACTGTGTACACCGGTAGAAAAGTTGTAGCAACTGCACTATTGGTGCACGGTACTGTGTACACCAACAGAAGTGTAATAAAAACTATGGGTGCACTGTATTTTGTACCGTGTACACAATCAGAAAAGTAGTAGCAACTGCACTATGGGTGCACGATACTGTGTACACCACCAGAAGTTTAATAGCAACTATGGGTGCACTGTATTGTGTACACCACCAGAAAAGTAGTCGAAACCGCACTATGGGTGCACGGTACTGTGTACACCGCCTGAAGTAATTAGAAAAAGTACACCAGGAATGGCCTGCAGTCAAATATAGGCTTGGCTGTATATATATATATATATATTGTAATAGTGAGGGCCCCTGTCACCATAGAGACGCAGCAAAAATGGACACAGAGTCTGCATGTCAGCAGACTGCAGAACTACACAGCATAGTTTTTAAATGGAGAAAACTGCTCTGTCAGTTTTCTCCAGGTTTTGCTAGTTTTGAATGGGGCTGTGTAGTTGGAGATCCTGCAGAGACTTGGGGGGGGTGGGGTCTCCAACCCTGTGTCCAGATCTTACAGACAGCCAGCAGGTTGGGTTCCCAGCTGAACGCTGACAATATAATCAGGGACTGGTCAGAGAGAGAGAGGTGGAAGGTGTGCAGCTGGCTGTTGCTGCAGGACAGACCTGTATGTGGGGATCTATCTGTCTGTCTGTCTGCCCTGGAGACTACATCCCTGGTGTGGGGGGACTTCGTGCCTGAGGGACTGGGAGGCTGGTGGAACTGAGGTGACTAGCGAGTCCAAGAGGGGCTGAAGGAAGTCCGGAAGTCTGGGAGACAGTGGGCTGGAGAACCTGTTGAGGCCAGGAGTGGGCCAGGTGAGCAGGTACAGCAAGGCTAAGTAAGCCTAGGAGCCAGGAGGCTTGGTATTTATGAGTTCTATGAACATTAATGGAGAAGAACCCCTGCGTGGGAAATCCTGTATGTGAACTGTTCTTTTGTTTTCTTCAATAAAAATGGGCTACCATGCCCTCAAACATAACATCTGACTGCTGTGGACTCGGTAAAAAAAACGCATTTACCATTGAGTTAAACCCCCCAACGTTTACAGTGGTGGATTCAGCGGGCATCTAGACGGTGAAATCCGGGTCCTTGCTCCGTGGTGAGTCGCAGCAGGAGCTACTGCTAGCTGTGTGTGGCAGCCAGGCAAACTGCATTGTGCAGAAGTTTATTTTGAACTGTGTTGCATTCAGGTGGTGCACCTGTGAGATTTTTTTTTTCCCTTTTTACTGCTGTGGACTGTGTAACAAGCTGCTGTGCATGCGACTGCAAGGATGCGACAGTCAAAACACAAGAAGTTCATGTTGAATCAAGTTAAAGGGGAAGTGAGCTCAGCGTGGCCTGAGAAGATGTCCCCACCTAGGAGGGCCAGTCAAAAGGGGCCAATGGTGTATGAGACTGTGAATGAGTGGTTCAAGTGGAACCAGACTAAAGAATCGGATGCAGTACAAGGGGCTGAGATAGTGGCATCTGATTACATGCAACCCATGCTACCTACAGAGGAGGTTGGAGACTTCCTGGAAGAGTTTGAAAAAGTCGCTGTAAGGAGGAGATGGCCTAGTGACCGGTGGCCAAAATTGCTGCAAACCTTATTGCTGGTAGAGTACCGGTCGGTTTACCATTTGATGGACGGTGACCAGGATGACTATCGCAAGTTTACAGAGGAAATCCTTCTTAGAGGAGAGTTCAATCGCATCATGGGCCACCAGCAGCGCTCCAGCAAAGCGAGGTCGTCACCCATAGCAACGGGAGAGGCATCACTGCGACAACAAAGCAACAATCGAGCAATGGCTCAGGAGAGCATGAGTGTGCATCAGTGTACCAGCCGTGCATTTTCTGCAGACATATCGGTTGTCACCCCTGGCAACAGTGGTAAGAAGTTTGTATGGCCTGCAGGGGGTACCGATGAGGAAAGTAAAAATGTGTATTATGGCCGCTTATGTGAAGTGGTCAGTCCAGAAAGGACACAACAGTCTGTAACCACCATGAGGTGTAGCCAACCATCTTTGGAGTGCTGGTCTGCTGTTACCCCTAGCAACAGGGATACTGTGTTACATGCAGGGGGTGTTGGTGGGTCTGGAAAGGCTGCAGTGTTTCTCCATGACCACATGAAAAATTCAGCCTATGGAGACACCACAGATGAGAGACAACGCACTCAAATGAAGGCTATGACAACGGCTACAGGAAGTGGTAAGACTGTTGCAGTTTATGGGACAGAACCCAATGAAGTAGAAGTGTGTTCAGCGGGGAGATTCGCAGTACAGGTGGACTTGCTACGGTGTGCTACCCAGAGTAGGGGGGAGGCACAGGGTAAAGCCCAACTGTCAGCAGGACTAAAGACTGAAAAGGACATGGGGACTCTGTATGTACCTGGTGGAATCCAGCAGAGTGCTGGAAGAGCTGTACTAGGGGTGACCAAAGAAATAAGTATACCATGTTCCCTAGTGACAGATATAGGTGCTGTGGGGTTGCCCAGAGAAACCTCCCAGGAGCCCACAGTGTTGGAGTGGAGGGTTTCCCAGGTCAGCTGTAGAGCTTCTCTAGTGGGTAAGGGGCCACCCACAATAGCTACAGCTATGTTTAAGTGTCATGATGATCATCTAAAGGTTGAGAAATGTATTTCTGGAAATGTCATATTTGAGAATGTTGTTGGTGATATGTTTACTAAAAAGGATGGGAGTAGGATGTCTTCCTTGACCACCAGAGGCAGAGCTGTAGGGTTGTCCATGGAAACCTCCCAGGATCTCCCTGTGTTGGAACTGGAGGTTGTTCAGGACCGCTCTGGCACTACTCTGGGGGAACAAGGAGAGACTGCACCACACAATGAGAGTGTGTGGGTGCCGACCACCCACCTGGTATGTGATCAGTTTGGTGAAAAATGTATTCATACTGTAAAAGCTAGTAGTGTAAAGCGGGATGTGATGGTAGCGCCACCAGAACAATCTGGTCAAAATGGGGTATTGAATCCTGTGGTTTGTGACGAAGCATCGTCCCAATGTGACACAAGTGAAACTGTGCTTGTACAATGTGATGCGTCTAGCGATGACAAATGTACTGTATCACGTAATGAGACCCAGGTTCCTTTGGTGCCTCTTGGAACAGGTGATGCAGTGCTGCAGAATGCCTGTCAGGGAAGTACCACTGACTGGGACAGCTGGGCTAAACAATTGCTAGCCATGCTGGATAAGGCTAGGTTGGGTAACACAGATTTGGACATAACACCTGCTATGCCCAATGGAGGGAGTGCAGGGTGGCCAGTGGCCAAGGGCGTGTTGGCCCCTGCAGAGATTGATTTCCTCCAGTCAGAAGGACTGGTTAAGGGTGCATGCATGGCAGATGTGTTATCCGCAGCCCAACCGCTGCAAAATAGTGAGCGCAAAAATGGCAATGTGACGTATGACCTGCAGCGGCTCACTGATGCTGTGACGGAAGGAATAAATGTGAGATGTACGTCTGACGGCGCTCCAGTTGAGCACCAGGCTGTGAAGACTGATACCGCCAGTGAGGTGGGGGTCGCTGAACATGTCTCTACCTTTCCAGCTTCAGTGGATGAGCTCCTCCAAGTCATTGCTAAGGGAAAAGTCCCTAGGAAGGTCTTGTATGTAGACGTGGGTCGCATCAAGTTGACTAATGTATTGTTGAATCTGCTTGAGGTCCAAAAAGCACATCTGTTATACACTTGGGTGTCTCCATCGTGGTCAGACAAGGTGGTACTGCGTAGTACCAGTAGGTGGAGCCAAGTAGTACAGGCTATGCTTTATGGTAATAACAAGAGGAACTGGTTGGTACCATGTTTGTTAGCAGTATGGCAAATGTTCTCAAGGTTCTCTGAGAGGGTGCTTCCAGTTACCGGTTTGGATGGAAGGCGCTCAGGAGAACGTTTGACAACATCAGAAGTCTCTCCGCCTGATGCGGTGACTAGGACAATTTCTGCTGATGCAGTCCAAAGTGTGGCTGAGCGGTGGTCAGTAGAGGGCACGGACACTGCCTCACCCACTAGACTTTACATGAAGAAAGGGAGCGAAATGGACGTGGCAGTAGCAGAGATTTTACCTGTCAGTCGCACAAAGGTACAAATTAAAGTACCCGGAGACACTGTGGGAGAAAGTGCTAAAGGAACAGGTTCTCTATATGAAGAATGTGAGGGTTTCAGGCAAGGCAGTGTTCCCCTGAGAAAAGAAAATAAGCCCAGGAACCCCAGAAGAGGGAGAAAGCGTAGGATAGAAAAAAGTGGGATCCCATGGAGAGTCAGGGTAGGACTTACCTGGAAGCGCACCCGAAAAAAGGGTTGGGCCTACGCGGCTGACAGCCGGCACAGAGGTGTCCCAACCCTAATGACGTGTGCTGGTGTTCCGCCCCCTTCGGGATCGAAACAAAGGGGGGGGGATATGTAATAGTGAGGGTCCCTGTCACCATAGAGACGCAGCAAAAATGGACACAGAGTCTGCATGTCAGCAGACTGCAGAACTACACAGCATAGTTTTTAAATGGAGAAAACTGCTCTGTCAGTTTTCTCCAGGTTTTGCTAGTTTTGAATGGGGCTGTGTAGTTGGAGATCCTGCAGAGACTTGGGCGGGGTGGGGTCTCCAACCCTGTGTCCATATCTTACAGACAGCCAGCAGGTTGGGTTCCCAGCTGAACGCTGACAATATAATCAGGGACTGGTCAGAGAGAGAGAGGTGGAAGGTGTGCAGCTGGCTGTTGCTGCAGGACAGACCTGTATGTGGGGATCTATCTGTCTGTCTGTCTGTCTGCCCTGGAGACTACATCCCTGGTGTGGGGGGACTTCGTGCCTGAGGGACTGGGAGGCTGGTGGAACTGAGGTGACTAGCGAGTCCAAGAGGGGCTGAAGGAAGTCCGGAAGTCTGGGAGACAGTGGGCTGGAGAACCTGTTGAGGCCAGGAGTGGGCCAGGTGAGCAGGTACAGCAAGGCTAAGTAAGCCTAGGAGCCAGGAGGCTTGGTATTTTTGAGTTCTATGAACATTAATGGAGAAGAACCCCTGCGTGGGAAATCCTGTATGTGAACTGTTCTTTTGTTTTCTTCAATAAAAATGGGCTGCCATGCCCTCAAACATAACATCTGACTGCTGTGGACTCGCTAAAAAAAACGCATTTACCATTGAGTTAAACCCCCAACGTTTACAATATATATATATATATATATATATATATATATATATATATATATACACACATATGAAGGCCAGTATGGTGGCCTGAGTTTATGGGAGGAGCCTGGAGGGTATTAAAAGCAGCCCACTCACCCATGCTCTTTGTTGGTTCAGTGTACGGTACTACATGTCACTGGGCCGAATCTTCCCAGCTCTCCTCATGTCCGTGAGTCTGCGCATTCAATCGCAAGGGCATTGCGGCTTCTCCCTTCATGGTCTTCGTCGGCGGTTCCCGCTTACTGTTGCAGGTAGTATTCAAACCTTTTCGTATCATGTGCAATCTTGCAATTTGTTATGCTTCCTATCCTGCATCCCTTTTGTAAAAAATCTGCCTCTGAGTTATTGTTGCTCATGTTCCAACATCATTCGGGAAAAAGACGTAGTACATTTGTAACTTCCTCCTGCCAAACATACGATTCATTTGTAATTCCAAGCCCCCGAGCCACTGTCAGTCGTTGTCTGATATCATTTGCCACAGGCTTCACTGGTTATAAAATTCACTGTCCATTGTTGCTGTCTCATTCATTTGCAGATTAGCATGCATTGTTTTGTATGGGTTCTTTGGCAGATTGAGGTGGTAATTATCCCCACCTGGTGCCTCATCTGCACTTGATTAACCTGGGGGGATGGGTGGTTGGTTTTAAAGCAAGGGGGAAACAACGAAAGGCAACGGTAGAAAGTATGCAATGTATAAGAGAAATGACTAATACAAAATGGTAGTAAAATGCATGAAATTAATCCGATACGAATCGGTAGTAAGGAGTATTGAACGAATCTGATACAAATTGGTTGTAGAGTATGCTAAGTTTATCCCACAGTGGAACTTACGAATTGTTTGTACATGGTTCTTCTCTCTCATTTATTTACCAAAGTTATTGCCTGTGCGTCATGCATGGCGCCACACCACACTCTTCGGATGTGTTGCACACCCGCTCCAGTCCAAAGCAAACCCAGACGCACGTTCACTGTCCCAGGCAGGATTCGTTACCTTGTTTGTCATGTCAAATTCGTGGCCACTCATGGTGTCACCCATACCATCTGGTCAGTGGAGCTTACAAATTATTCGTACGCACTTCTCGTGTTCTATTTTCCACACCAAACCTCGTTGTTTTGCATCATGCTACACCTTCCAGATATGTTTCATTCCAGCTACAGTCCGCCACAAACTCACTTGCATGGCCCACTGTCGCATGTAAGATTTATCACATTCTTTATGTCCTATCAATTTGCTACCATTCGTTGTCTCCCATATCGTTTGTTAGTGGCCCCTACGGAACCTACGAATCAAATGGACACTGCTCGCTTAAAAAGGTACATACAAACCAGGTGTTTCTATCCTTTCTCAGTAACCCAATTCTTATTGATTGAGACCTTGCAAATCATCTCAGCAGCCTGACACCCTTGTTTAGACCCTTGCAACACATGACCCTTACAAAACACAATATATATATATATATATATATATATATATATATATATATGTGTGTGTGTTACGGCCCCTATGGCATTGAATAAATAACAAGAGGAGAGCTTCTGACGGGTGCAGTAGTTTTATTCTTTTGCGACAAAGGTGCGCAGCAGGGTTGAATATTGTTCTCTTTATCTCCTTGAGCACCGTAAACCTGAATATCGTAAGCACCGTGAAAACTGTAAATGACATACAACACACTTATTTACAGTTTTCACCACAAAAGGGGGTTACAGAGTTAATTACAGTTGTCTGCACACACATCTAATTACATTGAACATTCAAAGAAACATGGTTACATGCAAAGTGCTTTGGATTATATAGCGTATTTAAAACCAAACAGCATGAACACGGTTTATCTCTAGAACATATACACCTTTATAACAATGCACACTTTTCTACATACCTCGAAGGTATGCCAAGGGGGGTACAAACTTTAAGCTTTAGGGATTTTCTGCAGACATCTTCCATGAGGTCCTATGCATACAGCTAACATGTGGCATCTGATACAGGAAAAGGCTTTCTTTCTAAGACAGGAAGAAGGAGTGGTCTGGTAATCCTGCTGATCAAAACATTCCCCAGGGAACTAAAAGGGAGGCAGAAAGGTTCCACCCAGCAGCAAGTGCTGAACAAGATCCACAATGACAAGCGGACAGTTACAATATATATATATATATATATTGCGTTTTGTAAGGGTCATGTGTTGCAAGGGTCTCAGCAAGGGTGTCGGGCTGCTGAGACGATTTTGCATGGTTGCAATGGTCTCAACAGGTGTCAGGTTGCTGGGCCAAGATTGCGCGGTGGCAAAGTTATATATATATATAAAAAACGCAAAAATGTTTGCCACCGCGCAATCTCGGCCCAGCAACCTGACACCTGTTGAGACCATTGCAACCAAGCAAAATCGTCTCAGCAGCCCGACACCCTTGTTGAGACCCTTGCAAACACAATACCATCTCAGCAGCCCCACACTCATCGAGACCCTTGCAACCACGCAAAATCGTCTCAGCAGCCTGACACCCTTGTTGAGACCTTTGCAAACGCAATAACGTCCCAGCAGCCCCACAGTCATCGAGACCCTTGCAACCACGCAATACCGTCTCGAGCAACCTCCCACTCGTCAAAGACCTTTGTGACCACACAGTCTCGCCCCAGCAACCTGGCATTCATTGAGACCCTTGCAGCCTTAGGCTTCATGTACACTGCTGTTGGTAAACGGACGTTTAGGAACAGTTTGGTGTTTTTCAGCCACCCCTGATCTCTCCTTTATGTTATCTTATCAGTACATTTACACAGGATACCCAATCTCTCCTCCATGTTATCTTATCAGTACATGTACACAGGATCATTTATAGTAGTTTCTAGGCAGCTGAGTTTAGAAACCTTCCCGAAAAAAAAAAAAGAAAAAAAGGTTCAGATGGATGTTCAGAGGCATTCAAAACGGCAATGCCTGTAACAGCTTGTAAACACTGCCAGACGCGGTAACTCATGTTTACTAGCATTTCATTCAAAGTCAGGGAATATTGTCTCAGCAACTTGACACTCATTTGAGACACTTGCAAAATGTAACATCATCTCAGCTACCTCACACTCGTCTAGACCTTTGCAACCACACAATCTTGTCTCAGCAACCTGACACCCGTTCAGACCTTTGCAGCCATACAAAGTCGTCTCAGCAGCCTGACACTTATTTGAGACCATTGCAAAACACAATATCGTCTCAGCAACCTGACACCCATTCAAATCCTTGCAGCCATACAAAGTTGTCTTAGCAGCCTGACACTCATTTGAATAGATAGGTGGGGTAGAACCCGCACTACGAATCTTATTTTTTCAAATACTGCAGGCTGTGTGCTAAGAAAAGTAAGTGATATCCAAACTTAGTATGTATGATTAGTTAATTGTTTAAGTGGCAGCCCCTAAGTAAAATTCCACCTAGATGGAATTGCAAAGTGAATGAGGGTGAGGTATTAGGTGTTGATGCCTCTTATTGGTGAATAATCTATCTATCTATATATATATATATATATATATATATATATATATATATATATATATATATATATAAATGCTTGTGTGGTGCTAAAAAACAATATTAAACTCTGTCTTGGTCCACGTGTGACCCAAGATAGTACAATAACAAATTCATAAATAAACCATATTATGCAAAATTCATAAACAACACAAATTATATAAATGTCCGTGATAATTGAATGACAGATATTGAAAGTGCTCAGTGCCGTGAATATCTTAAATTGTATCTGATGCTGATTTTAAACAGTCCATGCAATAAAAGTGCTTTGTGCTTCATATGGTAATAGACAATTGGAAGTGTTCACTCAGTGCTTCCTTTTCGCATGCTCTGGTGGGTCCCTCACTCACCAGATCCAGGCACCCTCTAGGGGTGAAAGGCATTCACAGTATTAGCCCTGTGTCGCTCTCTGGCAAACCTCCACTGCTAATGCGTACGAACCAGCACATGGCTCAAAAAAGAAATAATTCCCATATAGTGTAATACCGTTGGTAAAATATTTATTAACAAAAGGTCAGGTACTCACAGTAAACAAACGAAAGACAGGCGTATCAATTAAAATTCCCACAAGTGTTTGAGACTCAATGCTATCCCGCTCGACCGGTTTCGTCTGGTGACGTCATCTGGAGCGTGCCTCCGTTGCAAACACTTTATATATTTATGGTTAGATCTGTGATACCTATTGTGTGCTGCATTAAGCCCATTCATAAGCGTATTTGAAGACAGAAGTCCTGACGCTAGAGCATCTAGTGCTCTGCGCCATTTTCCTGTGGACATCGCGGACCGAAGCCTAATTGTTAGGCTGGGCTGTTTAGCTCTATAGTTCTGCTGGCGCAATAGGAACACAGTTAATGCTGCTTAATATCCCATTCATTTTTATCTCTGAAACAACGAACTGCATGTAAACTATAGATTTATATAGAAATGCACATTAGACTTAAGTATAAGGAAATCATAAAAATTGTGTCCCAGATCCCCCACTACACCATTCTGGGGCATGGTACATTTACCAGCTTTCTTATTAATTTGATACATTAGTATAAACATAGACTAAAAACGTAAATAAAACTCGTCGGTAAAAATAGAAATGGGGAATTAGTATTAAAAATTAATTAATTATATGTAAAAGGAGAGATGGTACCTTGAGTGCAAATGGAATTGTCCTGTGTGTTTGTAGGTTGACACTATTTGAGACCATTGCAAAACACAATATCATCTCAGCAACCTGACACCCATTCAAACCTTTGCAGCCATACAAAGTCGTCTTAGCAGCCTGACACTCATTTGAGACCATTACAAAACACAACATTGTCTCAGCAACCCCTCACTGGTTGAGGCCCGTGCAACCACACAATGCCATCTCAAAACAAACCTCCTAATCATCGAGACCTTTGCAAACACGCAATATCGTCTCAGCAAACCTTCATACTCATCGAGGCCCCTGCAACCACACAATATCGTCCCAGCAACCTGACGCTCACTGACACTCTTGCAACCACACAATATTGTCTGCAGTAGTATAGAACACTTTGCGGCACACACCTACGTGCAAGCCCAAATACAAACTAAACTTGCAAATACACCTCAGTGACAAACAATCAGCCACACAAACACACAGTGGCACCCAGTTTGCCATTTATCCTCAGTGGCATGCGGGCCACTCATCCTTTCTCTGTCTTTTTCCCTGAGGTTAGTTCAGGTTTCCATCCAGCACCAGCGAGTGCACGTTGGTCTGCGAGAGCACGTTGGTCTGCAAATGCATGTATATGTGAGATTGTGAAGCAGATCCCATTGTTCACTCTTAGGCCTTGTACACACGATCGGACATATCCGATGAAAACGGTCCGCGGACCGTTTCCATCGGATATGTCCGATCTGGAGTTTGGTCCGATGGCGTGTACACACCATCGGATCAAATTCCCCGCCGGCGGACGGTGCGGTGACGTGGCGGTGACGTTGACGCCGCCACGTCACCGCACCAGGAAGTAAAACACTTCCGCGCATGCGCCGAATCCATTCGGCGGCGGCGCGGCGGCAGTGCGGGACGACATGTCTGCTGGTAAGTGTACTAACCAGCAGACATGTCGGGCGGACACATTCCCACCCGATAGATTTCAAAGCATGCTTTGAAATCTGTCGGGTGGACAAATCTGTCCACTAGCCCATACACACGATCGGAGATGTCTGCTGAAACGGTCCATCGGACCGTTTTCAGCGGACATCTCCGCTCGTGTGTACGAGGCCTTAGTGTATAATTGCCTTTCTGAGTTTTATTGTTCACTCTTTGGGCCAGATTCTCATATATTTTCGGCGGCGTAGCGTAAGCCAATTACACTACGCGTACTAGAGCAAGTGCTTTATTCTCAAAGCACTTGCTCCGTAGTTTTCGCCGGCGTCTCGTAAATCGCCAAGCGTAAACCCGCGCAATTCAAATGGGCGGCTTGTATTTAAATTAAGCGCGCCCCCGCGTCGAACGAACTGCGCATGCGCCGGCCGGGGAAAAAGCCCAGTGCGCATGCTCCAGCTCACGTCGGGAAGCGTCGTTGAAACCGACGTCAAAACGACGTGAGCGTCATTTACGCAAGTCCCTATTCGCAAACGAGTTAGTAAAACGACGTAAGCGACGGAAAAAGCTGACGCTGACCCGACGCCATACTTAACATAGCGTCCGACGGCACCCGATGGCATCCGACGGAACTTCGTAAGGTTACTCCACATAGAAGCTGGAGTAACCTTACGAGTCCGTAAACGACGTACGCGACGACTGGGCGGCGTAAAAGCGTTCGGGAATCGCCGTACTAGCCTCATTTGCATATGCAAATGAAAAAACAACGTGAAGGCCACCTAGTGGCCGGAGTTGTCATTACACCTACGATCCGAAAGTGTAATGCTTTTACACTTGTCGGATGTAGAAGCGTATCTATGCAAAAGTGATGCAAGGCATCACTCGCATAGATACGAGGACAAAAAAAAGGTGATACGACGGGGTATCTGAGATACTCCGTCGTAACGCCTTTGAGAATCTGGCCCTTTGTGTATAATTGCCATTCTGAATTTTGACCACAATAGGCCACTGTTTCTACACACTGCTGACAGACTGCAAATTTTGGTTTTTGGAGGAAGAGGTGGCGCTGAACTGGAGAAGGAGAATCAGGAAGTAGTTGATGGAGCAGACATGTGTTGTGGGACTGTGTGAAAACTGAATCTGGTCGCATCCAGGGGAAACCATACAACCTAGAGCTTCAGGAACGGCAGCTGAGTGATCACCGTCCAGTACAGAGCCTCTCCGGAGGAAAAAGGGATCGTTTTTCAGGAAGGCTGATATGAGTTGAGAACGGCAAGCTACCCCACCTGCAGTACCTCATGGTTTCTGAAAGGACTTTTCGTTAATCGGTTGGAAGACATCATCGACTACAGTTTCAAGACCCGGGTCAGTAATATCGTGCAGGCACCACCTAGTGATGTTTGGCGCCTAAAGATTAGGCCTGTAGTTAGTTAGTCAGGGTTATTACAGTGTATCAGGCCAAAAGTACTGCTACCATTGGTACAAGTATCCTGCTACTATAAGAGACATTGCATATGGAGAGCAATCTTCCAAACTACAAACCTGTTTAGTGTCTTCACTAAGGAAGAAAAACTTACACACGTGTTATCATACCGGTTATGTAAAAGGAAGGGGGTAAATATTGCATAGAAGTGATACGTTTGTAAGCTGCTGTGCTGTATCGCAGATGACCCTGAAACTAAGCATATACACAATCGTTCGCGTTCTGATAAGGGTAATAAAAGGTAAGGAGGGACAGTCCTATTTGTATCCTCCAATAGGTAAATTGCGGCAAATTGCCTCGGTATCCACCCGGGGGCATCTTGCTGTGCAGCACAGGGGTTCTCAGCTACGGCTGGGTGTATGTAACCTTATTGCTGTGTTCATTTTGTGGTTTCGGTTTAATACCTTGTTACAGTAAAAGAAACGCTGGTGTCAAAGTTGTTTTCCTCGTTCGTGACTTCGCTGTATCTTGGAGAGCCCACCCCGGTACACGACTTACATATATCATCTTGTTGAGCACCTGTGTATTGTCTTGATTTTCTCACACCAATGCAAGATCCAGTCCAAGTTCTCAAACTAGACCAACCATCAGTAGCAGACTTAGCTATGTGGGACAACTTCCCCACCTGATAGTAAACAAAAAACTGTGCTAATATAAACAGGTTAGGCAGCAAAACAAAAACAAAGCCGCGCCAATGTTAACTAAATTGGAATAATAAAATTAACTGATTAATCATGTAAATCAAGTCCACATTAAGCAATAAACTCTTGAGGTTGACTGGTATATGGAGTTTCATGCAGAAAAAAATCCTTGATTCACCACCAATTGTGACTTGTAATGATGTACAGAATTTGTGATAAAAAGTGACCCTCCACCGATAAAAATTGGCCGCTTACCAGAGGGTAAGCTTTACTATGCAATCGGCTATAGCTCAGCCCCGGACTTTGGTAGACTCACAGGTTACACAAGGGGAGGCAGGTCTCAGGGAATACACTGTTGGGATGCACTCACAGCCTCATCCGATGCATACAGATGTAGAAAGAAAGAAGCGCCATAAGGTAATTCCATAAAAACTAGGCATTTTATTAAAAAAAGTAAAATACTCACAAACGTTGCAATAAAAACAGCGTGTAATATCAAACAGCCGGCCGGCAGATTAGAGGAGCCCTTCCTCTTCAGCGTGGTGACGTCACTGCACGTCTTCCTAGACGTGTTTCATCATTAACAGGACGTTCTCAATAGGATAGGGCGTGACAGTGATTCACCAGGATAAATAGAGCCAAGCCTCATTATGAGATGGAGGGCAATAGCAACATAGACGCCATTTTGACTATGGTAAACATGCCCATAGACAGCTGGTGCGGCGTTACACCACCATGAAAGGCAAATTGCCTTGCCACATACGATTAGGAAGAGAAGCAAACAAACATATCGCCAGTAATACCTTAACCCTGTAGGTGGCAAATATAAGGAAGGGATTGCATAAAACAACAATAGGCCTGGCACAAACCCTTCGTTTCTTCAATACATCCTTCAATATACACCACCACCTACATTCCCTTAGGGAGAATTACCAGACTGTAGGAAATTAATTTACATTTAAATTGAGAGGGCTAAATACATTTTAATACTCAGACGGGCAAGATAATTCAGACAGGTAATTAATCCTATCTGCTTTGAACATAATCTTTTCATGAGAAATATCCATCGATAATATATAGTGTTAGAAAATGTGCAAAAATCGCAGCTGATGCGCTGTCCCATTCCAACCTTACTTTGTTTTTTCCAGCAAGAGCCTGGAGCCGACCCAACAACTATCCCTGTCCCACTCTGGTCATTGCTGACTGAAGTCACATCTCACCAACGAAACCCAGCTTATTAACCACTCCTTGGCACGCAACACACTGAAGGCCTATAGCACTGCTTGGAACACTAACCGCAAATTTTTGGCCCCTTGCCCCGGAGCAGCAATAGACACGTCCTAGCCTTCATATCATATTGCCACACACAGCTGACCCTTTCTCACAATACTATCACACCATACCTAGATGGCGTCCAGCATTTCCTGTCCCTGCAGGACCCCAGTAAACCGTCAGTATTCTCAAACCCATGCAGTCAAGTCCCTCCTACAGGGCATACTGAAGCACCAACCTGTAGTCAGTGGCAAGCGCCTACCTTTCAAGAGTGCCCTCTTCAGGGACATGTCTGAAATCCTTACTCGTTCTCTGTTTAGGGCTTTGCCCAGCCTAGTCACCCAAACAGCCATCTACCAGGCCTTCTACATTCCCTACAACCTAGTGAATTTACAGTCAGCGGCTCCGGCAGTCAGACGCTGCTCCGACGCCACCCGACTCGCTTTCGAACCACTACACTCTCACAGTCTGCAAACGCAACAAACCAGCCCCGGGGGTTGACATCAACCTGTTTCAGACTAACAACGCCTGATGCACGGTGATCGTGCTCGACCGACTACTGCTCCATCTACCCAGCCAATCTGATGGTAGATCGTTGCTACCCCTTCCAAACCAGCTCCCTGAGTGACAGCCAGTGTGTTAAGCATGTCAGAATCCTCCTAAGTAACTTGGGCTTCAAACCTCAGTCAGTTCTCTGGACATTCTTTCCGAATTAGAGCAGCCTCAGCTGCCTCCCAA
Organism: Rana kukunoris; assembly: GCA_029574335.1. NCBI lineage: Eukaryota > Metazoa > Chordata > Amphibia > Anura > Ranidae > Rana > Rana kukunoris. The sequence goes on from CM056051.1 coordinate 348,523,980, forward strand.
CAGGGAGTACCAGGCCATGTAATCAAGATACCAGGCTGATGGAAGTCTCCTTGTTTTGCCACATACATCCCAAATCCTTAGGAAGAAATGGCACAAGCCTTTACCAAGCTGGCTCAATAAATACTAGAAATCAATAAAAGCCATTTTCCTATCTGAGTCTTTTGCCCCCTTTTCTTGGCATACTGACCAGACCACCAAGGCACACTTCAGGTCTATTTAAGTTTTAAGTCAAGTCTTGTCGCGTGTTTATGTGATCCGCATCTCTCTCGGTCAGAGGGTAACGACTATATATATATATACTGCAGCTTACTGAATAACCTACAAAAACTTGGGGAATAAGGGGATGGGAAAGGCAAGTTAAACCACTAATATACATGTACGTATGTGGATAGCATCTAATAGACCATACACCCTGTGGGGTGTTTGTTACTGTACACCGATGAGCATAAACGAAAAAAGAGGGAGAGGGGTAGCCAGTGGTTAAACAAGCAAAAGAGGTTACTTTGGCAACAAATAAATGATCAAAACGGGAATAATCCAAAATTGTGTACTCCAATATCAAAACTGTTAAAATATAGAAGATAAAAGTGCAGTAATGAATAACCATTATGAAAAGTATCAAAAACTGAAAATAATGGCTAAGGACATAATTGACAAACAAAACACATAAATGTCTGGACAAAAAACAAAAAAACTAGTCCGGACGTGTGGTTTAGTCATGTGTTATGAGCATCTCTTATAAATAAGGCATAATTGTATCCTCTAAAGTAAAAGGTCTAGGTGAATCAACATACAATCGCTAGGGATTCCCTTAATAGAGGCCAAATGGGTAGGGTTGAGCGAACTGTAAAGTTCGGTTCGTACCGGACTTTATTTTTTTTTTTGACCCGAACAATTTGCTGTAAGTTTGGGTTCGGGGTTCGGGTATGTAACGGCGCGCTGCAGGGCAGCCAATCAGCATTTGTTTTACTTGTGTGACCTAGAAGCCATCACAGCAATGCCTACTAATGACATGGCTGTGATTGGCCAGTGCAGCATGTGACCGAGCATGTGACCCAGCCTCTATATAAGCTAGAGGCACACAGCACAGCTCATCACTCTGCTTTAGCTAGAGTAGGGAAAGGCTGCTGCTGCTCTCAGGGACAGATTTAGATAGGATTGTGCTGCTTCAGAAATCGAATTACAATACCCAGCGATCTACATAGCATTAGCTACTGTGGGGAAAGATTCCTGCTGTTCTTATAGGGAGAGAATTATATAGGAGTCTGTCCTACTTCACAAATCTAATTGCAGCTGCACTGCATATGTTGCTGTCAGATACTCTGCATATTGCACCAGCATTGCATATGTTCCTGTCAGATACTGTCACGTACCTGGTAGGAGTCTGATGTGAAGAGGTCGGCCTCTCTTGTATCTCCAACCCAGAACCCCTCTGAGAGTGAAACAGATGGTGTTCAGGTAGGAGGAACACGAGTGCCTGATGGTATTTGCTTGAGTGCCATTGGATGCAGGAAGGGCAGAAGACCCAAGATGAGCAGCAGACACAGGGCTAGGTGGTATAGAGCGAAGAGCCCAGAAGAGGGGGACTCAGGATGACCCGTGGCGGGAGCCTTGGAAGCAGGGGTCTTAGGATGGCCGGGTTGGCAGAAGGCAGGCAGCGAAGTACAAGGGATCGAGCAGAGGCAAGGTCAAAGGTCACAGGCCGGGTCGTCAGCAGGCAGGCAGCGGAGTATACAAGGGTTTATCAGGAGCAAGGTCAAGGTCACAAGCCGAGTGGTTTAAACAGGAATCGTGGTGAAGTATACAGGCGTCAGGAATTCAGGAATCATAGAAGACCGGTCAGCACCGCCCAGACATCAGAGCGTCCTTTAAATAGGTTAAGAGGGGTCAGGAACGCCCCCTGCGTGTGCGCACCGTCCGCCGCACTCGCGCATGCGTGGGAGTGCGCCGCTGCGGTTGGTGGATGCGCGCATGCGCGCGCAAAACGCACGCCATTGGTCAACAACGTCTTCTGCGTTTCAGGTATGCGCGCATGCGCGCGTGTGCGTGCCAACGGTGTCTCAGTCCTTTCCTTACATTGCCCCCCCTTACGGGCAGCCTCTGGATGCCCCTATGGGCTTTCTTTTCTGGATGGCGCTGAAAAAAGGCTTGTACCAATCTCGGGGCATGTATGTTAGAAGCCGGTTCCCAAGAGTTCTCTTCCGGGCCGTAACCCTTCCATTTAACAAGGAATTGTGTACGGTTATTCCTGCGTCTACAGTCCAATACAGACTCCACTTCAAATTCCTCATTCCCTTCGATTAGAACGGAAGGGGGCACTTCAGAGACCCGGTTGGGAAAGGGGTTCAGCATGGTTGGCTTCAATAAGGAGGAGTGAAATACCGGGTGCATCTTTAGGTTCTTGGGTAACACTAATTCGAAAGTTACTGTGTTGATCTTCCGTTTCACAGGGAAAGGGCCCAAAAATTTGGGACCAAGTTTCTTTGAGGGACAACTCAATTTTAGATTGGTTGTAGACAGCCAGACTTTATCCCCCGGCTCCAGGTTCAGGTTGCCTCGTCTCTTCTTGTCGAAGAACTTTTTATTGCTTGCCTGGGCTTTGGAAATTGCATCCTGTAGCACCTGATTGTTGGTGGAAAATAAGTTTAAACGGTCTTGAACAGCAGGTACGAGACTCTCAACAGGTAGTTCTGGTAAAAAGGACGGATGATAGCCGAGGTTAGCAAAGAACGGAGACTGGTTGGTTGCTGAGTGTATTGTGTTATTATACGAGAACTCTGCCAGTGGAAGGAGAGAAAGCCAATCGTCTTGTGCAAAAGAAGAGAAACACCGTAGGTACTGTTCGAGAGTTTGGTTCGTTCTCTCCGTCTGACCATTGGTTTGTGGATGGTATACAGAAGAGAGGCGAAGTTTAATATTTAGAGCTTCACATAAAGCCCTCCAGAATCTGGAGGTGAATTGTACCCCTCGGTCGGAAATGATGCTGTCGGGAATACCATGCAATCTGACAATCTCCTTGATGAAGGCCGTGGCCGTTTCTGTAGCCGAAGGAGTACCTTGCAGGGGGACAAAGTGAGCCATCTTAGTAAGGCGATCCACCACAACAAAAATGGTATTGAAATCTTCAGATGGGAGGAGTTCTACAATAAAATCCATGGAGATCATGCTCCATGGTTTCTTCGGGACAGGGAGGGGCTCCAGAAGACCCCAAGTCTTGGCTCTGTCCGTTTTGTTTCGGAGGCATGTAGTACAGGATTTGACATATTTCCTGCAGTCCTGCAGTAACTCAGGCCACCAGAAAGAGCGGGCGACCAAATCGGCCGTCTTACGGATACCATAGTGGCCGGCTAGAGGATGGTCATGGCAACGTTCCAGGATGGAAACTCTGAATTGTTCAGGGATAAAAATTCGTCCCCCATGGAAGTAAAGGCCATCCTTTAATTGAAGTCCTGTGGAGGTGGTTGGTTGACTACGCCTGCTCTTATCTGAGACATCAGATCTGCTTGAAGGATCAAAAAAATTTTGGCCGGGAGGATGGTATCAGGCTCTGCGGGACTCACAGGATCTTTAAACATTCGAGATAGGGCATCTGGCTTACCATTCTTAGAACCAGGGCGGAATGTGATGTGAAACACAAAACGAGAGAAAAACAATGCCCATCTTGCTTGTCGAGGTCTTAATCGTTTGGCCGTCCTTAAATATTCTAAATTCTTGTGATCTGTGAAAATGAGAATTGGATGAGAGGCACCTTCCAGAAGATAGCGCCACTCCTCAAGCGCAGCTTTAATAGCAAGCAACTCTCGGTCCCCAACGTCATAGTTCCTCTCAGACGGGTTTAGTTTCTTGGAGAAGAAGGCTACGGGGTGAAGCAAAGATTTAGGACCCTGATGTTGGGATAATATAGCCCCGACTGCATTTTCAGAAGCATCTACCTCCAACACAAAAGCCAGAGCAGGATCAGGGTGCTTCAGGATGGGTGCAGAAGTAAATAATATTTTTAATTGTTCAAAAGCCTCTTGTGCTTCGGGTGTCCACTGGAAGGATATATGCTGCCTGGTTAACTGAGTGATGGGGGAAATAATGCCAGAAAAGTTCTTAATAAATTTCCTGTAGAAATTGGCGAATCCCACGAACCGTTGAACGGCTTTTCTGTCAGTAGGGGCAGGCCATTCCAGGACAGATGCAATTTTTTGAGGATCCATTGAGATCCCATCCGCGGAGATGACAAGTCCAAGGAAATGTATCGTTTGTTTTTCAAAATCGCATTTTTCAGCTTTTGCGTAAAGGCGGTGTTTTCTGAGTCGGTCCAAGACTTTCTTCACATGGGTCTGATGAGATTCGAGGGATTCGGAGAAGACCAAAATGTCATCTAGATAGACTATGACAAATAGGTCCAGATAATCCCGAAAAACATCGTTCACAAGATGTTGGAATGTAGCTGGGGCATTGCAGAGCCCAAATGGCATGACTAGGTACTCGAAGTGACCAAAGCGTGTTCGAAAAGCTGTCTTCCATTCATCCCCTTCCCTGATTCTAACCAGGTTGTATGCCCCTCTTAAGTCAAGTTTTGAGAAAATTTGTGCCCACCGCAGTCTCTGGAACAGCTCAGGAATCAGGGGAAGGGGGTACCTGTTCTTAATAGTAATCTTGTTAAGGTCCCGATAATCAATGCAGGGTCTTAGGGAGTGATCTTTCTTTTCCACAAAGAAGATACCGGCACCTGCAGGTGACGTGGAGGGTCGGATGAACTTCTTTTTCAGACTTTCATCGATGTAAGCACGTAGAGCTTCCAGTTCGGGTTCCGAGAGGGGATAAATTCGGCCAAAAGGGATCTCGGCCCCAGGCAAAAGTTCAATAGGGCAATCATATGTCCTGTGGGGCGGAAGAGTGTCTGCACCCTTCTTGTTAAACACATCCAGGTATTCGTGGTAGGCCGGAGGTACCAGTTTAATGATTTCAGGGTGAGGTTGAAGGCTCAGAAGGGGAGTAATACCAACAGGTTTTTCCGGAAAGCAGTGCTCCAGACAGTAATTGGAAGAGAAAGTGACCACCCCAGTGGGCCAGTCGATGTGCGGGTTATGAGCTCTTAACCATGGAACACCAAGGATGATGGGAAACATGGGTGAGGCTATGACATCCAAACGGAGAAATTCATGGTGACCAGAAGGGGTTTGACAAAAAATAGGTGCAGTCTCTTTTTTTTTTTAACCATACATTTTTTATTAAATTAATAACATATTATACAGAGCTGGTACAAAAAGGTGATTTCAAGTTGTATAAAGCGTTATAAAATAAAATAGTACAGCTTACAGGGGTATATAGACATTGCACAACGTGGGTTACATATATTCTCTATAGGTTGACCTCCGGAGGAGGTTAGGCCTGTCACCCCTTCGGGTACTACTGTGAGCAGGCTAGATGCAGTTTCAACAATATGTATCCTATCCAGGACCTTAACGAGGGTCCATGGTGCGCAACAAACTTATAAGCGTACCTAGACGCATTTAAACTCAAACAAGAACTAAGTAAGAAAGAAAGAAAGAAAGAAAGAAAGAAAGAAGGAAACAGTTTAACATTGATCATCAATGATCTGAATCGAATGTATAAAAACATACCTAGATACCGAGATTTACCACTAGATGGCATAATAGCTACATTTTACATATATCATGTAGATCACAGAGTTACAGGTGTGAGAGGGCATATTTAGATGACTTCCATATGTCCCAGTGTTTATAGAAGGTGTGGGATCTTCTTTCTGTGTAAGCTAACATTTTTTCCATAGTGTATTGTGAGTTCACCCTAGAGATCACTTCTGTAATGCTTGGAGCTAGTTGGGTGCGCCATTCTTTTGCTATGGAAATACGGGCCGCAAACAATATGTGTACAACCACCTTTCTCATTAGTGGTGGAAAGTTTTCTATTCCCAGACTCAGCAAAGTAAATGCAGGGTTAAGGGCGTATTTTATGGATGTGACATGAAAGATAATCGACTGTACTCCTTTCCAGAACTTTTGAATGATCCTACAGCTCCAAAAGATATGGAGTAGGCTCCCCATTAACTGACAGTTTCTCCAGCAAAGTGGTGTTATAGAATTATCCATTTTATTTAACCTGACAGGGGTTAGGTACCATCTATGTAGTAATTTCTGTGCATTATCCCAATGCTCCACACATGCTGATGACTTCCCATTATATTTGATTGCTGCATGCCACTGATGCAGTGGGAATTCTAGCTGCAGTTCCCTTTCCCATTTTAACATGTTTGGGCTTTTATTTTGAACGTATAGGGGAGAGGCATATTTATAAAAGATGGATATCCCCCCGCGTATGTTTAGGGTTTTGCTCCTCAGAAAGTCCCAGAGGATCTGCGGAATTTCTATAGGTCTCCTCCCATTGATTTTGGTATAGTGCTGTATTTGGAACGTCCTATATCTGTCTACAGTATTCTGTTCAGTCAGCGGGGGCGTAGAGTAGTGTGCCCCTATCTTTTTCCATGCCGTAACCGTGAAGTCAGGAATGAGGTACTCATATGTTGCTAGCGGTATTTGCAAGGTTTGGGTGGGAACGTCAGTGAAGTGAACATAGTAAGGGCTGACCATGCCTTCAAGGCAGCTTGTATAGTTGGATAAGGCGGAGTAAGTGGGCTGTGATGCAGACTGGCGGCTATCACCAGTGCAGGGAAATCATGACCAGGAGTGACCGCATGTTCTATTGCTGACCACCGATTGTCAGATTGGCAAGAGAACCAGTAGCGCATTTGGTCCAGTACTGCCGCTCTGTAATACAGTTGAGCGTTGGGTAATCCAACTCCTCCCAGGTGTTTGGGCTTGTAAAGTTGCGCTAATGCCACCCTGGGCTTTCTATGCCCCCAAATGTATTTCCTAAGTGATTTTTCTAATTGTGTAAAGAATTTTTGAGGTATCGGGATGGGCAACGTTCTGAAGTGGTACAGTAGTTTGGGGAGTACTTGCATTTGAAACGCCGCTATCCTTCCTAGCCAGGAGAGGTTTAGTGCACCAATCTGGGTGAGTTCCGCCTCCACTTTGTTTAGGAGGGGGGGAAAATTGCTGGCATAGATTTTGCTTGAGGAGGCCGTTAATTGGACACCCAAGTAAGTAATTGAGGGAGGGTCCCAGTTGCAGGGGAAGCTAGTTTTTAAAGTATTCTTTTCTTTGTCAGATAAATTCAGTGTCAAGGCGTGACATTTAACTGCGTTGACTTTGTAAAGGGATACTTGCCCAAATTTATGTAATATCGATTGTATCGCTGGCAAGGATTCTACCGGTTTGGAGACAGTTAAAATTATGTCATCCGCAAAAAGCCCAATTTTATGAATATCAGAGTTAATTCCTATACCCATTATCTTATTGTTCGATCTAATGTATTCTGCCAATGGTTCTATCACTAACGAGAAGATGATTGGGGATAGTGGGCAGCCTTGACGGGTGCCATTGGAGAGAGTGAAGGAGTCAGACAGTAGGCTAGATGAGTAAACCCTGGCTGTGGGGGTGGAGTACAGCGACATGATTGCCGAGTGTATCAAACCCGAGATTCCAAACTTATGTAAAGTCCTTGACAGGTATCCCCAATGGACCCTGTCAAAGGCCTTTTCTGCATCAAGGGCTATGAAGGCGCTGGGAGTTTGTGTGGCCTCTGCTAGTCGTAGGAGATCAAGCATCCGTCTGTTCCCATCCGGTGCTTGCCTGCCTTTCACAAATCCAACTTGGTCAAGATCAATAAGGGAGGGAGTAACATTCATTAGTCTATTGGCTAGGACCTTAGCATATATTTTTAAGTCAGAGTTCAGGAGGGATATTGGCCTGAAATTTTGGGGGGTCGACGGGTCTTTGCCAGGTTTGGGTAGGGTGACAATAACAGCTTGGAGCATTTCGGTGGGGAAGGTCCCTGATGAGGCCGCGATATTGTAAATTTCTACTAATCGGGGGGCGAGTATAGCAGAGAATGCCTTGTAGTACTCTGCGGAAAATCCGTCCGCTCCTGGGGATTTGTGCATGGGTAGGGAATGGATCACATCCACTACTTCCTGCAGTGTTATGGGCAAGTTGAGCTTGTGTAGAGAAGGGCCCTCCACAGAGGGTAAATGCACCCCCTGTAGAAAGTCTTCAATTTCTTTATCTGTCGGTTGGTGTGTAGTTTGGTCTTTGTTCAGGTTATATAGTTCTTCATAATAATTTTTGAAGGCATTGGCGATATCTTTGGGATTATGGTATGTTACGTCGCGGTTGTGGTGTTTAATGTGAGCAAGGTTGGAGCGGGCCTGTCTCTTTTTAAGCTGGGAAGCTAGCATCTTCCCCGCCTTGTTGTTCTGGGAGTAGTAAGAGACTTTGAGTCTCTTAAAGAAGGTGTCATAGTCTACCCCAAGTGCCTGCCGCAATTCCTCACGGCAGGCATTTAGGCGTTGAACGTCATTGGACCTGGTTTGCGGATTTTTATGTTGCGATTCTAGGTCAGCTATGGACTCCTGCAGTTGTGTCATTCGTTGTTGCTTCTTTTTCTTTTCCCTAGAGGCAACCTGTATGAGGGCGCCCCTAGTGAAAGCTTTGTGTGTACACCAAGTTGTCATAGGTGAACATTCCCCGTTGTCATTGATGAGAAAGAATTCTTTTATTTTTTCACCTATCTCGTCCCTAATTTCGGGGCGTGACAGGAGAAATGTGTTGTTCCGCCACAGTGGTCTGTGGGATATTTTGCCAGAATCCACCACCTCAATAGTCACAGGTGCGTGGTCCGACCATGTGATGTTGTGGATGTCGGCAGTTCGGATTTTTTGTAGTGTGTACATGTCAGTCAGGAAGAAATCCAATCTCGAGTAGCTATCATGGACATTAGAATAGAAGGTGTAGTCCCTCTCGGTAGTCCTCAGGCACCGCCAGGGGTCAAATAGCCTTTCCTCGTGACACAGTGCCCCTAAAGAGGGTCTCCGCCTGAGGGCCACCGAAGAGACATCCAGCTCCTCGTTCAGTACCATGTTAAAGTCACCACATATTATTAAACCACCTTTTTGCAATTGCTTTGCTTTTTTGATGACTTTCCTGATAAACCTTAAGGGCCTAACATTAGGTGCATACACATTTACCAGCGTGTAGGTGACATGGTCAATGTCCGCTACCAGTATGAGGTAGCGGCCGCAAGGATCAGCATGGACCTGTAAAAGAGAAAATGTTAATGTGTCCTTACAGGCAATCAAGACCCCGTTTTTCTTGGAGCTGTTCATAGCAGTGAAGACATGTGGAAATTTGACATGCGTACATTTTGGTGGGTTTACGTTAGAGAAATGAGTTTCTTGTACGCACAGAATGTCACATTTGGCTTCTATGGCTGATTTCCACATGGTCCTGCGCTTGTAAGGGCTGTTTAGCCCCCTCACATTATTAGACCATATTTTAAGTGTCATTCTTCTGGTAAGTTGGGCAGCAGTGCCATCCAGTGGTAATTTTCAGCATTGACAGGATCAATTCAGGTATGTAACGCTTGTAGAGATGAAAAACAAAAAATAAACGAAAAAACACAAAAAGACAAGGATCGAGAGTCCATGTAACTTCTGAACCAAAAACCGGTTCATGTTGATCAGACCGCTTGGTATGCGGCAAGTAAGTTACGGCAAGCATCCCGTAACCAAACATGGGAAAAAAAAAAAAGAAAAATAGTAACAGCCGAACACCGGGTGCCATTCAGGACAAATGGATATTCATCAAAGACATCAAAAGTGGGCCAGGTTGATAAGTAGAAAGGGAAGAGTACAGCAGTTGATGAGAAGCAAAGGAGGCAGTCCTCAATGAAAAGCAGCAGGAGTCGCATCAAATCTGCATACAAAAGTCACTTACTCTTTCTGTTCTGCCGCTGGGAGTTGCGATGTTGTAGTGAGGGTTCAGGTTCCGCCGGGAGTCCTTCAGCAGGAATCAGACGCCATTTCTTGAGGAGATTGAGACCTTTATCCAGTGATGCGATTGAATGCGATTCATTGTTCACTTCCACCAGCAGTTTGGCTGGGAAGCCCCATTTGTAGAGGATTTTGTGATTTCTCAATATTTTAGTGATAGGTACTAGCTTGTGCCTTGCTGCCAGTGTGGCTTGTGACAGGTCAGCATATAGTGCGATTCCAGCAAAGGGATCAGGTAAAGCAGGATGTTGTCTGGAGTATCGCATAAGTTGGTCCTTGATGTGGTAAAAGTGGATTCTTGCTATCACATCTCTAGGGACTTGCTCAGGCAGGAAGGAAGGTTTGGGCAATCTGTGAGCCCTGTCTATAATGATGTCGGCTGGGCTCAAAGTAGGAATGGCTGTCATCATCAATTTTTGCAGATAAGGTGTAAGTTCTGCGGGTTTGACAGTCTCAGGGACCCCCCTAAACTTAACGTTGTTCCTTCTTGCCCTGTCCTCTAAATCTGCCATTTTGAGGCGCAGAGCTGTAATATCTTCTACCACTTCAAAGTGAGCATCCACAAGGTCATTGTGTGCTAAGGTGAACTCCTCCATCTTCTGCTCCACATACCCCACTCTGTTGCTAACTGCAGAAACTTCCTGCTTAGTAGACTGCATGAACGCTGCCATATCACATTGCAGGGCTCCCCTCAGGGTTTGCAGCATCTCCTTCATGGTGGTATCAATAATAGGCTGACCTGATGTGGGGAACGCATCCAGTTGCTGGGCATAAGCAGAAGCTTCCTCCATCTCCTCTCCCTCATGGACAGCGCCATCTTGGGTTCCCGGGGCCTCCCCAACCCTCCGTTTTTGCTTGGCAGGGCTGCTAAAGGGGGATGCTGGTGGGGGATATCCATTAGGATTCGACTCACCCGAGGATGGTAGTGGATTAGCTGCAGCTGCATATGTGGGATCCGGAGCGCGGCTCCCAGCGCCGGCGCCATCTTGGAAATCTCGGCCCCCGGCTGGGGGAAAGAAATCGGTTAGTTTTCGGGGTCCCTCTCTCTCTTTCCGCTTGGACATGGTGGCCAGTTTGTTCCCCGGCTTCCCCTGTATCTTGTAGGTGTTTTTGGGGTGTCTTTGTGTGCTGTGAGCCGCGATGTATCACCCGGTGTGTCAGAGCTCACCTAACACACGTCCATCAGCTCTGGCTGCCGGCTCCGCCCCCCAATAGGTGCAGTCTCTTGGGTGACCGGGCCAGATTTGATGCCTGAGCCATCGGCCAAGTGGACAAGGAATTCTTGTTTCTTGGTGCACACGGGAAGCTGATGCAGAGAGACAAATGTGGAGTCCACAAAACAGCTGCAAGCCCCAGAGTCTATGACTGCTGCCACAGGGAGTGCCTTTCCATTAACTTGGAGAATTACTGGAAGGGACAGTTGTGACCGACCCTCTCCGAGAAGGTGTTCTAAGTGGGGTCGTCGAGAACGGGCTCGGATGGTCCTTGCTGGACAAGTCTGTAAAAGGTGACTAGCTTCCCCACAATAGAAACACAGGTTGGCACGTAGGCGCCTGAGACGTTCAGCCGGAGTGAGGGGAGCCCTTGGGAAGCTCCTGTGGTAGGCCCCGTGTTGAGCCTTCCGGCTAGAGAATGTGGTTGATAGGTCAGGCCCAGCAGCCACAGAAAGGGTTCCTCCCGCTTTCTCCGCTTGTCGTTCGCGTAATCGGCGGTCGATCTGGATGGTCAGATTAATCAAGTCCTCCAAGGATGCTGGGATTCCTACTCTGGCTAGCTCATCCTTTAAGGGGTCAGAAAGACTGTGGCGAAACCAGTGACGAAGGGCAGGACTATTCCATTGGGTGTCCGTACTTAAGACACGAAAGTCAGTGATGTAGTCCTCAACAGGTCTTGACCCTTGTTGTAACTTGCTAAGCTTGGATTCTGCCGATTGCTGACAGAAGGGATCGGCATATATTTGAGCCATGGCTGAGAAAAAGGAGTCGGTGGAGGCTAGGGCAGGATCCAGCTGTTCTTGAAGGTGATGAGTCCAGGTAAGTGGTTCATTTAACAAGAGGGTGATTACAAACCCCACCTTAACATCCTCAGAAGTGAAAGTCCGGGGCAACAAGGAAAAGTAAAGTTCACAGGAGTTGCGAAAATTTCTAAACATTTTGCGATTTCCGGAGAATGTTTCGGGGATAGGCACCCTGGGTTCCGGAGGAGGAGAAGGAGGAAATCCATAGGGAAAGCTTGACTCAACTTGGGTAGAGGCATCAGCGACTGGAGAAGGAGTAGAGGCTGGTGCAACACTTTCTTGGTTTGGAAGTCGCTCCTCCATGCGATTAAAGTCCCTCTGTAAATTCTGCACCAAATGAACAAGTGCAGAAATAGACTCCATAATGTCTCTTGGTGGAGAGGCCTCTCTTCCAGACTCCATTCCTGGCTGACCGGTACTGTCACGTACCTGGTAGGAGTCTGATGTGAAGAGGTCGGCCTCTCTTGTATCTCCAACCCAGAACCCCTCTGAGGGTGAAACAGATGGTGTTCAGGTAGGAGGAACACGAGTGCCTGATGGTATTTGCTTGAGTGCCATTGGATGCAGGAAGGGCAGAAGACCCAAGATGAGCAGCAGACACAGGGCTAGGTGGTATAGAGCGAAGAGCCCAGAAGAGGGGGACTCAGCCTCTAGCAAGTCAGGATGACCCGTGGCGGGAGCCTTGGAAGCAGGGGTCTTAGGATGGCCGGGTTGGCAGCAGGCAGGCAGCGAAGTACAAGGGATCGAGCAGAGGCAAGGTCACAGGCCGGGTCGTCAGCAGGCAGGCAGCGGAGTATACAAGGGTTTAGCAGGAGCAAGGTCAAGGTCACAAGCCGAGTGGTTTAAACAGGAATCGTGGTGAAGTATACAGGCGTCAGGAATTCAGGAATCATAGAAGACCGGTCAGCACCGCCCAGACATCAGAGCGTCCTTTAAATAGGTTAAGAGGGGTCAGGAACGCCCCCTGCGTGTGCGCGCCGTCCGCCGCGCTCGCGCATGCGCGGGAGTGCACCGCTGCGGTTGGTGGATGCGCGCATGCGCATGCAAACGCGCGCCATTGGTCAACAACGTCTTCTGCGTTTCAGGTATGCGCGCATGTGCGCGTGTGCGTGCCAACGGTGTCTCAGTCCTTTCCTTACAGATACTCTGCATATTGCACCAGCATTGCATATGTTCCTGTCAGATGCTCTGAATATTGCACCAGCATTGCATATGTTGCTGTCAGATACTCTGCACCAGCATTGCATATGTTCCTGTCAGATACTCTGCATATTGCACCAGCATTGCATATGTTCCTGTCAGATATTCTGCATATTGTACCAGCATTGCATATGTTCCTGTCAGATACTCTGCATATTGCACCAGCCTTGCATATGTTCCTGTGACATACTCTGCATATTGCACCAGTAATGCATATGTTCCTGTCAGATACTCTGCATATTGCACCAGCATTGCATATGTTCCTGTCAGATACTCTGCATATTTCACCAGCATTGCATATGTTCCTGTGACATACTCTGCATATTGCACCCTGCATATTGCACCAGAATTGCATATGTTCCTGTGACATACTCTGCATATTGCACCAGCATTGCATATGTTCCTGTCAGATACTCTGCATATTGCACCAGCATTGCATATGTTTCTGTGACATACTCTGCATATTGCACCCTGCATATTGCACCAGCATTGCATATGTTCCTGTGACATACTCTGCATATTGCACCAGCATTGCATATGTTCCTGTCAGATACTCTGCATATTGCACCAGCACTGCATATGTTCCTGTAACATACTCTACATTAGCTACTGTGGGGACAGGTTCCTGATTGTGCTTATATGGAGAGAATTAGTTAGGAGTCAGTCCTACTTCACAAATCTAATTGTACCAGAATAGTGTCCCATCATTGGTATCATTGGCAGGAATAGTGTCCCATCATTGGTATCATTGGTAGGAATAGTGTCCCATCATTGGTATCAGTGGGAGAAATAGTGCCCCATCATTGGTATCAGTGGGAGGAATAGTGTCCCATCATTTGTGTCAGTGGGAGAAATAGTGCCCCATCATTGGTCGCATTAGGAGGAATAGTGTCCCATCATTTGTGTCAGTGGGAGGAATAGTGTCCGATCATTGGTATCATTGGCAGGAATAGTGTCCCATCATTTGTGTCAGTGGGAGAAATAGTGCTGCATCATAGGTATCAGTGGGAAGAATAGTCTCCCATCATTGGTATCATTGGGAGGAATAGTGTCCCATCATTTGTATCAGTGTGAGAAATAGTGCCCCATCATTGGTATCATTGGGAGGAATAGTGCCCCATCATTTGTGTCAGTGGGAGAAATAGTGCCCCATCATTGGTATCAGTGTGAGGAATAGTGTCCCATCATTGAGGAAGGTTCCTGCTTGTTAAGATTTTTTTTATGTATTTTATGTTATTTTAAGTTATTTCCCTATCCACATTGCAGAGTACTTGCCATGCTCTTACCAACATTTTGCTGCTATTTGCAGCCATCTAGCCCTTTCCCTTAGTTTTTTAGAGACATTTTAGTAGTCAAAAATGTGGGTCCCCATTGACTTAAATGGTGTTCGGGTTCAGGTTCGGGTCAAGTTCGGGTCCCGAACCTGGACTTTTTTCCGAAGTTCGGCCGAACCCGAACATCCAGGTGTCCGCTTAACTCTACAAATGGGTGCTATTCACAGGAGGCTGGACCAAGTTTGGGGTGGGGGGAGGGAAGCAGGGCGGTGGAACCATATGGTAGTGGGGTTACCTGAATGAGGTTGAAAAGATGCATGCGAACATATGTGGCGTATCGCATGGGTCGTGTCAACCAGCAACTCAACCGGAGTTGCACACTGATATTGAAAGTGAGTAGTTCAGAGGGCCAACCGTGGTACTGGATACAGTGAAAAAATTAATATAGTTCCTTTTATAACCTAAATAGGTTTCCAGTAAATTGTAGTAGTATTAGTCCTTCTGCAGAGTTTGATTGCAACGTCACAAATGGTGTTAAATCATCGTAGACTCATAATTGAATCAGATCAAATCAAGAAGAAAATATACAGTCAGCTGTGGGCTAGGTTTAATTGCGACACTGACATTTATTCAGCTGTCAAATAATACATGGATCTGAGCATGCATACCACTGGGCTTCTCACTGTTGTTCTCAGTAGTATAAGTTGTTATGCTGGACTGTGTCCCACCAAGGTACGTTCACCATTACATGATATCAATAGGAGTGGGATGAACAGACTGGCCAAAAGCTCCGCAACTGGAATAAGGAATATTGGAGCGATCGTCCAAGTAGTAAGTGGATAAAGGACGGCCAACCATATCCTAGTCCAGCTCACGATCCAGCTTGATAGCCACAGCTGCTGGCTGCTTCCTCCATTCCCCCACTCGCCTCGCTCCGCTCATGCCAAACACAGCAACGTCACGTGACTGTGCAAGTTGAATAACCTGCCTGCCTGAAGTATATTAGAAAAAGTACATCAGGAATGGCCTGCAGTCAGAGATAGCTACACTGGATGCAGAGTGTGTGTATATATATATATATATATATATATATATATATATATATATATACACAGAGCTTTTTTTCTCAGAAAATAGGTACAGGAACTCAACCACGACCCGTCAGATTTCACAAACAGTAGAAGGGTCTTAAAGGGGCATTAAATACCAGAATTGCATTACATACAGAGTGCAGAGTTCAGGGGGTTACAAAGCTGTCACTTGTAAACACAGAAACCAGACTTCTGTGTTTACAAGTGATTGTGGTGAGCGGGCACCAAAGGGTCTGAGCCAAAGGTGGTGGAACTGAGTTCCCCCAAGTTCCCCCAGAAAAAAAGCCCTGTATATATATATATAAAATACACTGCAGCTAACTAAATAACCTGCCTGCCTGCTCAATCTAAATTGCACTCTCTTTCCGTCCACGCCAACAACATACTACACAGGGCCGACGTGCAGGCAGCCTTATATAATGTGGGGCGTGGACTTAGTCTTCCTGAGCCATAATTGGCCAAAGGTACCTGGGCTTTGGCCAATTATGGCTCTCTTAGCTGAGGGCACTGGGATTGACCAAAGCATGCACCATGACCTGCATGATCATCATCATACAGAAATGCACTGCGATCTCACAGTGCATTTTGGGGCATTACGCATCGCTCAAATTTGCCATAAACGCCCCATAATGTTAGTTTTTACGAACGGGCGAACAACCAATGTTCAAGTCAAATTCATGTTCGACCCAAACATAAAGCTCATCCCTACTGTCAGGCTTGTGTAGCACAGAGCTGAGTAAAGTGTTGTGGTGTGTGCTACAGGTCTGATAGGCAGAGACTGCACTGTTCTGCAGATGTGTGAAAAGAGGTGAGAGTTGTGTAGAGAGGGGGCAGGTTATGTAAGCTGCTTTCCATCCACAGATTGGGGTGTAAGCTTGTATAGAGGTGAGCTGTGGATGGGGGGGGGCAGAGATTAGCTGTAAATGGGAGGGGGGTACAGAGGTGAATTTGGGGAGTTACAGAGGTGAACTGTGGATGGGAGGGGTGTACAGAGGTGAGCGGTGTATAGGAGGGGGTACAGAGGTGAGCTGTGTATGGGAGGGGGTACAGAGGTGAGATTGGGGGGTACAGAGTTGAGCTGCAGATGGAGGGCTACAGAGGTGAGCTGTGGATGGGGGGGGGGGGTACAGAGGTGAGCTGTGGATAGGAAGGGAGTAGAAAGATGAGCTGTGGGTGGGGGGTACAGAGGCGAAATTGGGGGTACAGATGTGAGCTGTGGATGGGAGAGGGTGTGCAGAGGTGAGCTGTGGATGAATGGGTACAGAGGTGAGATTGGGGGGTACAGAGATGAGCTGTGGATGGAAGGAGGGTACAAAGGTGATCTATGGATGGGGTACAGTGGCGAGTTTGGGGGGGGGGTACAGAGGTGAGCTGTGGATGGGAGAGGGGGTAAAGTGGTGAGCTGTGGGCAGGGGAGTACAGAGGTGAGATTGGGGGGTACAGAGATGAGCTGTAAATGGGAGGAGGGTACAAAGATGAGCTGTGGATGGGGGGTACAGAGGTGAGCTGTGGATGGGGCATAGAGGTGAGATTTGGGGGTACAGAGATGAGCTGTGGATGGGAGGAGGGTACAGAGGTGAGCTGTGAATGGGAGATGGGTACAGAGGTGAGCTGTAGATGAGGAGCTACAGAGGTAAGATTGGGGGGGTACAGAGATGAGCTGTGGACGGGGGCACAGAGGTGATATTGGGGGGTACAGAGGTGAGTTGTAGGTGGGGGGTAAAGAAGTAAGATTGGGGGTTACAGAGATGCGCTATGGATTGGGTACAGAGGCGATATTGGGGGGTACAGAAGTAAGCTGCGGATGGGAGAGGGGTACAGAAATGAGCTGTAAATGGGGGGGTACAGAGGTGAGCTGTGGATGAGGGGTTACAGTGGTGAGATTGGGGGGTACAGAGGTGAGCTGTGGATATGAGGGGAAAGGGGGTACAGAGGTGAGCTGTAAATGGGGGTACAGAGGTGAGCTGTGGATGGGGGGGGTACAGTGGTGAGATTCGGGGGTACAGAGGTGAGCTGTGGATAGGAGGGGGTAGAGAGGTGAGCTGTCAATGGGGGGGGGGCTACAGAGTGGATGTGTGAATCGAGAGGGTACAGAGGTGAGCTGTGGATAAGAGGGGGGGCAGGGGTTGACTGACAACTCATGGGGCCCCCAGGTAATAGAAGATTATGGGACCCCCAGGCTTACAGGTGGCTGCCATGCAAGGGGTAAATAACAAACAAAACATATAGGGGTAGATTCACGTACCTCAGCGCATCTTTCTGCCGGCGTAGCGCATCTTCTTTACGCTACGCCGGCGCAACGTTGAGAGGCAAGCATGGAGTTCACAAAGCAAATGCTCTCTACGTTGCACCGGCGTAGCGTATAGTTGTCGGCGTAAGCAGACGTAAGTCAAAGTAGGTGGAAGTGGGCGTGATATATTTAAATGAAGCGTGACCCCATGAAAATGATGGGCTGAGCTTCAAAAAACGAACTGTGCATGCGTCGTATCTTGGACGCATCCCAGTGCGCATGCTCACAGTCACGTCTAAATAACTGCCTAAGATACGTCAAAACACTGCCTACGACGTGAACGTTACCTACGCACAGCCCTATTCGCGTACTACGTAAACGACGTAAAAATCGACGGCGTTCGTTCCCTAGTCCATACCTTTGCATGAGTTGCGTCTCCAATACTTTACGTAACTCTTACGCAAATCGCTTAAAACATGCGCCTGGTGCAAGTACGTTCGTGAATCGGCGTATGTTACTCATTTGCATATTTAAAATGGGTACGCCAAATGCGTCCAGCGTAACTATGCACCCATGATACGCAGGCGTAGGCAAGTTACGTCGAGCGGCTTAAGCCTATTTTTTTTGGATGTATCTAGCTTGGGGAATCGGCGCAGAGATACGACGGCGCACATTTGTACTTACGACGGCGTATCTCCAGATACGTCAGCGTAACTCCTACGTGAATCCAGGCCATAGAGTACAGCAGTCAGGATGAGCACAATGCTCACATCAGAGTCCTCCCTTACATCAAAGTTCCAACATTCTCCCTATACATCACAGTCTGAACCACCTTATGGCAGAGCCACCCCCCCCAGTGTGCCACCCTATGGCAGAACCCCCCAGTGTGCCACCCTATGGGAGAGCCCCCTCCCCAGTGTGCACCCTATGGCAGAGCCAGTGTGTCACCTTATATCAGTGTCGCCTAAGGCCGCGTACACACGATCAGTCCATCTGATGAGAATGGTCCGAAGGACCGTTTTCATCGGTTAACCGATGAAGCTGACTGATGGTCTACACAACATTGGTTAAAAAAACAATCGTGTCGGAACGCAGTGACGTAAAACACAATGACGTGCTGAAAAAAATGATGTTCAATGCTTCCAAGCATTTGTCGACTTGATGCTGAGCATGCGCGGCTTTTTAACCAATGCTTTTGAATACTAACGATCGGTTTTGACCTATGGGTTAGGCGTCCATCGGTTAAATTTTAAAGCAAGTTCTCTATTTTTTGACCGAAGTATAACTGACCAGTGGGGCCCACACATGATCGGTTTGAACCGATGAAATGGACCTTCAGTCCGTTTTCATCGGTTTTCACTGATCCTGTGTACACGGCATAACACACACCTTTGCACCCTAGTGCTTGGGGTGGCAGGCAGCTGGCAGAATAAGGCCTTTAAATTAGAAAAAAATATCTACTTGTTGCAGGCTCTGAACTGCGCAAGTAAGTCGTAGAGCCAGTGGAATAGTGAATTGCTGTGGTTGGCCTCAGATCTGGCAGTGGGGCATGTGAATAAAAGCCATGCTTGATGTGTGCCATGATATCACTGCACAGGTATGTGGCCAGACCTGCCCTGCTGCCTGATCTGAGGCCGACCTCAGCAGTTCACCATTCAGCTGCCTCCGAATGGCAACAAGTGCATTTTTCACAGGCATGCGATTGTTAGATTGACTTCTGTTTAGCGGCAGTAGGCACACATGGATCATACAGTATACATACACATAGACACACAGGGCCAGATTCTCAAAAGAGATACGATGGTGTATCGCAGGAAACATCATTGTATCTCTGTTTATGGCCCCGGGTATCAATGCCTCTGATTCCTAGAATCATTTACGCATAGATACGGCGAAGGTCCGACAGGTGTAAGACACTTACACCGTCGGATCTTAGATGTAATTCCTTCGCTGGCCGCTAGGTGGCCTAAGCGCCCAGAGGCGATTTACTTTGCATGTGCCGCGCTATATATGTTTTCATTCATTCATTTACGTTTATTTCTCATTTGCCTATGCAAATGAGCCTAATACGCCGATTCCCGAACGTTTTTACGCCGCCTCGTTGTCGTTTACGTAAGCGTAAACCTACCCCTGCTATATGAGGGGTAGGCTTACTAAGTTCCGTCGTATGCCATGTTAAGTATGGCGTCGGGTCAGCGTCGTCTTTTTCCGTCGTTTACGTCGTTTTACTAAGTCGTTCGCGAATAGGGCATTGCGTAAAAGACGATCACGTCGTTTTCACGTCGGTTTCAACAACGTTTTTAAACGTTAAGCGCACCCCCGCGTCGACTGAACTGCGCATGCGCCAGCCGGGAAAAAAGCCCAGTGCGCATGCTCCAGCTCACGTTTAAAAACGTTGTTGAAACCGACGTGAAAACGACGTGATCGTCTTTTACGCAATGCCCTATTCGCGAACGACTTAGTAAAACGACGTAAACGACGGAAAAAGACGTTTTTTCACCCAAAAATCAGCCTGGTTGAACATACTGTTGCCCTATCTCCTGACATGCTAGGACTTGTAGTGCCCCAGCAGCTTACAGACATATTAGGTGGTAATGCAGGAGAGGAGGGGGCTGTGCCTGTGTACTGGTGGGCAGGTAATGAGTAGGCATTGTAGCAGAGATTGGGGGAGAAGTTCGAATCATGTCCTTCCTCCAGAAGCATGGCACTTCTCACACAGAAAATCGCTTCATAGACAGGAGGAGCCCTGCTAGAGCAAAAACACATCCTTCCCCTCCCTCCTGCTCACCAGGGTAAACCACTGATAAAAATGCACTCAGTTCAGCCCAGCAAGCTTACCTTATTTGCTATTGCAGTCTGCCCCACACTGCAGGCTGTGTCTCTCTCCTCTCTCTCCTCCAGCTGTCTGCAATCTCCTGCTCCAAAATCAAATGAGCCGGGGTGGGGAAGGGGGCATGCATACTGTGTTCCTATTGGGTGAGGAGGCAGTGCAAAGTTGAGGCAGCTATACCCTCGGGATTTTCACAGCAAAATTATGTCAGTAAGGCCCTGTACACACGAGGAGACATGTCCGATGAGACAGGTCCGACGGACCGTTTTCATCGGACATGTCTGAAGGGATATTTTGGTCTGATGTGTGTACACACCATCGGACCAAAATCCCCTTGGACAGAGAACGCAGTGACGTATAACACATTGACGTGCTGAAACAAGGAAGTTCAATGCTTCTACGCATGCGTCGAATCAATGCGACGCATGCGCGGGATTTCGGTCCGATGGTTGGACGTACTAACCATCGGAAATGTCCGACGGACAGGTTTCCAGAGGACAAGTTTCTAAGCATGTTTAGAAATTTTTGTCTGCTGGAAAACTGTCCGCTAGGCCGTACACACGATCGAACATGTCCGCTGAAACTGGTCTGCGGACCAGTTTCAGCGGACATGTCTCCTCGTGTAAAAAAACACTGATGTTTTCATACTGTCCCTGGTTTTTCTGAGGCTGGCCACACTGATGGGGCCCCCTAGTGGCCTTTGGGCCCTCCGACAATGCCCAAGTTCACCAATGGTCAGTCTGCCACTAGAGGGAGGTACAGAGGTTTTCTGTAAATGGGGGGGTACAGACGTGAACTGTGAATGGAGAGGGTACAGAAATGAGTTGTGGATGGGAGGGGGTACAGAGGTGAGCTGTGGATAGGGGGTGAAAAGGTGAGATTGGGGGGGGGTATAGGAGTGAGCTGTGGATGGGGGGTAAAGAGGTGAGCTGTGGATGGGTGGTACAGAGGTGATCTGTGGCTTAGAGGGGGTTTCAGTGAGCTGTAACGATGTGCTGTAATCTCTAGAAATAAATAAGGGGTAATGATGCACAGTAACCTATAGCAACCAGTCAATGAGCGGTGTAACAGGAGTCACTTTTGTACATGAGGTGGCTAGTGAATCATAATTCATGTATTACATGAGATGGGACATTAATAATAATTCATGTTTGCAGGATGTCTTGAGATATCACAAGTTGTTGGCTATTCAATGTGGGCACACATGCTTTTGAAAAATGTTAATTGCATCTACTCCTAGACATTACATTGTCCATTGTATAAAGGTGTTAATTCAGGTCTGCTGCTAGACCTTTCAATTGTCTGATAACAAGGTTTAAAGCCTATTGATGCCCAGGTGTCAAGACCCTTCGCCAGAGACAATACGTCTGTCTCTAGATGTGGATTGAAGGGAAATTCATTGTGTGATTGTATTTGTTTGAATTCTATTGATAAAGGAATGTGATAGATCTCGTCAGTATCGGTGCCGTAATGTCTGCTAGAGAATTAGCCATAGTGTGTGAATAGGGGTGTGGAGATTGCATTGTCCTGTGATTAACTGTAACATGCTGTACTAGATATATAAGCAAGCTAAGAAACCAATAAAGGGTTTTAATTCATTTTGAAACCAGAGAGTACAGAGCGGAGTCTCGTCTTATTCTGGGAAATGGAATGGATCGGGTATGTAGGATTGTCGCAGTGTGTCGGATAAGCTTGTCGTGGGTGGATGGAAGGTCGTAAACGGTGGTGACCGTTACAAGCGGTAATAATGTACAGTAACATCTAGCAAACCAATCAGTGAGTGGTTAAGGTGTGCAGTAACCTTTAGCAACCAGCAAGTGAGTGGTAAGGATGTTCAGTAACCTCTAGCAATCAATCAGTGAGTATGGAGGTACAGAGGGGAGCTATAAATGGGGGGGCGGTACAAAGCTGAGGCTGTGGATGGGGGGTAATGAGATGAGTTGTGGGGGGGACAGAGGTGAGCTGTGGATGTTGTGAGTTGATGTACAGTGAGGCTGCAATTGACTTGCACAGTGAGGTTGCAATTGATAGGTACAGTGAGGCTGCAATTGATGGGCAGAGTGAGGCTGCAATTGATGGGCACAGTGAGGCTTCATTTAATGGGCACAGTGAGGCTTCATTTAATGGGCACAGTGAGGCTGCATTTGATGGGCACAGTGAGGCTGCAATTGATGGGAACAGCGAGGCTGCAATTGACGGGCACAATGAGGCTGCATATTATATTAACATAACATAACATATGATAAACATGTCCAAGCTACAGTAGATATGTAAATAACCTGTCACTCAAAGCAAGAAGAGAGAAACTGACTTTTTATTTAGACAGATTTTTATCTGGACAATAAAAGAGGATTGATCAGAGCTGGATTAACTCTGTGTGGCAAGACTGGGCACAGATGATAGGAAATCTTATACTCTACATTGTGACATCAAAAAATAAATATTTTTGGGGGTTTACATCCACTTTAACATAATAATTAGAGCCACACGGGTTACAGTAAATTTGCCTAGCAAAACACACCCAGCTCCACTGAACACTAAATCTAACTAATCTTAACACCTATCTAGAAAGGTGCTACATAAACATGCTATTTATCAAAGGATAAATAAATATAAATAAAGATGGCAACTCCACAAGCTTTAGATTAAAAGCTTTAGAACTGACCTTGTCTATATGCTTTGTTAAAATATTGGGGGTGATAAGTGGTAGAGAAATTAATCTCTTAGGCCTCGTACACACGAGCGGACACACGAGCCGCCACGTCACCGCACCAGGAAGTAAAACACTTCCGCGCATGCGCCGAATCCATGCGGCGGTGCGGCGGCGGTGCGGGACGACATGTCTGCTGGTAAGTGTACTAACCAGCAGACATGTCGGGCGGACAGATTCCCACCCGATAGATTTCAAAGCATGCTTTGAAATCTGTCGGGTGGACAAATCTGTCTGCTCGGCCGTACACACGATCGAATCTGTCTGCTGAAACGCTCCAGCGGACCGTTTCCAGCGGACAGATTTGATCGTGTGTACGAGGCCTTAAAGAGTATAATATCAGCACCCAACCAGTTTCATGTATTTTTAAACACATATGTTTGCTTTTTCAGGTTTATTTTCATCCTGCTGGGTCCAAAAAGAAAGCTTAAAGCATATCATGAAATTGGACGAGCTATGGCCACATTACTAACTGATGAGGTAAATATTCTGTGTAAATTGGCAAATCTTTCCTCACAGGAAAAGTTTAAATATTTTTGTAGTAAAAATAAACTGACATGATATTTTGATGTTATTGGTAAATTACAAGTACATTTTTTGGCTAGGTAAGAAATTTGTCATGATCATATGACATACAGTATGTATGTTGTTTACCCGGTGCTTGGGTTTGGCACATCATGGGTGGGGCTGGGAAGGACTCAACTTTCATGATATATTGGGGTACCAATGACAAAGTTAGAGGAAGATGGAGTGTCCTAAAAAAATATTTCAGGGACTAGAGATGGGCCAACCACCCCCCCCCCCCCCTGTTTGATTCACAGCAGAACTTCCAACCAGGGAAAAAGTTCTGCCTCAAACTGCAAACTCCATTGAAGTCTATGGGAGCTGAACACAAGAAAGTGCCCATTTTGCTAGCTTATATGCAAGTAACTGCCCATAAAAGGTGGTATGGGGATCCGGGTCCTGGGGGACATGTATCAGTGAAATTAAAAAAAAAAAAAAACGTTTGTGGCTTCCACGCCAATGCCTCCCATAGGGTTCTTTACCCCAAAATTTTAATTGTGTCAGATCTTTATTGAGGTGGATGGCAACATGTCTTGACACACTATGCTTGTCAAAACCTTTTAGAATGTTTTGAACATGTTCCTTTATTTGTATTCAAAACAATCTCTTAGTTCGGCCTATGTATTGCAGTCCACAACTGCATTTGAGAGCGTAAACCGCCCTTTCTGTATTGCAGCAGATGAATTATTTGATCTCATGTAAGTCTCCTGTACTTGTTGAGACAAAATCGTTTTTATTTTCATTGGGTCTATGGGATCTGGTACATGCAAAACATCGCTTGCACGGAGAAAAAAACATTTACCAGTAAAAAAAAGTGAAGCCTTTCCCAGGGGTCGGAAACACTCTTCACAACTTTATCCCGAATTGTGGGGGCCCTTCTATATATACATTTTGGAAGAATGGGGAGGACATCATTCAGGTGACCATCGGCCAGCAGAATGTTCCAATGACGTTTGATAATTTGTTTATGTTGTAATCGAAGATGATCGGTACCAGATATTTTTGTACTTCCTGTTTGGGTTTATCACTCATTGATGCTTTCCGGTCTATGATTGCCACTTCTGCAATATTTTTGTTAATTTGTTGTCATAACCTTTTTGTATGAAACGCTTTCTCATGTCACCTGCTTGGGTGAGGAAGATGTCATTATCTGTACAATTTCTCCTCAGATGCATCAATTGTCCTTTAGGTATGTTATATAGCCAGTTTTTTTGATGGCAACTTTCTAGTGGCAGGTAACTGTTTCGATCAACATTTTTAAAATGAGTTTTGGAGCATATTCTGTTGTTTGTTTGTTCAATTTTTAAGTATAGAAAACAAATAATTTTGTCGCTAATCTCCCAAGATAGTTTAATATTTCTGTCATTAGCCTTCAGGTCTTGTAAAAAATGTAATAATGACTCTTTCTCACCCTTTCCATATAATAAAATTATCGTCAATTTATCTTTTGTATGTAAACAAGCCGAGAATTTGGTTTGGAGAATATTTTCTCCTCTTCCCATTGTGCCATAAAAATCTCAACACACTTGGGGCAAATTTAGCCCCCATGGCCACGCCAGTTTTTTGAAAAAAAATAATTACTGCTATACCAAAAAAAGCTATTTTTAAAGGCAAAAATCAAGGCATTTCACCAGATATTTCCTTTGGGAACATGGCAATGTTGAGTGATTCCTTAAACCCCACTTGACGGCTTCCAGGCTTGATGATGTACTATAATAGTATAAAGAGATGTTACGTCAGCAGTTGATAGCCAGAAAGGTCCGTCTTCTTTCGGGATATATTCTAGGAGCTGTAATATATGTTTCATGTCTCTGAGGTATGCCCTTGTATCTTTAACTGCTGGTTGTAAATAAAAGTCAATGTATTGACCCATCGTCGCTGTCAGAGAGTCGATACCATTGACTATAGGCCTGGGCGGTGGATTGTCTTTATCTTTATGTGTTTTAGGAAGCAAAAACAAAATGTGTGTGCAGCAAGACTTCGGAATTAGGTATTATGGGGCTGATTTACTAAAGAAGCTGCGCTGCGCCGGTACATCCCTTAATAGGTGCGCTGGATGAAGCCCTAATTAGGCGCATGAACCGGCGGCAGCAGCAGCGCGATGTGATTGATAAGTAAAGCCGCCGCCGAACTCCCTGTATAAGTCTATGAAGGGAAATCTTAATTGTGAATTTTAAAGGCTAATCTGCAAGTTTTGTCCTAAAAAGTGTTAGGGGACCTCAGTCCTGCCCCAGGGGACATGTACCAATGCTTTTTTTATTTTTTAAAACGGCCGTTTTTTCGGGAGCAGTGATTTTAATAATGCTAAAAGTGCAATAATAAAAGTGTAATTTTCCTTTAAATTTCGTACTATGGGGGGCTCTAATGTCAGCATGTGAAAAAGCGCATGTTTCCCGTGGTTAGAACTGTCTCTGCACAAAATGTCATTTTTCAAAGGAAAAAAGCCATTTAAAACTGACTCGCGGCAATAATGAATTGTCGGCTCCCGGCAATTGCAGGAGAATTCATTCATTAAAAAAAGGAAAAAAAAAAGCGTGGGGGTCCCCCCAAATTCAATAACCAGACCCTTTAGGTCTGGTATGGATATTAAGGGGAACCCCGCCGTCAATTTAACAAAAAAAATGACGTGGGGTTCCCCCCAAATATCCATAACCAGACCCTTCGGGTCTGGTGTGGAATTTAAGGGGAACTCCACCCCAAATTAAAGAGAAAAATGACGTGGAGTCCCCCCTAAAATCCACACCAGACCCCTTATCCGAGCACGTTGACCTGGCCGGCCGCAGAAAAGAGGGGGGGACAGAGCGCGGCCCCCCCCCTCTCCTGAACCGCACCAGGCCACATGCCCTCAACATTGGGAGGGTGTTTTGGGGTGCCCCCCAAAACACCTTGTCCCCATGTTGATGAGGACAAGGGTCTCTTCCCCACAACCCTTGCCCGGTGGTTGTGGGGGTCTGCGGGCAGGAGGCTTATCGAAATCTGGAAGAC
The DNA here is from genome assembly GCA_029574335.1 of Rana kukunoris. Classification (NCBI taxonomy): domain Eukaryota; kingdom Metazoa; phylum Chordata; class Amphibia; order Anura; family Ranidae; genus Rana; species Rana kukunoris. Next base: position 348,550,785 of record CM056051.1, read on the forward strand.
CCCTTTAACAAAGGGGCCCCCCAGATCCCGGCCCCCCCCCGTGTGAAATGGTAATGGGGTACCTTGTACCTCTACCATTTCACGAGAAAAAAAAATGTAAAGGGTTAAAAACGACAAGAGCCGGTTTTTGACAAGTCCTTTATTATCTTCTTTCTTCTTTTCTTCGGGTTTCTTCTTCCTCCTCCTTCTTCTTCTTCTGCTTCTGTCTTGGGTCTTCTATTCCCGCATCTTGCCCGGCGTGTTCTTCCATCTTCTGTTCCTCCCGCTGTCCTTCTCGTCCGCATCTTCTTCTCCTTCTTGGTTTTCGCCGGAGGCGCCGCTTCCAATTGAAATCCCCGCTGTCTGCCGGACCACGCCCCCCCTCTGACGCCACCGGCAAGCTCTTAGGAGTGTGCTGCAAGTGCGTCAGAGGGGGGCGTGGTCACAAGTCAGAGGGCGGGCAATTCAATTTGAAGCTTGTGCGCGGCTTTTTCTTTGCCAGAGCGCCGCTTCCAATTGAATTGCCCGCTTTCTGGAACATGTGACCACGCCCCCCTCTGACGCACAGGCACCACACGGGGACTTTCCTAAGAGCTTGCCCGTGGCGTCAGAGGGGGGGGCGTGGTCCGGCAGACAGCAGGGATTTCAATTGGAAGCGGCCGCTCCGGCGAAGAAGAAGAAGGAGAAGAAGATGCGGACGAGAAGGACAGCGGAAGAAGATGGAAGAACACGCCGGGCAAGATGCGGGAATAGAAGACCCAAGACAGAAGCAGAGGAAGAAGAAGAAGGAGGAAGAACCCGAAGGAAACAAGAAAGAAGATAATAAAGGACTTGTCAAAAACCGGCTCTTGTCTTTTTTTACACTGACACTTTTTTTTACTCGTGAAATGGTAGAGGTACAAGGTACCCCATTACCATTTCACACAGGGGGGGGGCCGGGATCTGGGGGGCCCCTTTGTTAAAGGGGTCTTCCAGATTTCGATAAGCCTCCTGCCCGCAGACCCCCACAACCACCGGGCAAGGGTTGTGGGGAAGAGACCCTTGTCCTCATCAACATGGGGACAAGGTGTTTTGGGGGGCACCCCAAAACACCCTCCCAATGTTGAGGGCATGTGGCCTGGTGCGGTTCAGGAGAGGGGGGGGCCTGCGCTCTGTCCCCCCCTCTTTTCTGCGGCCGGCCAGGTCAACGTGCTCGGATAAGGGGTCTGGTGTGGATTTTAGGGGGGACTCCACGCCATTTTTTTTTATTTGGGGTGGAGTTCCCCTTAAATTCCACACCAGACCTGAAGGGTCTGGTTATGGATATTTGGGGGGAACCCCACGTCATTTTTTTTTTAAATTGACGGCGGGGTTCCCCTTAATATCCATATCAGACCTGAAGGGCCTGTAATGGAATTTGGATAGAACCCCACGTCATTTGAATAATTATTTTAAATTTCGTACCATGGGGGGGGGGGGGGGGGGGGGAGGAATGTCAGCAGGTGAATAAAGCGCACTTTTCATGTGGTTAGAAATATGTCTTTGCACAAAATGACATTCTGAAAAAAAAAAAAGCCATTTAAAACTGACTCGCGGCTATAATGAATTGTCGGCTCCCGGCAATTGCAGGAGAATTCATTCATTAAAAAAAGGAAAAAAAAAGCGTGGGGGTCCCCCCAAATTCAATAACCAGACCCTTTAGGTCTGGTATGGATATTAAGGGGAACCCCGCCGTCAATTTAAAAAAAAAATGACGTGGGGTTCCCCCCAAATATCCATAACCAGACCCTTCGGGTCTGGTGTGGAATTTAAGGGGAACTCCACCCCAAATTAAAAAAAAAATGGCGTGGAGTCCCCCCTAAAATCCACACCAGACCCCTTATCCGAGCACGTTGACCTGGCCGGCCGCAGAAAAGAGGGGGGGACAGAGCGCGGCCCCCCCCTCTCCTGAACCGCACCAGGCCACATGCCCTCAACATTGGGAGGGTGTTTTGGGGTGCCCCCCCAAAACACCTTGTCCCCATGTTGATGAGGACAAGGGTCTCTTCCCCACAACCCTTGCCCGGTGGTTGTGGGGGTCTGCGGGCAGGAGGCTTATCGAAATCTGGAAGACCCCTTTAACAAAGGGGCCCCCCAGATCCCGGCCCCCCCCTGTGTGAAATGGTAATGGGGTACCTTGTACCTCTACCATTTCACGAGTAAAAAAATGTGTCAGTGTAAAAAAAGACAAGAGCCGGTTTTTGACAAGTCCTTTATTATCTTCTTTCTTGTTTCCTTCGGGTTTCTTCCTTCTTCTTCTTCCTCTGCTTCTGTCTTGGGTCTTCTATTCCCGCATCTTGCCCGGCGTGTTCTTCCATCTTCTTCCGCTGTCCTTCTCGTCCGCATCTTCTTCTCCTTCTTCTTCTTCGCCGGAGCGGCCGCTTCCAATTGAAATCCCTGCTGTCTGCCGGACCACGCCCCCCTCTGACGCCACGGGCAAGCTCTTAGGAAAGTCCCCGTGTGGTGCCTGTGCGTCAGAGGGGGGCGTGGTCACATGTTCCAGAAAGCGGGCAATTCAATTGGAAGCGGCGACTCTGGCAAAGAAAAAGCCGCGCACAAGCTTCAAATTGAATTGCCCGCCCTCTGACATGTGACCACGCCCCCCTCTGACGCACTGGCAGCACACTCCTAAGAGATTGCCCGTGGCGTCAGAGGGGGGGCGTGGTCCGGCAGACAGCGGGGATTTCAATTGGAAGTGGCCGCTCCGGCGAAGAAGAACAAGAAGAAGATGCGGACGAGAAGGACAGCGGAAGGAGAAAGAGATGGAAGAACACGCCGGGCAAAATGCGGGAATAGAAGACCCAAGACAGAAGCAGAGGAAGAAGAAGGAGGAGGAAGAAGAAACCCGAAGGAAAGAAGAAAGAAGATAATAAAGGACTTGTCAAAAACCGGCTCTTGTCGTTTTTAACCCTTTACATTTTTTTACTCGTGAAATGGTAGAGGTACAAGGTACCCCATTACCATTTCACACAGGGGGGGGGCCGGGATCTGGGGGGCCCCTTTGTTAAAGGGGTCTTCCAGATTTCGATAAGCCTCCTGCCCGCAGACCCCCACAACCACCGGGCAAGGGTTGTGGGGAAGAGACCCTTGTCCTCATCAACATGGGGACAAGGTGTTTTGGGGGGCACCCCAAAACACCCTCCCAATGTTGAGGGCATGTGGCCTGGTGCGGTTCAGGAGAGGGGGGGGCCGCGCTCTGTCCCCCCCTCTTTTCTGCGGCCGGCCAGGTCAACGTGCTCGGATAAGGGGTCTGGTGTGGATTTTAGGGGGGACTCCACGCCATTTTTTTTTAATTTGGGGTGGAGTTCCCCTTAAATTCCACACCAGACCCGAAGGGTCTGGTTATTGAATTTGGGGGGACCCCCACGCTTTTTTTTTGGTGTTTTTAATGAATGAATTCTCCTGCAATTGCCGGGAGCTGACAATTCCTTATTGCCGCGAGTCAGTTTTAAATGGCTTTTTTCCTTCAGAATGTCATTTTTCACATGCTGACATTACACCCAGGGCCGCCATCAGGGGGGTACAGGCAGTACACCTGCAGGGCCGCCATTAGGGGGGTACAGGCATTACACCGCCCGGGGGTCCCCAGGGGCCCCCAGGGGCCCGGATGGGAACCACCCTAAAACAAAAAAAACATTTTTTTTTTTATTTTTTATTTTTTTAAGGGCTCCGAAGGTCCCCAGGGGCCCGGAGGCCACTAAGGGCCCCAGATGGCAAGCCCTTTTTTTTATCAAAAAATATATATATTTAAAAAAATAAATATATTTTTTTTATATATTTGTCTTTTTTTTTTTAGGAAAGGGCCCAGAGGTCCCCAGGGCCCTGGAAGGCAACCCCATTGTTTTTTAATTTTTTTCGATAAATGTTATATTTTAAAAAAATATATATATATATTTTCTCTCTTTTTTCTTTTTATTTTATAAAGAGCACAGAGGTCCCCAGGGCCCCGGATGGCTACCCCCCTTTTTTATATATATTTTTCTTAATTTCTTATTTCTGTCTAAATTTTTGTAAAGGGCCCCCCCCGCTCCTCAATTTGCGGTATATATATTTTTTAGTTGGTTTTTGTAGAATTTTGGGAATTTTATATTTTTTAGCAGTCCGGAGGTCCCCAGGGGCCCAGAGGCCCCCCAGGGCCCCGGGTGGCAGCCCCCCATATTTTTGGTTATTAAAGGGCCAATGTTTTGTTTTAGGGGTCTGGAGGTCCCTAGTGGCCCGGAGATCCCCAGGGCTCCAGATGACAACCCCCCACCTTTAAAAAAAAAAAAATATATATATTTTTATATATTTTTTTAACATATATATATATATATATATATATAATATAATTATGAAAGCTCCCAGAGGGCCCCAGATGACAACCTTTTTGCTTATAAAAATGTTATAAACATTTTCCCCAGGTTTGTTCTTTTTTACTTTAATTTCTTTTTTAAAGTGTATTTTGTGCGTGAAGTCGAGAGAGAGGAGCTGGACTTGCAATCGCCATCCTTCTCCATGCCCCCGGTGGCAATGGTGGGTGTGAGGGGGGCCTCCCACTCACCCCACCTGCTACACTTGGGAGCCCGATGGGATAGAGGGACTCCCCCTATGAGGGAGTGTAGCCCACCCAGCCAGCCCTGTAGGTCCTTCGCCTCCCTTTATTTTAGGAGACCTCATGGCCAAAGTGCGTGCAAGTGTGGTGTTTTTTTTTTGGGGGGGGGTGGGCGTACTTAGCACAGGCGTACCTTGCATAGCACACCCACCGGGAGCCGGGCTGACACCACCAAACTCAATTCACATGTAGCCGAGACCGGGATCCGAACCCTTGGCTGCAGAGGTGAACGGCTTGTCAGCGCAGTGCCATTCACGTTGAGCCACCGCAGCTCCCACCCCAGGTTATTTTTTTTTAGATTTTTGGTAGTTATTTTTTGATAAAGGGCCCAGAGCTCCCAAGGCAACCCCCTTTTTTATTATTTTATATATATATATATATATATATATATAGATATTGTAATTTATTTTTCATTAAAGGGCCCAGAGGTTTATTTTTATTAAAGGGCCCAGAGGTCCCCAGGGCCCCCGGATGGCTACCACCCTTTTTAATATATATTTTTCTATATGTATTTTTTAGTAAAGGAACCCCCCGCTTATCAAATTGCGGCAGCCCCCCCCCCTTCTCAATATCAGGCGGCACCCCCCCCCTATTCTCTGCTCCAGGGGGCCCATGCCTGAAGCTGTGTAAGGGGCCCCATAATTCCTGATGGCGGCCCTAATTGCCCCCCCCCCATGGTACGAAATTTCAAGGAATTTTTCACTTTTATTGTTGCACTTTAACCACTTCCATACCGCGCCTATTCTGGCACTTCTCTCCTTCATGTAACAATTATATTTTCTTCCTTGAAAATTACTCAGGACCCCCAAACATTATATATATTTTATTAACAAACACCCTAGGGAATAAAGTGGCGGCCATTTTTTCGGACACATTTCCAACAGTATTTGCGCCAAAAATTTTCTAACATTTTTTTTTTTTTTTGGCTTTCAAAAAAACAAACCTGTTTCATGAATGACAAAATAAGAAAGCAGTAAAGCTAGCCCACTTTTTAGGGATAAGGTAAAAGATGATGTTACACCGAGTAAATAGATCCCTAACTTGTCACGCTTTCATATTGCGCACACTCATGGAATGGCGCTAAACTTCGTTATTAAAAATCTCCATAGGCAACGCTTGACTTTTTTTCTCAGGTTACCACTTTTGAGTTACAGAGGAGGTCTAGTGCTAAAATTATTGCTCTCACTCTAACGCACGCTATGATACCTCACATGTGGGGTTTGAAGGATGTTTACATATGTGGGTGGGACTTGCATGCGTGTTCGCTTCTGAGTGCGAGCTACTAGGGACAGGAGCATTTAAATTCCTTTTTTATTTTATTTTTTAATTTTTGCACTTGTTTGTCCCTTTTTTTGTATTATTTTTCACTTTTCTTCATATTACAAGGAATGTAAACATCCCTTGTAATAGGACTAGTGTGTGACAGGTCCTCTTTATAGAGAAAGGCGGGGTCAATTAGACCCCACATCTGTCCTCCAGGCTGGAAAGCATGGAATTGGTAAAAAAAAAAAACATCTCATGCTTTCAGCTGCGATCATGTTCGTTCAGCACAGTAGTGTAGTGTGTAGCATGTTCACCTAGCAGCAAAAGGGTTTCTGGTTCGAATCCCGCCCGTGACACTATCTGCCTGGAGTTTGCATGTTCTCCCTGTGCGGGTTTCTTCCCACAAACTAAAAACATGCTGTAAATTGGATCCGGTCTAAATAAGCCCTAATATGCAGTAGGATATTTAGGTTTTGTGCTTCCCTAGGCCTGACCAAATTTTGGCACCCCCTAATAGAAAAATGACCCACCCTTCCTGTCAAGGCCACACCCTGTTTTTTTATGACCCACCCAGGAATTTTCATGGGACACACACAAGTTCTGTGGGGGGGGACCTTAATTTGCCTAGTTTTTCGATCACTTCCTGTTTGGCGGGGGCAGGAAGTGAAGGCCAATCTCCCCAAACGGACAGGGATAATACAAAATAAACTGACAGAGCTTCTAACCCCAACTCTATCCAAAATGAAAGAAATCCAAAAAATAAAAGTGATGATTATAGTTCCAGTTTAACCCCAAATTTCAGATCATTTTATTGAGAGGCTTAAGAAAATATAACCATGCCAATAGGCCAGGATCCAGCGTTGCTAATATGTATGAATGTGTGTTAGGGACCCCCACAAACACCACCCAATGTTAAATCAACTATTTTCTTGTTTGTTTTGGGGATGCCTGCACCCCTGATAGGGTAAAGACACCTCACAAATGTTGTCACTTTCTACTTAATTCATTCACTTCCTGCCACACAGCCAAACAGGAAGTGAGGGAAACACCTGAGTAATGTTTTGTTGGGGACACAGATCAATCTAAATAGTTTCCCATTTTGGAAATTGCATTTTGCTGTGTACACCCCAAATTAGTAGGAATCTTGGACTTTGGGGTCCATTTACTAAAGGCAAATCCACTTTGCACTACAAGTGGACAAGCAAGGAAGAAAACTCAAAACTTGGCGGGATTGGAAGTAAAAACCATCAGTGCTTCCCTTCTGATTTTCATTGCCTACGCTTCTACTGCAGAGCGGCTTTGCCTTTACTAAACCCCAAAATAACTAATCATTTGGGGTGTACACTGCAGTGCAATTTGCTTAATGGTGACACTAGTTAGATTGACCTGTGTCCCGAAGAAAAGACCATTGGTAGGGTTTTAACCTCACTTCCTGTTCAGCTGTGTGACAGGAAGTGAAGCCAATTTTAGGAAAAGGGACACAAAGCCCAACCTAAAAACACTAGCAGGGGTTCTAACACTCAATTGGCTTCCCTCAAACAACCCACAATTAGAATAGGATTGTCTTGTGCTAGTTTCAAGCACAGCGCTGTAAATCAGCACTTCAAGCCTGTCCACCAATACCCCCCCCCCCCCCCCCCCCTCCAACAGGCCATGTTTGCAGCTTTTCCTACATCTTGCACATGTGCTTTAAAAAGTCAGTCTGGACATCAGTTCTAGGAAACAATACTTACCGCTTTGTCCTTCCTTTTCTGGTGACTAAACATTTCATGCATACACACCAGGAAAGAGCTTAGAGACAAATCACACTTGATGGTTTAGGCCCAAACTAGTTCAGCTGCAGCGGTTGAAATCCATAGCATGAAAAAAATATCACAAAACAAACTTCAAAATTTGAAAGTAATTTTATTGGTCCACAAAACAAGGAAAGCAAAACAAAAAATTACAAATAAACACACCAAAAATATATATAAAACACCTAAAAACAAAAAAGACCAACGTTTATTTCACAGTCATTGGAAAATAAATCATGCTTTTGAAATAACAGGATAGACCCACAGGATTAAAACATTAGTCATTAACATCTTGAGAAACATTTAGCAAAATTATGTAGCAGAGAAAACATCAAAAAATACAAAACTTGCTCCAAAACATCTCTGTTTCACTCCGCCATTCCTTCCAGCCAGCAAATCTGCCCCCTCTGAGGGGCAGCTGACAAGTGCAGTATCCACGCTTTTTATAACATGTGTGCTAATGAACCAATTGGAAACACATGAAGAAATGTCAGCCTCTAGTTTGTGTGCACTTGTAACTGCTTACACCTGTTAAGGATGTCCTTAAATTACTAAGCCAAAAAAACAGCTTTCTGAGCATGCTCAGAAAGATGCATGTCATTTTCAGGGTCAGAACAACCAGCTTTTTTTCCAAAGTGTTCGAGCATGCCCAGTTCACTCGAAATGCAGTACCAGAATCAAATCTGCAATGGCGGATGAAAGCATTAGAGGTGTTGAATTATTTTTTTGGTCCCCCTGAAGTGATGCTTTACAAGCTGAACGGGAGGTCTTATAGAATTTTTACGTAACAAACCTAAATAATAATAATTTAAACGCCCCTGTCCCTAGTAGCTCGCAGTCAGAAGCGAACAAGCAGCATTTTTATTGTTTCCGGTTACCAGTTTAGATTTACAGATGAGGTCTAGTGCTAAAAATATTCCTCTTGCTGTTACGCACGCTATGATACCTCACATGTGTGGTTTGAAGAATGTTTCCATATGTGGGCGGGCCTTAAATGTGTAAGCCCCGCCCACATATTGAACCCCCGTTCAAACCCCACATGTGAGGTATCATAGCGTACGTTAGAGCGAGAGCAATACTTTTAGCACTAGACCTCCTCTGTAAATCTAAACTGGTAACCTGAAACACATAAAAAAGTGTTGCCTATGGGTATTTTCAAGTACTGAAGTTTGGCCCCATTCCATGAGTGTGTGCAATATTAAAGTGTAACATGTTGGGTATCTATTTACTCGGTGTAACATCATCTTTCACATTATGGCCATAAATTGGGCTAACTTTAGTGTATTCTTAATTTGTAACCACTTGAGCCCCAGAGCATATTACTGGTCCCTGACGGGGCCATTTTTTGCATTTCAACACTGCGTCATTTTGACTGACAATTGCGTGGTTGTGCGACGTGGCCCCCAAACAAATTTGGCGTCCTCATCCCCCCCCCCCCCCCTAAAAAATATATATATTTTTTTTTTGGTGGTATTTGATCACCTCTGCGTTTTTTGTTATTTTTGCTTGACCCAAAAATATAGCGACAATTTGGTAAATAAAAAAACATCTTTTTTACTGTTTGCTATAATAAATCTCCCCCAAAATATATTCAAAAAATGTTTGCCCTCAGTTTAGGCCGATAAGTATTCTTCGACATATTTTTGTTTGCAAAAAATCACAATAAGCGTTTGATTGGTTTGGGCAAAAGTTCTAAGTAGGGGTTGGTCTTATGGGTTTTTTTGGAATAATTTTTTGTTTTACTAGTAATGGTGGCTATCATTGTTTTTTCTGGCTACTGCGACATTGTGGCGGACACATTTTTGTGAGATTTGGCATTTTTGTAGCGAGCAATGGTATAGAAATGCATTGCTTACTATAAAAATGACACTGGCAGGGAAGGGGTTAACACTAGGGGCGCGGAAGGGGTTGAATATGTTACCTGGGTGTGTTCTAACTGTAAAGGGGGTGGGACTGTGTAGGGGAAATGACAGATCGCTGTTCATACATTGTAGGGACAGACGAGCAGGCATTCCCCCCCCCCCTGACAGGACCGGGATAAAGGGGAACTCCACCCCAAATTATAAAAAAAACGGCGTGGGGGTCCCCCTTCAGGTGCACAACAGGCTCTTAGATTTGATCTGGAACATAAGGGGTTAACCCACGCCAAAATCGGCGTGGGGTTCCCCCCCAGATCCGTACCAAGCCCTCATCCCAGGCATGCAGTCTGGCCGGACAGGAATGGGGGTGGGGACGAGCGAGCGCCCCCCCCCCTCCTGAGCCGTACCAGACCACATGCCCTCGACATGGGGGAGTGTGTGCTGTGGGGGAGGGGGGCACTGCCCCCCCACCCCAAAGCACTCTTGTCCCCATGTCGATAGGGACAAGAGCCTCTTCCCGACAACCCTGGCCGTTGGTTGTCGGGGTATGCGGGCGGGAGGCTTATCAGAATCTGAGAGCCCCCTATATTAAGGGGGCCCCCAGATTCTGGCCCCCCACCCTATGTGAATGAGTATGGGGTACATCGTACCCCTACCCATTCACCGGGTGGAAAAGTGTAAACACAAAAAAATCACACCGAACAAAATAATTTATTAGTCAGCTCCGGGGGTCTTCTGCCGGGACCCCCCACCACCAGCCCATTGGGCCCCGGGCTTCGCCGTTTTCTGCCGGGGGGGGACACCCCGCCATGTCCAGCCAGGCCCCCACCCCAAAATAAGCTCTTTCAGATCCGGGGGGGGCCGGCCGAAAAAAGCAGAGAACAACGGGGGCGGAGCCCCTCGGTCTTCCAGACGTTTTCTGCCGGGGGGGCTCCAGCCCCGCACCGGTCTTCGCCGCCGCCTTCCGCCGGGGGGGACACCCACCGATGCTCTCGGCCATGTCCAGCCAGGCCCCCACCCCAAAATAAGCTCTTTCAGATCCGGGGGGGGCCGGCAGAAAAAAGCAGAGAACAACGGGGGCGAAACCCCTCCTCGGTCTCAGTGCAGCTCCTCCCACTGGCAGTAGTTCCGGCTCCTCCCACAGAGCTCATTCTGCTTCCTGCTGGAGAGGAGAGAAGACCTGTCTTCCAGAGCTCCTGTGTTCCAGCCTACCAGGACCAGCCTCCAGCCCCGGAAGAGGGGTGGGATGGCCTCCCTCAGCCCCGGAGGTGGACCGGCTTCCGGCCTCCGGAGGAGTCAACAGCACCTGCCCTCCAGCCAGACCACCACCACCACCATCAGCAGGGAGGACCGTCTCTTCCTGGAGACCCAGGAGGGTCTCTCAGACTGGACAGCCCCTCAGCCAGGTGAGAATGAGGCAAGAACCAGGAAGAGGCGGGATAAAATCAAATCCCTGCTGGTGAGGATATCTCAGGCCTGCGTGGAAAAGATGACTACTCTCGCAGGCCTGAGGGAAAAGAGGGACAGGTGCTCCAGTAATAAGAGATCTGAATTCAAGGGGGCCATCACCACCCTAGGACTAGAAGTAAAAGAAATATGGGAATACCTGGGGGGCTTTTGCCAACGTGGGGCTGGAGAGGTGAACTTCCTAGAGGAGCTCCGGAGGACCCTCCAGCAGGCCAACCGGGAAGGGAGCCAGGCAGCGAGGAGGAGCGGGCGGTCTAAGAAGGGGTCCCAACCCCCCAAACAGCCAGGAGAGTCAGGGGAGCCTGGGTGCAGTGGGGGGGGGGGGGCGAGTGCCGGTGGTGCAGGGCCCAGTATGGCCATAAAACCTGGGGAGGGTTCCCGGGAGCCGATCCCTCAGTCCGTGGAAGGGACTGGGGGGTTGGCGAAGTCCGGGGAGTCCAGTGATCCAGGAGGTCGCCGGGCCCAGGTGCCGCCGGCGGTACCCCCCCGCCATCTTCAGGTCAGCATACCCAGGCTCCCCCAGGATGGTCGCACTGCCACAGCTGAAGCCCGCCATGTGTCGGCTTCCATGACCCCTCAGCTTGCAGTGGAGCGGGAGGATCTGGCCATGGAAAGGCCAGGGACTGCTCCTGCGGCTGCTATGTCATCGGGAGAGAGGCAGACACATGGTGGAGGCATTGTGCTGCGGTCATCTGGAGGTAAACAGCTTGTGTGCAGTGTGGCCAAGATGGCGCCGGCTGTTGGGGGTGGAGTAGACCGGGACCCGGAAGTGACCGCCCAAGAACCGGAAGTGCCCCAGCCGGAACCGGAAGTGCCCCAGCCGGAACCGGAAGTGCCCCAGCCGGAACCGGAAGTGCCCGTCCCGCGACCGGAAGTGCCCCCCGCGAGTTTGCGGTGGTCGGTGGGGGCTCAGGGGACCTGGGGGATGAGAGGCCGGGGGTGCAGGGGTGCCCAGCCCCGGACGCTGCAGCAGGCACCTCCAGGCACCCCCGGCAGGAGATGGACAGAGACGTTGAGGACGGTAAATTGGACGGTAAGCTGCCACCCCCCCAGGTCCCCATGGACACTGCCACAAGCCCCGAGGGGCTCCCTGCAGCACAGGCGGGGTGGGGGGAAAGTCAGGTGGGACCCCTCCCAGTGGACTGTATAGCATATGATTATATCCGGCAGTTGAAGGGGTCCCAGGGGGGCTCCCCCCCAGTACAGGTGGAGTCCCAAGGGGCTGGTGTGGTCGCGGAGGGGTCTGGGTGGGGGAGTTTGGTGGGGGTGGTACCCCCCTCTGCTGTGGTCCCGGGGGGGGGGGGAGCCTGTAGTCAGGCCAAAGGTGGTGGGTCAGGGTGGTCAGGGTATATCAGCGGGGGTGGGTGCAACACCACCGGCAGGGATGGGGGCCCCCCCGTCCCCCCCCCACTTCTGGGGGTGCTGAGGGGGGTGCCCCACTTCCGGAGAACATCTTTCGGGGGTCTCCGGAGGCCAACTTATTGTCTGCCCTAAAGGGGGGTCGCTCTTTCGCCCAGGTGTTGGGCTCTCGTGCCCACCTGTACAGCCGGTTTGGCGCCCAGAATTTCCGCGCCCCCCCTGCTGACCAGGAGAGGACGCAGGGGTCGGCGTGGACGAGGGGTACAGGTGGTCCAGAGAGGAGGCGTAGGAATGTTGTCCAGCTTCGGTACGAGGGTCCGGACCCCTGCCCCGCTCGAGGTGAGGTGGTGGGCCTGGTACTCTCCTTGGGTTTTGGGGTGGATGACCTTTTTGCTGTCATCCATCCCACCAACACACGGGAGTTTGATATAAGTTTTGTCACTCCCGTGTGTATGGAACGCTTTATCACCAGCTTTGGGTTGGTGAGGGGCGTTGACCCTTGGAAGAGGTACAGGCTCATTCCCATCTCCAGGCAGGAGGAGGTTAAGAACATCACCATCCTGGTGAGGAATGAGTCGCTCCCTCCGGAGGACATTGCCACCTGGCTCGGGAGGTACGGGCAGTTGCAGACCCCCCTGAGGAAGAACCTTGATGAGCGCGGGGTCTGGACCGGGGCTTGGTTGACCAGGATCCGGCTCAAGAGGGAGGGCAACAGTGTTGCCCACCTCCCTGGCAGCGCCTTTCTAGGCAGAGACCGGATCCTGGCGTTCTACCCGGGACAGCCCCGTCGTTGCTTCAAGTGCGGCAGCCCGACCCACATGAGCTCGGACTGCACGGTGGTCAGATGTGGCCGGTGCCACGAGTTTGGCCACCAGTCCGAGTCATGTGGGAAGATATGCTGCAACTTGTGTGGTGAGATGGGGCACCCATTTAGCAGGTGTCCCAAAGCATATCGGGGTTCTTCCTCAGGGGGGGGACCTCCCGGGCCGGGAGCGGCCGAAGCCCCCCCGGCGAGTGATGGCCGGGGGGGGTGGGGATCCTGGAGCCCCTAGTACTACTCCGGAGGGACCAACAGGCCCATTGCCTCAAAGAAGGCGGAGCAGGCGTGGGCGTGGGGCTCCCCCCCCGGGGGACACGGGCTCGGTTGGCCAGGAGGCTCCCGATCCTCCGGAGGGCGGAGCCGGTGGGGAGGAGTCGGGGAGGCCTGGGGGTCCCGGGCCTGAGGGTCCGGGGCCAGGGCCTTCCCCTCCTAATGTTGCAGGGCCGATCCCCATCCCCCTTCCCTCTCCCCCTCCTCACCATTGCCCCTCCCCTCCACCTGGCCCTCCATCTGTTTCCCCATGCCCTCCTCCCTCATCTTCCCCTCCTCGTACCCCCCCCCCTCGCCCCCCCCCTCCCAAGTCCCGTCTTCCCCCTCCCCCTTCTTCTTCCCGTCCAGCTAAGTCTGGTCCCCCCCCTGTCCTCTCCCCTGTCTCTGGCCCCCCTCCTGCCTCTTCCATTCCCCCCCCTTCTGGACCCAGAGTCTCCTCTGGCCCTGTGACCATGGAGATGGAAGCTGCTCGAGCCTCATCCAAGAGGGAAATCTCGAGCAGCGGGTCCGAGGAGGGGGGTGGTGTAGTCATCTCGGAGAGGTGGCAGGAGTGGGAGCAGGTGAGACGCAAAAAGAGGAAGGGGAAGGCTGCCAGATCTGGGGGCGGGAAGTCCCCAGTGAAGGGTGGGGTTCCCCCAGGGGCACGAAGTGGGGTGTCCCTGGGGAACCCGTTTGGTATCTTCTCCTCCTCCTCGGGCTCAGAGGAGGAGGAAGTGTAGATATGTAAATATGTTTTTGTGTTTGTAGTATGAAGGAGAACATGACCACTTTCAATCATTCTGATGGCGGTACCCTCTCCAATACGGCTTGCGACCATTAATGTCGCAAGTATTCGTTCTGCGGGAGCTCGTTTTATGGCCTTCGATTTTCTCAGCCGTGTTGAAGCTGACATTTTGTTTTTGCAGGAGACCTGGCTGGCATCTGTGGCAGAGATGCATCTAGCAAAGAGGGAGTGGAGATGTGGGCCCTCCCTCTGGTCTCTTGCGGCCGAGCCCTGCAGTGGGGTTGCGGTCCTTTTTAAGACTGGTCCGGTGGCTTGCCGGCGAGTGATTGAAGTGGAGATCGGTAGATGTCTGGTGGTGGACGCTGTCGTGAGGGGGCAATTCCTCCGGCTCATAAATTTTTATGGGCCTCAAACTAGGAGGGAGAGGAGGAGCCTCCTTACGGCGGTTAAGCCTTATCTTTTTACGTCCCAGCAGGTGATTTTTGGTGGCGATTTCAATATGATCACTAGGCCCAAAGACCGGGCAGGTGCCGCCAACCCTCTGGGATATGATAGTATTTTTTTGAATAACGTAGTGAGGGAGGCCAGGTTGGTGGATGTGCACGTTCGTCACCTCCCCAACTTCACTGGTTTCACATTTTCCCGAGGTAGTAGTAAGAGTAGATTAGATAGTTTTTTTTTAAAGGAGGACTCTGTCTGCTCGGCTCCTGAGCTGCAGTCGGTAGAGTTCTCCGATCACTGTATGGTATCTGTGGCCCTGAATGTCGCTGACACTCCTCAGAAAGGGAGGGGTTTGTGGCGCCTGAATGGGTCGCTACTGGAGGATCCTGAGGTTAGGGAAGCCTATGAGGTTTTCTTCCTGGGCCAGACCTCGCTCCTTGAGGGCAACTGCTCCCGCCTTGAGTGGTGGGAAGTAGTTAAAAAGAGGTCTGGCGACTTTTTCCGGGAAATCTCTGGGTACAGGGCAGCTTCCAAGTACCAGGCTTACCAGAGACTACGCAGGCAGCTTGACCGCCTGGTGTCCTCTGGGGGCTCTCAGGAACAGATATCCGGTCTGAAGGCGCAGATGAAGGAGTGTCAGTACGACCGTCTCGCCTCCCTGGTTTTTGAGAGGGATTATGGGAAGTTTATCTCTCCTGATCCCTACAGGAGCTGTGGTGAGGTGGCGAGGTCGAAGGTCGTACATGGCCTGAAGGATGCCTCAGGATCTCTGGTCCGGTCCAGATCGGGGATCCTGGGTGTCGTCAGAGACCACTTTTCGGACCTCCTGAAGAAGCGGCCTCTAGACATGGAGAAAGTCAGGGAATTCCTTGATGAGACCCCGCTGGAAGTGGGGTCTGACCTTCCTGACTCTCTGACAGAAGAGATCTCGGTAGCTGAAGTTGAGCAGGCTATTAGCTCTTTAGCTTCTAAAAAGTCACCTGGGCCCGATGGGCTCACGGCCGAGTTCTACAAAACCTTTAAGAGCCTCTTGGCTCCTCATCTGAGGGACGTGTTTAGTGAATGTTTGGCCTATGGCCTGCTGCCTCCCTCAATGAGAAGGTCAGCTCTGATCCTACTGTCAAAGGGGAAAGATCCGTCTGTGGTGGAGAATTGGCGTCCGATCGCCCTTCTTACCACAGATAGGAAGATACTGGCAAAGATCTTGTTTACACGTCTGTCTGCTTTGGCGGGCAGGATGCTGTCTCCCTCTCAGCACTGCACAATTCCTGGCCGGGGCACTTTTAGTGCCGTCCTGAGCGTCCGGGAGGCTGTGGAAAGGTGCAGGGCTGATGGCAGCGAGCGGTATCTGCTTGCATTGGATCAGGCTAAGGCGTTTGATCGGGTGAACCACGAGTACCTTTGGCTGCTTCTGAGGAGATACGGTCTGCCTGATCAATTCGTTGATTGGCTGCAGGTATTGTATAGGGGAGCTGAGAGCTTCCCTCTTGTCAACGGTTGGGTGGGCCGGGCCTTTGCCGTGGACTCTGGCGTCCGGCAGGGGTGCCCGCTGAGCCCCCTCCTGTACATCTTTGCGGTCGACCCCTTCGTAAGGAGGCTAGACTGCGGGCGTCTGGGGGGGGTTCCGGTGGGACCTGTCGGGGGTCCGGTTTCGGCGGTGAGGGTTGTGGCCTATGCGGACGACGTCTCGGTGGTGGTATCTGGTCGTGAGAAGGCCCATTATGTGGAGTCCCAGATCGGGTGCTACTCTGAGG
This sequence comes from Rana kukunoris, assembly GCA_029574335.1. Lineage (NCBI taxonomy): Eukaryota > Metazoa > Chordata > Amphibia > Anura > Ranidae > Rana > Rana kukunoris. Next base: position 348,567,123 of record CM056051.1, read on the forward strand.
CGTCAGGCTCGCTGGTCAATTGGGACAAGAGTAAAGTTTTCTGGTTGGGGAAGGAGGGGGAGCAGTTCCCCCTTCCGGAAGTGTTCCCCACGCCCGTACCAGAGATTCGAGTTCTTGGCATTCATTTCAGCCCGGGTGATTATCCCAAGCTAAACTGGGAGCGCAGGCTGGTGAGTGCCACTCGGAAGGTGAAGGCCTGGAAAGGTTGGAAACTTTCCCTGAGGGAAAGGGTAAGCTTGGTCAAGACGTACTTATTGCCTGAGTTTCTCTTTGTAAGCTATGTGTGTCTTTTGCCAGCATCTCTCTATGCTCGGGTCTATGGTCTGTTCTTCCTGCTGTTGTGGGGAAGCAGACTGAACCTGATCAAGAGGGAGGTCACATACCGCCAGCGACGGCAAGGTGGGTTGGACATGGTCAACCCGGTGGTGTTCTTTGTCACCATCTTTGTTAAATACAATTTGCAGTCCATATTTGTGGACGAGCCTTCCTGGTGGGAGTGTTCATGCAAGGACTGGCTCTTGCTGTTCTTGAGGCAGTGGGGGGAGGGGGGGAGGCCCGGCGATCTGAGGAGATCGCATGGGTATCTCCCTTCCTATGTCCCCCTGGCATTAAAGGTACTGAGGCAGTGGCGGATAACTGCCCTGGAGGTGGGCTCTTTGGGTCGGCGGGAGCTGTACCTGAGGGTCATGGCCTCGAACATTTTGAAGCCCCTGTCTTTGAGGGACTGCCCTGAGAGGGTCCTCACGGAGGGGCTAGCCCTCTTGAATTCTTTTAGAATTCCAAGTAAGTTTTGGGATCTCGCATGGAGGTCGTTCCATGGACGACTCTATGTCCGTGCGAATCTCAAATACAGGAACCTGGGGGACAGGGACTGCCCCCGTCAGGAATGTGGTGGGACATTGGAGACCATGGACCATTTTCTGGTCCAATGTCCCTTCAACATGGAGGTTCTTACGAAGGTAGGGGGTGCCATTGGCTACCCCCGCCTTCCGGCCCTGACCTATGCTGAGCGAGTGTATGGTGATTTTGGGGTCCGCAGGGGATTTGAGTTATCGTCACTTTATTTAGTCAGCCTAGTTGTGCTTTATTACACTTGGCACGCTCGGTGTTTGGTGTCCACTAGGGACAAAATCCTGCCTGTGCATGAGGTGGTGGGCGGTATCTTTCGGGAGTTGGTGAAGGTGCGGGATCTGGAAAGGAGCAGGGTCGGGCCTGAGAGGTGTGCCCATTTATGGAGGGGGTTCCTCTTCCAGCCCCCTTAGGTCACGGCTCTGCCCCTCTCCATGGGTAGGGGCATCTATCCTTTTTCACCCCCTTAGATTTTGTTTATGGTATATATATTTTTTTGAAATAAGGCTACAGACATGTCTGACTATCATGTTCTTGCTCATACGTGGGTTGTAGGTATTTGTTGTTGTGATGGTGGGGTGTGTTGTGGGTTGGCGATGATCTGGACAGTAGTGGTTTCTATGGACTTTAATATCTCCCTACTGTACCAGTGAGCCGTTTTAAGTGGTTTTTTTTTTTGGCAATGATCTGGGCAAGCTTTTCTGATGGACTATAAAGACTTTCTCTTGTACCAGTGAGCCTGTTGTAAATACCTGTTCTGGTGCTATTTTTTTTTTTTTTTCTTTATAGTTATTTCTTGGTGGGTGGAGGTCGGTGATTTGATGGTTTGTGTTTTGTTGTTTGTTTTTGTGTTATTTGGTTTATTTAGTTATTTTGTTTATTTTATATATTTGTTAACCTTTTGGTCGTAGTTTTATAAATAAAAAATTACCCCTCCTCGGTCTTCGCCTTCCGCCGGGGGGGTACACCTACCCCCCCCCGGTCTTCGCCGCCGCCTTCCGCCGGGGGGGGTACACCTACCCCCCCCCCCCCGGTCTTCGCCGCCGCCTTCCGCCGGGGAGAGAAACACCCACCGATGCTCTCTGCCATGCTCGACTGGGCCCCCACCCCAAAAGTAAGCTCTTTCACATCCGGGGGGGGCCAGCCGAAAAACGGCGGAGAACAACGGGGGTGTCGCCCCACCTCGGGCTCCTCCGCTTCTGCCTGGCTCCTCCCGAGGCCAGGGCTTCTTTCGCCGTCTTCCGCCGGAGGGCGCCACTCTCCGGGCTTCTCGTGGCTGTCTTCCGCCGCGGGGGCCAGGCCTTCTTCTTTGCCGCCCCCTTCGAATTTTTCGGCCTGGACGGGGGTCGCACATCCCATCCAGGACTTGGACGTGGCGGGCTTCTCGTTGCTGTTTTCTGCCGCTGCCCCCTTCACCACGAAGCTCCGTGCTTGTTTGATGAGGGCAGCGGGCTTCCGACGTCTTCTACCGGGGCGAGGGTCGTACATCCCACCCCGGATTTCTTCGCCGGCTTCTGCCTGGCTCCTCCCGGGGCCAGGGCTTCTTTTGCCGTCTTCCGCCGGAGGGCGCCACTCTCCGGGCTTCTCGTCGTTGTCTTCCGCCGCGGGGGCCAGGCCTTCTTCTTTGCCGCCCCCTTCAAATTGTTCGGCCTGGACGGGGGTCGCACATCCCATCCAGGACTTGGACGTGGCGGGCTTCTCGTCGCTCTCTTCTGCCGCTGCCCCCTTCACCACGAAGCTCCGTGCTTGTTTGATGAGGACAGCGGGCTTCCGACGTCTTCTACCGGAGCGAGGGTCGTACATCCCACTCCGGATTTCGTCGCCGGCTTCTGCCTGGCTCCAGGAGGAGCCAGGTCTTCTCGTCGCTGTCTTCCGCCGCGGGGTGACACTCGCGGGCTTCTTCTTCCATTCGATGTTGACACGGCGAGGTCCGGCGCTGAAATGCCTTGTGAGCGGCGGGCAAGGACTTATATTGGCATAGGGCGTGGGCGTGGTTATGCCACCATGTGACCTTAACCCATGTGACAGTGATGTGATGTGACATCACTGTCACATGGGTTAAGGTCACATGTTGGCATAACCACGCCCACGCCCTATGCCAATATAAGTCCTTGCCCGCCGCTCACAAGGCATTTCAGCGCCGGACCTCGCCGTGTCAACATCGAATGGAAGAAGAAGCCCGCGAGTGTCACCCCGCGGCGGAAGACAGCGACGAGAAGACCTGGCTCAGGCAGAAGCCGGCGACGAAATCCGGAGTGGGATGTACGACCCTCGCTCCGGTAGAAGACGTCGGAAGCCCGCTGCCCTCATCAAACAAGCACGGAGCTTCGTGGTGAAGGGGGCAGCGGCAGAAGAGAGCGACGAGAAGCCCGCCACGTCCAAGTCCTGGATGGGATGTGCGACCCCCGACCAGGCAGAAAAATTCGAAGGGGGCGGCAAAGAAGAAGGCCTGGCCCCCGCGGCGGAAGACAACGACGAGAAGCCCGGAGAGTGGCGCCCTCCGGCGGAAGACGGCAAAAGAATCCCTGGCCCTGGGAGGAGCCAGGGCAGAAGCCGGCGAAGAAATCCGGGGTGGGATGTACGACCCTCGCCCCGGTAGAAGACGACGGAAGCCCGCTGCCCTCATCAAACAAGCACGGAGCTTCGTGGTGAAGGGGGCAGCGGCAGAAAACAGCGACGAGAAGCCCGCCACGTCCAAGTCCTGGATGGGATGTGCGACCCCCGTCCAGGCCGAAAAATTCGAAGGGGGCGGCGGCAGAAGTCCCTCAAAGTTAAAACCACGTTCACCAGGTGAATGGGTAGGGGTACGATGTACCCCATACTCATTCACATAGGGTGGGGGCCCGAAATCTGGGGGCCACCTTATTAAAGGGGGCTCCCAGATTCTGATTGGCTCCCGCCCGCATACCCCGACAACCAATGGCTAGGGTTGTCGGGAAGAGGCTCTTGTCCCGATCGACATGGGGACAAGAGTGCTTTGGGGTGGGGGGGCAGCGCCCCCCTACCCCAAAGCACACACTCCCCCATGTCGAGGGCATGTGGTCTGGTACGGCTCAGGAGGGGGGGGGGCGCTCGCTCGTCCCCACCCCCATTCCTGTCCGGCCAGACTGCATGCCTGGGATGAGGGCTTGGTACGGATCTGGGGGGGAACCCCACGCCGATTTTGGCGTGGGTTAACCCCTCATGTTCCGGACCAAGCCGAAGAGCCTATTGTGCCCCTGGGGGGGAAGCCGCGCCGGTTTCAAATTTGAAATTTGGCGCGGAGTTCCCCTTTAGTGTCGGCGCAGCCCGAGAACAGCTCGGAGCTTGCCGTGCGCCGCTCCAGGCAGTGCAAACACTGCTACGCCGCTTGGTATTTACCAAGATTTTCCCGGCGTACTGAAGAGGCGCACGCAAAGCCCCGATTTATCCCTCTGCGCATGCCCAGTATGCAAATGAACCTTACGAGGTTCTAGCGTACTTTGCAAGCGCACGGGGATCGGGTACCAAAAGTCACTTTCCCTTTCAAATCGGCCCGCCACACACGTTCAAACACATGTCACTACACTTCCCCTGCATCACCCCCCTCCCTCCCCTCATAAACTCCCGCCCGAATCCCCGATGTTTACATTACTAAATGCCGCACGCCAGCTCTGTACTGGCGTGCTGTGCGCCCTCTCCTGGGCGCATTAGGCACTTTAGTAAATGAGGAAACACTCTGCACTGGCAGCGTGTTTCTTTTGTAAATCTCAAAAACAGGTTTACTCCTGCTTGTGCACCATGAGTCTTGGCGCACAGGCTTGGTAAATCAGCCCCTATGCCTCTTTCTTGTCCAGGATATTTCTCTTTAATCCCAAGTAAACAGTCTGTTCTAGGGCTTTTCTGCATTTAAACTTAGGATTACTAAGGAGACGATCGTAGGTCTTGTCATCCTCCAAGAGCAGCAACATGCTCATCTTATACTGCTCTTTGGAAAGGACAACAATCCCTCCCCCTTTATCAGTGTCAGGTCACCTGTGGCCAGGTGACAAATGCACCCGGATGAAGATAGGGGTGCACCGCAAGGTAGTGAACCCAATAGCAGACTGCTGCGGATGGACAGGAAACGTGAACCCAAGATTCCCCAGGGTGCGGAGTCTAAGGTCCAGCAGGTGTTCACCAGAGCCTCACTAGAGCCTCACTAGATCTGCAACTGAACCCAGGTCCCCCAGGTCACGCTCCGTAGGGAGAGAGGGGAAGCAGTCATTGAGGACACAAGGGATGTTGATGGGTAAGCTAAGGTCAGGTCAACAGGTATACAAGGGTAACCAAGGGACAGGCCAAAAGGTTAGGGTCACAGGCAAACAGGAGTAGTCAGAGACGAGCCAAAATCGGTACACAGAAAGGTAAACGTAGCAAACGGCAGACAGGAACAACCTAACAAACAAAGTTAAACAGCAAAGCAGACCTGCAGTTAATATAGACTTCCTGGGATGGCCGGGGGTGGGGCCATACAGGAAGGAGAGATGATAAAAAGGCAGCCAGAAGAGAGTCAGGCTCCTAATGGAGACATGAGGAAAAGGTAAGCTGCCAGACATTAGTGCATGTCCATGACAGTACCCTCCCTCTTACGAGGCCTCCCCCTTCCCCGCCTGGGTCCGGGTTTAGAGGAAAAAACTTCAGATGAAACTTTTTTAACAGATGAGGTGCAAAGACCTCAGATACAGGGACCCAAGACCTCTCCTCAGGGCCAAACCCTTTCCAATGAACAAGGTACTGAAGAGCACCTCTACAGAGTCGGGAATCCAGAACTTGACTGACCTTGTATTCCTGATTATCCTCAGAGACCGGCGCCATGGTAGGGAGAGGACGAGAGAACTTATTGAGGTCTAAAGGCTTCAGAAGGGAAACATGAAGTTTGAAACAAACCGGATTCATTTTAGAAGTTATAGTGTATGGACCGATGAATCTTGGAGAAAACTTCAGAGAAGGAACTCGGAGCTTGATGTTCCTGGTGGAGAGTCAAACTTTGTCTCCTGGCTGATGAGAAGGCAGTTTAAGCCTTTTGATTTTGTTGACAGCTGCCCGGAGGGAATCATGAACGTCACTCCAGATAGAATTGAAGGACTCCTGAGCTGAAGCCAAGGCTGGAATATCCGGAGAACAGGTCATAAGAAGTGGAAGTTGAGGATGTCTTCCATAAAAAAGGGTGTTTTCTGCAAACTGGTATTTACATGATTGTTATGAGAAAATTCCGCCCACGGAAACAGAGAGGACCAATCATTATGATGAGCGGAGACTAAGGTGCGAAGAAAAACCTCTAACTCCTGATTAACCGTCTCTGTCTGCCCATTGGATTGAGGATGGTAAGAAGAGGAAAAATCCAAGGCAATATTGAGGGATTTGCAAAAGGCTCTCCAGAAAAGAGACATAAATTGAACACCCTTGTCGGAAACAATATGAGAAGGAACCCCATGGAGGCGGAAAATTTCTCGAATGAAAATGGGAACCAAGGCAAGAGCAGAAGAAAGACCAGGAAGGCAAACAAAATGAGCCATCTTGGAGAACCGATCGACTACCAACCAAATGACCGTATTACCGTCACACAGTGGGAGATCTGTGATAAAATCCATGGCAATATGAGCCCAGGGCTCCTTGGGAATGGGCAAGATCATGAGGAGACCAGCAGAAGCTTGTGTGGAGGATTTAGACTGAGCACAGACATGACAAGCCTTGACATAGTCTTTGACATCTGAGCGGAGATAACGCCACCAATAGTGATGACTGATGAGTAAGAAGGACCTGAGGAATCCAGCATGGCCCGCCACCTTGGAATAATGTCCCCAACGAAGGATCTTAGCTCTTAGCTCAGTGGGGACAAAGGTCTTACCAGGAGGAATTTTTGAGTCCAGGGTGGTAGAATGGGCAACAATGCATGAAGTTGGGATGATCGGCTCCTCGTCCAAAGTGTCAAAGGACATAGAGAACGCATCAGCCCACAAGTTGCAGGAACCAGGTTTGTACGTAATCGTGAAATTAAAGCAGGAAAAGAAGAGACTCCACCTGGCCTGTCTGGGATTCAGACATTTAGCATTCTGTAAGTACTGTAGATTCTTGTCATTGGTGAAGATCGTTATGAAGTGAGGGGAACCTTCCAAAAGATGACGCCACTCTTCTAGCGCCAATTTGATTGCGAGAAGTTCTCGGTCGCCGATTGCATTATTTCTCTCTGCCTGAGATTTTTTTTTGGAAAAGAACGCACATGGTTGACGTCTCTTCTCAAAGAGTTGAAGAAGCACCACTCCCACCCCCACTGAAGAAGCGTCCACTTCAATAAAGAATGCTTCCCCAGGGTTTGGTCTCCTCAAGAGAGGTCCAGAGACAAAGGCCTGTTTCAGATCGTGAAACACAGAGACAGCTTCGGGGGGCCAGTCCTAGGCATTAGCACCCTTCTTGGTCAAAGCGATAATATGCGCGGCAATGGAAGAGTAATTCCTTATGAACTGCCTATAATAGTTTGTGAAGCCAAGAAAGTGCTGTGTGGCCTTGAGGCTAGCACAAAGAGGCCAGTTGGTAATGGCTAAGAATTTCCCAGGATCCATACGAAGACCCAAGCTTGAGAAAAAGCATCCTAGAAATGGGACCTGAGAACATTCAAAGGAACATTTCTCCAGCTTGGCATAGAGATTATTCTCTCTAAGGCGCTGGAGTACAGTGCGGAAATGGTTTCTGTGGACACACAGATTTTCCGAAAAGATAAGAATGTCATCCAGATAGATGACAACAAACTGGTACAGCAGGTCCCTGAAGATTTCATTGACAAAGTTTGGAAACACGGCTGGGGCATTACATAACCCAAAAGGCATGACCAGGTATTCGTAATGGGCATCTCGAGTGTTAAACGCAGTCTTCCATTCATCACCTTCTCGTATTCGAATAAGGTTGTACGCCCCTCTGAGATCGAACTTAGTGAAAATGGAGGCACCCTTCAACCTATCGAATAGCTCAAATATTAAGGGTAAGAGGTAACAATTTTAATAGTAACAGCGTTTAAGCCACGATAATTAATGCAGGGTCTCAAGGTACCATCCTTCTTGGCAACAAAAAAGAACCCTGCTCCTGCAGGCGATGAAGATTTAAGGATGAAACCTCTCTCAAGATTTTCTGCGACATACTCAGACATGGCCTGGGTCTCTGGGATGGACAAAGGGTAGGTACGACCCCTGGACAGAGTTGCTCCGGGAACAAGGTCAATGGCACAGTCAAAAGACCTGTGGGGATTTCTTACAGAACACATCCCGATACTGTCACTGTATGCAGTGGGAAGATCAGAATATAACGATGTGGTAGCAACGGGAAGTCTCTCCTTGGGGGTCACCTTGGAAAGACATGACGAGAAACATGAAGAACCCAAAATCAGGATCTGCCAAGAGACCCAGTCCACATGGGGAGAGTGGAGCTGTAGCCAAGGAAGGCCCAATACAATGGGGGGTAGAGGCTTTGGGTAGGATGATGAAGGATATCCACTCCTGGTGGAGAATCCCTACCGACATCCTATTAGGTAGTGTCTGAAAGCGAATAGGGCCCCCTGGAAGAACAGTGCCATCAATTGCCCAAACTACCAACGGCATAGAGAGGGGTGAAAGGGTGAGCTTTATAGAAGAAGCAGGTCTCCAGTCCATAAAGTTGCTGGCAGCCCCGGAATCCAAATATGCAAGGGTCGATTGGGGAGAAGTGCTAACATGTAGGCACACCGGAAGAAAAAGAAGACGGGAAGGTGATGTTTTTGGGTCCAATGCTCCACCTTCTAAATGTATTAGACCCAAACTTTTCCTGGGCGAAGCGAGCAGGAGTCACGAAAGTGGCCCTTGCCTCCACAATAGAGGCACAAGCCCAGAGTTCTGCACCTAGCACGTTCCTCGAGGGTTAGTCTAGTCCGGCCCAGCTGCATAGGTTCCTCAGCAGGCAGAGGATGCTCCACGGGACGAAGTGAGGGGAGTTCAGACAGGCTAGGGCCTAGGGAGTGTTGGCGTCTTTTTTTCTATGGACCTCTACTGAAAACGAATATCGATCTGATTGCATAATGAGATGACATCGTCCAGACCGACGGGGATGGTTCTTCCAGCTAATTCTTCTTTCACTCGGTCAGAGAGGCCATGTAAAAAGGCAACGACCAGGGCCTTATTATTCTAGCTCAATTTAGCTGAGAGGATACGGAACTGTAGAGCATATTGGCCCACTTTACGGGATTCTTGGCGGAGACGTAAAAGAGCACTAGCTGCTGAAGAAACCCGAGCCGGCTCCTCGAAGACAGACTGGAAACTACCGGATCATTCTTCTCCCACAGGGGGGCAGCCCAGGCTAAAGCTTCACCAGAAAGGGGGGAAATAATATAGGCTACCATTTGCCCGATCAGACAGGAAGTTTTGAGGCTGAAGCTCAAAATGGATGGTGCACTGGCTAAGAAACCCCCTGCAGGCCTTGGAGTCCCCAGAAAAATGGATTGGAGGTGGTAGTTTCAGTGAATGCGATTCTGCGACTGGTGCGACAGGCGCAGCCACTGGCCATACTTGGGGTTGCCGATTCGGGGTTCCCAACAAGGTCTAAAGCTAATCAATGCGGGAAGCCAGATCCTGTAGGAATTGCATCACCTGAGTCTGATTAGCTTCTTGAGTCTCGAGTCTGGGAACAATGCCCTGTAATGAATCGTCTGCGGGGAGCGGCATGTCGGCCGTGTTCATGGCTGTTCAAACTGTCAGGTCACCTGTGGCAAGGTGACAAATGCACCCCAATGGAGACAGGGGTTCACCGCATAGTAGTGAACCCAATAGCAGACTGCTGCGGATGGACAGGAAACGTGAACCCAAGATTCCACAGGGCGTGGAGTCTAAGGTCCAGCAGGTGTTCACCAGAGCCTCTAGTGCAGGAGTGGGAAAACTTTTTGACTCAAGGGCCGCAATGGGTTCATATATTGGACCCGGGGTCCGGACCAAGAGTAGATGGACCGCGCCTGGCTATGTAAATGCGGGGAGCGGCCACGGAAGCTGCGAAGTTGCCGCAGGAGCGGTGCCGGCCGTGCCGCCCCTGTACCACTGCCGCCCTGAGGCCTGGCCTTGGCAGTGGGCATAACCAGAGTTATGGGCGCCCGGCCGGAATTTTTTTTCCGCCCCCTTATATAAACATCCACGTTTATATGTGCGTAAACGTGGGGCGTGGGACTTAAACATTTTGGTTTATATTTATTTACTTTTTTTTTTTACTCTTTTTATGTTTTTTTTACACTTGATGTCATTGCTATTACATAGGGGGATAAAAATCCCCCTATATAATAGCAATGGTACACTGACAGGTCCTCTTTATGGAGACATTAGGGGTCTCTAGGACTCCTAATGTCACCTGGGGACCCCAAAAGAAGCTGATGAAGCACAGATCTGATTCTTCTCTCTGGCTATAGCAGCCAGATGACTGACAGGTGAATGCGGATGTAATACACATCACTTCTGCATTCACAGCCTGGAGGGAGATCAGCAAGGATGAAGATGCTGGTCTCCCTCCCATGTTACCTCCTGACACCCTCCCGAGCCAGTCCCGGGCCGCAGATGGGGCAGCGGATCCTGGGATTGAAGATGAGGGGTGAGGAGGGGGGGGCGGTAGCAGTACTGGAGGTGGGTAGGGGGACACGCAGCCAGCACATATACACAATTGGCAGGCTATAGAGCCGCCGATCATGTATATGTGAAACACCCGGTAATGGCACTGACCTCTGACACTGCAACTCCCTCCATGCTCCCATCTCCACACAGCGCCGTACCAGAGTGGAGGGGAAGAAAGTGGCCACGGCGGCTCACACTTCAAGTGCCTGTCTCCCGCCGCCATGTTCAGAGTTTCCCACGTGCTTCCAGCCCCACGCCTCACATGACCCCCATGTGCCCAATCACAAGGCGCCGGACACGAAAAATGGCGGCCAGACATCGGTGACACGGGAAATTAAAATTAGGAGGAGGCATGGAATGTCGCCCCCCTGGCTCCACGGGCCGGATTAAAAGGTCCGCCGGGCCATAGTTTGCCCATTCCTGCTCTAGTGTGTAGTATCATAGATGTAGTGTCCAGTAGTCCGGTTAGATAATTGATGTTTAGATATTAGTATGATGACTATAAAATAAGTTGTTTCACAGCAACACACAGGCCCTCCAGAGAATGCAATTTTAATTAACTTCCAATAACATATAAAGTCCAAAGTCCACAGCAGTACAAATCCAACAGAGTAATTCAGAATCCCATCTTTTTCTAGACATGTGCCATGGGATACAGAGAAAATACTGGGAATGTATTTTCTGAGTGACAACCAGAACTCCCAGATTATATTTCCTATTCACTGAATAGCAGAGCAATTGGATTGGCCATCTCTGATCTACATCCTGTCTTTCACAGCGGCAGGTAATGACCCCAACCCGAGTCACTAATTAGTATGCATCCTTGCATACTAATAAGCTCTCTTTTAATAAATAATTAGATTACATGTGGCCTGAGTAATGGTTTGATTGGTTTGTTGTGTAGAAATAGACCCATCCTATCTCTTATCGACACGTGTCTTTTGACTTGTAACATGTAATTACAGGTTTGATGTGTAAACTAGACTTATCCTGTCTCTCTGTATATTGACAATCGACAAGTGTCTTTTGATGTGTAACATGTAATTACAGGTTACTGAAATCTGGCCTGGTCAATTTTGGACTTATATAATACATATATATGAATATATATATATATATATATATATATATGAACACCCAACATATTACTACATGTACTACAACATAGTGGTGAGGATGGCCTTTGCTGCAACTGAATCCAGGTCGCGGCCCCTGGGGTCCCCCAGGTCAGGCTCCGTAGGGAGAGAGGGGAAGCAGTCACTGAGGACACAAGTGATGGTGATGGGTAAACTGAGGTAGGGGCAACAGGCATACAAGGGTAACCAAGGGACAGGCCAAAAGGTCAGGGTCACAGGCAAACAGGAGTAGTCAGAGACAAGACAAAATCGGTACACAGAAAGGGAAACGTAGCACGCGGCAGACAGGAACAAGCTAACAAACAAAGTTGAACAGCAAAGCAGACCTGCAGTGCAACAGTTAATATAGACTTCCTGGGATGGCCTGGGGTGGGGCCCTACAGGAAGGAGAGATGATAAAAAGGCAGACAGAAGAGTCAGGCCTCTAATGGAGAAAAGGTAAGCTGCCAGACATTATTGCATGTCCATGACAATCAGCAGGTCGTATTACTAAGTCTTTTCTCTTCATAAGTTTCCGATTACCACTTTTTATATGTTTAGGTTCTTCATATTTCTTGAGCTTCAGATCCTTCAATTCTTCTGTGACCAATCTTTTGAACACTTTCCCTGAGTGGTTGAAGATTGACTTATTTCTTAAAGTGCTGTGCCTGATTTCTTCATTTGAGTCGGTCATCCTGGTTTTACAAGGGTTACTTAGGATATATTTTTTAATATTCAATTTCTTGATGTATTTCTGTATTCCAATATACGTTTGGAATTTATCCAGGTTTTTTACTGGTGCGAATTTGAGGCCCCTATCTAGGACCCCAATTTCCTCATGGGTAAGTGGTTGTCCACTTAAGTTGAAGATCCCCTCGCCTTTTCTACTCTTTTTCTTTTGCGCTTTACTTCCTCCTAGTTGTCCTCTCTTCTTTATGGAGTTCTTCTGGTGTTTCTTGCTCCCTCCGTGCTCCGGGGTGAGTGGTATTCTCTGCCCCATTCTAAAAAAGACCTCTCATATTCGAGATTAGACTGTTGGTTTCTGTCCAGTCTATCTTCATACAGTCTATCGTTCAGGGGGGCATAATAATTTTGTGTAGGGGAATGGGACCTCCCTGGTCTCCATCTCTCCATTCATAATGGCGCTAGGTGTGAATCATACGGGCGTTCTCTATTGTCGTATGACTCATATGGTCGTCCCCTATTGTCATTTGTTCCATATGGGCTTCCTCAATTATCATATGGGGCACCCCTGTTTGTCTCGCTGGTTTTGGGGGTATGCTCTATTATCTATTAGTTCATGCACCGGTCTATGTCCGTTATTTGGACCATTGTTATTCTTCTGTTTGTGATTCGTCCAGAAAGGTGTCTTCCAACCATTCTGGGGCGTACGTTCATTTTGTGGGGGTCTCCTGTTATGATAAGGAGTATGTTGATTATAATTGCCATGTCTCTCCTCATGTACTTGATATCGGGGGTCTCTCTTCCATTTCTTTCGTATGGTTCCTGGACGGGTCTATTATAGTTCATCCCTCCATGTTGTGAGTGAACTCTCAGGCCTTGTACACACGAGGTAATAAATCCGATGGGAACGGTCCGACGGACCGTTCCCATCGGATCTGTCCGCCGGATTGCTTTGATCCGATGGCTGTACACACCATCGGATCAAATTCCCCGCCGGCGGACATCGCGGTGACGCGGCGGTGACGTTGACGCCGCCACGTCACTGCTACGTCACCGCCACGTGACCGCACCAGGAAGTAAACACTTCCGCGCGCATGCGTCGGATCCATTCACAGGATACGACGCATGTGCGGGCAGATATGTCCGCTGGTTTGCCGTACTAACCAGCGGACATATCTGACGGGCACCTATCCGGCGGAAATATTTCAAAGCATGCTTTGAAATTTTTCCGCCGGATGAATCCGGCAAAAAGCGTCCGTTTGCCCCTACAGACGAGTGGATTTTTCGGCTGAAATGGTCCGTCGGACCATGTTCAGCGGAAATATCCCCTCGTGTGTACAAGGCCTCACTGTTTTCTCTGGTGTGGAATAGGTTGAGATGGGATCTATATGTCCCAATCGACTTTGCCACTTGAACGTGCGATCGGTCTTAAAATCGTTCATGTCCCAGCTGTATTTCTTACCTTTCTTCTGCTGTACTTCCTTATCTACCTTTGTGAGATGCTTATCCAATTGTGTTCTAAGAGTTATAAAATCAGCTGTCTCTTTATATGTTTAAACAATGGATGGATTGCGCTAACCTTAAAATGTAAACCAGATTTGTGAGCAACCAATTTTTGTGAAGGAAACTCGTAAGAGCTTATCCTATACTCCTATTCAGTGAAGCCACTTAGCTTTATATATGTGCTTCTTATGGAAAAATATATATTGATCCTAAAAATGCATTATTTAAATAAACGGTCCCATGTGCTTATAATTAAGTACACCGTGCAAAATATCCCCCTAAAAACAAAGTGCTAGCTATAATGGCTTTTTTATAACCTCCTCGACTTATTCAAATAAGTCTCTGAACATTAAATTGCAATATCAAGAAATAAAAAGAAGAAAAAGAAAAAAAAATGTTTTTCTTTATTATATTGAATAGTCCCAGTGAATGATCAACTTTTTCAAAAAAACTTCACATTCCTCATGTATGGATTAAAGTGCACCTGTTTTCACCACTTTCGTGATTATCCCACCACTTTCTGCAACGACCACTCACCAGATACAACTTTTTTTTATGCCTTTGGTTCATTAATCTGAATAACCAATCCTGCTCGATCAATCAAGCTGCAGCCTTCCCATTGTTTAAATATTTTTTGGCATTTCATTTAAGGGTGACATGCATTTTTGATTACAGCAAACCAAACAAAAAGTTGTGAATTTAGTATATATATATTTTTTTAGCCGGTTTTCATGTGTCTTCATATGTGTTAAGTTCTTCTTCCACCTCTAATATAATCTGTTCAATAATCTTCAACTTTTTTCTTTTCCTCTCTAGTAGGAACATTAACAGTTAAAACATGTAAACCATTCATCTATTGAATCCTGATCTGTCAGGCCATCGTTGGGAACTAAATCTCAACGTAGGCGTCGTGCGACAATACTATGCTTAATATATTGTTCAAAAGGTGGTAATGTCCCACCATAGGCTAAGTGAAAAAGGAGGGCCCTAGAAAGTGATTATAAACACTCATAAGTAATAAATATACTAAAGTGAGAAAAATACAAATCATAAAATTCTCCCAAGTGGATAAACCAGTGATATACAATTAGTGGTAATAAATCTTCGAAATAAATCACCAAAAAGTATTGCACACATAATATAAGTCCATAAAGAAAGTGTTTGACTCTAAGGAAAAATATACAAAGCAAAAAAGATAAAACATTGTCCCAATTGAAAAAAAAAAAAATAATGTGATTAATTTCCAAAATCCATCCACCAACAAAAAACAAAATCTTGCTGTAAAAGGATTGTTATCCAGACAATGCAAACTTGTTCCTTCACCATACGCAAGGATAAGAAACTCAAAGTGCACAGAAGGGGAACGTGCTTAATGGATCTTTTTGATTAGAAAAAGATCTCATGCAGGCACGCTGCAGGAGCGTGCCTGCACACTTGGCCATAAACAGGAGATGGGGGTATTGGCTTAAGACCTCCATTGCAGAGATGGAACATGGAATGAAAAAGCCAGGTTGCCACCTGGTCAAGCAGCCTGGTCACGTGTACTCCCTACATCACATCTGGCAATGTGGCTTGAGCTTCCGACTGGTAGAATGCATGCCGTCGAGGAAGTGGAGGAACCACAAGTGCTTTTCCTTACGAGTCAGCAGCCCCTTTTAATGTAAGCGCCTATTTGGCCTTTTTTGTTCTGTCATTTTATTATTTTATTAAATGGTTTGCAGTATAGAAGTTTTGGCTTTTTCATTCCATGTGCCATCTCTGCAATAGAGGTCTTGAGCCAATACCCACATCTTCCGTTTATGGCCAAGTGTGCAGGCACGCTCCTGCTAAGAGCATGAGATCTTTTTCTAATCAAAAAGATCCATTGAGTCTGGTAAGCATATTCCCCTTCTGTGCACTTTGGGTGTCTTATCCTTGCGTATGGTGAAGGAAAGGTAACAGCATATAAAGATCTTTCTAGGTACAAGCGGCATTGACTCCAGCCGTTTCCTGGTGAGGCGTCTCTTGATACTGTTTAACCTAGGTCTCTTTTGGGGTATAGAACCCTATGTGAGGCATTGGCGTGGAAGTCACAAAGTTAGAACACTCAGCCAATTAGAATCCCAATGGATTTTTATTCTTGACACTTTTGCAACCCCGGGATTGAATATAGATTTTGACCTCAATAGTTTTTTAAGCGATTTATAACATTTCGCTGGTCTCCCTTCTACCTCTTTTGTTTTATGCTTTTTTTAACCTTTTTTCCCTGGTATTCCTATATGACTCATGGATTAGTTATTTTTCATAGTTATGTAGCATTTTATTCTTGATTTGTGGTTTTATCTCGCTGTAATTTAATTATTATCTCACCCAGGTCATTTCCGGTCCCTCATGTAACTTTGTTGTATTTTTATATATATATATATATATATATATATATATCCATTTTTATAGTTAATTTGTTGTTTTAATACAGTATGTACATTGTTAATAAGAGCCCCCACTCGCTCATTAGTATGGCGTTTTTTCATTTGCTGCCATGTCATTTTTATTCTATAGTGGTTTCTGCCTGAGCTCCGGACAATAGAGTATCTGTTTATATTTTTACTCTGAGCTCTAAAGGTTCCCGAACCACAATAAAATGGCCGCTGCCCCATTTCCAGTGTCTTTTTTCTCTCTCCCAGGACTACAAGAAAATGTCTGCTGCCCCATTTCCGGTGCATGTAAGTTGGCCGCTGCCCATTTACTGTGCCGTTTTTCTTCTTCTCAGGACTACAAGAAAATGGCCACTGCCCCACTTCCATTATCGGGAAGATGGTGGCCGCCCCACTCCGGCACTGTTTTTTTTTCTTCAGAAAATGCCGCCTACAATGATGAAAACCAATATTTAAGACACCTCCACTACGCCTCTAGTTACTCCTGATTAGACACCAGAGGCACCAGATGTGACGTGTGTGAGCATGCTGCTCATTTTATGCTGATTTTTATGCACTTTATTGTGAGTAGCCTGATTTGTGTTTTTTATCAATAAATATTTTAATGTATTAGACTATTTGCGTATGTATCTCCCTTCGTGAGGATCACTGCTGATATATCAGACAGGGCCCCACAGGTAGACTCTGTTTAGAGACCTAGGTTAAACAGTATCAAGAGATGTCTCACCAGGAAACAGCTGGAGTCTATGTCGCTTTGACACTGGCAACAGCTGATGTTAATCTTCAGGAGCTGTGGGAAGGTTTAGGCAATGGTGGGGAGAAGATTTAAAGAAAAAAAAAAGTAACCAAATTTCAGCTTTGTTTTTGAACATATGGTTTTAAACTGGGCTTTAAATAAATATCAATTCTGGTAATGTTCAAAAATGAGCATTTTAAAATAATATAAATATTAATGTATTATTCTAGCTGTTCCGGAAAGTAGCATATAAGGCTATGAACAAAGATGAATTGACAGCAGGAATCGATGATTTCTTAGATGAAGTTGCTGTTCTGCCACCAGGAAAATGGGATCCTACAGTTCGTATTCAACCACCCAAATTTTTGCCATCAGTCCAGAGAAGGTAAATTTCTTACTGTTACAGTTGTGTACTAACTTGAAATGATGTGTAAAATCCTGCGTCTAAGGACTATAACAGATTGTAAGGGAAATCAACCAAATTGCTTTTCCACAATGTAAGGTACCTGTAAAAGGTAGTGTCTGAAGTGGAAGTAGTATGCTGGAGATCCAGGCAAAGCGTCTTCAGGCAGATAAGGTCGGCAACGGATCAGGCAAATAGTTCACAATCAAAATCTGGAGAAGGGTCAGGCAGGCAAAGGTCATACACGATCTGGCGGTAAAGTACAAAATCAGCAGGCTGTAGAATAGTCGGGATATCAGGCAGGAGTTCAATACAAGGAAGATCACTGAAGTCAAAACACCCAGGGAAGTAATCCAAATAAACGGGTGCCGAGTGATGACCTCACTTCTTATGTCCAGATTGAGAATTGTCCACAGCTGGCAGCAGGTGGAGCTAGTGAGTCTGATGTAGTGTTGAACACAGTAAGGACATTTTCAAGGTCTAGATCTCCTCTGTAGCACAGCAGGTAAGGCTATGGTTTAAGAGACCAGGAAGATCCTGGTTCGAATACAACCCGGGTCATGACACATCACAACAAAACAGAAAGAATATCTGCCAGGTACACCTTTGGAAAGTGATAGTGACAAAAAAAGTAACAGGAGGATAAAATGCACAACAGTAGAGGTAAAACAGATGGATAAGGGGGAATGGGTGGTATATAGAGGGAATGTAGTACTTTAGAATATGCATGATAGGCAAGACTTGAATGGATGGTGAATGTCTCCTTTTGTAATATTGTCTATGACCAGTGGCTGAGGGATTAGCAATTTCAAATATATATATATATATATATATATATATATATATATTTTTTAAAGACTCAATTTTTAACCTACTCTTAAGCTATTTTTTTTATATTTCATTAAGAAAATGGTTACAGTTTCTAAATCCCTCTCTAAGTTAACCTGTAATGGGTATTAAACACCTCTTTCCATGTGTGTTTAAATACTGGCTAGCTTTGTTTTCCTTTACATTTCATATGTATGTGTGTGTGTGTGTATGTATATATATATATATATATATATATACAGTACAGACCACACCTTCTCATTCAAAGAGTTTTCTTTATTTTCATGACTATGAAAATTGTAGATTCACACTGAAGGCATCAAAACTATGAATTAACACATGTGGAACTATATACATAACAAAAAATTGTGAAACGACTGAAAATATGTCATATTCTAGGTTCTTCAAAGTTGCCACCTTTTGCTTTGATTACTGCTTTGCACACTCTTGGCATTCTCTTGATGAGCTTCAAGAGGTAGTCACCTGAAATGGACTTCCAACAGTCTTGAAGGAGTTCCCAGAGATGCTTAGCACTTGTTGGCTCTTTTGCGGACCCTCTCTGCGGTCCAGCTCACCCCAAACCATCTTGATAGGGTTCAGGTCCGGTGATTGTGGAGGCCAGGTCATCTGGCGCAGCACCCCATCACTCTCCTTCTTGGTCAAATAGCCCTTACACAGCCTGGAGGTGTGTTTGGGGTCATTGTCCTGTTAAAAAATAAATGATGGTCCAACTAAACGCAAACCGGATGGAATAGCATGCCGCTGCAAGATGCTGAGGTAGCCATGCTGGTTCAGTATGCCTTCAATTTTAAATAAATCCCCTACAGTGTCACCAGCAAAGCACCCCCACACCATCACACCTCCTTCTCCATGCTTCACGGTGGGAACCAGGCATGTAGAGTCCATCCGTTCACCTTTTCTGCGTCGCACAAAGACACGGTGGTTGGAACCAAAGATCTCAAGTTTGGACTCATCAGAACAAAGCACAAGTCACTGGTCTAATGTCCATTCCTTGTGTTCTTTAGCCCAAACAAGTCTCTTCTACTTGTTGCCTTTCTTTAACAGTGGTTTCCTAGCAGATATTCTGCCATGAAGGCCTAGAATATGACATATATTTTCAGTCCCCGACTTTGGGAGCGATCGGGAGTGGCGTTTGGAGGACATAATGGAGCACAGAGAGCAAAGACTAAATCTTTTGGGAGGGCACTGGCTACAGGAAGATTTGGAATTTCTGGCCGTTCAGGAATGGCAGCTGGAAATCGCCTACAAACAGCTGCTAGACTCCGCTCAGCAGCAGGATGGGGCTCCCTTTGCCTGGGACTATGAGGAAATATCAGTTGACAACACTGAAATCCTAGATGATGAATCGACAGTGGAAAATCTGGAGATTGCCATTCCCAAAGCTCAAGTACTGACCGCAGGGCCGAGCTCTGCTAACCTCTGCTCAGTACCTAGAGCATTTTCTGGGTTACATGGACAGGAGATGGTGAACCTCTATCCCCAGACACCAGTTGCAGAGACAGGGGATTTAATAGATTTTTCTGCTGAGGAAGAACAACCTGATGAGCCTCCAGCAGAAGAGCTGGGATCAGGGCCAAACTTCACTGTGCTCTGCCCAGCACCAAGGGCAGTATTTGTGGAGTTACAAGGAACTTCCCCAGCTGAAGTGCTGGTCACCGGACAGAGGGATCAAGACCTCTGCCCCACGCCTGTGGCAGTTCCGGAGGCTCAGTGTGAGAAGATGGCGATCACTCCCCAGCCACAGATTATAGAATGTATGCACTGTTCAGAGGATGTTATGGATTATGCACCCCCAGCAGAAGTGCTGGCAACAGGGCAGAGTGCCAGCCATTTCTGCCCAGCACCGGGACCAACTGTGGAGTTCCAGGGAGCCGGGGCAGTTGGCCCCCCTCCCCAGCAACCACCTGAGGTGGTGAAGCTCTTACGCCCAGCTGAATCACTGGCAGCAGGACAGGATGCTACTGGCGGCTGCACCCCACTACAGCTTGAGCGGATATCGGTGGATGGGACTGTGGTCTCCACTCACAGCAACCCAGCGGAAGACCTGGCAACAGAGCAGAGTGCCCCGGGCCTCTGCTTTCACCTAACAGAAGAGGGGGTTCCTGTGGTAGTGGATGGGACTTCGATCTTCACTGACTCAACCCCAGAAAATGATACGGCCCTGAGACAGGAGGATGTCGGCTTTGCTTTACAAGCATCGGGGGATTTTCACCTAGCACCAGTGGTTGAGACTTCAGTCTCCACTGGTATACCCCAGGAATGGTGGCCAGTTGGCCCAGATCCCCAACAGCATGATGAACTGAGCCCGGCCACCCTGTCTTCTCTCCAGCGGCTGAAAGGACTCCAGGGAGAAGGTCCAGTCCAGGCCTCGCCCCAGTGGCAGGCATATTCCCTGAGAGAGGCAGAGGATGGCGGGGTGAGTAATGCTCTGTTTGGAACAAGTTATTTGGGGTACTGTATGGATACTGGCATTGGGGGACTGGAACTACTGACGAAGTTCAGAGTCAACCCATCTGGTGTCTCCTACTGTGTTAGTCTCCTGCCAAAAGGGGAGCTGTGTGCCAGACCTAGCCGGAACAAGGGCTTTTGGAGAGGACTGAATGCGAGCCTCTTGCCGTCCGATTATGGGCCAGGGCCTCAAACCACGAAGGCGGATGGTTTATCCCGGCAGACAGTCCTGGAACCTTAAGACTACTTTTTCAACATCCTCGAGTGGACCCGTTTGGGTCCCACTGCGGCTGTTGGACTATTTCCCAGGGGGAGTAATGTCATGGATTGTGAGATATTAAAGTGTTTCTACGTGAAATCCATATTCATGTATTGCAGAAGATGAGACATTGTGGATAGGACATATTGCAGGGTGCCTCTGTCTGTCTAGATGTGGATTGGAACGGAATCAGCCTATTGAGGACTATTGGAATGCTAAGTGGCTTGTGAAATACCTTTCCATTGTGTTCTGCAGATGAATAGCCGTTGTCAGAGACGAGACGCCTAGCCACCTCGTCCGGCTACCTGAATAGATAATTGACTCATGTTAATTGTTGTTCTGATTGCTTCATTGTAGTAATTACCCCCTGGGGGCTTCTGTCTCAACACACATAGTCATGCTATTCAAGCTTTGGGACCAATCTCTGCTGAGACATTTTGAAGTCCTCATTTGCATGGAAGAGGACCTGAGTGAAACCACAAATGTACTTTACAATTGACCAATAGAAAAGCGGTTGTTGGGGGCGGGATGTTCCAAATTCTGTATAAAAGTGTGCTGTGTACTTTCAATAAAAGAGTTCTGGTTGAACATACATACAACTCGCTTGGTGTGTGTTCTTCATGGATCCAATTGGCACATAGCTGTAGGTTGGATCCTGGAATCTTGGATGACTGGACCATCAGATGTTGCAAGCTGCAATCTGATCGAATAGAAGCAGAGGAGTGTCGGGAGAGCAGGACCTGGGCGAGAAAGGGTCTCGTCACAATAAAAAAAACAAAAAGCTCTTAACCTGAGCATAATAAAAACAAAAAGCTCATAACCTGAGCATAATTACAAAATGAAAAACAGGTAGTAACCAAAATAAATGTGCCCTTATGGTTACTGCCGCTGCGCTAAGGAGTAAGTGAATAAATACAAGAACGTTCGCAGCTGCTGTATTAAATAAAGATAATAGTGAAAAAAATGTCTAGTGAACTTAATTGTGAAATCAAGTACAGGTAGCACAAACAGCGCTAATGTGTAGTGGAGCCACACAAGTGAACTTAAACAAATAAACAATGAGTGACAAAAATAAATATAGAGACCCGTGAGTGAAATGAGTCTAAAGGTTAAACAGTTCATAAAGTATCTGAAGAAATCTTCTGAATCTCTCCAAAGGGCAGTCCTCCACCACACCAGTGTAATGAAAACTCCTCCACCAATACGATTGGCCACTCACCAGAACTAGTAGCCTTACACTCACGTGTTTGGCATACCAAGCATGTCATACAATCCTCAAGTCAGTGTTCAGGATTCATGTCCAAAAATGTAGAGGTGAAATCCACATACGTGAAAAAAACAAAAAAGTATAATAGTGTGATATTGCTAAAAACAATTTATTGACACACCACATGAACCTACAATGGTTGCACTCACAAAAGCAAACTCCAAAAGCAACCGTGATAAATTCCAAACAAACATCCTTGATATTCACAAGCTGATAAACTGTGGTCACGGTGAACCTAAGTATAAACCAAGTGTTTCTCACCCCTTCACTTTAACACCTCCTTCTTGTTGAAAATAGTATCCTTAAACGCTGGTCACTCGCATAGAAAAAACACAGGCAGGTTATCTCACATTGGTCTCAAATGATCAAAAGATCTTTAGTGTAGCCACGCCCCCGACATGTTTCGTCATAGATTTGACTTATTCATGGGATTGGCTACCTGCTAGTAAATGTCCTTCTTATATATCCTAAAATACACCTGAAATTAATGTTTGACACCTGCAGTTCGTGATCCATCCAATCAGATGTTCAACTGCATTGTGTCAGCCAATAGGAGCACATACCTCCCCTCATGTAACAGGCCAATCGCGCCGTGTTCCCATAAGGGCGGAAGTGACGTCAGGCTCTGGGCAATGTAAGGGCGGATGTCTCCACTGATATCAGTGCCCAGTCATAAGGCACTGATTATAATAAAGCCCTGTCTCTTCACAAACGGGGAGCCAATCGCGATATATCTGCAGATAAGCAGACTAAGCGTGCGGCGCCGCGCATTGTGTGATTAACCAATGGGAGTACAAGACTCCCCTTAGGCCAATCGCGTCTTACTCCCGTGAGGGCGGAAGTGACATCAGGCTCTGACCACTGTGAGGGCGGATGTCTATGCTGGTATTAGCATCCTATCACAGGGCTTAAGTATTGGTGGAGCCCTGTCTCATCACATGAGGTGGGCCATTCATGCTGCATCCACCAATAGGCAGACTGGGCGTGCGGCACCGCACACTGTGAGGGCAGAAGTGACGCTGCTCTCGGCTTCAGCACAGGTTAACATGCTGAAAGCCTAGGGAAAACAACCTCAGAATGGTTTGCAGATAGAAAACATACTTCCCCTCAACAGGTGATTATTAACTACAGTGTGTAAAAGTTAATGAGGCAAATACACTACTCCCACAATTCTGTCTCATAAACGTCACCAGTATGATCAGCCTTATGAATTCCTTGGAATTACATTACATAAGAGTCATGCTTTTATATAAACAGTAATAGTGAGTATAAACATTGCTAAATCCAATCAGTATTGTAATACTGGTGAAAAACAACTGCGTAAATTTATATCTTCATGTTAATAAATGATGCATAAATAACATAACAATAAATCGGATTATAAGCTCTTCTAAATTGAGCTAAAAACAATAAAACAAATAAATTGTATGAATGGTAAATACCCCCAAAAAAGGTTAAAAAACAATATATATATTAAAAATTGTAGCCCGATATATCAAGGTTTACTAAGTCATCTCAGTGTATAGTATAATCAAAGAGAATAAACTGTGGGCCCAAAAGGTTCCCAAACCTAATCTATATTCATAAGGCCAAAGAGGACTAGGTTAAGAATTATTGATGAAACAGTTCAGGTCTAGCTCTATGTTTAATCCTCGCGGAAAGAGGGATTTGAGAAGGAAGATCCATTAAGTTTCTCTTTGTGATAGATCTCTCACTCTATTGGACCCCCTCCAATTGGGATAAACATAGTCAATACCAGTGGCGTAACTAGAGACTTCAGGGCCCCGGTGCAAGAAATCATAATGGGCCCCCCCCTCCACAGTGACATGACAGTCAGGTGGACCCCTCACACTGGCGGGCGGTGGTCGGGCACCTCAGAGGTGCGGGTGAAGGCCCCCCGGACTTGGCTGAATTACAGGACCCAGTCGAAATGACGACTGCTGCGACACTGATAATTCTGCCACTGGATAAAGGTGTGCTACATACAGAGTCCGGGGTGTGCTACGTACAGAGTACAGAGTGTGTTTAACAATCAGCAGATAAAGATACTCCAAAATTCTAGTGTTGGCACCTCAATCATCCCGGGACCATGGTTGTTATGGTGTCAGGATGATTGAAGTGCATTATTTCTATTATCACATGGTATTATAGAATGAAATTATTCAACTCACCATAATGCAGAATCAGTGTCCCGAGCCAGAGGAGTGCTTCCTTACATCTCAGGTGTCACTGTCTCCAGCCAGCGGAGTGCTTCCTTACATCTCAGGTGTCACTGTCCCCAGCGGAATGCTTCTTTACCTCTCAGGAGTCCCCAGTCAGCTGAGTGCTTCCTTACATCTCAGGTGTCTCTGTCCCCAGCCAGCAGAGTGCTTCCTTACACCTCAGGTGTCACTGTCCCCAGCAGAGTGCTTCTTTAGATCTCAGGTGTCCCCAGCAGAGTGCTTCCTTACATCTTAGGTGTCCCCAGCGGAGTGCTTCCTTACATCTCAGGTGTCCCCAGCGGAGTGCCTCCTTACATCTCAGGTGTCCCCAGCGGAGTGCCTCCTTACATCTCAGGTGTCACCAGCGGAGTGCTTCCTTACATCTCAGGTGTCACCAGCGGAGTGCTTCCTTACATCTCAGGTGTCCCCAGCGGAGTGCTTCCTTACAACTCAGGTGTCCCCACCAGAGTGCTTTCTTACATCTCAGGTGTCCCCAGCGAAGTGCCTCCTTACATCTCAGGTGTCCCCAGCGGAGTGCTTCCTTACATCTCAGGCAGGCCCGGACTGGGACAAAAAATAGGCCCGGGCATTTTTGAATGAGCAGCCCATGACTTCTTAACCGGCCCCTTCTCCACTCTCCATCCTGATGGATCCCCAGGGAAAGGGGAGGGGGAAACCCTGCAAAGGTGCAGGGGGCGAGGGGACAGAGAAAAAGCAGGGGGAGCAGAGAGCACAGGGAAGAACCTTGAAAACATGAGGTGGTGTGAGAGCACGGGGGAGGCAGAGAATACAGGGAGGAAGAGGAGAGCACAAGGGGGCTGGAGAGCATTGGGGTCTGGAGAGCACAAGGGGGACAGAGAGCACAGGGCGGAGAGCACAGGTGGGAGGCGGAGATCATTGGGGGCTGTAGAGCACTGGGGGAGGTGGAGATCACTGGGGGATGGCGAAGGGCACGGGGTGGCAGCAGAGAGCACAGGAGGTAGGTGAAGATCAATGGGGGGGCTGGAGAGGACTGGGGGAGAGGCGTAGGGCAGCGTAGAGCATGGGGGGAGGTGGAGAGCACAGGGGGGCTAGAGAGCACTGGGGGGCCTAGAGAGCACTGAGGGAGAGGCAGAGGCACAGGGGGGCAGCGTAGAGCATGGGGAAGGTGGAAAGCACAGGGGGAGAGACGGAGGGCATAGGGGGCAGTGTAGAGCATGTGGGGAGGTGGAGAGCACAGGAGGGAGGTGGAGTGAAGAGGGGGGCTGGAGAGCGCTGGGGTGAATAGAGAGAACTGGGGGAATAGAGAGCACTGGGGGGGTTGAAGAGAATTAGGGGGAATTGAAAAGAGCACAGGGGGAGAGGCAGAGGGCACAGGGGGCAGCGTAGAGCATGGGGGGGAGGTGGAGAGCACAGGGGGAGAGGCGGAGGGCACAGGGGGAGACCGTAGAGCATGTAGGGAGGCGGAGAGCACAGGGGGAGATAAAAAGCACAAGGGGAGAGGTGGAGGGCACTGGGGGGCAGCCTAGAGCATGGGGGGAGGTGGAGAGCACAGGGGGGGGCTGGATAGCACTGGGGGAGAAGTGGAGGGCACAGGGGGCAGCAGAGAGCATGGGGGAGGTGTAGAGCACTGGGGGAGAAGTGGAGGGCACAGGGGGCAGCGGAGAGCATGGGGGAGGTGGAGAGCACTGGGGGGGCTAGATAGCACTGTGGGGGGGTAGAGAGCACTGTGGGGGCAGCAGAGATAAGCAGATTAGGAGGAGCGGTGGGATGGCTGCATATAGAAGAATCATTCTCTCTATCTTCTTCCCGCAGTACCTGAATGCCTGCGAGAGGGAGAGGAGCAGAAGCAGGTTTTTAGAGACCACGGGAGGACGATGGAGAGAATTATTCTTCTTTATGCAGCCACCCCACCGCTCCTCCTATTCAGGTTACAGGGGGCTGCATTTTCTCTCTGATCCCATCGGCAGACCAGGCGGCAGGCGCCGCAGCACTAGTACAGCAGGCAGGGCTCCCTTCTCGTTGTTGTCTTCAAGAAAATGGCGGCCGGCGGAGACATTATCTCCGCTAGCCCTGGACCTCTAGCGGCGGCGCGGGGCCCCGAGTTAATACTCCCTTGTGCTCTCCTCTGTGTTAATAGCCTGTGTAGTCCACGTATAGGACAGATCGGCCCTGCCTGGAACGAACAGCACGCACCAGCGGCGGTTGGGCAGCTCACACGGGCGGGTGGCGGGCCCCCCCGTACTTGGCGGAATTACAGGGCCCAGTCGCAACGGCGACTGCTGCAACACTGATAATTCCGCCACTGGTCAATACCACAAAACTGGGCTAAAGAGGGATCTTTGTTGTGTTTTTCTTTAAAGTGAACTGACACACTGTGATATTTGTAACCTTTCCTAATGTTGGCCAGATGTTCAGAGATCCGGATTCTTAATAATCTCTTAGTTCTTCCAACATATAGGAGCCCACAAGGGCACCATAGAAGGTATACCACATATGATGAGTTACAAGTTATGAATTCTTTCACTTCAAAAATACTGTCATCAGATCCTCTAATTTCTGTTTTGCCCTTATTGTGGATTTTCACCGTACGGCAACAGATGCATTTGTTGCAAGGGAAGAAACCTTTAAGATTGATCTTTAACCGTTGATTGGGAGGGTCTAAGATCTTTTGAACTACCCGATCACCAAAATTGGGGGCTTTCCGATAAATACATTTTGGTTGTTGTGGAAGAGCACCCCCCAGGTGTCTGTCTTTCCCCAAGATATGCCAGTGTTTTCTGTCTATATCCTCAATTTCTCTGTATTGCACATGAAACCCTGATATAAAGCTCCACTGGTGATGATCTCTCTCAGATGTGATTACTTTTTTCTTTAGACACTCATCTCTAGGGACATGTGCAATCTGTTGTACAATTTCATTGAGTTCAGGTTCAGCATATCCTTTCTGGACAAACCTTGTTTTTAGTGTATTGGCTTGTTCCAGATAATCGCCTTCATCTGTACAATTGCGGCGTACGCGTAAAAACTGTCCCTTTGGGATGTTCTTTATCCATGCTGGGTGGTGCCCACTGTTGATGGTTAAATAGCCGTTACGGTCCGTGGTTTTAAAGAACACTTTGGTTTTCCTTCGCATCGCTCGATTGTGACATCCAGATAGTTAACGGAGTGGTTGCTGATGACATATTCCAACTTGATATTGTTGTCATTATTGTTCAGAGTATTCAGAAAATGTGTGGCCTCCATCTCTGTCCCTTCCCAGATTAACAAGAGGTCATCGATAAATCTCCGATAGAATAGAGTTGAGGTTTTCTGTCTCTGAAAATGAACCTATCCTCCCACTCTGCCATAAACAGGTTTGCTAGGCTGGGAGCAAATTTGGCTCCCATGGCTACGCCAACCTGTTGGGAAAAGAAAAAAACATTAAACCAGAAGTAGTTATGGGACATACAGAATTCTAATGCATGTCCCAAAAATCTCTTCTGGGTGAAAGGTAGGTCCTCCCTCTTACTGAGTGCCCAATTAAGCGCTCGTGCAGCATCATCATGCTGGATAATGGTGTAGAGGGAAGCTACATCCGCGGTGATCAAATAAATCTCAGAATTAGGGTTGGTAGTAATCAGATTTAAAGACTGGATTAGATCAGATGTATCCTTCAAGTAAGCCTTAGTGGCTCTAACGCTAGGCTGAAGAAACTTGTCAAGATATTCTTGCAGTTACTGATCCGATTCCGTTAACAATCGGACGAGGCGGGGGATTGTTCACATCCTTTTGGATCTTCGGTAACGTGTAAATTACTGGGATTCTACAAGAGGTGGGAGCTAAATATTTTGATTCTTTATTGTTTAGAGCCCCAGTTTGGAGGCCCCAATCCACCAAAGCATCCAACTGAAACTTGTAAGATTCAGTAGGATCTGGGCCCATTCTCTTGTATGTACTTCTATCTCCCAATAATTCAGTTAGCTGTCTAAGATAAAATTCTTTATCCATTACAACCACCCCCCCCTCCCTTATCCGCTGGACGGATGATGATCTCTTTATTCTTCTCCAAAGATTTCACACCCTCCCTTATATATTCTGGATTGATCTTCTTTTTTTGGGAAAGATCCTCTATGTCTTTGAGTATTAGTTGTTTGAAGACCTCTATGAAGTGGTTGCTGGTATTTTGTGGATTAAATAAAGATCTATTCTTCAATCCACTATCAATATTAGTAGGGTTGTCCCGATACCGATACTAGTATCGGTATCGGGACCGATGCCGAGTATTTACGCTAGTACTTGTACTCGCGCAAATACTCCTGATGCCTAAATAGAATACTTTTTATTTTTTTTCGAGTGTGGGTGGTTAGGGGGTGGAGAGGGGGTGGAGTGTGGGTGGAGAGGGGATGGAGTGCGGGTGGAGAGGGGGTGGAGAGGGAGTGGAGCGCCGAGCAAAGCAGTCCTCGTATGGGGGAGAGGAGAGCTGCTGCGGCCGCCACTACCGAGTCCCGACATCTACTGTACTTACTATGCGCCCGGTGGAACACAACTAGGGTTGCCGTCTGTACGGGATTCCCCCGTACAGTCCGGTTTCTGAATCTGGTAAAGAGGAGAGCTTGATTAGCACATACTTGCCACTGTGGAGACAGTGACAGAAGCAGTGTCATTTATTCTCACTGAATACACACACTGTGCTGGTGTGTGTATTATCAACATGAAGCTCCTGTCTGTCTCCCCCCTCGAGGCTCCTGCAGTCTCTGTTATTTCTGACCCCCCCTCTGCAATCACTAGAGTGCCATGCTCCGAGAGAAGGGGGGCGGAGCTGAGACATCACTGGAGCTGCTATCGGGCTGGCCGCTGTAAGAGGTGAGCTGACTTTTTTTTTTTACTAAGGAAAGTTTGCATGGGTGCAAAGCTCAATGAGGATTACTATGGCATTGAAGTTAGGATCAGCATAATCGGAATAGACAGTGAGCAAGTGTGTGTATGGGGAGGAGGGGGAGGGGGGAGTGCAGCCCCATGATCACAGTATCTGCCAAACAGCACTTATCTACCTATACAAACATCCCTCTGTCCAGATTATGTGAAGTTTATTTATGGCCATTCACTTAACCCTGTGTGTATGTGATGAGTGTACACCTCTGATTGTACAGACTCAGAGCCTGGATAACACAGAGTTATATGAATGGCCATCAATTACCTTCACATCATCTGTACATACAGAGTGCTGGGGGCTGGCATCTTATAAAATAATGTTTTCATTGAGTAGTATTTTAGTAGATGACCACAATAGCTTTTTTTTTTAATTATACACATTACTATCTGACCACTTCTCAGCCCCCAACTCCCCCGAGGTTACATCACCCCCAGACATCACTCAGAGCTGCTTCCTACCCCCAGCTGAGGGACATAATTCCATGGTCACCTCACAGACACTGCAAGAAATCCCTCCTCATACTGCCCCCATCATACCCTCCGCACTCCTCTCCCGCGTACATAAAAGATTTAATGTACTACAAAAATATTTGCAGGGCACTGCTAAAGTGTTCGGGTTTGGCTTAAGGAAAAGGTGGCAACCCTAAACACAACAGCTGTCATTTGAATAGCTGTGTTCTCCTGCCGCGCCGACATGTATGGCCCCTCCCCCTTGCTCGGGCACTTTGATTGACAGATTCAAATGACAGCTGTTGTGTTCCTCCGGGCGCATAGTAAGTAGATGTCTGGACTCGGCAGCGGCGGGAGGAGGGGGGGGGGGACTTGGCTTTGTCTTAGGGGACACAAGGCTGCATTAGGGGGATGGCTGCTGAATTGAGGGAATTGAGGGACATGGCTGCTGCATTAGGGACATTGACTGCTGCATTAGGGACATTGGCTGCTGCATTAGGGACATGGCTGCTGCATTAGGGACATGGCTGCTGAATTAGGGACATGGCTGCTGAATTAGGGACATGGCTGCTGAATTAGGGACATGGCTGCTGAATTAGGGACATGCTGCTGAATTTAGGGACATGGCTGCTGAATTTAGGGACATGGCTGCTGAATTTAGAGACATGGCTGAATTAAGGGACAAGGCTGCATTTGGGGACACGTGGCTGCATTTAAAAAAAAGTATTGGTATTCGGTATCGGCGAGTACATGAAAAAAAGTATCGGTACTTGTACTCGGTCCTAAAAAAGAGGCATCGGGACAACCTTAAGTATTAGCATTGGACACTTTACTTCTTAGAGTGGACTCCACCGGATGGCTCAAAAAATACTTTTTTATGTTCAGTGTCCTGATAAATTTATAAGCATCAATATAGATGTCGAATTTGTTCATACTCTTCCTAGGTGCACATTTCAATCCAGTATTAAGAATGTTCAGTTCTTTCGGGCTCAAGATGACTTTACTGAGGTTGTATATGCCTTTATTTAGACTTTCCTCATCCTTTTTCTCATCCTTTTTCTGCTAAGGGGAGTGTTTAATTGTGATCAGGTGAACAGGTAATTTTTTTTTTCCTCTGCTAATCAAGGGGAGTGTTTTATTGTGAGCAGGTGAGTATAAAATCTCTGTCAAGCTCCCATAAGGAGCTGGCTCCCAGTTAATGGTGCTGGCATACATGTGATTTTCTAAACAGAAGTGTGATTTTTAAACACAAGTGGGAAGAGTTAAAAAACAGGAGTTTGCTTTTAACTGTTTCTGACACTATTTAAACAGGTGTTTATTTCTCTCTGCTAAGGGGAGTGTTTAATTGTGATCAGGTGAACAGGTAATTTTTTTATTCTGCTAATCAAGGGGAGTGTTTTATTGTGAGCAGGTGAGTATAAAATCTCTGTCAAGCTCCCATAAGGAGCTGGCTCCCAGTTAATGGTGCTGGCATACATGTGATTTTCTAAACAGAAGTGTGATTTTTAAACACAAGTGGGAAGAGTTAAAAAACAGGAGTTTGCTTTTAACTGTTTCTGACACTATTTAAACAGGTGTTTATTTCTCTCTGCTAAGGGGAGTGTTTAATTGTGATCAGGTGAACAGGTAATTTTTTTATTCTGCTAATCAAGGGGAGTGTTTTATTGTGAGCAGGTGAGTATAAAATCTCTGTCAAGCTCCCATAAGGAGCTGGCTCCCAGTTAATGGTGCTGGCATACATGTGATTTTCTAAACAGAAGTGTGATTTTTAAACACAAGTGGGAAGAGTTAAAAAACAGGAGTTTGCTTTTAACTGTTTCTGACACTATTTAAACAGGTGTTTATTTCTCTCTGCTAAGGGGAGTGTTTAATTGTGATCAGGTGAACAGGTATTTTTTTTTCTCTGCTAATCAAGGGGAGTGTTTTATTGTGAGCAGGTGAGTATAAAATCTCTGTCAAGCTCCCATAAGGAGCTGGCTCCCAGTTAATGGTGCTGGCATACATGTGATTTTCTAAACAGAAGTGTGATTTTTTAAACACAAGTGGGAAGAGTTAAAAAACAGGAGTTGAAAACAGAAGTTAAGACAGGAGTCTTCTAAACTGTAAGTAGCATCTTAAACTTCCTACAAGTAATTATATTGTAACTGGGAAATGTGTGCTAGCAGGGTTGAAGGTTTTGCTCAGTGCACAGTGTGTCACATGTATGCAAAATTGGTGCAACAGCTCCAGGATGGATACCGCTGTGACAGATGTGAGCAGGTTGCCCTTCTGGAAGCTCGCATTAGAGATCTGGAGGAGCAAGTTGCAACACTGGGCAGAAAGGACAACCTTGAAAGGGGTCCTCTGCTTGCTGAGCAGGTGGTCAGTAGGGTTGATGTGGAGGGTGGAGGGGCAAGTCAGGATTATCAGATAGGAAGATGGGTTAATGTAGTTAGAGGGAGTGGAAGGGGCTTGCAGACAAGGAAGGCCAATCCTGTATTTGTGCATCAAAACAAATTTGCCAAGTTGGGTGAAGATGTGGAGGTGGCTAACACAGAGGTGGCAGCACTAGATGTTACTGCTACCCCTAACAGCCGGGAGAGCAACCCATCTAGTAGAAGTGGTGAGGGGAGTGCAGGTAGGCCTAGACAGTTGGTGGTAATAGGGGATTCTATAATCAGAAGGACTGATAGAATAATTTGTCGCCAGGATCGCCTCAACCGAATGGTTTGCTGTCTCCCTGGTGCCAGGGTTCGGCATGTGGTGGACCGGGTGGATAAATTACTGGGAGGGGCTGGGCATGACCCAGCTGTCTTGGTCCATGTTGGAACCAATGACAGTATACATGGAAGGTGGAGGCTCCTTAAGAATCAAGCAAAACAGGTGAGTTGGAAGCTCTGGTGCATGAGGAGAGCTATGATGTAATCGGTATTGCTGAAACTTGGCTTCAATCCTCACATGACTGGGCTATTAATATTCCTGGCTATGCTCTCTTTCGGAAAGACAGGGTAAAAAGGAAAGGTGGAGGTGTCTGTCTCTATGTGAGAAGTGACCTCAAAGCGAGCATGAAAGAGGACCTGGTTGATGGAGAGTGATGGAGAGTGTGATGAAGTTTAAGCATTATGGGTGGAACTGCATACAGATGTGCGTAGTTCAAAGTTAATCATTGGAGTTTGTTATAGACCACCCAATGTTAATGAGGAGGTGGAGACTCGGCTCCTTGCACAGATGGAAGGGGCAGCAAGGGCTGGGACGGTGATAATAAATGGGGGATTTTAACTACCCAGAAATTGACTGGAATAATGGAATTTCTGGGACAGTTAAAGGACAGAAATTTAAAAACCTATTGCAGGACAATTTTATGGTTCAGTTTATTGAGGCCCCAACTAGGAATGATGCTCTGTTGGACTTGGTAATCTTAAACCATGCAGAGCTTATTACTAATGTTCAGATAAAGGAACACCTGGGTAGCAGTGATCATAACATGATTTCATTTAATATTAACTATAAGCAAGAAATACATACAGGAAAGATAAAAACACTTAATTTCAAGAGAGCAAATTTTCAAAGCATGAGGACTGCTCTCCAGGGCTTGGACTGGGAGGGAATATTGGCACAGATGAACACAGAACAGAAATGGGAATTCTTCAAAAAGACTCTTTGGAACCTCACTGCAAAGTATATTCCCATGGGCAATAAGTTTAAAAGGCTAAAGATAAAACCTATGTGGCTCACGGTCAAAGTTAAAAAAGCTATAAACAATAAGAAAATAGCTTTTAAAAAATATAAAAATGAAGGAACACTAGTGTCGTTTAAATGTTACAAAGAATATAATAGAATATGTAAAAAGGAAATCAAGGATGCAAAAATTCAAAATGAACGACAGATTGCAAAAGATAGTAGGACAAACCCCAAAAAATTCTTTAAATATATTAATAGTAAAAAGGTCAAGTCTGAGCATGTAGGCCCTTTACAAAATAATCTAGAGTGGGTGACTGAGGACATAGAGAAGGCAAATGTATTAAATGCTTTCTTCAGCTCTGTGTATACAATGGAGTATGGGGGAGCTCATGTCCATAATGGGGGTGGGAGTGACACAGCCCCAAATCCACAATGGCTCAAAAGTGATATTGTCCAGAAATATTTAGACAGAATAAAGGTGGATAAAGCACCTGGACCAGATGGCATCCACCCACGGATCCTAAAAGAATTGAGCTCTGAAATTTCAAAGCCACTGTATCTAATATTTAGGGACTCATTAATGACAGGGATAGTACCACTGGATTGGCGTAGAGCCAATGTGGTGCCTATATTTAAAAAGGGAACAAAGTCTTTACCAAGTAACTATAGACCTGTTGGTTTAACTTCTATGGTTGGGAAGATACTGGAACGTTTAATAAAAGACCACATGGATGAGTTTTTGCTGGAAACAAACTATTTAAGCAGCAGACGGCATGGATTCATCAAAGACAGAAGTTGTCAGACAAACCTGATTTCTTTTTATGAAGAGGTAAGTAAAACCCTGGACAGAGGCGTAGCAGTGGACGTGGTATACTTGGATTTTGCAAAAGCGTTCGATACAGTTCCCCACACACGGCTCATGTGTAAGGTAAGGTCTACAGGATTAGATATATCAGTTTGTAAATGGATAGAAAACTGGCTGAAAGACAGAATTCAGAGAGTTGTGGTTAATGATTCTTACTCTGAATGGTCCAAGGTTATCAGCGGTGTACCCCAAGGTTCAGTGTTGGGTCCCTTACTTTTCAATATATTTATAAATGATATTGGGTCTGAGATCCAAAGTAACATTTCTGTTTTTGCAGATGACACCAAGCTATGCAGCGGAATAACGTCCTTACAGGATGTTTCCAATTTACAAGCCGACCTCAATGCTCTGTCTAATTGGGCGACTATGTGGCAGATGAGGTTTAATGTTGATAAATGTAAAGTTATGCACTTGGGGGCTAAGAATATGCATGCATCATACATGCTAGGGGGAGTTCAACTGGGGGGATCTGTAGTGGAGAAGGATCTGGGGGTTTTAGTTGATCATAAGCTCAATAATGGCATGCAATGCCAAGCTGTGGTTTCCAAAGCAAGCAAAGTCCTTTCTTGTATTAAGAGAGGTATGGACTCCAGAGAGAGAGATATCATTTTGCCCCTGTACAAATCATTAGTAAGACCTCATCTGGAATATGCAGTCCAGTTTTGGGCACCAGTTCTCAATAAGGATATCGGAGAACTGGAGAAAGTGCAGAGAAGGGCAACTAAACTGATAAGAGGCATGGAGGAGCTCAGCTATGAGGAAAGATTAGAAAAACTGAATTTATTCACTCTTGAGAAGAGGAGAATAAGGGGGGATATGATCAACATGTACAAATATATAAGAGGTCCATATAGTGAACTTGGTGTTGAGTTATTCACTTTAAGGTCAATGCTGAGGACAAGGGGGCACTCTTTACGTCTGGAGGAAAAGAGATTTTACCTCCAAATACGGAAAGGTTTCTTCACAGTAAGAGCTGTGAAAATGTGGAACAGACTCCCTCCAGAGGTGGTTCTGGCCAGCTCAGTAGATTGCTTTAAGAAGGGCCTGGATTCTTTCCTAAATACACATAATATAACCGAGTACTAAGTTCTGTAGGTAAAGTTGATCCGGGGTAAATTCGATTGCCTCTCGGGGGATCAGGAAGGAATTTTTTCCCCTCCGGTAGCAAATTGGATCATCGCTCTGCTGGGGTTTTTTGCCTTCCTCTGGATCAACTGTGGGTATGGAGTTGGGTGTATGGGATGTACTGTGTTTTATTTTGTTTGTTTATTTTTATTTTTTTATGGTTGAACTGGATGGACTTGTGTCTTTTTTCAACCTGACTAACTATGTAACTATGTAACTATTGTTGTTTCCGTCTTCTGGCCCTACAGCCCCTTCTTCTCTTTGGTTGTACATTCCTTCCCTGTTGGGGGGATGTAGAGGAGCATAGTTCTCTTCCCCCATGGTGGGTGTTTGGTATGACGTCCTTCTCGGAGTTCCTCCTCTCCCCCCCCTCCCCCTTTGTCCTAAAAAAGGGGGCTGCTGGTACTGTTGCTCTCCATTTTTATTCCCTTCCAATGGTTGGTATCTGTTGGATGTGGAGGCCTGACTAGGTCCTGGGTAATACCCAGGAGGGGGTAATGGTGTTGATACCATTGCTGTGAATTGTGTTGGGAATATTGTGGATATTGATTATGATATTCATTCCTTTCCTGCGTCTGATAATTTCTAGGAGACTGTTGTTGTGGTCGACTGGCATTCTTGAATGGGCCCAGTGGTGCTTGTCCGTCTCTGTTTGGAGGGTAATCGCGTACCTTTGCCTAATGTGTTCTTATTTTTTTGTTTCCCCAATTCTTTCTTTGGGGGGGCAGGACCACTCGGTAGCTGTTCGGCATCAAGTTGGTTAGTGATGGCACTTACCAACTTGATGCCGAACAGCTACCGAGTGGTCCTGCCCCACTTCACTGCAGTGGTACTCTGCCAGGCGTAAATGGTATTGTTCCTAAAATATTATTCCTAAAATCCTCAGCATTAAACTTCTTGACCTTACGTTTCTGTGTGTCCCTATCTACTTTCTCAAATCGAGCTATTAAATTCTTTGATCATAGCCAACTCATTGATTGGTTCCAATTTAATCTGAATGCCTTTAATTTGTTCATTCAAAAGGCTGAGCTTAATCTGTTTCCTTTTAAGGACCAGAGCTTGTAATTCAAATCCAATCCTATTAAAAAAGTTTTTCCATTCATCCATATATTTTTTCTCATTAAGACCGTCTTGTGGGGTGACCTCCCACCTAAGACTTCTAAAAATTAAACCATCCTTATTATAATGTTCAAAAGTAAAAACATCCCACCAAGCTTTGACTTGTTTCTCTAATAGATGTTCCAATAATTTCAGTGTACCAGGATAATCTCCCCCCCCCTCACTCATTTCATGATTGGAGGAAAAGATAGTATCAGAATCCATTTGTCTGTTAAACAAATAGTTGATGGCCTCCATGGCTGCAAGCAGTTAAATACAATAAATGAAAAACAGGTAGTAACCAAAATAAATGCGCCCTAATGGTTACTGCCGCTGCGCTAAGGAGTAAGTGAATAAATACAATAACGTTCGCAGCTGCTGTATTAAATAAAGATAATAGCGGAAAAAAATGTCTAGTGAACTTAATTGTGAAATCAAGTGCAGGAAGCACAAACAGTGCTAATGTGTAGTGGAGCCACACAAGTGAACTTAAACAAATAAACAATGAGTGACAAAAATAAATATAGAGACCCGTGAGTGAAATGAGTCTAAAGGTTAAACAGTTCATAAAGTATCTGAAGAAATCTTCTGAACTAGTAGCCTTACACTCACGTGTTTGGCATACCAAGCATGTCATACAATCCTCAAGTCAGTGTTCAGGATTCATGTCCAAAAATGTAGAGGTGAAATCCACATACGTGAAAAAAACAAAAAAGTATACTAGTGTGATATTGCTAAAAACAATT
Organism: Rana kukunoris; assembly: GCA_029574335.1. Classification (NCBI taxonomy): domain Eukaryota; kingdom Metazoa; phylum Chordata; class Amphibia; order Anura; family Ranidae; genus Rana; species Rana kukunoris. The sequence continues at coordinate 348,604,299 of CM056051.1, forward strand.
TATTGACACACCACATGAACCTACAATGGTTGCACTCACAAAAGCAAACTCCAAAAACAACCGTGATAAATTCCAAACAAACTTCCTTGATATTCACAAGCTGATAAACTGTGGTCACGGTGAACCTAAGTATAAACCAGGTGTTTCTCACCGCTTTCCCTTCACTTTAACCCCTCCTTCTTGATGAAAATAGTATCCTCAAACGCTGGTCACTCGCATAGAAAAACACATGCAGGTTATCTCACGTTGGTCTCAAATAATCAAAAGATCTTTAGTGTAGCCACGCCCCCGACATGTTTCGTCATAGATTTGACTTATTCATGGGATTGGCTACCTGCTAGTAAATGTCCTTCTTATATATCCTGAAATACACCTGAAATTAATGTTTGACACCTGCAGTTCATGATCCATCCAATCAGATGTTCAACTGCATTGTGTCAGCCAATAGGAGCACATACCTCCCCTCATGTAACAGGCCAATCGCGCCGTGTTCCCATAAGAGTGGAAGTGATGTCAGGCTCTGGGCAATGTAAGGGCGGATGTCTCCACTGATATCAGCGCCCAGTCATAAGGCACTGATTATAATAAAGCCCTGTCTCTTCACAAACGGGGAGCCAATCGCGATATATCTGCAGATAAGCAGACTAAGCGTGCGGCGCCGCGCATTGTGTGATTAACCAATGGGAGTACAAGACTCCCCTTAGGCCAATCGCGTCTTGCTCCCGTGAGGGCGGAAGTGACGTCAGGCTCTGACCACTGTGAGGGCGGATGTCTATGCTGGTATTAGCATCCTATCACAGGGCTTAAGTATTGGTGGAGCCCTGTCTCATCACATGAGGTGGGCCATTCATGCTGCATCCACCAATAGGCAGACTGGGCGTGCGGCACCGCGCACTGTGAGGGCTGAAGTGACGCTGCTCTCGGCTTCAGCACAGGTTAACATGCTGAAAGCCTAGGGAAAACAACCTCAGAATGGTTTGCAGATAGAAAACATACTTCCCCTCAACAGGTGATTATTAACTACAGTGTGTAAAAGCTAATGAAGCAAATACACTACTCCCACAATTCTGTCTCATAAGCGTCACCAGTGTTGATCAGCCTTATGAATGCCTTGGAATTACATTACATAAGAGTCATGCTTATATATAAACAGTAATAGTGAGTATAAACATCGCTAAATCCAATCAGTATTGTAATACTGGTGAAAAACAACTGCGTAAATTTATATCTTCATGTTAATAAATGATGCATAAATAACATAACAATAAATCAGATTATAAGCTCTTCTAAATTGATCTAAAAACAATAAAACAAATAAATTTGATGAATGGTAAATACCCCAAAAAAAAGGTTAAAAAACAATATATATATTAAAAATTGTAGCCCGATATATCAAGGTTTACTAAGTCATCTCAGTGTATAGTATAATCAAAGAGAATAGACTGTGGGCCCAAAAGGTTCCCAAACCTAATCTATATTCATAAGGCCAAAGAGGACTGGATTAAGAATTATTGATGAAACAGTTCAGGTCTAGCTCTATGTTTAATCCTCGCGGAAAGAGGGATTTGAGAAGGAAGATCCATTGAGTTTCTCTTTGTGATAGATCTCTCACTCTATTGGACCACCTCCAATTGGGATAAACACAGTCAATACCACACAACTTGGGCTAAAGAGGGATCTTTGTTGTGTTTTTCTTTAAAGTGAACTGACACACTGTGATATTTGTAACCTTTCCTAATGTTGGCCAGATGTTCAGAGATCCGGATTCTGAATAATCTCTTAGTTCTTCCAACATATAGGAGCCCACAAGGGCACCATAGAAGGTATACCACATATGATGAGTTACAAGTTATGAATTATTTCACTTCAAAAATACTGTCATCAGATCCTCTAATTTCTGTTTTGCCCTTATTGTTGATTTTCACTGTACGGCAACAGATGCATTTGTTGCAAGGGAAGAAACCTTTAAGATTGATATTTAACCGTTGATTGGGAGGGTCTAAGATCTTTTGAACTACCCGATTACCAAAATTGGGGGCTTTCCGATAAATACATTTTGGTTGTTGCGGAAGAGCACCCCCCAGGTGTCTGTCTTTCCCCAGGATATGCCAGTGTTTTCTGACTATATCCTCAATTTCTCTGTATTGCACATGAAACCCTGATATAAAGCTCCACTGGTGATGATCTCTCTCAGATGTGATTACTTTTTTCTTTAGACACTCATCTCTAGGGACATGTGCAATCTGTTGTACAATTTCATTGAGTTCAGGTTCAGCATATCCTTCCTGGACAAACTTTGTTTTTAGTGTATTAGCTTGTTCCAGATAATCGCCTTCATCTGTACAATTGCGGCGTACGCGTAAAAACTGTCCCTTTGGGATGTTCTTTATCCATGCTGGGTGGTGCCCACTGTTGATGGTTAAATAGCTGTTACGGTCCGTGTTTTAAAGAACACTTTGGTTTTCAATTTCCCTTCGCATCGCTCGATTGTGACATCCAGATAGTTAACGAAGTGGTTGCTGATGACATATTCCAACTTGATATTGTTGTCATTATTGTTCAGAGTATTCAGAAAATGTGTGGCCTCCATCTCTGTCCCTTCCCAGATTAACAGGAGGTCATCGATAAATCTCCGATAGAATAGGAGTTGAGGTTTTCTGTCTCTGAAAATGAACCTATCCTCCCACTCTGCTATAAACAGGTTGGCTAGGCTGGGAGCAAATTTGGCTCCCATGGCTACGCCAACCTGTTGGGAAAAGAAAAAAACATTAAACCAGAAGTAGTTATGGGACATGCAGAATTCTAATGCATGTCCCAAAAATCTCTTCTGGGTGAAAGGTAGGTCCTCCCTCTTACTGAGTGCCCAATTAAGTGCTAGTGCAACATCATCATGCTGGATAATGGTGTAGAGGGAAGCTACATCCGCGGTGATCAAATAAATCTCAGAATTAGGGTTGGTAGTAATCAGATTCAAAGACTAGATTAGATCAGATGTATCCTTCAAGTAAGCCTTAGTGGCTCTAACGCTAGGCTGAAGAAACTTGTCAAGATGTTCACCTAATCTTGCAGTTACTGATCGGATTCCGTTAACAATCGGACGAGGCGGGGGATTGTTCACATCCTTATGGATCTTCGGTAACGTGTAAATTACTGGGATTCTACAAGAGGTGGGAGCTAAATATTTTGATACTTTATTGTTTAGAGCCCCAGTTCGGAGGCCCCAATCCACCAAAGCATCCAACTGAAACTTGTAAGATTCAGTAGGATCTGAGCCCATTCTCTTGTATGTACTTCTATCTCCCAATAATTCAGTTAGCTGTCTAAGATAAAATTCTTTATCCATTACAACCAACCCCCCTCCCTTATCCGCTGGACGGATGATGATCTCCTTATTCTTCTCCAAAGATTTCACACCCTCCCTTATATATTCTGGATTGATCTTCTTTTTTTGGGGAAGATCCTCTATGTCTTTGAGTATTAGTTGTTTGAAGACCTCTATGAAGTGGTTGCTGGTATTTTGTGGATTAAATAAAGATCTATTCTTCAATCCACTATCAATATTAGCATTGGACACTTTACTTCTTAGAGTGGACTCCACCGGATGGCTCAAAAAATACTTTTTCATGTTCAGTGTCCTGATAAATTTTTTTTGTTTACAAAAGTTTATTAAAAGAATATAGGAATACAGAGTCATTGCGTACAAGAATATAGTTCAAAAGTCAAAATATTGTAAGAAAAAAAAATAGGTCAAGCACAGTAACATGAGAAAATACACGAATATGATTTGTGAAGTTGAGGTAACATAAAATGGGTATACAAACTGTATATAGAAAGAGAAGGATTCATAAAACATTTCTGTAAGGGGGAGGGAAAGAGGGAAGGAGTGATGTTATGGCTGTTGGGCTATATACCAGTAAGACCATTTAGTGTTATAGATATGGATAGTGTCATTCAGTGTATGGTATATTCTTTCCGAAAGCTTGAGCATCTCCATTCTGTCTAGGACTTGAGACCAGGGTAGATTGTCTGTTTTCCAATTGAAAGCTATCATCCATTGGATGGAGCTGCAGAGGGAGTGGAATAGCCTAGAGCATGGGGCGGGGATATCAGGGACCTTGGCATAGAGGACACAGATTTGGGGTGAGATGGCGATCCTTTGGCCTGAAGAACTCTCAAATCTGGAGACAGCTGCATCCCAAATCTGACCTAGCATAGGACAGCTCCAGAATGTATGCAGTAGAGTACCCTCGGCTTGGCAACCTCTGAAACATTTGGGGGGAATCGAGGGGTAAAAAAACATTTAGCTTGGAGGGGGTGAGGTACCATCTGGAAAAGATCTTTAAAGGGGTTTCTCTGAATGAGATAGCTCTGTTGCATTTACGTAGGTTTTCTGCCATGCAGTACCATGTTTCGGATGGGACCTCACAACCCAGATCTCTTTCCCATTGTAACATCGGGTTAGATTTATCTTGAATAGTTAAGTTGTTAATAAAATGGTATAGTCTGGAGATCATATCTCTGTCCCTGGATGATGATAGGCAGATCCTCTCGAAGGACGTGTTCGTAGAGGGTGTGGATAATGAGAAATATGTATCATAGTAAGATTTAATCATTTGATAGTGTTCGATTTCCGTATTGGGAAGGTTATGTTCTTTTTGCAGTGAATCAAAGGATCTAAAGACCCATTTAGATTGAAGGGATTGCAGCGTGGTTAGGCCTTTGTCAATCCAGGACGAGAATAATGATCTATTTGTATAAGCTAAATTAAACCTAGGGTCTCCCAGGAAGGATGTCAGTGGGGAGACTGGGGAAGAAAGGGAGTGTGTATCCTTAATTCTGAGCCATAGTTGAAATAAATGGGCCACTATGATGTTATGTTTTAAAATGTGGCGATAGAGAACATAGTTGGACCATGGAATACCTTGAAGGTGAAATGGTTGTACTGATGTAGATTCAAAGTTCTTCCATGGTATGTTTTGGGAGGAGGAGAACCACTGGGATAGTTGCGAGAGTCTCGCAGCAAGAAAGTAGTGCCATAGGTTGGGAAGGCCCAGGCCACCTTTGGATTGCGGTCTATGCATTAGGGCATAGCTATATCTCGGTTTTTTGTTTGTCCATATAAATTTATTGATTATCCTTTGTAGGTGGTCCAGTTTAGATTTGGATAAATTGATGGGTAGGGTGCGGAAATAGTAAAGCAGTTTAGGTATGATGTTCATTTTAATGGCGCATAATCTACCTAAAAAGGAGATATGGTATGATGACCAAGTATTTAAGAGGTAGCTGATGTGAGCTATAAGGGGAGGGTAGTTAGATTTAAATAGGAGTTTGTGTGAGGAGGTAATATTAACACCTAAGTATTTAAAAGAGAGGGGACACCACACAAATGGAAAATTAGCCTGTAGAAGGAGTTGTAAGTTGTGGTCGAGGTTTAGGGGGAGGGCAGAACATTTATTGGGGTTAACTTTTAGGCCTGAGATATCCTGGAAAGTGTTGAGTACAGTCAGAAGGACGGGAATGGACAGGAGGGGATCGGTGAGAAAGACGAGGGCGTCATCAGCGTATAAGCTGATCTTAAATTCGTGTTGACCCTTAGAGTAACCCCTGATGTCTGGGTTGGATCTTATGGCTTGAGCTAAGGGCTCAATAGCCAGGGCGAACAATAGCAGGGATAGAGGACATCCCTGCCTTGTTCCGCGACCCAGTGGAAAAAATTCTGAATTACTGCCGGGGATTTTAATACAGGTCTGGGGGGAATGATAAAGCGCGTTAAAACCTTGGAGAAAGTTACCCGAAATTCCGTATTTGGGGAGCAGATAGTTCATATACGACCAACTGACACTGTCAAATGCCTTATGTATGTCTAGGCAGAGAAGACAGGCCTGTTTCGCGTGTAAGTTGGCGTCTTGAACGATGTTAGTGACCAACCTAATGTTGTCGCTTATTTGCCTGCCTGGAATAAAGCCAGTTTGGTCAGCCTGTATGAAAGGGGAGATAACTTTCGCTAGTCTATCTGCAAGGACTCTACCAAAGATTTTCAAGTCATTGTTAAGTACTGAGATAGGGCGGTAATTTTGGGGGAGCGTATGGTCCTTATTGGGTTTAGGGATCAGTGAGAGGTTTGCTAACAACATTTCCTCAGGAAAATGGTTACCTTCTAGGACATGGTTAAACAGAGTCTTTAGGTTAGGTGTCAAAAGAGGGGCACATTTTTTATAATAGGAGGATGTAAAGCCATCTGGGCCGGGGCTGTGGAAGACTTCAGGGACGTGATAATTCGGGATATTTCCTCTTCTGTGCATGGCTTGTTTAGAGAGTCAATCTGTTCTTGGTTCAGGGTAGGAAGTTGTAGAGCGTCTAGTCATGATCTAGAGGATGCGTTGGGTTGATTAGGGGGGGGGGACAAAAGCTCTTTGTAAAAGGAGGTGAAGGTCTTTAAGACTTCTTGTGGGTGTGTGGTTAGGTTTCCATTATTAGCTCTAAGTTTATAGACATGTGTGGGTTTGGTATCCTGATTCAATTTCCTGGCAAACATACTTGAGGAGGAATTACCGTGAAGAAGAAATTTTGCTTTGGAAAACCTAAGGGATTTCTCCGAGTTGGATGATAAAATGAGGTCTAGGGCCCGACGTTTAGTTTGTATCTGGTCAGTAATATCGCGTGTGGGGGATTGTCGTAACTCGTGATAAAGTTTGTTTAATTCGTTGGTAAGACTCTCGATTTCAGACATCCTCTCTCGATTCTTAGTGGCTGCTAGATTAATGATGTGACCAGGAAGAACCGCCTTGTGGGCAATCCAGAGAGAGGTGGGGGGGGTTTCTTCGTTACTATTTTCCACAAAATAATTTTCAACATGAGAGGAAATTGTGCTTATATTTGATGGATCCGTCATTAAGACACCAATTGTAGGGTGAGGGGGAGAGGCCTACATATGAGGTGTCGAATGAGGTGATGACATGGTCTGACCAGGGGCATGGGTGTATATGTGCATGAGAGGAATTGGCTAATAATATTGGGGTACAGAATATGTAGTCAAGTCTAGCATAACAGTCATGAGGGTGGGAGTAATGAGTGTAGCCCTTGATGCCCGTGTTGTGAGCTCTCCATGTATCCATCAATTGTAGTTTGTTGATGCAACAATTGATAGATTTTGAGAAGGCTTTGGATGAGGTGGAGATTCTACTCCGGTCAAGGGCCGGATGAGCAGTCAAGTTAAAATCTCCACCAAGTACAATGTGGGGGAAGTGGTACTTGTCAAGGGTGTCAAAAAAGTTTGAAAAAAAAGTGGACTCAGGCCTCGTACACACGAGGCAATCTATTTGTTCAAATCGGTCGGACCGACCGATTTGAACAAATCTGTTTGCTAGGATTTTGGTTTGCTCGCGTGTACACACGAGCAAACCAAAATCCCCGCCAGCAGACGGCGCGCTGACGTGTCGGTGACGTGGCGGTGACGTTGACGCCGCCACGTCACCGCACCAGGAAGTAAAACACTTCCGCGCAAGCGCTGAATCCATTCGGCGGCGGTGCGAGACGACATGTCTGCTGGTAAGTGTACTAACCAGCAGACATGTCGGGCGGACGGATTCCCACCCGATAGATTTCAAAGCATGCTTTGAAATCTGTCGGGTGGCCAAATCCGTCGGCTCGCCCGTACACACGATCGAATCTGTCTGCTGGGACGGTCTAGCAGACCGTTTCCAGCAGACAGATTTGATCGTGTGTACGCGGCCTCAGAGTCATTTGGGGCGTATACAGAAGCGATAGTAATTGCGCGGTTGTTAATGGTCCCTTTAAGGATAATGAATCTACTGTCCGGGTCTTTGTAAACATTTTGAATATCGAATATTATAGAATTGCGGATGAAGACCGCAACACCTCTAGTTTTGTTTGAGAAGGTAGTGTAGTGAGGTTGATTATAAGACCTGTCAAAGTATTTGGGGTGGTTCGGGGTAGCAAAATGAGTTTCCTGAAGAAAGATAATGTCTGCCCCTAGTCTTTTATAATGTTGGAACGCTTTCCTGCGTTTGTGAGGGGAGTTTAAACCTTGTGTGTTGTGTGATATTATTTTAAGACCCATTAAAAAGAAATATTGAGGAAGCACAACTGAATAACATTCGTTAACCACAAAGTACCCATCAGCTTTAGGGGAATGGGGATATAGACTAATCTTACGACCAACCACCATAATAGTGATGATCGGTAGCGTAGTCTGGGGGACACAGCAAAGATGGGCACAGATAATACATTCGTTATAATTAAGACTTACATCATAAGTATGACAGGACCTATGAAAATGCATGTACGATAAAAAAGCATATAAACTGTGACTCTTAGGAAATGAGAACAGAAAAACGTAGGCCAATATGGCCAACAGAACCGTTAGGTTAATAATGTTTGTATGTAAAGAAACATAAGGGACAGGAAAACTCCTGTCGGTTAAACAATAAACAATAAACAGTGGGACATAAAGTCCCATTCTTGCCATATGGTTAGGCGGTGCGCCACCATCCGGCGGATTCGCAGCCAAATCCATACGCAAGAGTGGGGTCAATCTAGCTGCGGTGGATGCTCCAGGCATTTTAGGAAAATAAAACAAGCAAGAGAAAAGAAGAGGGATAACATATCGGAGGTAGGGACAAGGGACAGAGCAGAGAACTTAAGTGGGGTTAAACCACGGGAGAGCAACATATAATATGAGACCAGGTGTAAGATTGGAAAGCTTCAGAGTCACTAATCTACTCCTCCCCACCTCCACTCTTACCCCCTAGATCCACCCACATCAGGTACAAGAAATGACAAGGGGGGTACAATGAGCTCTATGTAAGGCTGGCATGGGAGGTGGGAGGTGGGAACAGAGGCAATGTTATGACGATGAAAGCAGCAGTCATTAATGACGTGAAGAGTTCAGTCCCTGGAAATGAAAAAAAAGTGAGGACATACCAAATCCAGAATGTATGAGTTGAGCACTGGAAGTCCTTTCCTAGCAAGGAGAAGGCTGTCATAATCTTGATTGTAGGTATAGGGAGAAGGTCAAAACCAGGGGAGTCATCTTGAGGAGGGTGTACTTCATCTAAAAGGCTAGGTGGTTAAGGAACATCACCTGATGTGAGGTCTTAGTTAGGGTTATTTCAAGCATGGAGCGCCATCTAGTGGAGGAAAAAAAAAGTGATCCAGAAATAAACTATGTAAAAAAGGAAAAAGCAGGAACTCAGAGATTAAATGTTGAACTTAGGAGTGTGGATTCTGAAAGGAATGAACCAATCTTCTCAGATCTCTCTGGTTGCGTCTGGTAGAGGGGGTAGACCAGATTGGATTGGGTCTGGGTGTGCTGGGAGGACGAATATGGGGGTCTTGGGCTAGTAGACCTAGTTTAACCAGCAGTTCCTTCCCTTCAATAACATTATACACAGTGTATGTTGATCCGTTGTGAGGGATAGTAAGTTTAAAAGGGAATCCCCATCGATATTTCATTCTGGCAGCTTGCAACACACTGGCAACCTCCTTCATACTGCGTCTCCTCTCCAGAGTGGCGGGAGATATATCTGGGTATATCTGTATTCTTTTGCCTTCCATGGTGAGGTTGGGGGTATTTCTTAGAAAGTCCCTCATACACATGATAATGTCCCTGGGAGAGTTGTCAGGGAGGGGCTTGGGACGGAGTGCTCTGTGAATTCTGTCACAGGTGAAGGCAGTTGGGGGTTTGTCTGGGAGGAGATTATGGAAACATTTTGCAACTTCAGGCATGAGGTCTGTAACCGTTTCAGGGACCCCGCGAAGCCTAATATTATGCCTGCGATTTCTGTTGTCAAGGTCCTCCACTTGTGCTTGCATAAAAGCAAAGTTGTCAGCTAAATTTTCATAGTCCTTTCTCAGGTCATTATGAGCTAAGGAGAGCTTGTCATGCTTAGTCTCTAGTAAGTCTGTGTGGCTGCCTATACTGGCAATCTCCTGGGAGAGGGCTGCAGTGGAGTTATGAATTTCCTTTTCAATCTTATCCACTAATTTATTGAAAATAGTGGTCAGACTGGCATCTAGATCCGCTTTGGATAGTGGGGATCCGTACTCACTGTTTTGTTGGCTTGTGTGAGCGAGCGGAGGGACAAAATCCATGCAGGGTTGTGACTCCACGCTTTGGCCTGGCGCCATTTTGGGACACCATGCTGTGTCTCTGCTCCATGTCAATGAGGAAGTTTGTTAGGCAGTGTATTGGGTGCCGTTTCTTCCTCTTCTTGCTCCCCGGCATGCACTGAGTGTTCCCACAGGGGTGCTATGAAAAATCGCCGCTGACAGTGCGGTATAGCCCTCGGTGTACTGCCTGGAAGGTCCGGGACCGACGGAGCTCGTCTCAGGCGAGTCTTCCCAGCATCGCGCCGCGCATGCGCCCCCTCAGTGTCCTGATAAATTTATGAGCATCAATATAGATGTCGAATTTGTTCATACTCTTCCTAGGTGCACATTTCAATCCAGTATTAAGAATGTTCAGTTCTTTCGGGCTCAAGATGACTTTACTGAGGTTGTATATGCCTTTATTTAGACTTTCCTCATGCCTTTCTTGGGATTGTTGTTTCCGTCTTCCAGCCCTACAGCCCCTTCTTCTCTTTGGTTGTACATTCCTTCCCTGTTGGGGGGATGTAGAGGAGCATAGTTCTCTCCCCCCCCGGTGGGTGTTTGGTATGACGTCCTTCTCAGAGTTTCTCCCCCCCCCCCTCCCCCTTTGTCCTAAAAAAGGGGGCTGCTGGTACTGTTGCCCTCCATTTTTATTCCCTTCCAATGGTTGGTATCTGTTGGATGTGGAGGCCTGACCAGGTCCTGGGTAATACCCAGGAGGGGGGTAATGGTGTTGATACCATTGCTGTGAATTGTGTTGAGAATATTGTGGATATTGATTATGATATTCATTCCTTTCTTGCGTCTGATAATTTCTAGGAGACTGTTGTTGTGAATAATCATAAGATGTGGTCGACTGGCATTCTTGAATGGGCCCAGTGGTGCTTGTCCGTCTCTGTTTGGAGGGTAATCGCGTACCTTTGCCTAATGTGTTCTTATTGTTTTGTTTCCCCAATTCTTTCTTTGGGGGGGCAGGACCACTCGATAGCTGTTCGGCATCAAGTTGGTTAGTGCCATCATTCACTGCAGTGGTACTCTGCGAGGCGTAAATGGAATTATTCCTAAAATCCTCAGCATTCCTATTAAACTTCTTGACCTTACGTTTCTGTGTGTCCCTATCTACTTTCTCTAATTTTTTCTTCATAGAGCTATTAAATTCTTTGATCATAGCCGACTGGTTCCAATTTAATCTGAATGGCTTTATTTTGTTCATTCAAAAGGCTGAGCTTAATCTGTTTCCTTTTAAGGACCAGAGCTTGTAATTCAAATCCAACCCTATTAAAAATGTTTTTCCATTCATCCATATATTTTTTCTCATTAAGACCGTCTTGTGGGGTGACCTCCCACCTAAGACTTCTAAAAATTAAACCTTCCTTATTATAATGTTCAAAAGTAAAAACATCTCACCAAGCTTTGACTTGTTTCTCTAATAGATGTTCCAGATCTTTATTTAATCCACAAAATACCAGCAACCACTTCATAGAGGTCTTCAAACAACTAATACTCAAAGACATAGAGGATCCTCCCCAAAAAAAGAAGATCAATCCAGAAAATATAAGGGAGGGTGTGAAATCTTTGGAGAAGAATAAGGAGATCATCATCCGTCCAGCGGATAAGGGGGGGGGGGGGGGGGTGTTTGTAATGGATAAAGAATTTTATCTTAGACAGCTAACTGAATTATTGGGAGATAAAAGTACATACAAGAGAATGGGCTCAGATCCTACTGAATCTTACAAGTTTCAGTTGGATGCTTTGGTGGATTGGGGTCTCCGAACTGGGGCTCTAAACAATAAAGAATCAAAATATTTAGCTCCCACCTCTTGTAGAATCCCAGTAATTTACACGTTACCGAAGATCCATAAGGATGTGAATAATCCCCCGCCTCGTCCGATTGTTAACGGAATCGGATCAGTAACTGCAAGATTAGGTGAATATCTTGACAAGTTTCTTCAGCCTAGCGTTAGAGCCACTAAGGCTTACTTGAAGGATACATCTGATCTAATCCAGTCTTTGAATCTGATTACTACCAACCCTAATTCTGAGATTTATTTGATCACCGCGGATGTAGCTTCCCTCTACACCATTATCCAGCATGATGATGCTGCACTAGCGCTTAATTGGGCACTCAGTAAGAGGGAGGACCTACCTTTCACCCAGAAGAGATTTTTGGGACATGCATTAGAATTCTGCATGTCCCATAACTACTTCTGGTTTAATGGTTTTTTCTTTTCCCAACAGGTTGGCGTAGCCATGGGAGCCAAATTTGCTCCCAGCCTAGCCAACCTGTTTATGGCAGAGTGGGAGGATAGGTTCATTTTCAGAGACAGAAAACCTCAACTCCTATTCTATCGGAGATTTATCGATGACCTCCTGTTAATCTGGGAAGGGACAGAGATGGAGGCCACACATTTTCTGAATACTCTGAACAATAATGACAACAATATCAAGTTGGAATATGTCATCAGCAACCACTCCGTTAACTATCTGGATGTCACAATCGAGCGATGCGAAGGGAGATTGAAAACCAAAGTATTCTTTAAAACCACGGACCGTAACAGCTATTTAACCATTAACAGTGGGCACCACCCAGCATGGATAAAGAACATCCCAAAGGGACAGTTTTTACGCGTACGCCGCAATTGTACAGATGTAGGCGATTATCTGGAACAAGCTAATACACTAAAAACAAGGTTTGTCCAGAAAGGATATGCTGAACCTGAACTCAATGAAATTGTACAACAGATTGCACATGTCCCTAGAGATGAGTGTCTAAAGAAAAAAGTAATCACATCTGAGAGAGATCATCACCAGTGGAGCTTTATATCAGGGTTTCATGTGCAATACAGAGAAATTGAGGATATAGTCAGAAAACACTGGCATATCTTGGGGAAAGACAGACACCTGGGGGGTGCTCTACCGCAACAACCAAAATATATTTATCGAAAAGCCCCAAATTTTGGTGATCGGGTAGTTCAAAAAATCTTAGACCCTCCCAATCAACAGTTAAAGATCAATCTTAAAGGTTTCTTCCCTTGCAACAAATGCATCTGTTGCCATACGGTGAAAAACCACAATAAGGGCAAAACAGAAATTAGAGGATCTGATGACAGTATTTTTGAAGTGAAAGAATTCATAACTTGTAACTCATCATATGTGGTATACCTTCTATGGTGCCCTTGTGGGCTCCTATATGTTGGAAGAACTAAGAGATTATTAAGAATCCGGATCTCTGAACATCTGGCCAACATTAGGAAAGTTTACAAATATCACAGTGTGTCAGTTCACTTTAAAGAAAAACACAACAAAGATCCCTCTTTAGCCCAGTTTTGTGGTATTGACTGTGTTTATCCCAATTGGAGGGGGTCCAATAGAGTGAGAGATCTATCACAAAGAGAAACTCAATGGATCTTCCTTCTCAAATCCCTCTTTCCGCGAGGATTAAACATAGAGCTAGACCTGAACTGTTTCATCAATAATTCTTAATCCAGTCCTCTTTGGCCTTATGAATATAGATTAGGTTTGGGAACCTTTTGGGCCCACAGTCTATTCTCTTTGATTATACTATACACTGAGATGACTTAGTAAACCTTGATATGTCGGGCTACAATTTTTAATATATATATTGTGTTTTAACCTTTTTTTGGGGTATTTACCATTCATCCAATTTATTTGTTTTATTGTTTTTAGCTAAATTTAGAAAAGCTTATAATCCGATTTATTGTTATGTTATTTATACATCATTTATTAACATGAAGATATAAATTTACGCAGATGTTTATCACCAGTATTACAATACTGATTGGATTTAGCGATGTTTATACTCACTATTACTGTTTATATATAAGCATGACTCTTATGTAATGTAATTCCAAGGCATTCATAAGGCTGATCAACACTGGTGACGCTTATGAGACAGAATTGTGGGAGTAGTGTATTTGCCTCATTAGCTTTTACACACTGTAGTTAATAATCACCTGTTGAGGGGAAGTATGTTTTCTATCTGCAAACCATTCTGAGGTTGTTTTCCCTAGGCTTTAAGCATGTTAACCTGTGCTGAAGCCGAGAGCAGCGTCACTTCCGCCCTCACAGTGCGCGGTGCCGCACGCCCAGTCTGCCTATTGGTGGATGCAGCATGAATGGCCCACCTCATGTGATGAGACAGGGCTCCACCAATACTTAAGCCCTGTGATAGGATGCTAATACCAGCATAGACATCCGCCCTCACAGTGGTCAGAGCCTGACGTCACTTCCGCCCTCACGGGAGTAAGACGCGATTGGCCTAAGGGGAGTCTTGTACTCCTATTGGTTAATCACACAATGCGCGGCGCCGCATGCTTAGTCTGCTTATCTGCAGATATATCGCGATTGGCTCCCTGTTTGTGAAGAGACAGGGCTTTATTATAATCAGTGCCTTATGACTGGGCGCTGATATCAGTGGAGACATCCGCCCTTACATTGCCCAGAGCCTGACGTCACTTCCGCCCTTATGGGAACACGGCGCGATTGGCCTGTTACATGAGGGGAGGTATGTGCTCCTATTGGCTGACACAATGCAGTTGAACATCTGATTGGATGGATCACGAACTGCAGGTGTCAAACATTAATTTCAGGTGTATTTCAGGATATATAAGAAGGACATTTACTAGCAGGTAGCCAATCGCATGAATAAGTCAAATCTATGACGAAACATGTCGGGGGCGTGGCTACACTAAAGATCTTTTGATCATTTGAGACCAACGTGAGATAACCTGCATGTGTTTTTCTATGCGAGTGACCAGCGTTTGAGGATACTATTTTCAACAAGAAGGAGAAGCGGTGAGAAACACCTGGTTTATACTTAGGTTCGCCGTGACCACAGTTTATCAGGTTGTGAATATCAAGGAAGTTTGTTTGGAATTTATCACGGTTGTTTTTGGAGTTTGCTTTTGTGAGTGCAACCATTGTTGGTTCATGTGGTGTGTCAATAAATTGTTTTTAGCAATATCATACTATTATACTTTTTTGTTTTTTTTACGTATGTGGATTTCACCTCTACATTTTTGGACATGAATCCTGAACACTGACTTGAGGATTGTATGACATGCTTGTTATGCCAAACACGTGAGTGTAAGGCTACTAGTTCTGGTGAGTGGCCAATCGTATTGGTGGAGGAGTTTTCATTATACTGGTGTGGTGGAGGACTGCCCTTTGAAGACATTCAGAAGATTTCTTCAGATACTTTATGAACTGTTTAACCTTTAGACTCATTTCACTCACGGGTCTCTATATTTATTTTTGTGACTCATTGTTTATTTGTTTAAGTTCACTTGTGTGGCTCCACTACACATTAGCACTATTTGTGCAAAATGAAGAAAAAAAAGAGCAACCAAAAAAAGCCATCATTTGGCCTGATGGGGGCTCCTTCTAGTGGGCCCTCTCTGGCTCCTCAGCTGCCTGGAGGGAGTGGGTGGGGGTGGGGGGGCATCTGGAGGTGGCTGATCCCCGGGTTGGCCACTCCTGGCAGGTGTGGCCTGCATGCCCTCCAAGGCCACGGCTATCCGGCTGAGGAAGGAGTTGGTCTGGGCCTGCATCCTCAGCTGCCGGGTCACCTGATATTGGCGGGCCCGCTGCCTCTGCCTCCCCTGGTCCCGGATTGCAGCTGTGTTGGCCTGCACGGCAGCAGTAAGGTGCTGAACATTAGCCTGCACCTCCCCCAGGCTGGTCACCACTGCAGCGCAGTTGCAGCTGACGTCCTGCACTGCCTCTGTCATGTGGCCCACGGAGGCCAGGCTGCCAGCCACACGGTCCAGGTGGCCAGCTATCTCCCCCATCTGCTGGGTCTGCCTGGCCTGGTCCCTCGCCATTTGGTCATGGACCACGTCAGACACCCCCCTGGTCTTCCGGGTCGCCTTCCTGGGGCCAGGAGATGGTAGTCCCCGGGGGGATGGAGTCGCCCTTGAGGGGCTTCCTATGATGGGGGAGGGGATCTGAGAGGGCCCTGCTGAAGGGGAGGACTCCTCCAAAAATAAAAGAAACTCCTGCTCAGAGACGACCGGCTCCTCCTCAACCACCTCAGCAGGTGAGGTGTGGGCACTCCCCTCCACCTCGGTGTCTTCAGTGCCCAGGGTGTTTGGCTCAGGATGCAGTTGGGGGGATGGGGTGGAATGGCCAAGCTCCGTCATCTGTGGATGACACAAAGCATACACATGTTGGTGGTCCCACACACTTGGCACATGTACCCCCCCCCCCCACATGCAACACACCAAATAGGGGATAAAAAACACTTACCTGTCCTGAAGCCTTCCTCCACAGAATCATAGCCCTGTACCCCCTCCAACTGCTCCCTCTCCAGGCAGCGGGCGATCACCTCCTCCTCCGTGGTCAGGCTGACCGCACATGGGGGTCCACCCCTATGCCCCTCTCATGCCTCCTAATGGTGGCCACCTTGCCCCGGACTTTTTGCACCTCACATCATTGATTTTTTCGGGCTTTTTATCTTTACACGGCACAAACCTTACGGAAACGACGTAAACTTAGACGGGGCGACGTAAAATCGTTCGGGAATCGGCGTATTAGGCTCATTTGCATAGGCAAATGAGAAAACAATGTTATGGCCACCTAGCGGCCAGCGTTGTTATTACATCTACGATCCGACGGTGTAATTCTTTTACACCTGTCGGATTTTTAGTGTATCTATGCGTAAGTGATTCTAAGAATCACACGCATAGATACGCATTGAGATACGACGGTGTATTTGAAATACACCGTCGTATCGCCTCTGAGAATCTGGCCCACTGTCTGTCTGACTTGTCTTTAACAAAGTCGGAACACACTACACGAGGCCGCCCGGAAAGCGGCCTTTTATGGTGTGGGGCGTGTGCTAAAGCCCTGAGCCATAATTGGCCAAAGCACCCAGGCTTTGGCCAATTATGGCTCTTCGTTTTTTTGGCGCTGTGATTTGGGCAAGCATGCGGGGTCATGGTGCATGCTTGGCCAATCATCAGCGCACAATGCCGCAGTGATTTATGGGCCGGCGAGCGTCATTCGAATTTGGCGCGAACAACACATTTTGTACGATTTTCGACGAACGATCGAACAGGCAATGTTCGAGTCGAACATGCGTTCGTATCGAACGCGAAGCATATCCCTACTGATCAGTGACATATTCAGTTATAAATGTAAAAAACCTTTCTGCAGTGACACATTATCAATCATTTTGGGATAACAGAATGTAGCTACTAATATATTACAAGAAATCTGAATTTTAGGCTGGCAATGGAACACAAGATTTAGCACCAGAGCTGCCCTCTCCCTCTGATTGTGCCACTCCTTAATCACAGCCACACAGAGCCCTTTAAAGTGATTGTATTATGTATGTGTTATTTTTAAATAACAAACATGTTATACTTACCTCCACTGTGCAGCTCGTTTGCACAGAGTGTCCCCGACTGTATCATGCCTGCACAGTCTCTGAACATCTCCTGTATCATGTCCACTCCTGTATCATGCATGCACAGTCTCTGAACATCTCCTGTATCATTCCCGCACAGTCTCTGAACATCTCCTGTATCATTCCCGCACAGTCTTTGAACATCTCCTCTATCATGTCCGCTCCTGTATCATTCCCGCACAGTCTCTGAACATTTCCTGTATCATTCACGCACAGTCTCTGAACATCTCCTGTATCATTCCTGCACAGTCTCTGAACATCTCCTGTACCATGCCCGCACAGTCTCTGACCATCTCCTGCATAATGCCCACACAGTCTTTGAACATCTCCTGTATCATGTCTGCTCCTGTATCATGCCCACACAGTCTTTGAACATCTCCTGTATCATGTCCGCTCCTGTATCATGCCTGCACAGTCTCTGAACATCTCCTGTATCATGCCCGCACAGTCTCTGACCATCTCCTGTATCATGTCCACTCCTGTATCATTCCCTCAGTCTCTGACCATCACCTGTAACATGTCCGCTCCTGTATCATTCCCTCACAGTCTCTGACCATCTCCTGTATCATGTCCGCACCTGTATCATTACCCCACAGTCTCTGACTATCTCCTGTATCATGTCCGCTCCTGTATCATTTCCTTACAGTCTCTGAACATCTCCTGTATCATGTCCGCTCCTGTATCATTCCCCCTCAGTCTCTGACCATCTCCTGTATCATGTCCGCTCCTGTATCATTCCCTCACAGTCTCTGACCATCTCCTGTATCATGTCCGCACCTGTATCATTCCCCCACAGTCTCTGACCATCTCCTGTATCATGTACCCTCCTGTATCATGCCTGCACAGTCTCTGACCATCTCCTGTATCATGTCAGCTCCTGTATCATGTCCGCTCCTGTATCATGCCTGCACAGTCTCTGAACATCTCCTGTATCATTCCCGCACAGTCTCTGAACATCTCCTGTATCATGCCCGCACAGTCTCTGACCATTTCCTGTATCATGCCCACACAGTCTTTGAACATCTCCTGTATCATGTCTGCTCCTGTATCATGCCCACACAGTCTTTGAACATCTCCTGTATCATGTCCGCTCCTGTATCATGCCTGCACAGTCTCTGACCATCTCCTGTATCATGCCCACACAGACTTTGAACATCTCCTGTATCATGTCCACTCCTGTATCATGCCTGCACAGTCTCTGAACATCTCCTGTATCATGCCCACTCCTGTATCATGCCTGCACAGTCTCTGAACATCTCTTGTATCATGTCCGCTCCTGTATCATGCCTGCACAGTCTCTGACCATCTCCTGTATCATGCCCACACAGTCTTTGAACATCTCCTGTATCATGTCTGCTCCTGTATCATGCCTGCACAGTCTCTAAACATCTCCTGTATCATGTCCGCTCCTGTATCATGCCTGCACAGTCTCTGAACATCTCCTGTATCATATCCGCTCCTGTATCATGCCTGCACAGTCTCTGAACCTCTCCTGTATCATTTCCGCACAGTCTTTGAACATCTCCTGTCCGCTCCTGTATCATTCCCGCACAGTCTCTGAACATCTACTGTATCATTCCCGCACAGTCTCTGAGCATCTCCTGTATCATTCCCGCACAGTCTCTGAACATCTCCTGTATCATGCCCGCACAGTCTTTGAACATCTCCTGTATCATGTCTGCTCCTGTATCATGCCCACACAGTCTTTGAACATCTCCTGTATCATGTCCGCTCCTGTATCATGCCTGCACAGTCTCTGAACATCTCCTGTATCATGCCCGCACAGTCTCTGACCATCTCCTGTATCATGTCCGCTCCTGTATCATTCCCTCGGTCTCTGACAATCTCCTGTATCATGTCCACTCCTGTATCATTCCCTCACAGTCTCTGACCATCTCCTGTATCATGTCCGCTCCTGTATCATTCCCCCACAGTCTCTGACTATCTCCTGTATCATGTCCGCTCCTGTATCATTTCCTCAGTCTCTGAACATCTCCTGTATCATGTCCGCTCCTGTATCATTCCCCCTCAGTCTCTGACCATCTCCTGTATCATGTCCGCTCCTGTATCATTCCCTCACAGTCTCTGACCATCTCCTGTATCATCTTCACTCCTGTATCATTCCCCCACAGTCTCTGACCATCTCCTGTATCATGTCCGCTCCTGTATCATTTCCTCACAGTCTCTGAACATCTCCTTTTATCATGTCCGCTCCTGTATCATTCCCCCACAGTCTCTGAACATCTCCTGTATCATGTCTGCTCCTGTATCATTCCCCCACAGTCTCTGACCATCTCCTGTATCGTGTCCGCTCCTGTATCATTCCCCCACAGTCTCTGACCATCTCCTGTATCATGTCCACTCCTGTATCATTCCCCCACAGTCTCTGACCATCTCCTGTATCATGTCTGCTCCTGTATCATTTCCTCACAGTCTCTGAACATCTCCTGTATCATGCCTACACACTCTGTGGACCCTGATGTAAAGGGGAACTATGATGTAAATGAGAATGCTGTGCAATCTGATATAAGGTGATCTCTGGTCACCTGAGCCCACCTTACATCAGAGTTCCCCTTTACACCAGTCTGCAGCATTCCCTCAAATTTCCTCTTGCGCCATAAGGGAGAATCCTGCAGACTCTGATGTAAGGGGGAACTCTGTTTTGGGTTATATTAACCTGAACTTCATGTAAATGGAGAAATATGGTTTTGACTTTTGTTATAGTTACACATTGCTAGTAGCAGCTGCACAAATTGTATCAATATTTGTGTGGGTGTAATAAAAAAATGATATATGTATACTTACCCTATGTTTAATGATATTTGACTAGAGAATAATTGGTAAGAAAACATTCTAGAAACGATGAATTCATAGTTCATAGTATTTAAGGCTCTTAATATAGGCGATTTATACAATATATTTTTTTCCGCTTGAATTATTTTCCCCATTATGGGCGAGAGTGGGGCCTCATGTCTACATTTGCCTAAGGCCTCGCAAAGCCTAGAGCCGCCTCTGTTTTGCGGCATTTATCGATGGTGGAATTAACTAATATTTGATTCTTTTGATTCGTGAAACAGGCAAGTTTGTATGGTATTGGGTACCTTTTTCCCAGTTATCTCTTCAATGTATTTATGGATTTCCTGACAATATTCCTTTATCTTTGGACAGTCCCACCATATGTGTGTAGTTGTTCCTATCTGTCCACATTCTCTCCAACACAATGGGGTTTTATCATTACAGAATTTATGAACCACTTCAGGTGTCCTGTGCCATCTCGAAATGCATTTATAGTTCATTTCAATCGTATTAATATCAGTTGCGGTGTTATGTACGGATGCTATTATTCTTTCTACTTGTTGGTACTCAAATTTCTTATTTATTTATTTTTCCCATTTCCCTATGAAATAAGTTTCCTTGTAGATCCAATTCTGTCAGGATTTGATATACTCTTGATATCACATGCCTTAATGGGGTTTGTGTAGACCATGGGTCTTCAAACTATGGCCCTCCAGTTGTTCAGGAACTACAATTCCCATGATGCCTAGTCATGTCTGTGAATGTCAGAGTTTTACAATGCTTCATGGGAGGTGTAGTTTCGCAACATCTGGAGGGCCGTAGTTTGAGGATCCCTGGTGTAGAGCATATAGAATAAAGATATAGAGAATAAAGGAGTCCCGATCATCATTGTGTAGAGCATAGTTTTTCTCTAGCTGTTAATTTCTTGTCCTCTCTTATAGGCGAGAATACTGAATTTACCAGTTGTTTTAGTTGTAGATATTCCCATTCACTAATATCCCATATGTTTTTTTCTTTTATCTCCCGGAATGTTTTTATCTTTCCTTGTTCTGTGATGTCCTTTATTTGTGCTGCCCCCATTTTAGTTACCAGCCGAGTCCCTTTGCAAGGGATAAAAAAAATTCCGTGAGTGAAATTAAAAGTGAATTATAAGTCTATTTATTTTGACTATAGATTAAATCCCAAACTTTGAAAAAAAAAATTGTTAATCTGTGTGTATCTTCATCCAACACTCTATACTTTTGTGGTATCCATACATTTATGTGCAGTGCTGTTTCCATTCTTTTTTCTTTCTCTTTCCCCCATTCTACCATTCGTGCAATAATCGTGGCTTTATAATATCTATTTATATCTGGTGCTGCTAATCCTCCGTGCTTCAACTTTAAAGTCATCGTCAGGTGAACAGTTCCTCCTGGCACAGAGGAACTGTCCGACGGGGATACCCTAAACAAGTGATTTAGGGTGGTCACTGGTGTGAACAGTAAGGTATTGGTGGCCGTCTCCTTCCTAAAGGTTTTAGTTAGTATCCTTCCATTTTCTACATACATACTGCAACTGGGGGTTTTTCTTTTTTGCTAAAATATGAAAAAAGACAGAGTATTTTCACAATTTTGTCATGTTGCAACCAAAAACGTAAATGTATTTTACGTGCTAGACCAACACAAAGTGACACATAATTGTGAAGTTGAAGGAAAATTATAAATGATTTTCAACATTTTCAGTTCAAATAAATATGTGTAAAGTTTGTGGGGGGGGGGGGGCAATTGTATTCAGCCCCCTTTACTCTGATACCCCTAACTAAAATCCAGAAGTCACCTAATTAGTAAATAGAGTTCACCTGTGTTTTAATCTCAGTATAAATACAGCTGTTCTGTGAAGCCCTCAGAGGATTGTTAGCGAACCTTGGTGAACAGACATCATTATGAAGGCCAAGGAACACACCAGACAGGTCAGGGACAAAGTTGTGGAGAAGATTAAAGCTGGGTTAGGTTATTAAAAAAATATCCCAAGCTTTGAACATCTCACAGAGCACTTTTCAATCCATCATCCGAAAATGGAAAGAGTATGGCACAACTGCAAACCTACCAAGACATGGCCGTCCATCTAATTTGACCGGGCCAGGCAAGGAGAGCATTCATCAAAGACGCAGCCAAGAGGTCCATGGTAACTCTGGAGGAGCTGCAGAGATCCACAGCTCAGGTGGGAGAATCTGTCCTCAACAGTGGTCATAAACGCTGTCCTCAGGGCCCACTAACAGGCCAGGTTTTAAACATAACAGAAATATATTACAGGTGATATAATTTGCTGCTCAGTGATTGCAGTATTAGGCCTCGTACACATGATCAGACCGGTCCGATGAAACTGGCCTGAAGACCAGTTTCATCGGACCAAATTGATCGTGTGTACGGCCCATCAGACCGTTGTCCATCGGACCAAAGTTTTAAAACTTGCTTTAAAATCTGTCCGATGGACACCTGTCCGATGGACACCTGTCCGTCGGACCAAAACGATAGTTAGTACACAAAAGCATCGGACCAAAAACCCACGCATGCTCAGAATCAAGTCGACACATGCTTGGAAGCATTGAACTTCGTTTTTTCAGCACGTCGTTGTGTTCTACATCACCGCGTTCTGGCCCAATGGGATTTTGGACTGATGGTGTGTACGCACATTAGACAATTAGACCACTTCATCGGTGGTCCGATGGTCTGACCGTGTGTACGTGGCCTTATAGTCTTCATCTTTCCAAGGTAATACATAAAACCTGGCCTGTTAGTGGGCTCTGAAGACAGGGTTGATGACCACTGGTCCACATGACAACTATTAGTCGTGCTCTCCACAAATCTGACCTTTATAGAAGAGTGACAAGAAGAAAGACATTGGTAAAAAAAAAGTCATAAGAAGTCCCATTTGCAGTTTGTAAGAAGCCATGTGGGGGACACAGCAAACATGTGGAAGAAGGTTTGGTCACATGACGCCAAAATTGAACTTCTTGGCCTAAAAGCAAAACGCTATGTGTGGCGGAAAACTAACACTGCACATCACCCTGAACACACCATCCCCAACGTCCGTGAAACATGGTAGTGGCAGCTATATGTGGTGGGGATGCTTTTCTTCAGCAGGGACAGGGAAGCTGGTCAGAGTTGATGGGAAGATGGATGGAGACAAATACAGGACAATCATAGAAGAAAACCTGTTAAAATCTGCAAAAGATTTGAGACTGAGGCAGAGGTTCACATTCCTGCAGGACAATGACCCTAAACATACAGCCAGAGCTACAATGGAATGGTTTAGATCAAAGCATATTCATTTGTAGTCAGAGTCTTCGAGTATGGATAAGTGAACACCCTATCAACCAAAGCCTGAGGTGTGCCTGGGCCTAGCTGATCGGTATGCCTAAAAGAGGGCATACCCTGAATATGAGAATAAGAAAAGAACAAAGAGAAATGGAGTGTGTGAAGCTGGGGTAACGGGTGGGTGGGAAACCAGAAATGGCGCCAACACCGGACCTGTCGTGGGAGGAGCCTTAAGTACTCATCAGACTCCTCCCACAAATACAGGCTAACCTGCGGCAAGTCTTAATACTTGTAGTCAGAGTCTTCGAGTATGGAAAAGTGAACACCCTATCAATCAAGGCCTGAGGTGTGCCTGGGCCTAGCTGGTCGGTACACCTAAAAGAGGGCAAAAGACACATGTTTAGGTGAAGAAGGGTAGAGAACACTCCTGAACACTCAGGGCTGGTGAACCCACGGAGCGTGGTGGGTAGTCGTATAGGTGTAAGAATGAAAGTGCATCGTATGACGTATGGTATACGGGCGAGAAGATTGTGGGCAACAATCATTAAAAACGAAATCTCAGCCAGTATGGATCTGTAGACGTGACAGATCCCGAGATGCTAACTAACCCAGTTGCAACATGACAAAAAACAATGAGACATGATAACCAACAAACAACAACCACGCCGTGACAGACGACATGACCGACATGCTGGGGCAGAATGACAGAAACGTGCGACTGGGGCAGAATGACAGAAACGTGCGACTGGGGCAGAATGACAGAAATGCAAAAACTGGAGGGCTGGGCCAGAAATGCAAAGACTGAACCGCTGGGCCAGAACGCAGAGACTGGAATGCTATGAGGGTAAGCCCCAAGGGACAGGAACCCCCTGGAAACGCTATGACAGAAATCATGGGCCAAAAACGCTGTGACAGAAATCGTGGGCCAGAACGCTGTGACAGAAATCGTGGGCCAGTACTCGTGGGCCAGAAACGTTATGACTGAAATCGTGGGCCAGAAACGCTATGACTGAATCATGGGGCAGAACGCTATGACTGAATCATGGGGCAGAACACTATGACTGAAATTGTGGGCCAGAAACGCTATGACTGAAATTGTGGGCCAGAAACGCTATGACTGAAATCGTGGGCCAGAAACGCTGTGACAAAAATCGTTGGCCAGAAACGCTGTGACAAAAATCGTGGGCCAGAAACGCTGTGACAGTACTCGTGGGCCAGAAACGCTATGACAGAAATCGTGGGCCAGAAACGCTATGACAGAAATCGTGGGCCAGAAACGCTATGACTGAAACCGTGGGCCAGAAATGCTATGACTGAAACCGTGGGCCAGAAACGCTATGACTAAAACCGTGGGCCAGAAATACTATGACAGAAATCGTGGGCCAGAAACGCTATGACAGATAACGTGGGCAGAAATGGTATGAGAGAAATGCTGAGCCTGACACGTTGAGGCCAAAATGCCATGACAGGAAAGGTATGCGAGAAAAGGTGAGTCTGAAAAGCAAAGCCTGTGATGCTGAAGCGGAATTGTGACCACAGAACCCTGGGGCCGAACGCTGAGGGAGAAACGCTGTGCCTAAATGCTGAGGCAGAAATGCAAAGACAGAATCCTGGGCAGACTAAAATGCTATGACGGAAATGCTGAGACTGAACCTTAGAGGCACAAAAAGTACTGACAGAAACGCTGAGACTGCAACGCAAAGACAGAATCCTGGGGCAGTCCACGCTGAGACTGGACCATTGAGGCAGAAAAGCACAGACAGAAAACCTGGGGCAGAACGCTATTACAGAATGCTGAGACTGAAAAAGAATGACAGAAACGCTTATGAGCAAAGCTGAGACTGAAACGGCAGAGACAGAAAACCTGGGGCAGAAACGCAATGACAGAATGCAGAGACTGAAAAAGAATGACAGAAACCTGGGGCAGCAACGCTATGCCAGAATGCTGAGACTGGAAACCAGACAACCCCCCCCCGCTAGACCCAAGGACTGAAACACCCCCCCCGCACCCACCAGGAGCTGCGACGGAAAACCCCTGGGGCAGGACACTGACGGAAAAACCCCTGGGGCAGGACGCTATGACAGAAACCCCGGGGCAGGACGCTATGACAGAAAACCCCTGGGGCAGAACGCTATGACGGAAACCCCTGGGGCAGAAACGCTATGACGGAAACCCCTGGGGCAGAAACGCTATGACGGAAACCCCTGGGGCAGAAACGCTATGACGGAAACCCCTGGGGCAGAAACTCTGTGACAAACGCTGTAACCGCAACCCCTGGGGCAGAACGCTGTGATGGAAACACTATGACAGAAACCCCTGCCTTTACACGAGTGTGCTACCCATGGCCCAAACGTTCTGACACTGTGCTGGAAACGCATGACAGAAATGCTGGGTCAGAGAGCCTGACAGAAATGCTGGGCCAGAGAGCCTGACAGAAATGCTGGGCAGAAACGCATGACAGAAACTCTGGGCAGAAATGAATGACAGAGACTCTGGGCAGAAACGCATGACAAGCTCTGGGGCATAAACGCATGACAAGCTCTGGGTCAGAAACGCATGACAGAAACTCTGGGGCAGAAACGCATGACAGAAACTCTGGGGCAGAAACGCATGACAGTCCAGACCTAAATCCCATTGAGAATCTGTGGCAAGACTTGAAAATTGCTGTTCACAGACACTCTCCATCTAATCTGACAGAGCTTGATCTATTTTGCAAAGAAGAATGGGCAAAAATGTCACTCTCTAAATGTGAAAAGCTGGTAGAGACATCCCCAAAAAGACTTGCAGCTGTAAGTACAGTGAAAGGGGGTTCTACAAAGTATTGACTCAGGGGGGCACTATACAAATGCACGCCACAATTTTCACATATGTATTTGTAAAAAAAAATTGAAAACCATTTATCATTTTCCTTCCACTTCACAATTATGTGCCACTTTGTGTTGGTCTATCACATAAAATCCCATGTGGAAAATTTCAAGGGGTATGAATACTTTTTCAAGGCACTGAAAGTAATTTTTCTCCTTCACTGAAGTTCACTGATAGGTGGCACGGATAAGCTGAACTTATGGGTGGTACTGTTGGGCACTGATGGGTGGCAATGATGGGCATTAATGGGTGGCACTAATGGGCACTGAAAGGCAGCACTGATTGGTGTCACTGGTGGGCACTGATTGGTATCACTGGTGGGCACAGACTGACATCACTTGCTGGGAACTGCTAGGGCTGCAATGTAATCAGTGCCCTAATTGTCTGTACAGTCTCCACTGCGAGGAGATGCCGCTCATCGGCTCTCCTCACATGCTTTAATTTACATGTGATTGGCAGTTATTGGACATGCTGTCATTGCTGTGTCATATTTGTCTTGCTTCATAACATCAATACATGTTCTAAAACCCGGTGGGCATGGATGGTGAGCTGATCGGTGGTACAACGGGCCACTCGACTGTAAACACTAATAGGTTTTGCTGCACACTTTTCACTACAATTAATCACTCTGACACTTATTGGCATTTATACTCACAGTAGCGTGAAGGACACCTTTCACGTCAGTTTATAGCATTTACTTTATAAAAAAATCCTTTTTGCGATTGAGAGTGTGAAGTTGACATTTTTTTGTTATAAAATCGGCACGCTCAATTTCTTTGAAAAAAAATGTCGGCACACTGTGCTCCAAAGGTTGCCTACCCCTGCTGTAGGATATGCCACAGCAAAAATTACACAAAAATGTTAGGTTAAATTGCTGGCAAATGGCATTCCTAGCCAGCTTTAAAAAAAAATAAAAAGTAAAAAAACAGCACACCTCTCCAAATATTCCAAAAAGACAGCAGACCTTAGGGGTCTGCATGCTGTGACTTGAGAAATGAGGATTGAAGTTGGTACCAGATGGGAGCTGTAACTGAGGGGGTGAGGTAGCAAGGAGGCAATGTGACCAGCTGGGTGAGGTGAAAAGGAGGTACTTTGACCTAGGGGTAATGTGTGGAGACACTGGGAGACTGAGGGTGGGGCGTGAAGGGGCACTGAAGCTGCAGTAGCTGAGATGGAAGGAGAGCACCAAAACCAGGGAGAGTGGGTGAGAGAGGACCATTGAGATCATGGGAAGTGATGTAGGAAAGGGGCATTATGACCATGGGGGTTGAGGTGAGAGCTGATGTTATGGATGGGCACTAAAACTTGGGGGATTTGAGTGTGGCATAGAAGAGATGAGCGGCAGGGAACTGTGTCCTGGAGGGAAGTGGAAAGATGTGGGGAGCTGTGTACGAAGGGAAGAAGTGACCTAGGCTGAAATAAAAAGTGTGAGTCAGGCATATGTGTGAGTGGTTTAAATTTAAAACCACACAGATTGCTCAGTTTTTTTTTTGTTTTGTTTTTTGTACTATAGGATGGATTAGGATAGTAATACAGTAGATAGGATAGGATAAAGGTCCAAAATAAAAATTCTATGGCACACTCTAGTTTTTATTATGTCATTTAGTTACTGTGTGTGTCTTCCTCTTCCATTTGTGCAATTAGGGACGAATCAGAGCTGAAATGTATGATATTTGTTATCTGTAACTGTTAACCGTCTTTCTTTTTATGTCTGAATTTTTGAGTATCGTACTTACACATGCTGTACTTTTTTTTTTTTTTTTAACTAAGGAAATTGATGCTGCACAGGGAAGCCAAAAATCACTGCAATGCAAGATCATACCACGAAGAGGAGAGGCTAGCATATGGTCACCCTCATGTCAGTGAAGAACTCCAAAAGACATCCAAGTATGTTTAATTTGAGGTCATTGATAAAAATATAAAAAGTTAATATTTTACCTGATTCTATAGCTCATGGGATTCCCATTAAGTACACCTACTATTATGAAAAGGAAATTGAAAGGCCCCAATGTCGACAAAACTACATACTCCAGTGCACTCTGAGCCCAAAATCCCAAGCATTTATATATCCCAAATTCTGACAATTCCTGGTAGTGTAAAAGCATCTACCTGCTCTTGCTTCATGGATCTCCATATTACCAGTTCCATATTACCATCAGAGTAGCAGACCAGTGGGAAGGTGTGGAGACCACAAGATGGGGACATAAACACGATTCAGGGCACAGAGGGTGACAACCAAAGAAATATTTCCCCTCTACTGAGCACCTGCAGTTTGTTTTAGGGCCTGTTGAATGCTGTTATCACAATTAGTGTAATTTAAGCAGTGTAGGGACTAAAATGACTAATGACATGAAAACCTCTTATTTTTAAGGCAATATAAGTGACCCTTTACTAGCAGAAATACTGGAGCTATGAGAATTTTTTTTTTTAGAAGTGGATAGTTCTGATTGCCTGCCTCTTATTGTTCAGCTTCATTGCTTATAAAAATACTTCCCTCAAACAAGTATACATCTCAGGAGTTCACTGGCTACCCACTTGTAAAGCCGCATACACACGATCGGTCAAACCGATGAGAACGGTCTGATTGACCGTTTTCATCAGACCAAACCGATCGGTTATTTATCCATCGGTTAAAAAAATGCATACTTGTTTTAAATTTAACCAATGGATACCTAACGACCATTGGTTAAAAATCCATGCATGCTCAGACTATATTAGGGGACGGGAGCGCTCGTTCTGGTAAAACTAGCGTTTGTTATGGAAATGGTACATTCTACATTTTTAAAATTAGTGCCTCGTTTATTGCAGCACATTTTTTTTCTTCCTTCTATTGCTAGAATAAAGACGTTGTTTTGCTGATGGTATTTAGGGAGAGTTCTCCCATACTGACTTCTTTTATTTTTTGCTTGTGATCTCATGAATAATCCTTTTTTTTTCTAAAAAGCCAGATCTCCAAAATAATTTTTTGTACTCCACGTCTTTTTTTTTTTTTTATTATTATTATAACTTTTTTTTTTTTAAAGGGTCACTAAAGATTTTTTTTGCTAAATAGCTTCCTTTACCTTACTGCAGAGCTGTTTTCATGTCCTCATTGTTCGTTTTTGCTTTGATGTTGCTGTAAATCTGCTCTGATCTCCACACTTCCTGGTTGTCTGTTTCCATATAACCACAGTACTGGGAGCTTTCTCACTGTGGTCACTAATCAAGGAGGTGTGATTACTGTGTGTAAACTGAAAATGGGTAGGTGCTGAGGGGTTTTAGACAAACCATCACTGCCCTCTATTGGCTCTATGGCTCTGTACATCAGAAAGACAGGATATAACAGCAAAAACAAAACTAGAACTGTAGGTTGAATATATGATTGATTTTTATCTATTTTTAATCATTTTTAAAAGGAATCAGTTAACTTTTATGTCTCTATACCCTGTAAACAGTCATCTCAGTCCAATTTTTTTTTCTTTTAGTGACTCTTTAAGTTATCACAACAACCCCCCCCCCCCCCCCTCAAGGAGGTTATGTCCTTTGTTAATTACACATTGTATTTCTGAAATGTTTTATGGCTATTCACCTAAAAAACACAATAGACAAGTATTTAACTTTAATTAAATTGAGCAATCAGCCAAATATATGCAGACTTTGGAGCCCAAAGGCACATTCCACCATGATAAACAACAAAATCAATAACATGAGGAGTCCCTCTAATTGGGGTCACAATGTGGTCCCCAAATCCCAGAAATCAGAAGCAGCAGCAGATGTCATACATGAACCTAAGCTGTGGTACTACAACAACCTCAGTTTTCTGGCAGATCAGCTTGAAGCCAGGGAATCACTTTCTGGTCTTCCTTGCAGCCTTCCTTTTTACGGCTCCCTGCAGCGTTCTTTTCACGGCTCCCTCCACGGCCCCTAGCAGGTGGTGAGAATGTGGCAGCAGGAGGAGGAGGAGGAGGAGACTGGGCTGGGTCACTGAGTTGTGTGGTCTCAGTCAGCAGGCCCCTTCTTCCCCTCTGAATCATAGATGCAAAAATATCCTCTGCCAGGGCCTGTTGTCGCTCATCCATTTTTTGCAGCTGGTCTGCAAGGTAGGAGCTGTAGCCCTCAACAGGGTTAAGAGGGACCCTAATGATTTCAGCTGCCTCCCTAATGACCCACAGAGACTACTCCTCAAGCTGGGACATGCGCTTAGGCCTTTTTCGGCACATCTGGAGGGGAGGCACCTGTGATTCAGTGCTGCCACTGGGCCTGGGCACTTGCTCCCTAAGTTGCGGTGGCGTAGCGTAAATGGACCGGCGTATCCCTGCGTAATTCAAATAGGGCAGGTAGGGGGCGTGTTGTATGTAACGACGCACCGAACAAACTGCGCATGCGCCGGCCGTGAACGTATCCCAGTGCGCATGCTCCAAATCACGTCGCAAATAGTCAATATAAACTACGTGAACGTAACTTACGCCCAGCCCCATTCTGAATCGACTTAATACTTAACGTCCATACTTAACATTGGCTGTGCCTCACTATAGCAGGGGTAACTTTACGCCGGGTGTAACTCTAATGTAAACAACGCAAATAGATACGCCGGCGCAACAACGTTCGTGAATCGGCGTATCAAGCTCATTTGCATATTCGACGTGTAAATCGACGGAAACGCCACCTAGCAGCCAGCATAAATACGCAACTTAGATACGACGGCGTAAGTGACTTATGCCAGTCGGGTCTAACACAAATCTATGTGTAACTGATTCTAAGAATCAGGCGCATAGATACACCCCACTTACTCAGAGTTACGACGGAGATACGCCGTCGTAACTCCTTGCTGAATCTAGCCCCCTGTGTTTACATTTAAATAAATAAGTGGCATTAAATAATGCAAAAGTATTATTTAATGCCACTTATTTATTTAAATGTAAACACAGGGGGCTAGATTCAGCAAGGAGTTAAATAATGCAAAAGTAAGGGAGCTGTGGTGGCTCAACGTGATTGGCACTGCGCTGACAAGCCATTCACCTCTGCAGCCAAGGGTTCGGATCCCGGTCTCGGCTACATGTGAATTGAGTTTGGTTGTCTCAGCCCGGCTCCCGGTGGGTGTGCTATGCAAGGTACGCCTGTGCTTAGTACGCCCCCCCCCCCCCCCACAAAAACCACCACACTTGCACGCACACGAAATTGGTTTAAAACACATGCACTTTGGCCATGCGGTCTCTTAAAAATAAAGAGAGGCGAAGGACCTACGGGGCTGGCTGGGTGGGCTAGGCCCCCTCACTCCCTCATAGGGGGAGTCCCTCTGCCCCATTGGGGTCCCGTTGGGCCCCAGTTGGGCTCCCAAGAGGAGCAGTCCCTTAATCAGTTTGAAACAACAATATGGCGGTGTCACAGGTGCGTGGTATACCCCCTCCCAACGAGAAAAGCCCTGAGGCGGGAATGTCATGATCCAGGCCCATACTCTACAAAGCCATGAATATGTCACTTGAAGAGATGGTGGAGATGGTGGACATACTGCGGAGGAAAGATTACGATGGCGATCATGGCCCATACCACACCCCTAATCGGCGGAAGGCCCAAATAATGGACAAAGTGTCGAGGAGTCTTTACGATAAATTTGGGGTCAGAAGGTCCAAGGAGCAGCTCCGTAAAAGGTGGTCTGACCAGAAATTGCGGGAGCCAGAGCAGTATAGGAAGATCAGGAAAATCATTGACAAAAGTAGGTATTTTTCATGTGTTTGCTGCAATTATCTTTATTACATCTTTGCATGTTTTTCTCTATGTGCTTGTTTGGGCTGCTTGTACTTTTGAACATGGGAACTTTCAGGTTAAAAGTGGGCAAAGTGTAGTATTTTAAGTTTGTAATAAACATTGTTCCTCCAAAATCCGATGTTTTCCGCAGATCCAGGAAAAGCACACGTGGTCATGCCTATTTGGCGTAAACAAATGTTTATAAACATTGTTGTTAAGATGATGTGTTTGTTCGACCTTACTAGAATGTGAAATGTAAACCTGATTCATTCACACAGTGTAAAGGAGAGGATAATAAGCAGATGGTTACACATCTGGACTCAGGAGCACCTGTGTGTCCCCCATAAATAACCTTTTTATCAGGGTCTCACACAAAGAATACTTTTGGGGTGCCTCCATGTGTGTCACTTTTCGACAAAAAGCGTCAGTATTCCAGCTTGGGGAAACTAAGAAAAACAAAGGTGATGTTTTTATGAATGATCCCAGACAGATAATTGTACCCCACTTCCGAGCAATGTTTTCCTTTTCTGCCCTACAATATCTGTGGGCTGAGTATACCTTTTGTTTCATTTTATTAGGGGATAGAAGAATGGGAGGACACCATTCGGAGGAAGCAAGGAAGCACAGACATGAAAAACATTACCAACCTCAGCATGTGGAGGAAGTGGATGTGGAAGAAGGAGGTGTGGAAAAGGGAGGTGTGGAAGGAGGAGGTGTGGAAGAAGGAGGTGTGGAAGAAGGGGAGGTGGAAGAAGGGGAAGTGGAAGAAGGGGAAGTGGAAGAAGGGGAAGTGGAAGAAGGGGAGGTGGAGATTATCAGGACAACAGGTCAGTGTTCACCACAGCTTCAGGTAAAAAGAGATGTAGGCCTGCATATTTCTAATAAACCCTTTTTTTTTTTAGGGGATGAACATGGTGGTGTCACAGCATCTACTAGTACACCTTTTTTCAGTGCTAGTGCGAAAATTGTGATACAAGAAATAATGGAATGCAGTAGCGCAATGGACATTATGAGGAATAGGATGAATGTCATTGACCAAAAATATAAAAACATCATTGACATGATGAGCCATATAGTAGACTGACAACCCGCCCCCCCCGGCGGAAGATGCACACAGTGTGTCAACATGTGCTATCTGCCATCACAGGATATCTATGTCTGTGCTTTGTGGGTGCAACCCATTCCTCGCTACTCAAGTAGGTGATCCCCCACAATGGCAGATAGCACATGTTGACATTTGGCATGGGATCAGGATACAAATCCCCATTTTGCCACTCAAAATGTGTTCATCTTCAAATTTTGCCTTGTTCCGGGTGACATCACCCCATCACATGTGTTTTTAATAAGGTTGAACTTTGTAAGTTCCATTGTTTGTAGACATTTGCTTGTTTGAAAAAAGCCTGGTTTTAGGCCACAAAAAAAATAAAAATAAAATTTTACCGGAAAAATTTAAAAACGCACAAGTTGTGCACAGGATAAAACCCCAATCAAAAAAAAAAACATTTGTGTGGCTTCTTCTTTCTATGCTAAAAAACAGTTTGTACATTTTAAAAGTGAGTGATTACTGTGACAATTGTGGTTATTTACTAAAACAGAGAAATACATTTGGCATGACAAGTGCACTAGTAGGATAACCAGGGAGACAGATAAAAGAAACCCAAGCAAGAATGACAAAACTGTAATTTCAAAGATCAAATTTTATTTATTTATTTTTATTTTAAATTAAAAAGTAATATGCTCTGGCATAGCAATGGCCCCCCTACCCGTGAAGTAATCAACATATCTATCGCGTGCAGTTCGGGGGGCCAAGCCAAGTGTCCAGGCCAGTAAGGTTCTCAGATGATTGTCTGGCCTCAGGCCCAATGTTGAAAAGGTAGGTCTCTGAGTGCCTGCGCAAAAAATTATGTAGAATGCAGCAGGCAAAAACGACAGTGTTCATTTTATATTCCGCCATGTGCATGGCTGTCTGGAACAGGCAGAACCGGCTGGCCATTAACCCCGAAGGCATTCTCGACAACCCTCTGGGCTCTGGCCAGCCAGAAATTAAAAACCCTCCTCTCCGGGGTGAGAAAAAATGTCGTGGTCCGAGGCACCATAGATAAATGGCCTCTATCCCAAATTTGGTCAGCGGGACTTTAAATGAGGCCAATCACCATGCGGATTGAGCATGTAAGGTATATAGTATTGCTTAATTGGTTTCCAACACAAAAGGGGGAGTTGGTTGAGGACTTGCAATGGGAGGTGTATGACAAAGAGCAGTCTTAGCAAGGAGCATTTTATTATGCCTTGTGATATATTATCAAGCATACTGAATGACACAAATTGCATACACAAAATCGCATGAACATATTACAAATTACATGCATAACAACATCATGATACTTGGCATATCGTGAAGTAAAAACAAGTCCTACAAAACATGAACCACTGGAGGTGCTTGATAGTATGATGATAATCTAGGAGTAAAACAGTATACAAAACATAAAATCATCTGTATCAACATCATGCATCTATGTATGCCCGACGCGTTTCGTTGGGATATACCAACTATTCAGGGTCGAATGCAATGGTGATCTATAAAGAGACATAACCATATGGTATCATTTTGTAGTAGAATAATATAAATATACAGAACAAGATAAATAATCCTATAAATACTCACGTCAACTGTATAGATGTGCGTACAGGACCAGAGCTGTTAAAATTGTCCGGCATGGGAGCTGAGGTAGGGACACATAGACAGACAGGGACCACTGTGGATTCCCCAATGTGTGAATGCGGAAGACAATGGGCCAACACTTCTGTGGATTGAGATCAATGGTATATAATAAATGTATAATATTATTATGAAGTGTGAAAAAGTCAAATGAAAGGACTGAGCAAACACCAAGTATGAAGGTAGATGAGAAAAAAAAAAGAAAAGAAAAAAAGGGAAAGGGGATGATAAAGACAATAAGGATAAATGAATAAAGTGTTGGAGGTATAGGGTGAAGCGTATAGAAATTTACCTTGTTAGATAACATGGAAGAAAGGAGCCAAACATAAGTGAGAGCTTGCATATAAAGGTGTTGCCAGAGAGACAGCTAGACACCAAGTGAGGGGAATTTAAATGCTCCTAGCTGAACCAATGTGTCCCGCCCAGCATCACATGGGCGTGGCAGGAAAGGAGAAGCATCTGTGCCTGAACGAGTGGATCCACCCACACAGGCCCAGTCATCCACCCAATGTCAGCCTAGATGGAAAGAAAAACCTGCTCGTACGATGCGACATCAAATAATGTATTGTCGCACATACCAAGCAGTAACGTGGCGCCAATGCGATAAGGAGCACCCGCCCAGACCCACCACCTCCCTCCATACCAAATGGAGAGGAAGGGAACAGGGAGAGGGAGGAGTGCCAAAATCGCATTGCAGCTTCCAGGGGACAGCCGAGCAAGCGGCCCAGAAATCCATGCGCACACTACACAGACATTGACGTGTGGAACAAAGTGCTAGGAACAGGAGAAGGTAGATCGAGATAAAAACATATCTATATATATGCATATGTGTATATGGGTATGTCATGAGGGTCAAGATAGCAATGGCCCCCCTACATGTAAAGTAATTAACATATCTATCACGCGCAGTTCGGGGGGCCAAGCCAAGTGTCCAGGCCAGTAAGGTTCTCAGATGATTGTCTGGCCTCAGGCCCAATGTTGAAAAGGTAGGTCTCTGAGTGCCTGCGCAAAAAATGATGTAGAATGCAGCAGGCAAAAACGTCAGTGTTCATTTTCTATTTCGCCATGTGCATGGCTATCTGGAACAGGCAAAACCGGCTGGCCATCCTCTGGGCTCTGGCCAGCCGGAAATTAAAAACCCTCCTCTCCGGGGTGAGGGTCCTTTGGGGAAACGGCCTCATGAGGTGTGGCCCAAGCCCAAAAGCTTCATCCGCGACAAACAGGAAAGGGAGTCCCTCCACATTGTCTTCATCCCGTGGCAGTGCCAGGCCACCAGTCTGGAGACGTTGGGCAAACTCCATCATATACTCTGCCGTCGGACACCTGGCCGTTCTTCCTCACGTCCACATATATAAATTCATACTGTGCCGACACCACCGCCATCAACACAATACTATGAAAACTTTTGTAATTAAAATAGTATGACCCCGAACGAGGTGGCGGCACTATGTGGGCGTGTTTCCCGTCTATTGCCCCTCCGCAGGTCGAGAAGTCCCACCACTAGGCAAATTGGGAAGCCTCAGTCTGCCATTCCTGTGGCGTGAAAGGAAACTGTGGAGTCAAACAAAAAAAAAAATGAGTACTTTAGCACATAAAAACATTGCAATCACAATACAAAAGACATCCTTGTCCAACATCAGTATAACATTTATTTGAGTGAGTATTTCATGCCAAAAATAAAATAGGCCCACTTATCAGACTCCTCACCCCTCTGATGGGCCATGAAACACTTTAAGGGGGGTTCTAGCTGAGTTTGGGCCCAGAAAAAAATCCCTTTAGCACTCTGCCAAAATGAAATGAGACAAAAAAATTGGGACACAGTTTTGGGGGGGGGGGGGGGGGCAGAACTACAATGGAGCAGACAAAGTTGGAAACAGACTAGGCTAGGTGTGTTTGGGCCTAGGATAGCATGCTGGACAGGTTAGTGAAGGGAAATATGCATGTAGGCCAAAAAAGGATCATTCAAAGCTTACAACATGCATGGGGACAAAGGGAACATCCACTGCATATTACAATCATTATAATTAGGGAATGATGCAAGAAATACAATACATTAGCATACATTAAAGACATAAATTGTGATGTGAAAGGAGACAACTTACCTTAATATAGTCCTTCTGCATCACTTGTATGAAGGCAGAACACGTCTCCGGGATGATCCCAAGCGCCTGGGGGGAGATGCCTGTCGAGAACTTGAGGGTCTGCAGGCTTCTCCCAGTCGCCAGGTACCTCAACGTGGCAATGAGCCTCTGCTCGGCCGTGATGGCATGGTACATCACAATGTCCTGCCTCGTGATATAGGGGGACAGAATATCCAAAAGACGGTGGAAAACGGGGTCCGTCATACAAAGAAAGTTCCTGAAATCATCAGGGTTATTCTCCTGGATTTCCCTAAGCAGAGGCATATGAGAGAGTTGGTCACGCTGGCGCAACCAATTA
The DNA here is from genome assembly GCA_029574335.1 of Rana kukunoris. Taxonomy (NCBI): domain Eukaryota; kingdom Metazoa; phylum Chordata; class Amphibia; order Anura; family Ranidae; genus Rana; species Rana kukunoris. Next base: position 348,641,675 of record CM056051.1, read on the forward strand.
TTGGCCCATGAACTCCTCCTCACCCTGTTCACGGCCAGAGATCTGGAAACATTATGAACTGCAGAAGACAGCCCATACTGAAGGACAAACTTGAGCATGAGAACCCGCTCCCAACATGGCTTCAAACCGGTCGGCTGGTCAAAACGCACTTAAAACAGAAAGCAACCAAGTACAGCAAGAACAAACTGAAAAAATAGAAATCGAGCAGACAGGAACGCACTGCAAAACAGATAGACGGATACGAACCCACAAGCACAAACTGAACCTGAGAAAATGATCTGCAAAGCACGGAGACTGAAAAAAGCTAATCGGCTCTAACCAAACTTTTACGCAGTAACACTGAATCAGCAAAAGCAGCCCCAAGGGTGGTGCCATTGGATTTTTTTTTTTCGACAAGTACATTTTTATCTGGTTTTTACAAATAAGACATACAAAGACAGGTATTAAACCTGCATCACAATACAAATGAACAATATAGGGTGTGCAAGGAATAAGGACAACACCGCACGTATCATAAAACAAGGCGTAAAGTCTAAGTCAGGGATCCTCAAACTACGGCCCTCCAGCTGTTGTGGAACTACACATCCCATGAGGCATTGTAAAACTCTGACATTCACAGACATGACTAGGCATGATGGGAATTGTAGTTCCTGAACAACTGGAGGGCCGTAGTTTGAAGACCCATGGTCTAAGTCAATAATTAACAGTCATAGTAAATTAGACATAACCTCATACTGGGTAAACCGTGGGAAGTGGAGATAGGCCTTCCTCTGGACACCCCTTATGGTATCACAACTGAATCCAGGATCCGGGCCGGACCCCACTCCGGAATTGAGAGCCATTCAAGCGATAGAGTTACAACAGGAGTTGGTACAATTAGTTTAAGAGGAAAACAAAGTAGTAATCAGAGATACGTTTAGTTCACCCTGACACTCCTGGTTAATTGGGTTAGTCATACTGGAGGTAAAGGAAGTGAGGGGTTATTTTTGTACCAGAGTAGCCATGGGTGCCATTGTTTGAGGATTTTGTTTTTGTTCTTGTTCTGTAGCGCCAGTGTATGTTCGTAGGTAAAATGTAGGTGGGTAGTTTGGATCACTTCTCCTAGAGTGGGTGGAGAAGGGTTTTTCCATTTCCTAGCTATGTTCAGGTTTGTTGAGAGTAGTATGTGGGTGAGTGTGTGTTTCAAATGTTTCGGGTAGGTATCCAGGTCAAGAAGCAAGATTGCTAGACTAGGTGTCAGAGCTATCGGTAAATGGGGATATTTCGGACAGTAATTCGGAATATGGATTCCCAGAGGTGAGACAAGGAAGGGCAGCTCCAGAAAATGTGGAGCATATCCCCGTTCTCTCCACAGTGTCTCCAGCATTTATTGTCCCGATGTGTGCTATACTTAGATAACTTATCAGGGGTCAAGTACCATCGTTGGGTGATTTTAATGGACATTTCCCAGAGTGTAGAACAGCATGTAACATCAAAAGTTGAGTTGCAGGCTGTAGCCCATTGTTTTGTTCTAAATGTGCGATCCAAATCTGATTCCTATTGGAGCAGGGGGGTTGTTTTAGAGAAAATATCCTTTTGTTGAAGAATGTTGTAGAACAGCGTTATTCCTTTTAGCATGGGTTTGGGATTGCTAAGGAAAATCAAAGCAGGGCGGGGGATGTTACGTTCCCATGAGGGTGAGGCCTGGAGGTAGTGCTTAGTTCTTAAGTAGATGTCTGAATTAGGGAGGTGGTACGTTTTTTGAAGGTCGGAGAAGGATTTAAGTTCATTACCACTGAAAAGATCATAAATGTGTAAGATGCCTTTCACATTTTGTGTTAGATATCAGGCTAATGTTGTGTTGCAGTGCTAGTATGGGGATCCTCAGCTTGTGCACATCAGGGTGATCGTGACTGAGGCGTACAAATTTGTTCCATACACGGACTGTAGCCAGCATAGTTGGGGGAACTAAGGATGGTATTTTAGATGAGATGGAGTAGCCACGTGGAGTGCCATTGGATTTGACCTTCCCCTTTATAGTGCCTTCGTACATGGTTTACGTGTCCGCGTTCTGACACGATCGTTTTTTTAACCAATAGTGTGTAGGCACGACTGACCATGAGTCAGCTTCATCGGTTAACCGATGGAAAAATCCATCAGACCGTTCTCATCGGTTTGACTGATCGTGTGTACAGGTCTTAAGTGTCTCAAGTGTCTATTAAAGTATAAGTGCACTTTTCACTTAACACAAACAGAGACATAGGTAGATGTGCCCCATAAACTTATGTGAGGCTCTATTGCTCAAGCACAGAAAGAGGACTTGCTGCATGGAATGTAAAAAAAAATCATCAGATTGAAGTAAGAATTCATTTATGTAAGGGGGGGGAGGGATAGCTTCAGTCATCTAAAAGAAGCAAAAAGTGTACTTATAATTGAAAGTGATTGTAAATGCTAAATTCTCTTTAAATTAAAAAAACAAACATGTCATATATGCCTGCTCTGAGCTCACGGACCGATGATCTGAGCTCACGGTGCTTAACCCAACTACAAATAATTCTATCCATAAAATTATTACAAAAGTATCAAAATCTTTATTCATTCCAATTGCAGAACAGTTTGGGCAGGATTCAGAAAGAATCTACGCCGGAGTATCTCCTGATACGCTGCCGTAAATTCAAATTACGCTGCCGTAAATTCAAATGTGCGCCGTCGCATCTTTACGCCGATTCAGAAAGCAAGATACGCCGAAAAACATGGCTTCAGTCGTCCGGCGTAACTTGCCTACGCTGGAGTATCGTGGGCGCATAGTTAGGCTGGACGCATTCGACGTTCCCATTAAAAATATGCAAATAAGCTAGATACGCTGATTCACGAACGTACAAGCGCCCGGCGCATTGATATACGTTGTTTACGTAAGGCGTTTGACCGGCGTAAAGTTACCCCTGCTATATGAGGCTCGGCAATGTTAAGTATGGACGTCGGAACAGCGTAGAATTGTACGTCGTTTACGCCGTTTGCGTAAGTCGTACGTGAATAAGGCTGTGCGTAAGTGACGTTCACGTTGAAAGCATTGAGTATTTGCGATGTGATTTTGGAGCATGCGCACTGGGATACATCCACGGACGGCGCATGCGCCGTTCGTTCGGCACCTCATTTACATGGGGTCACAGTTCATTAACACCTTCCACCTACTTTGAATTACGCAGACTTACGCCGGCCCATCTACGCTACGCCGCCGTAACTTAGGAAGCAAGTGCTTTGTGAATACAGCACTTGCCTCTCTAAGTTGCGGCGGCGTAGCGCAAAGAAGATACGATACGCCGCCGTAAATGTTGTGTTTATACACATATAGTTGTCTAGACTTCATACACGCTAAATAATCAACCCTGTATGTTTGCCCTAACCTGTAATTTCCAGTTTAGGCTTATATCCTAAAATAGAAGATACAGCTGCAAGGCTATATGACCTATAATGTCCCTTCTGGTATTATGGAATGCCCAGTTATTGTAAATCACAAAATTTGGGGCTGTATATACAGTATAAGTTCAACCATAAATCACAATAGCTGCATGGCAAATTCATAGACCTCCACACAAAGTCCATGGCATAGATTGTTTTATAAACTAAAATAAGCGTTGGGTGGAAGGGACAGGTCCACCTCTAGGATACAGAGTGATCCCAAGAGGGGTGTCGGAGAGGCAGAGATTGTCCTGGATACCCACCTTCTTGGGGTCTATGAAAGATTGGTCTACTACATCCCTCATTGCTTTAATATTCTGGATCAGACCATAGGATATATGAGATCTCGGGGGATTAGGGAGGTGATTTGGGACAAACTATATTACCTATGGGGTTCTGACTTATCTTAATAGTTCTCATTTCTCTTTGCAGTTCAATAAGTACTACCCTCTGAGGTTAAAAATGTTGGAAACGATAAACACTGAATGTACCTGTTTATTCTCAAATGTATGTTCAGCTGTAATATTTACTGTGTTATTTGGCGCATAGCTGTATATTTTATATTTTTTTGTTTTGAAAATAAACTTAAACTTGAATGATAAAAAAAACTAAAATAAGCATGCGTTTCCTGAAGCCAGTGATCTATAAGCACATTAATAAGCAAAGATGAGAGCGCTATGGTAAAAATGCATAGAGAAAAGAGTTCCTAGTGGGGCAAGGCAGGATAATAAGCAGACAGGTAAGATAAAGTAAGCTAGAGCACAATCCTGTTAGAAAATTATCCCTCTCATCCAGTGTTCCATGACCTCAGTGCACATGACCCTGACTCATGCAGCAATGTATCACTGTTCTAATTTCCACCCAAATTCAGGTTCTGTTTTTCTGGCATCAATCTGTATGCCCTCTTACAGCTCTTAGCTGTCACCACAGCTTTCAGTAATCCTTGCTTAACCTTCTCTGATGATGTTCAGCCAAGGGAAGGGGGAGGAACATAGGCATGGTCCCTGTTATGTCAAATAATGGCTAGTAGAATGTCAATGTATTTCACCATAACCATGGCTTCATCAGGACCTGCTATCTCCTAAACTGATTACTATTAAACCTTGCACGAAGCCCATCCTCATCTGGCATTTAAAGGGGACCGATACAGGAAATGTACAGTCAATATTTAAACATTTCATTGTGAATCCCTGAGCCAGCACCCTTAATTTTAAAACTGCTTTAGATCTTCTCTGCTATTTTTATCCAAAAGGGGGAAAGCTTTACATATACATATAGGTTATTCAATTTAAAACTCTGAAAGAACAAAATATTATGAGCACAAATTATTATGAGCTGGGAGACAAATTATAATTAGAGATACGGCAGCTCTTACACCTAATTCAGACAGGTAAATTATTAGCAAAAAAAATCAGGGATTCTAGTACATCATAGATTGTTCAAACCTTTTTATTTTAAGTCTCCAAAAAAACCTGGAGGTTAAATTCTTTATTTATTCCCTCAGGGACAAAAAGTTATAGATTCAGAATTTTTCTTTTTGTAAAAAAAATGGTATTGAAATCACTTCATCTCTTACTCCTGTTTAATGCATAAATACCCTTGACTTTTAAACCTAAAAGCTTTAGCTTAGTGTAAGGTCAAAAAATGCTGAGCCAAAGGACTCTCTGGTACTTTCTTTTCAATATCCCAGAGGTATTCACCGATGCGGATTAGGAGGTGACGTTCCATTTTACCTATGTAAAATATTTGTCAGGATCACTGCAAATTGTAAATCACCCGTGTGGTTAAACAATTATCGTATTTCTTGGCGTATAACACGCACCTTCTCCCCCTGAAAATAGGGCAAATCGTGGGTGCCTATCAGGCACGGACTGGGACAAAAAATAGGCCCAGGCATTTTAGACTGAGCAGCCCGGGGGGGGGCGGCACGGCAGGGTTAATGATGGGATGTGGGGTGAGATAAAGAAATATAGATAAACAGAGAGAGAGAGAGAAAGAAAAATAGATACAAAGAAAGATAGATATAGATAGAAAGACAAAGATAGAAAGAAAGGAAGGTAGATAGATAGATAGAGACAGATGAAGATAGATAAAGAAAGAAAGATAGATAAAGATATAAAGAAAAAATTAAGGAAGATAGATAGATATAGATAGATGGATATAGATATATAAAGAAATAAGGGAAGGAAGATAGATAGATAGATAGATAGATAGATAGATAGATAGATAGATAGATAGATAGATAGATAGATAGATAGAAGGGTAGGAAGATAGATAGATAGGAAGGAAGATAGATCAAGTAAAAAAAGAAAGAAGGGAAGGAAGGAAGATAGATAGATAGATAGATAGATAGATAGATAGATAGATAGATAGATAGGAAGGAAGATAGATAAAAAGAAAGAAGGGAAGGAAGGAAGATAGATGAATAGGAAGGAAGATAGATAAAGATAAAAAGAAAGAAGGGAAGGAAGGAAGATAGATAGATAGATAGATAGATAGATAGATAGATAGATAGATAGATAGATAGATAGATAGATAGATAGATAGGAAGGAAGATAGATAAAAAGAAAGAAGGGAAGGAAGGAAGATAGATGAATAGGAAGGAAGATAGATAAAGATAAAAAGAAAGAAGGGAAGGAAGGAAGATAGATAGATAGAAAGGAAGATAGATAAAGATAAAAAGAAAGAATGGAAGGAAGGAAGATAGATAGATAAGAAGATAGATAAAGAAAGATAGATAGATAAAGATAGAAAGAAAGAAGGGAAGGAAGATAGATAGATAGAGAGATAGATAAAGAAAGATAGATAAAGATAGAAAAAAAGAAGGGAAGGAAAATAGATAGATAGATAGATAGATAGATAGATAGATAGATAGATAGATAGATAGATAAAGATAGAAAGAAGGGAGGGAAGGAAAATAGATATAAAGGAAGGATAGATAAAGATAGAAATAAAGAAGGGAAGGAATGAAGATAGATGAAGATAGAAAGAAAGAAGGGAGGGAATGAAGGACTATAGAGATAGATAGATAGATAGATAGAGAAAGACAGATAGATAAATATAGAAATAAGGGAAGGAAGGAGATAGATAGATAGATAGATAGATAGATAGATAGATAGATAGATAGATAGGAAGATAGATTAAGATAAAAAGAAAGAAGGGAAGGAAGGAAGATAGATAGATAGGAAGATAGATAAAAAAAGATAGATAGATAAAGATAGAAAGAAGGGAAGGAAGGAAGATAGATAGATAGATAGATAGATAGATAGATAGGAAGGAAGATAGATAAAAAGAAAGAAGGGAAGGAAGGAAGATAGATGAATAGGAAGGAAGATAGATAAAGATAAAAAGAAAGAAGGGAAGGAAGGAAGATAGATAGATAGAAAGGAAGATAGATAAAGATAAAAAGAAAGAATGGAAGGAAGGAAGATAGATAGATAAGAAGATAGATAAAGAAAGATAGATAGATAGATAAAGATAGAAAGAAAGAAGGGAAGGAAGATAGATAGATAGGAAGATAGATAAAGAAAGATAGATACAGATAGAAATAAAGAAGGGAAGGAAAATAGATAGATAGATAGATAGATGAAGATAGAAAGAAGGGATGGAAGGAAAATAGATAGAAAGGAAGGATAGATAAAGATAGAAATAAAGAAGGGAAGGAATGAAGATAGATGAAGATAGAAAGAAAGAAGGGAGGGAAGGAAGGACTATAGAGATAGATAGATAGATAGATAGATAGATAGATAGATAGATAGATAGATAGATAGAAAGACAGATAGATAAATATAGAAATAAGGGAAGGAAGGAGATAGATAGATAGATAGATAGATAGGAAGATAGATTAAGATAAAAAGAAAGAAGGGAAGGAAGGAAGATAGATAGATAGGAAGATAGATAAAAAAAGATAGATAGATAAAGATAGAAAGAAGGGAAGGTAGGAAGATAGATAGATAGATAGATATAGATAAATATAGAAAGAAGAGAAGGAAGGAGATAGATAGAAAGAAAGGATAGATAAAAAAAGAAAGATAGATAAAGATAGAAAGAAGGGAAGGAAGATGGATAGAAAGGAAGGATAGATAAAGATATAGAAAGATATAGAAAGATAAAGAAAAATTGATAAAGATAGAATCAAAAAAGGGAAGGAAGATAAAGAAAGAAAGATAACGATAGATAGATAGAAAGAAAGAAGGGAGGGAAGATAAAGATAGATAGAGAGATAGATAGAGAAAGATAGATACAGATAGAAAGAAAGAAGGGAAGGAAGGAAGATAGATAAAGAAAGAAAGATAAAGATAGAAAGAAAGAAAGGAAGGAAGATAGATAGATATATATATATATATATATGGTAAGATAGATAAAGAAAGAAAGGTAGATAAAGATAGAAAGGAAGATAGATAAAGAAAGAAAAATAGATAAAGAAAGAAGATAGATAGATAGATAGGAAGGAAGATAGATACAGAATGAAAGATAGATAAAGATAGAAAGAAGGGAAGAAGATAGATAGATAGATAGATAGATAGATAGATAGATAGATAGATAGGAAGATAGATAAAGAAAGAAAGATAGATAAAGAAAGAACGAAGGGAATGAAGGAAGCTAGATAGATATAGATAGGAAGGAAGATACATAAAGAAAGATAAAAATAGAAAGAAAGTAGGGAAGGAAGATAGATAGATAGGTAGGAAGGAAGATAGATAAAGAAAGAAAGATAGATAAAGAAAGAAAGATAGATAAAGAAGGAAGATAGATAGATAGATAGATAGATAGATAAAAAAAAGATAAAGATTGATAGAAAGGAAGGAAAGGAAGATAGATAAAGAAAGAAAGATAGATAAAGATAGATAGATAGAAACGAAAGGAAAATAGATAAAGAAAGAAAGATAGATAAAGAAAGAAATATAGATAAAGATAGAAAGAAGGGAAGGAAGAAAGATAGATAGAGAGAGAGATAAAGATAGAAAAAAGAAAAAATAGATTGGTGTCTCCTCTATTGGATCCGGCACCTCATCCCTAAAGAGTTAATTAGGGTTGTGAAAAAGTCACAAAGAGCTATGAATAATTTTATAATTTTATTGAAAATACAATATATCTAAAAAAGCACAGGTGATCAAGGAAGATTGACATTAATTTTTACAGAGTCCCGACATGTTTCGACAAGATGTTGCCTTCCTCAGGGTATGCAAATCAATCAATATAATGGATACAATTTAGTAAAAAGTACATACAGATAATTAGTACTAAAACATTTCCATAAAATTTTGTAGGATATATCAAAAAAGGGGTTAAACTTTCAAAAAGGTGGACGGACAGAATAGATCCATTGTGTGAGAAAATCAACCCTATGAGGAGATGTGCGCCAGAAAAAAAATGCCATTACCTACCACCGGTCAAATATAAAGCAGAATAAAACACCGCAGAACACAGCGACACCAGAAGCAGACCAAGACCTTTAATATGGTTGTAGGGGGCTAGTACTGCAACTGTTAAAAAAAAAAATGAAAAAAAAAAAATTAAAATACTAGTTGGGGATTCTAAGAAACCACAAAACATATCTGTGGCTAATTATCCCCAAAAAATAGGGCTAACAAAGCCTCCATACATACCTAGTCAAATACGATTAAGCTCCTAATGTGGGTAGGCGCTGAAAAAACTACCAATTGATTTAAAACTGGCAGTATAGTTAAATAGGGAAATCTACTGCAACCTAGGATGCAGCCCATACAGAGACACAAGGAAAGAGACCAGACCTGAAAAAAGCCAAAATAAGATAAATGAATCCACATCCTTAACCACTTGACCACTGGGCACTTAAACACCCTTCCTAACCAGACCAATTTTCAGCTTTCGGTGCTCTCACATTTTGAATGACAATAACTTAGTCATACAACACTATAACCAAATGAAATTTTTGTCCTTTTTTTCCCACAAATAGAGCTTTCTTTTGGTGGTATTTGATCACCTCTGCGGTTTTTAGTTTTTTCGCTATTAATGAAAAAAAGAACGAAAATTTTGTAAGAAAAATGAATTTTTCTTCATTTCTATCATAACATTTTGCAAGAAAGTATTTTTTCCTCATAAATTTGGCCTAAAATGTATACTGCACCAATGGGCACTGAAGTGGCAGAGGTGGCACTGGTGGGGACTGTAGTGGCACTGATGGGGACTTTAGTGGCACTGGTAGGGACTTTAGTGGCACTGGTGGGGACTGTAGTGGCACTGGTGGCACAGATGGGGACTGTAGGGGCACTGATGGGTAGTGTAGTGGCACTGTGTGGCACTGCTAGGCACTGCTGGGCATAATATATAGATGCACTCACTTGTAAAATCACTTCTCTCCTCACACGCTGTATCGGTGTGAGGAGAGAAGAGATAACCTCAGATTGACCTTTTTTTTTGTTTACATTTGACTGCTCCCTCATTGGAGGGAGCGATCAGGTGGTGAAGAGCCGCTATCATTGGCTCTTCACCGTGATCCGTGTTGCGTCGGGTCCCGCCGACCCGGCGAACACAAAAAATTTTGCGTGCACGTCGAAGGGGGCGCGCAATCACCGCAAATCGGGACGACGTCCCAGGGACGTCGTCCCAAAATAACAGGATTGCGCTGTAGCAGTATTTCTGCTATAGCGCGGTTAGAAAGTGGTTAAAATAAGGGTTGTCCCGATACCACTTTTTTAGGACCGAGTACAAGTACCGATACTTTTTTCAAGTAGTCGCCGATACCGAATACCGATACTTTTTTTTTAATGTGTCCCCAAATGCAGCCATGTCCCCCCACATATTGCAGCCATGTCCCCCACATATGTAGCCATGCATGTCCCCCACATATTGCAGCCATGTATGTCCCCCACATATTGCAGCCATGTATGTCCCCCACATATTGCAAGCCATGTATGTCCCTCACATATTGCAGCCATGTATGTCCCTCACATATTGCAGCCATGTATGTCCCTCACATATTGCAGCCATGTATGTCCCCCACATATTGCAGCCATGTATGTCCCCCACATATTGCAAGCCATGTATGTCCCCCACATATTGCTGCCATGTATGTCCCCCACATATTTCAGCCATGTATGTCCCCCATATTGCAAGCCATGTATGTCCCCCATATTGCAAGCCATGTATGTCCCCCATATTGCAGCCATGTATGTCCCTCATACCTGTAGCTATTATACCGCCGCCACAGCATACCGCCGTTAATCCCTGCATTATAGCGTAACGTGCATTACAAGCTTTCGTTTTGAATACTTGTAAATGCCCGCGCCGCCATGTATAGACACTCCCCCTCTCGGGATTGGAGGGATCCGTCCAATACCGAGCAAGGGGGAGTGTCTATAGAGCTGTCTTAACTGATCCGACACAAGTCAGTCCGACTTTGAAAACACTCCCTGTACTACTTTGCTCCGACATTCATCCTACTTCAGCCCATTGAATATCATTGAAGTCGGACCAAAGTAGGAGCCTTGTCCTTACAGACATCCGACATGTGATTACAGCAGCAGTAAAAGGAATTTATCTCACTCTGGGATTGTTTTGATTGGTCAAAAACAAGTCAGACTATCACAAAGTCGGTTCAAAGTAGTATCCTGTTTATGAAAGTCGGATGGATGTAGGACAGATGTCGCAGAGCAAAGTAGGATGAAAGTTGTACTGCTGTCGTGTAGTATAGTGTGAACCCAGCCTAAAGGAATTTATCTCACTCTGAGATTGTTTTGATTGGTCAAAAACAAGTCAGACTATCACAAAGTCGGATCAAAGTTGTATCCTGTTCATGAAAGTAGGATGGATGTAGGACCAATGTAGGACCAATGTAGGACAGATGTAGCAGAGCAAAGTAGGATGAAAGTAGTACTGCTGTCGTGTAGTATAGCCTACTACACGACAGCAGTACAACTTTCATCCTACTTTGCTCTGCGACATCTGTCCTACATTCATCCTACATTCATCCTACATTGGTCCTACATCCATCCAACTTTCATGAACAGGATACTACTTTAAGGCTGGGTTCACACTACACTACACGACTTTCATCCTACTTTGCTCTGCGACATTTGTCCTACATTGATCCTACATTGATCCTACATTGGTCCTACATTCATCCTACTTTCATGAACAGGATACTACTTTGGTCCTACATGGGATAGACTGACTTGTTCTTTGACCAATCAAAACAATCCCAGAGTGAGATAAATTCCTTTTACTGGTGCTGTAATCACATGTCAGAGGGCAAAAGTCAGATGGTTAGGACAAGGCTCCTACTTTGGTCCTACTTCAATGATATTCAATGGGCTGAAGAAGGATCAATGTAGGACCAAAGTAGTACAGGGAGTAGTTTGAGGCTGGGTTCACACTACACTACACGACTTTCATCCTACTTTGCTCTGCGACATTTGTCCTACATTGATCCTACATTGATCCTACATTGATCCTACATTGGTCCTACATCCATCCTACTTTCATGAACAGGATACTACTTTGGTCCTACTTTGTGATAGACTGACTTGTTCTTTGACCAATCAAAACAATCCCAGAGTGAGATAAATTCCTTTTACTGGTGCTGTAATCACATGTCAGATGGCAAAAGTCGGATGGTTAGGACAAGGCTTCTACTTTGGTCCTACTTCAATGATATTCAATGGGCTGAAGTAGGATCAATGTAGGACGAAAGTAGTGCATGGAGTAGTTTCAAAGTCGGACTGACTTGTGTAGGACCAGTTAAGACAGCTCTCATAGGGAAACATTGATTTTCACACGTCATGCTACATGAGCTCCCAATGTAGGAGCGTTGTTGGAACAAGTGTGAACCCAGCCTTACTGGTGCTGTAATCACATGTCAGATGGCAAAAGTCAGATGGTTAGGACAAGGCTCCTACTTTGGTCTTACTTCAATGATATTCAATGGGCTGAAGTAGGATCAATGTAGGACCAAAGTAGTACAGGGAGTAGTTTCAAAGTCGGACCGACTTGTGTAGGACCAGTTAAGACTGCTCTCATAGGGAAACATTGATTTTCACACGTCATGCTACATGAGCTCCCAATGAAGGAGCGTTGTCGGAACAAGTGTGAACCCAGCCTCATAGGGAAACATTGATTTTCACACGTCATGCTACATGAGCTCCCAATGTAGGAGCGTTGTTGGAACAAGTGTGAACCCAGCCTGAAAGTCGGACCGACTTGTGTAGGACCAGTTAAGACAGCTCTCATAGGGAAACATTGATTTTCACTCGTCATGCTACATGAGCTCCCAATGTAGGAGTGTTTGTCGGAACAAGTGTGAACCCGGCCTGAACCGACTTTGTGATAGTCTGACTTGTTGTTTGACCAATCAAAACAATCCCAGAGTGAGAAAAATTCCTTTTACTACTGCTGTAATCACATGTCGGATGCCTGATAAGGACAAGGCTCCTACTTTGGTCCGACTTCAATGATATTCAATGGGCTGAAGTAGGATCAATGTTGGAGCAAAGTAGTACAGGGAGTGTTTTCAAAGTCGGACAGACTTGTGTCGGATCAGTTAAGACAGCTCTCATAGGGAAATATTGATTTTCACACGTCATGCGACATGAGCTCCCAATGTCGGAGCGTTTGTAGGACAAGTGTGAACCCAGCCTGATGCAGGATTTGGCCTTGCATGATGGGCTCACTGTGTATTGAAGTGTGGTCTTCTTGGTGGTACATGTGTCGTAGGTTTAACCTGCTAGTGCTAATGTCAGATCACTATTATTTGCGCCGCTTGCCTGTGATTACATTAACTCCACATTAGGTAAGGCTGTGATGTGTTTATTTCTATGCATTTACAGGTTGACCTTGGTGCTAAAATGTCAGGAGCTATTTAGTCACATTCCTTAGTACTTACTTGTTAGCAATAGATAATTGCTTGTGTTATTTGGGGTACCCCACAGAGAGATATGGGGTTTGTAGTGGTTACTATTTATGGAAAATAATCCCAGGCATGGCTCCAGGCTTTCAGCTCATCTGTGAACCAGTAGCAATCAGCCTTCCTAGAGACCAGCAACTTTAAATTAAGGTGAGGGCAGGTAGGTATATGCTATATCCTAAAAGAGTGCACATTATGGGCATAATGAGTGTAAATCTCAAGCCCTCAACACCAGTCTACCTGCTTCTGCGACAAGGGACAGATCCAAGGGCGGACTGACAACTCATGGGGCCCCCGAGCAATAGAAGATTATGGGGCCCCCGGGCTTACAGATGGCCACCATGCCAGGAGGCAGTGAAGAGACAGGGCACCTAAAATCTCAGGATTTTCACATCAAAAGCATGTCGGTTTTGGACATATCAGGGACAGATGTAAAAAAAAACACAGATTTTTACATACTGTCCCTGGTTTTACTGAGCCTGGCAACCCTGATGGGGCCCCCTAGTGGCATGGGGACGTCGGGCAGTGCCGGAGTGTCTCAATGGTTAGTCCGCCCCTGGACAGATCCTCTTGAGCCCTGAAAAAAACCCACTATAGGTCAGATCCACAAAGCACTTACGCCGGCGTATCTCGATATGCGTGGCGTAAGTGTCTATATACGCCGCCGTAACTATGCGCCGCATCCACATAACAAGATACGCCTGAAAATCGGCTCTTTAGACCGGCGTACGCCAGCGCAGCGTGGGCGCATATATACGCCGGACGCATCTTGTGCTCCCATTGATTTCCTATTCAAATATGCAAATAAGGGAGATACGCTGATCCACGAACGTACATGCGCCCGACGCCGGCTACGTGCACGGCGCGTAAGTTGTACGTCCGGCCTAAAGTTACCCCTCATAAAAGCAGGTGTAAGTTAGCAGCAGACGTGCACAGGTCAGCCGGAGAGCAGCTGCCGCAGCACCGTTACGGACAGGCTGAGCAACCACACTTGCAGGACAACAATCTTTATGCCAACATGCCAGGGGCATCCATGGTCATCGCTATACTAGTGGCTTTAGAGGCGTGTAGAAGGACGGAACGGGAGAGGATATCCCGAACGCGCATCGACCTCTTTGGCATGGGTGATTTTTTTTATTTATTTTTTTATTATTATTATTTTTTAATTTATTTTTTTAAGTGTATTTTGTGCGTGAACTCGAGAGAGAGGAGCCGGACTGCAGGAGTTGGGAGTAGGCATATCCTCCCCCCGGAGGCAATCGCCATCCTTCTCCCCGCCCTACCTGCTCCACTTGGGAGCCCGACTGGGGCCCAACAGGACCCCAATGGGGCAGAGGGACTCCCCCTATGAGGGAGTGAGGGGGTCTAGCCCACCCAGCCAGCCCCGTAGGTCCTTCGCCTCTCTTTACTTTAGGAGACCTCATGGCCAAAGTGCGTGTGTGTTAAACCAATTTCGTGTGCGTGCAAGTGTGGTGTTTTTTTTTGGGGGGGGGGGGTGGGCATACTAAGCACAGGCGTACCTTGCATAGCACACCCACCGGGAGACGGGCTGAGACCACCAAACTCAATTCACATGTAGCCGAGACCGGGATCCGAACCCTTGGCTGCAGAGGTTAATGACTTGTCAGCGCAGTGCCAATCACGTTGAGCCACCACAGCTCCCACGGCATGGGTGATTTGGAGGTATATCGCATCTTCAGATTCAGCCCAGAGGCCATCCTGGAAATTGCCACAGCCCTGAACGATGACCTCACCAGCAAGACACACCGCTCCCAAGCAGTGGAGCCACTGGTCAAGGTACTGGCAACACTGCATTTCCTTGCCAGTGGATCATTTCAGCGTACAAGTGGAGTTATGTCTGGGATGGCACAATCCTCCATCAACAGATGTGTGCACCGGGTTGTCCCCACAATCCTCAGACGCATGTCCCACCACATCATCAAACCCACCCAGGCAGAAGGCAATGCAGGATTTCTATAGTATTGCCAGATTCCCACGCACCATCGGGGCCATTGATTGCACACATGTGGCACTACAGCCCCCCCGTGCCACAGAGCACATGTACCGCAATCGGAAGCATTGGCATTCCATCAACGTACAGGCGAAAGCTGATGCCAAATACCTCATATGGCACGTCCGTGCCAAACACCAAGGGGCCAGCCACGACAGCTACATATACCGTCAAAGCCCCATCCCCACAGATTTCGAGCAGAACGTGTATGGGGACAGCGGGTTGGTTGGTGAGTGACATGGGAGTCAGGCATGACTCTCCGACCCCATGATGCAGACATCACAAGGTGCACATGCCTGGCTAACATCCTCCTGTCTTTTCCCTTCCAGGTGACTCGGCATATGCACTTGGGCCCCATCTCTTGACTCCATTCCGGAATCCCCAAACCAGAGGAGAGAGAAGATACAATGAAGCACACATCCGTACCTGTGCAGTGGTGGAGCGCACATTTGGCCTCCTGAAGTCCCGTTTCCGATGCCTGGATAAGTCTGGGGGTACCCTGTTGTATTCCCCAAACTTTGTGTGTCAGATCATTGGTGCATGTTGCATTCTGCACAACTTTGCCATGAGAAAGGGCCTGGAGATTGACATATGTGATGACCTGACCCCCAAGCTGCACTGCCCCCCCCTAACCGAGGCTACCCATTCTGCTGATGGAACAGCAGTCAGGAGGGTTCTCGTGGAACGAATCTTTGCACGTTAAACACACACATTCATCATGGCACACGGACAATGCATGCATGCACACCACTGTGGTCCCTAGATCACACACAACACATCCACGTCACATTGGTTTAGCCCAAGTCCAACATGCAGGACTTGGGAGCAGCAACGCCACGTCAAGGCACCAATCAAGTTGCTGTCCATTCATACGACATTCACACAGTCGTGGGGATAACGTCTCCCCAACGACCGAGGGTGAGACCCCTTACTGGCAGGAGTGTCACCCACACATTCACACACCATTCACACTGTAGCCTGCACTACTGACCATGTTCTGGGTCTACCAACAAAATAAATACACTCATAAACGGAGTATAGAACATAAAAAATAATCTCATCACAGGAGTATAGAACATAAAAAATAAACTCATCACCGGAGTATAGAATAGAAAAAACAAATATAATGAGCATCAAAAAGCTCTAAGAAAAATCATCTGCCCTGTCTTGGGCCACGTCTGGAGCCATGGCCCCGGCTCCGCAGCTGCATGGGGGGCGCCTCAGGTGGGGGGGGGGAATCAGGAGGAGGAGGAGCATCCCCTGGTCCCTCCCTGGCTGCCTGCCTGCCCTCCAATGCCAGGGCTATGCGGGTGAGGACCGCATTGGTCTCGGCTTGTAGCAGCCTTGACTGTCTCCCCTCTGCCTGGATGGCAGCTGTATTCTCCCAAACGGCCTCTGCCAGGGTCTGTACCTCAGCCACGAGGCCTGCTGTGGTGGCCTGCAGATCCCCCAAGCAGGTGATAACAGCCGCAGAGTTGGCACTGACATCCTGCATACTGTCAGTCAGGGCAGCAGAGGAGGCCAGGGTGTCAGCCAGTCGCCGCATCTGTACGACAACCTCACCCATAAGCCGGGTCTGGCGGTCCTGTTCCCTCCCTAATTGTTCCAGGAGGAACTCAGGCACTCCCCTAGTCTTCCTGGTTGCCTTCCTGGGGCCAGGAGTGGTTTCGGGCCGGCTATAAGGGGAGGCCCTTGAGGAGGTAGACATGTTGGGGGAGGACCCTGAGGGCCTTCCCCTGATGGGGGTGGAGGTCACAGAGGGCCCGGCAAAGGGGGAAGACTCCTCCAAAAAAAAGCCCACTTCTTGGTCGGAATGGACCGGCTCCTCAAACCACCTCAAGAGGCGAGGTGTGCGCAATCTCCTCCACCGCTGTGTCTGGTCTTCCCAGGGGGTCTGGCTCAGGATGCTATGGGGGGGATGGTGTGGGATGGCCACCAGAAGATTATGGCCCAGCTCCCTCCAGCAAATCTGTGGATGACACAAAGAATTTACATGTTGTTGGATCAACACACTTGTCACATGTTCCCTCCCCCCCCACATACTACATACCAAATATTTGAAAAAAAAACACTTACCAGTCGTCAGGGCCTGATCCTGGGAGTCAAAGCCCTCAACTCCCTCCACTTGCTCCCTCTGAAGACACCGGGCAACCACCTGCTCATCCGGAGTGAGACTGAGAGAAGTGGGTGGTCCCTCTCCAGTGGCCCTGGGATGCCTCCTAATGGCTCCCAGCTTCTCCCGGACAGCACAACGAAGATCGTTTATCTTCTTGACTATATCCTTGGAGGTCCTGGCCTCCTGTCCAAGGAGATTGACCTGGCTGGTGATCTCCTCCTTCCTGGCCTTGCTGGTGGATCCACTTTCTGCCCCATGGAGGTACGCGTCGTACCTGGCCATGCCTGCAATAATAACAGCCCTCTCCTGGGCAGAAAAGTTTTTTTTCCTCCTCTCCTTCCCTGACACACGACCAGACATGGTTCATAGTAAGAGGACAAAGGTACCTTGCTTCAGGGGGGGAAACAAGCAAACAGATGTACTTTTGCACGCGACAGGCGCAGATCTGGGTCGCATTTATACAGTGGGCCGGCGTATCTTAGGGGTTACGCCGGGCATAGGCATGCGCATGCATAGTGGGGAGCGGGACGTACGTCCACGTCACGGCGCATTCTCCGTTCGTTCAGCCCTTCATTTGCATGGGGTCACGGTTCATTTAAAAGGATCACGCCCACTTTCCTCCTACTTTGAATTGCGCCACCTTACGCCGACTAATTTATGTTACACCGGCGCATCGTTATGAGCATTTGTTCTGAGGATATGGTGCTTGCCTCTCTGGTGTATGTCGGCGTAGCGGATCGAAGATGCGCTACGCCGGAACAAATATGCGCCTATGTACGTGGATCTGGCCCTATGTAGTTAACTGCCAAAAATCGCTACAGTAATCATAGTGGTCGGGTGTAACTGGTGTGTCAGCCAGAATGCAAAACAAGGTTGCAGGCCAAAGACAGTGACAAATGTGCAGAGACTGAGAAGGCCTACAGTCACTAATGGTTCCATATCAAGCCTAATCAAACAACTGTGCTTGTTTAAAGGCAACCTCTACCTGAGAGCTTGCTTCTGGAAAATCACTCTGGTAAGTTGGCATATCAGAAGCAAAAGACGGCGACTTTAACCCCGTCCAAACTGACTGCGTGGAACTCAGGTACTAAGCTATTCAAGCAAAGTCAGCTAAAGGGTACCTCTGCCTCAAAAGCAGCCAGCCAAGGGTGCCATTCTTCCTAAAGAAGAAACAATATCCTTGCAGAGAGCCTGTGACAGCAAATAGATCTGGAGATGAACAAGGTTCATACTACTGTTAATTAGTGGTGTTGTGACCTGCGATTGGGCAGGATGAAAGCAGAGCTCTGGTCAGTGATAAGCTCTCTGTGATGGCAGATCCTGGATTGAAAAGGGAATAGCCAATGATGCAGTTCAGTCACTGCGGATACAAGACTGTATGCTGTTTCTCCAGAAATCCATGTGGCAAGTGAACCCTTATGGCCCCTCCTACAAGTAAACAAATGCCGCTTTAAGTCAGAGTGGTGACTGTTCAAGTGGGATCTGGCGATATCTAGAAGGAAGATTAATTCCTTATGTTAATCACCAAAGACCAGAGGATAGCCAAAAGACTGACGAGTTAAACATGGGAGAACTATGGCGGAGAATAAAGAATCAATCTTTATTTGCCTAAACCCAAGTCGCCCAATAGGGTCAGCTGACAGTTGGATGTAAATTTGAGCTTAGGACCCGTGAGTCCTTCAGGAAGCCAATGGAATTGTTTTCATTCCTCTACCAATTCATTGCATTCCCTCCATGATGCATCAGAGCACAAGGGTTATGATTACATGGGCGTCGGTCAAAGTAAAACTTGAATAACAAGAGGATCCAAAAGAATGGCATAGGCCATCGTTGCAATTAATCTCTCCAGCCGTCAGTAAAGCCTGACCTCCACAAATCCTACTCCAGGATTTTTAAGGAGTATTGTTCATAGCAGCGTGACCCCTCTAAGTCGCTGCGACTTCAAGGTAGTCCCTACACTACGTTTGATCCCACTGTGGTCTAACTGGGGGCCGTGGACATCAAGAATACACAGGCATTGATTCAAGACGCATAGAAATCGCAGTAAAATTGCACCATTTTATGTTGTAATACTGGAAACCTAGTCCATTAAGTCCAACCTGGGTGTGTGATGATAGTGGGTATTTACCTTGGTATATCCTGTATGTTGTGGTCGTTCACAAGGGCGTGTGTGTATGAAGTATACACATTTCGAAAAATACCCATGTTTCAGCAAGTAGCTTCACTTGGCCATCAGAGTGTACTACAAGTTAAACTTGCAGACAGTGACCTTTCCACAATCTCCAGGCATTTCCTGGGATATTGGGTCCAGTAAGGGCCGATTTGCCGGCACAAGGACTTCTGGTAAGTCTTGTTTGGACAACAGAGTAAGTGAGTAACTGGTATAGCGCTGACAAATGCGAACCGTATCGCCTCAAGCCGCTTTGTCATGCTGATCCTTCAGAAGAGGTGTGGCGCAATGGCTTTCAGGGTCTGGGAAAAGTCCCAATACAGACTGGAATCAAGTCGGGAGGAGCCATCATCGAGAGACCAACTAGTCTCATCACAATAATCACCTACTGGGTCTCTGGAAAAAGTTAATGAATAAAAATAAAGTTACTCAGAGAGAGCAACAGTGTAAGTATCTCATTTGAATAAATGGCTCTTTCCCATTGGTTGCATCCCACGGTCGCAAGAGCGAGAAAGTAGCCTGTAATAACCCATGTGGTCCGAAGGGGCCCAGGCAAGACTTACTTCCCGTGCTAGAAACAATGACTCCACTGAGGAGAAAAGTCCCCTCTTGGGGAGGTAGCTAAGCTAACTAATCTTTCAGCATAACAATCACCACAATTTGTTACTCGTTGGGTATTCATGCCAATGAAGGACAAGGTGTCCAAAAGCCAGAGTTACAGCGGTCACAGACTGAAGTCTTTCCGAAACACAACAAAGGGAGCCTCAACAATGCTGAAAAGACTCAGCAAAATGGGGAAGGCCTATCTTCGCTGACAAGAAGGAATGCAAACTTAGTCAACTTGTGTCAGAGATATCTCCCAGCATGTTAGGTTAGGGTTTTCTAGAACTTACGGCCAGATGGCGTAAGATACAAAAGCCATTGGATGACAAGGGACAGTCTCAAACAAAAGATGGTCAAGGGATCGGCAACGAGCAAGGCTATCAAGATATTGGTCTAACAGTAACCTGGGTGGCTTCCCAGAGGTGGAAGCAGATAAACTAAGGACAGCAAACTGGGTCGGCAGATTAGCCAACACGTATATATTCAATAAACCTAAGAGTCTCCAGGATTCTTATGAGGATTCGCAGCCGTTCGGTGGTGATAACGATAATTGCCCTGTAGCTTGCAGGCAATGATGCCCATGGGTACATTCTCAGAGCCGAGAACTTCCTATTCTCCTTCCTGAGATTCATACAGCATGCCAACGGTATCTTCCAAATACATATAAGTTATATCTAGATACAGGAGACCAAGAAGTGGAGGTCTCACCGTTAGTGTTTGAAATCTAAGGGAGGTCAAAGTGCCTACTCCAGACTTCTTGTACATTAGCTACAAGAAGAACCTACAGAATTTAAAGGATGGAATGCTCTGTTCCTTACTGTAAGGAATGAATTGTATACAAGCAAGCCTAGAGGCAGCATTAAAGGATACTGAAACACAGTCGTATCTTCACTCTCTGGGATCCAGTAACAGTTGCATATCTCAGCAACCAAGTCCGAAAGACCTAGGCAGGTTTTTCTTTCCCCCATGGGGTCTTCTAAATAGCGTGAGACACATTATCTCACTCTCCATTTAGAGGGACAAGACATCCTAAATATGGCCAGTAACATGGAATAAGTATTCCCTTTGGCAAATATAGGGCCAGATTCACGTATTCCAGAGCATCTTTGCTCTGGAGTAACGCTTCTCATTTGCGTTGCGCTGCCGAATTTTTAGGAGCAAGTGCTGTCATTCACGAAGCACTTGCTCCTAAAGTTGCGGCAGCGCATCGCAAATGAGCCGGCGGAATTCAAATGTCGCGGGTACGGGGCGTGTAGTATGCTAACTACGCGCGATCCCGCCGCCGACGTACTGCGCATGCGTCGAGTGTCAAAACATCCCCGTGCGCATGCTCCAAAATCTGTGAATGAACGTCAATGACGTCACATTCCCATTCATGACCGTTTTACGCAAGCAACGTTTTTTTTTTTTTTCCCGACGCGATGACGACGCCTATACCTAACATAGGATACTCCAGCCCCATGTAGGTATATCTATGCGCCGCGTATCCCGTCCGGAAACGTCGTAACGTCACTGCGTCGCGCCGGATTTCGATCGTGAATTGCCGATTTCCGCTCATTAACATATTTTTTGAGCGTAAATCGGCGGGAACGCCCCCGGCGCCATTTTTAAGTTGAAGTAACGATGCGATGGCGAAACTCAGTTACGCTGCTCGCATCGGAACTTCAACCCGGCGTTTCTTGTTTTCTGGTTACAGAAAACAGAAACGCCGGCTCAAAGCCACTGTTACGCTGGCGGATCACTCGATCCGCCAGCGTAACCTTTCATGAATCTGGCCCATAGTATGTAGAGCAGATCTAGAAGAATCTGAAACATCCAAGTGTCAAACAATAAACTACCTTGTTGCTGAAATGATCAGGCAAAATGGCTCTAGTCTATTCCTCAACCCTATACAAAGGTTGGTATCTTGGCAACCTGAGTTAGAACATCATCATCCTTTTTGGCAGATCCAAACTAAAGTGTTTGAAGTTCCACAAACATTGAAAAGAGATTCAAGGTTGAAGAGAGACATAGAATTGTCCCTTCTTAATGCTGTCATGCTGTGTCAGGAAAAGGGAACATTTTAATCTTACCTAACGGTAATTTTCCTTTCCTGATGCAAGCATGACAGCATATAGGTCCCCTCCCCCTAAAAAAAAAAAAAGGGAAAAGTGAAACAAATATAAGGGCCTTGAGCATTCAAGAAAGGTCTTCCGCAGTGATACTAAAGTGTGTGGTGGAGGAGGGAGGAGACCTACTTTTATAGTATAACCAGTCCTGATTGGGCAGGGAGGCGGAGCCTTCCCATAGGTATATGCTGTCATGCTTGCATCAGGAAAGGAAAATTGCCGGTAGGTAAGTATAACATTTTCCCTTTTCTCCGGTTGTTCGCTCATCATGGATCCTCTATTTTTGTCCTTCTTTTCTTGTGTGCTTTCCCCTGTGTAGTTAGGGTTGCCACCCGTACGGGATTCCTCCGGACAGTACGGGTTTTGAAGACTGTGTCCGGGAATCAGTCCGCACTAGCCCCGGACACAGTGCTGAGGTAGTACTGTGCTGTGTAGGGTTTCTTTGCAGCCGGTGTCTCTCTCCCTGCCTGCACTGTCTGCCCGATGCGCTGGCTGAGTTTCTCGTGCTGTGTAAATGTGTGCGGGGACACATTGCAGGAGTGACTGTGTGCTGTGAGGGAGAGAGACACACCACTGCCTTCTACATGCAGAGATACAGCCTTGGACTCTTCCCCTCTCCCCTCTGCAAGACGAGCATGTGACCTGTCTGGACAGCGGGAAGAACAAACACAAAGCCTGCTGTGTGAGATAAGGGGACACCGACAGATGGGTGAGTGCAGAGCTGAGGGGTCTTTACATTCCTGCAGATCAGTTCACAGTCTCTCTCCAGTGTGGGACTTGTCATGCTGCTCTTTCCAGGGACATGGCTGCTAATTGAAGATCAGTCTACTTCTCCCTGCAGTCCCATCCTGGCATAATTACTATATTCTCCTGTGCTCACTCAGTAGTCTTTATCTAATATCTTCTTTCTTCTGTGGATTGCTTGCATTTTAATTTTTTTGGCAATTAAAACAAGTCCTCTGGTCTACTGACACCCTCTACTGACACCGTCCACTGCTCTACTGACACCGTCCACTGCTCTACTGACACCGTCCACTGCTCTACTGACTCCATCCACTGTTCTACTGACACCCTCCACTGCTCTACTGACACCCTCCACTGCTCTACTGACACCCTCCACTGCCCTACTGACACCCTCCACTGCCCTACTGACACCCTCCACTGCCCTACTGACACCCTCCACTGCCCTACTGACACCCTCCACTGCTTTACTGACACCCTCCACTGCCCCACTGACACCGTCCACTGCCCCACTGACACCGTCCACTGCCCCACTGACACCGTCCACTGCCCCACTGACACCGTCCACTGCCCCACTGACACCGTCCACTGCCCCACTGACACCGTCCACTGCTCTACTGACACCCTCCACTGCCCTACTGACACCCTCCACTGCCCCACTGACACCCTCCACTGCCCCACTGACACCCTCCTCTGCCCCACTGACACCGTCCTCTGCCCCACCGACACCGTCCTCTGCCCTACTAACACCGTCCACTGCTCTACTAACACCGTCCTCTGCCCCACTGCCCCACTGACACCGTCCACTGCCCCACTGACACCGTCCACTGCCCCACTGACACCGTCCACTGCCCCACTGACACCGTCCACTGCCCCACTGACACCGTCCACTGCTCTACTGACACCGTCCACTGCCCCACTGACACCATTAACTGCCCCACTGACTGACAGTGTCCACTTTTAAGATAAGCTAGGTTCATATTTTAACTGTGACATTTATTTTAATAATCTAATCATATTTTATGGGCACACCATGCCCCTTTAAGTCCACCCCCCTCTCCACTGTTAACACAATTTGGCCACAGCCACTGTTCACTGCAGCATGCTATGCATGCCTCCTTACTACTCTCCTAGGGTGACTCAAAGTTGTCCCAAGTCTCTTACAATCCTATAGCATGTACTACAAAAAAATTGCCGTGCGCCGCTAAAGTGTTCGGGTTTGGCTTGACGAAAAGGTGGCAACCCTATGTGTAGTAGGTGCGCCTGCTATTGCCTGGCCCTGGTCGGATATTGGCCATGATTCGCCGTATACCTTCAGACACCTGAGCTCCATTATCTATTGGTTGTATGGACACCCAAGGGCTGTGTCGATTGTCGACACTTTGCCCGCCTCTGGCCTTGCCTCTTGCCGTGTTTATTCGTCCAGCCTCCCGTGGATTTCACACTGGCGGCGTGCGTCTGCCTGGCTTAGAGCTCTTAATGGCTGATGTCAGGTCGCACAGGATTCTGGGGATTGTAGGAGCCGGATGGCGTGTGTGCATGCGCATTGGCCAATTTTTGTCCGCAGCTGAGCGGCGGTATTCATTACCGCTACAGCTGGGGTGCTATTTAAACAGGCTTCACCAGCACTTGTTTGCTGTTGAGCCTGGTTAGGCACTGTTGTTTTGTTCCAAGGATATAGAGGTAAATATGCAATTTTTTCTGGGACTCCCTCTCTTTCATCCAGCCAGTAAAGGTGACCTGCTTGTCCTTGATGATTTTAAGGATGTGCATTCATTTATCTTATTTTGGCTTTTTTCAGGTCTGGTCTCTTTCCTTGTGCCTCTGTATGGGCTGCATCCTAGGTTGCAGTAGACTTCCCTATTTTGACTATACTGCCAGTTTTAAATCAATTGGTAGTTTATTCAGCACCTACCCATATTAAGAGCTAAATCTTATTTGACTATGTATGTATGGAGGCTTTGTTAGTCCTATTTTTTGGGGATAATTAGCCACAGATATGTTTTGTGGTTTCTTAGAATCCCCAACTAGTCTTTTTTTTAAATTGTATTTATTTTCCAGTTGCAGTACTAGCCCCCTACAACCATATTAAAGGTCTTGGTCTGCTTCCGGTGTCGCTGTGTTCTACAGTGTTTTATTCTGCTTCATATTTGACTGCTGGTAGGTAATGGCATTTTTCTTTCTCGTACATCATGGGACACAGAGCGGCATATTCATTACTATGTGGGTTATATGGAGTACCTTCAGGTGTGGACACTGGCAATCTTCAAACAGGAAGTCCCCTCCCTATATAACCCCCTCCCCTAGAGGGAGTCCCTCAGTTTTTTCGCCAGTGTCTTAGGTGTTGGTCACGGAATAGCTTTGCTCCACATCCTTGGGATTAAGGGCGGGCTAACCGGATCTGTCCAAGGAGCCTCAGTGCCAAAGTGGACAGTACCCGGGCCCCAAACCGTGGGGTTTTGCCTATAATGCTCCTCTTTGGAGGGCTGGACCCTGGGCCCAGGACTTGGAGTTTGCAAACCATAAAGTTCCTGTTTGCCAGGGTGCTATATAGGTCCAGGACAGTGGGTACCTTCATAGGACCCCAGGGCCTGAAGGTCTACTACGCTACCCACGGAGATGGGAGAAGATTGGATCAGTTTGCTGGTCAAACATCCTGCAGCATGGAGCAGGTAAGGGGGAGCCTGCGGGACTTGGTTCGACAGCAGGCTCCCCGGGGTAACCTAAAAGGGGGGATAGCCTAAGTATGCTCTGCATGGGCAACCGTGATCACTATGTCTAAAAGAGACAGGATGACACCCTTTCTCCCCCCATCACTAGGCCCCCCTGTTTAAATATGTGTTGCTAGCTAACCTGCTGTTTCTTCCTAGGGCTAGTAAGGATCCCTAGGGGCCTTGAGAGAGTCCTACCTGGCCGGGGGTTTGAATCTGCCGCCTGTTTCTGCGTGCCTGGATCTCCAGCAGCGCGGCTCCTCCATGTTCCTCCTGTTTCCGGCATACGCGCGCGCGCGCGTGTGCGCGCGCACGTCTTATTGACGTTTTTCGCGCCGTCCAGACAGGAGGGCGGGGGGGGGCGGGCCTGCGGCGTCATACAGGGGCGCGCCTTTGTGCTGTTATAGACAGCAGGCTTTGTCAGTGCTCAGTCTGAGGCTGATCTTTCAAGGAGAGGACGCAGAGCGGCAGAACAGTGACTCCCGGTGGCGGAAGAGGGGTAGTACATGTGGACTTTGTTCCAATGCCTTTATTGTTAAGCCAAGAATCCCCCTTATTTTGCAGCAGGTTGGAGGCTGGCAAACTTAAAGTAGGGTCACTGTATGTTGTCAAGGAAAATATATAATATATAATATATAATTATTTAAAAAAAAAAAAAAAAAAAACCAACATACGGGCCCATCAGTTTTTGGGGACACTAAGTGATCTATTCTCCCCTAAACTCTGAAATTTGTACTCCTGCCCACTACAGTCTGTTGTGTGGGCGGAGTCCCTCGATTTTGTATTATGGCTTCCAAGGGTTCGGGGTCAAAGGGTACAAAAAAGACCAAAAAACAAAAGGGTTCCCTTTCTGATTCTGATATGCCGATTCTTTCCCCGCAGCTTATTAATTTAAGGAGCGCCTTGGATGAGCCATTAGGGGGATCTGGTGCGGAGGCTGGCCCAGATCAGCCCAGCCCTGTGTTTATCACAGAGGAGATGCTAGCCGTATCCCTAGGGGGGCTAGAAGAGAGAATAGCGGCATTGATCGCTAGAGCTATTCCTGGTAAGAAACGGGTTAGATCCCCATCACCAGGGGGTGTATCCTCAGATGCTGAGATTCTCTCTCCGGAGGAATTAGAATCACAGGAGGATCAACTGGACCTGAACCAAGAGGGTTCAGGGATGGAGGGGTCTACCTCTGAGGAACCATTTTCAGACTCCCAGACAGAGAGACTGTGGGTACAGTCTTTGACGGACATGGTCCGCTCGGCATTTAGTTTACCATTGCCAGAACATCAGGTTCCTCCGGTATCCTCTCTGGGCTCTTTGAAAGCCCCGTTAAGCAACGCAGTTTTTCCGGTCCATCCTCTCTTGGAGGAATTGATCTTTCGGGATTGGGTACGGCCGGACAGGGTTTTTCTGCCACCGAAAAGATTTGCGGTCATTTATCCCATGGAGGAAAAATTCTCCAAGAAGTGGAGGCTCCCAATAGTGGATGCAGCCATCTCGTGTGTGAATAAATCACTAACTTGCCCGGTGGAAAACATACATATGTTTAAAGATCCGGTTGATAAAAGATTAGAGACACTTTTAAAAGCATCCTTTGCTACGGCAGGAGCAGTGGTGCAGCCAGCGGTAGCTGCAATTGGAGTTTGTCAGGCATTAAAAGACCAGACAAAAGAGATGTTAAAGGACATGCCTACCCAACAAGCAGAGGAGTTTGCTGACATTCCCAGAGCTCTGTGTTTCGCGGTAGATGCTATAAAAGATTCCATTCAGCAGGCTTCTCGTTTATCACTATGTTTGGTGCACATGAGAAGGCTCTTATGGTTGAAGAACTGGGCGGCGGAGCCCCCATGCAAAAAGCTTCTGGCAGGATTTCCCTTCCATGGAGGACGACTCTTCGGAGAAGATCTGGATAAATATATTCAGACTATTTCAAATGGCAAGAGTACCCTTTTACCGGTCAAAAAGACATTCCGGGCTCCTACATTTAGGAGGCAGTTTTTTCCTGTCTCGGGGCCCTCTAATTCCAGGCAGTATCGACGGCCGCCTGCACGATCCAACGTTATCAGTAGATCGCAAGGACAGACCCCTGGGGGTAAGAAGCCGTGGTATCGCAAGCCGTCAAAGACAGCCCCTAAGTCTGCATTATGAAGGGGCGCCCCCACTCTCAAGGGTGGGGGGAAGGCTTCGTCTCTTCTCAGAAGTTTGGGAAGCCAAGATCCCCGACAATTGGGTCCGGGCATCTGTAACCACAGGTTACAGACTGGAGTTTCTAAGATATCCTCCGCCTCATTTTCAAGAATCAAGGCTACCAAGGGATCCAGCAAGGAAGGCCTCAATGCTGGCAGCTTTGGATCACCTGCTTTGCCAGGACGTAATTATAGAAGTGCCAGCCCAAGAGCAAGGCCTAGGTTTCTATTCCAATCTCTTTGTCATACCAAAGCCCAACGGCGATGTCAGGCCAATCTTGGACCTAAAGAGGTTAAACGGTTATCTAAGGGTGCGTTCCTTCCGGATGGAATCCATCCGGTCAGCAGCCGCCGCGCTTCAGAAAGACGATTTTCTGGCCTCCATAGACATAAAAGATGCTTACCTTCATGTACCAATCTTTCAAGCGCATCAAAGGTTTTTACGCTTCGCGGTGGGGCAGCGACACTTCCAATTCAGGGC
This sequence comes from Rana kukunoris, assembly GCA_029574335.1. Classification (NCBI taxonomy): domain Eukaryota; kingdom Metazoa; phylum Chordata; class Amphibia; order Anura; family Ranidae; genus Rana; species Rana kukunoris. The sequence continues at coordinate 348,670,114 of CM056051.1, forward strand.
GCTCCCTTTCGGGCTGGCCACGGCCCCCCGGGTATTCACGAAGATTCTAGCCCCAGTTCTGGCCAATTTAAGGATCCAAGGAGTCACAGTCCTAGCATACTTGGACGACCTTTTAATCATAGATCACTCACGGACGGGTCTGCAAAAGGCAGTAAACCTCACGGTTCGGTACCTCGAAGAATTCGGCTGGGTCCTAAACCAGGGAAAGTCAGCATTCCAGCCTACAAAGCAGTTGGAATACCTCGGCATGAGGTTAGACACAGAACATCAAAAGGTGTTCTTGCCCCTTGTAAAGATCAAGGCGATCAAGGGGTTGGTTCAGTTGGTTGTAAACAAGAAAAGACCAACTATTCGCCTGTGTATGCGATTACTAGGCAAGCTAGTGGCCACATTCGAGGCAGTACCATACGCTCAGATCCACACTCGCGTCCTACAGGCAGCCATTCTAGCAGCCTGGGGCAAGAGGGCACATGCCTTAGAGTCCCCTTTGACGCTATCATCAAGGGTCCGACAAAGCCTGGCCTGGTGGTTGAACCCTCAGAACCTTCTAAAGGGAAGATCCTTCAGCCCTGTTGTCTGGAAGGTAGTTACCACAGACGCCAGCCTGGCAGGCTGGGGGGCGGTCTTCGAGGGGTTCTCCCACCAGGGAACTTGGGTGAAAGCAGAGAGGCAGCTCCCCATCAATATCTTGGAAATCAGAGCTGCTCGCCTAGCCCTGTTGGCGTGGACCTCCAGATTAAAGGGGTTCCCGGTGAGAATCCAGTCAGACAATGCCACGGCGGTGGCATACATAAACCACCAAGGGGGAACCAGGAGCCAGGCCGCTCAAAGGGAAGTGAACTTGATTTTTCAATGGGCAGAGGTTCATGTACCCTGCATTTCAGCGATATTCATTCCCGGAGTGGACAACCTGCAGGCAGACTTCTTAAGTCGCCAGAGTCTGTTGCCAGGGGAGTGGTCTCTGCATCCTGCCAGAGGTGGGGAACGCCAGACGTAGATATAATGGCATCCAGGTTCAACAAGAAACTAGACAGGTTCGTGTCGCGAGCGAGGGATCCTATGGCCTGCGGAACCGATGCGTTGGTTTGCCCTTGGCATCAATTCAAACTTCTATATGCGTTCCCTCCGCTACAGTTACTCCCCCGCCTGTTGCGCAAGATCAGAGTGGAGCACAAGCCAGTCATTCTAATAGCTCCAGCTTGGCCCCGGAGGGCTTGGTACTCACTAGTCCTGAATATGGCAGTGGGAGACCCTTGGACTCTTCCTCTACAACCAGACCTACTCTCACAAGGCCCGATCCTCCACCCTACATTACAGCGTCTAAATTTGACGGCCTGGAGGCTGAATCCCTGATTCTCAGGGGTAGGGGTCTGTCTAGGCAGGTAATCCCTACCCTGATTAAGGCTAGAAAGCCGGTCTCCAGGGTAATTTATTACAGGGTGTGGAGGAACTATATAGGCTGGTGTGAATCCAAAGGATGGAATTGCCGCAAATATACTATTGATAGGGTGTTAAGTTTTCTCCAGCTAGGAGTGGATAAAGGCCTGGCACTAAGCACAATCAAAGGACAGATCTCAGCTCTGTCAGTGTGGTTTCAGAGGCCGCTGGCCACCCACTCGCTGGTAAAGACCTTCTTACAGGGGGTCTTGCGTATTAATCCTCCTGTCAAGTCACCAGTTTGTCCTTGGGACCTAAATCTTGTCCTGTCCACTCTACAGAAACAGCCTTTTGAGCCTTTGGCTGAGATTCCTTTACTCTTACTGACAAGAAAATTGGTTTTCCTGGTCGCCATAGTTTCGGCCAGGAGAGTGTCAGAATTAGCAGCCTTATCGTGTAAGGAACCATATCTTGTTCTGCATAAGGACAGGGCAGTTCTCCGGCCCCATCCTTCCTTTCTACCAAAGGTTATATCCAAATTTCACTTAAACCAGGATTTGGTACTTCCATCCTTCTTTCCAAAGCCTACATCTAGAAAGGAGGGGTTGCTGCATACCTTGGATATTGTCCGGGCCATGAAGGCCTATCTTAAAGCTACGGAAAAGATCCGGAAAACAGATGTGTTATTCGTTCTACCAGATGGCCCCAAGAAGGGGCAGGCAGCTGCAAAATCCACCATCTCGAGATGGATTAGACAATTAATCATTCAAGCTTACGGATTGAAGAGGTTGCCCCCTCCGTTGTCGGTAAAGGCCCATTCTACCAGGGCCATGGGCGCCTCTTGGGCAGCACACCATCAGATCTCTATGGCTCAGATATGCAAGGCGGCAACGTGGTCATCAGTCCACACGTTTACAAGGTTTTATCAACTAGACGTGAGAAGAAATGCGGATACTGCCTTTGGTCAGGCAGTACTACAGGCTGCAGTTTGAAATCCTCGGGATCAGAAACACCCTTGGTTATATAAAAAAAAAAAAAAAAAAGGGATTTTTAAATACAGCTTACCTGTAAAATCCTTTTCTTGGAGTACATCACGGGACACAGAGCTCCCACCCCTCTTTTGGGTGACCATTTTGGGAGGCATACTGCTTGCTACAAAACTGAGGGACTCCCTCTAGGGGAGGGGGTTATATAGGGAGGGGACTTCCTGTTTGAAGATTGCCAGTGTCCACACCTGAAGGTACTCCATATAACCCACATAGTAATGAATATGCCGCTCTGTGTCCCGTGATGTACTCCAAGAAAAGGATTTTACAGGTAAGCTGTATTTAAAAATCCCTTTTTTTTCTGGCACACATCTCCTCATAGGGTTGATTTTCTCACACAATGGATCTATTCTGTCCGTCCACCTTTTTGAAAGTTTAACCCTTTTTTTTAAATATATTGCAATATTTTATGGAAATGTTTTTGTACTAATTATCTGTATGTACTTTTTACTAGATTGTATCCATTATATTGATTGATTCCCATACCCCTGAGGAAGGCAACGTCTTGCCGAAACATGTCAGGACTCTAAAAATAAATGTCAATCTTCCTTGATCACCTGTGCTTTTTTAGATATATTGTATTTTCAATAAAATGTTGAAATTATTCATAACTCTTTGCGACTTGTTTAACCACTTAAGAGCAGCTAAAGGACCCGGCCAGGTTTTGCGATTCGGCACTGCGTCGCTTTAACAGACAATTGCGCGGTCATGCAACGTGGCTTCCAAACAAAATTGGCGTCCTTTTTTCCCACAAATAGAGCTTTATTTTGGTGGTATTTGATCACCTCTGCGTTTTTTATTTTTTGCACTATAAACAGAAATAGAGTGACAGTTTTGAAAACAAATTACATATTTTTTACTTTTTGCTATAAAAATTATCCCCCAAAAATATATTAAAAAAAATGTTTCCTCAGTTTAGGCCGATACGTATTCTTCTACCTATTTTTGGTAAAAAAAAAATCGCAATAAGCGTTTATCGGTTGGTTTGCACAAAATGTATAGCGTTTACAAAATAGGGGATAGTTTTATTGCATTTTTTTTAATTTGTTTTACTACTAATGGCGGCGATCAGCGATTTTTTTGGTGACTGCGACAATTCGGACAATTTTGACACATTTTTGGGACCATTGTCATTTTCACAGCAAAAAATGCATTTAAAATGCATTGTTTATTGTGAAAATGATAATTGCAGTTTAGGAGTTAACCACAAGGGGCGCTGAAGGGGTTATGTGTGACCTCATTTGTGTTACTAACTGTAGGGGGGTGTGGCTGTAGGTGTGATGTCATTGATTGTGATTCCCTATTTAAGGGAACACACAATCAATGTGGGCGCCACAGTGAAGAATGGGGAAACCATGTTTACACATGGCTCTTCCTGTTCTTCAGCTCTGGGGAATGATCGCCGGACTCCAGCAGCGATCGGGTCCACAAGTCCCGCGGTTCCAGTCACGAAGCTTGGAACCGGGTCGCGTGCACGCACCCACGGCGCATATGCGCGACCTCATGGCTGAGCTTAAAGGGCCACGTACAGGTATGTGGATGTGCCCAGCCGTGCCATTCTGCTGACGTATCGGTGTGAAGGGGTCCTTAAAGCGGATCTCCACCCTAAAGTGAAGATCCGCTGATCCGAACACTCCCCCCCTCCGGTGTCACAATTGACACCTTTCAGGGGGGAGGGGGGTGCAGATAGACATGTATCTGCACCCACTTCCGGCCCAGCATTCACGGGCGGGAGACGGGCATTGCATCACATCCCGTCTCCCGCCCGTTGTGTGCTGGGAACACTCGGCTCCCAGCACACAGCTGGAGCCAATCGCGGGCGCAGCGCAGCTCGCGCATGCGCCGTAGGGAACCGGGCAGTGAAGCCGCAGCGCTTCACTTCCTGGTTCCCTCACCGTGGATGGAGGGGGGAGCAGCAGGGTGATGAGCGATCGCTCATCCTCTGCTGCGGACGGCGCTGGACTCCAGGACAGGTAAGTGTCCTAATATTAAAAGTCAGCAGCTGCAGTATTTGTTGCTGCTGGCTTTTAATATTTTTTTATTTGTGAACCATCCGCTTTAAGTGGTTAAAGCACCGCTAAAATCCCTCCTCCTTTTTCACAACCCCAAAGATAGAAAGAAGGGAAGGAAGGAAGGAAGATAGAAAGTGTGACAGGAAGTAAAGTAAATCTGTGTGTGTTTTCACAGACAGGAGATATATTTCTGCCTTGTTTAGACAATACACCAATTACTATTAGGCGTCGGCTGCATAGATGGCCAGAGAGGTTTGGGGCGTTAAAAGGTTTCAGCTGTTCAGAATTAAGCAATTAAAGCCCCTATAAAGACAGCCTAAGGATGACGACTGATTGCTGCATTCTGAGGCTGTGTGAGTAAAGGAGCAAGTCACAACCAGTACTGAAGAGGTGAGGTGCTGATGGATATTTCTGTGTGAGAAATATCAAAGATACTTTTTTGTTGTTTTCTGCTGTAGGACCAGCAGTGTCTGCCCAGCAGTAGGCTGTGCCAGTCTCCATAGGTAGGTTTCTGTGTTGGGAAGGTAGACGCCCCAAGTGGCAAGGGTTTATTTTATGTTTGTTTTGGTTATGCTGTTTTGATGCTTGCACGTGTATCCAGCAATATGGAAAAATAAACCATATCATTTGTTTTCAATCATCCTCAACTGCCTTTTTGTACAGTTCAGCGTGTAGTGAACCCATCCAGGGGGTCACACACAGCTGCTACCAAACTAATCCCTCACAAAGGGAAGGATAGATAAAGAAAGAAAGAAAGGAAGATAGATAGGAAGATGGATAGGAAGATGGATAGGAAGATAGATATAGATATAGAAAGAAAGATAAATATAGATAAAGAAAGAAAGATAAAGATAGAAAGAAAGAAAGAAAGATAAAGATAGAAAGAAAGAAAGGTAAAGATAGAAAGAAAGAAGGGAAGATAGATAGATAGATAGATAGATAGATAGATAGATAGATAGATAGATAGATAGATAGATAGATAGATAGATAGATAGATAGATAGATAGATAGATAGATAGATAGATAGATAGAGAAAGAAGGAAGATAGAAAGATAAAGATAGATAGATAAGATAGATAATAAGGAGAGAGAAAGAAACAAAGGTGAAGAGAGAGAGAGAGAGAAGGGAATGAAGGGCACCCCTACATCAGTGTACTGTACTCATTAAGAGGCAGGAGGAACTGACTGGATGGATGGATATCAGACTCCATCTTTCCTTTCTGTTTGGCTTGAGCTTGAATCTTCCCGCCCACATCCCTTAGGCAGCAGAACAGTGTCTGTCGGAGAGATTGGGCGGGGCAGACACAGGAGGAGAGGATGAGAGGAGGGGGAGGAGTAGAAGCAGCTCCTCTCCTGTAACTGGTCATGTAGGCAGCAAGGGGAGGGGAGGGGAGAAATGTCAGAGCTGGCTGTGATACGCCCAGCTCATCTCTCTCTGGGGATCTCTGGCCTGCAACCCCTTGGTACACCCCTGAGGAGACGTGACATGTGGCCCGTCGAGGGCTGTTCATGGGCTGCAACCGGCCTGCGTGCCACCACGGCCCACCGGGCATATGCCCGGTTTTCCCTATGGCCAGTCTGGGCCTGGTGCCTGTTATACACTAATACCTGGCTGACTCGGAGGGGAAGGAGGGGTGAGCTTCACAAGAAGGACATTGAACAGGCTGCAATTATGGGCAATGGCGAGGCTGCCTATGGGCACTGATCAGGGTGCAATGGTGAGGCTGCAGATGGGCACTGATCAGGCTGCATTATTGGGCAATTTTGAGGCTGCAGATGGGCACTGAGTAGGCTGCATTGATGGGCAATGGTGAGGCTGCAGATGGGCACTGAGCAGGCTGCAATGGTAACAATTCGTCAATTGGCTTCAGGTGTAGGTACCCCCCTAAGTGCCAAATGTGGCAGTGGAGGAGGGGAAGGTGAGAACAAGCCGAGACTCCCTTTAACACAAAGCTGTTTGGAAGGTTTCCTATAAGTCTGAATTTGCACAGTCTCCTAGTAAAACTTGGGTAACTTCTTTCACACTAAATAAAGGTATGGTAGCCTGTGGACACTGTCAGATCTGTCCTTATGTAGAGTGGACAAGCGGGTTTACTGATGCGGATGGCAATAATACTTATACGATCAAAAGCTTGATTAATTGTTCAACCACGCAGGCGATTTCCAGTTTTCAGTGCCCCTTTAGTAAATTTTAAAATTGTGAAAAATCAGTTCCGAATCCGCATCAGTTAACACCTCAAGGATATTAAAAAGAAAGAACCAGAGATTCCATAGGCTCAGCATGTGGGGAGGTGCCGTGTGGTACAGCGTTAGTAAACACACAGAGTCCGGTTGCAGAGAACAGAACTTGTATTATTGCAGAATCCAGTAATTCACAACAGACCTTGAAGGAAGGAACCCGAACGGGAACACTCAAGGCAATAACAGCAGTGTGTAGCCGAGTAGGTCTTGGATGTACCAACAGCATCTTCAATGAGGGGCGGAATGTGGCCCAAATGGGTCTCTATCCTTTCCCTACTCATCTGGAACCTCTCCCTGCCCCTAATCACTGTCCCTGTCAGACGGGTGACCTGTCCCTACATGACCCACACAAGAGAAGTGTGCAAAGCCTGGGAACCAGGGTCTTAAATAGGCTCTGCCTGACCCAAGATTGTTGCTTAAAGGGGTGTTCCAGCCTTTTTTTTATGTTTATTAAAAGTCAGCAGCTACAAAAAGTGTAGCTTCTGGCTTTTAACCACCTGAGGCCCGCGCTATAGCCGAATGACGGCTACAGCGCGGACCTGAATTGCCAACAGGACGTCTTTTGACGTCCGCCCCTTTTGGCGTTCCCCGCACGTGCTTCCGAGCACGCAGGGGGGAAACTCTGTGTTGGCCGTGTTCCTTGGACACAGCCAATCACAGATCGCGGTGAACGGCCAATCAGAGTGGCCATTTGCTATGCGATCTGTGCGGCCAATGAGAGATGATCTCAAATGTAAACATTTGAGATCATCTCTCATTGCCGGCTCACACAGAGACAGCGTCCTGTTTCTGGAGAGGAGACCGATCTGTGTCCCTAGTACATAGGGACACAGATCGGTCACCTCCCCCAGTCACCCCCCTCCACCTACCGTTAGAACACTATACAGGGAACATATTTAACCCCTTCCTCACCCCCTAGTGTTAACCCCTTCAATGCCAGTCACATTTATACAGTAATTAGTGTATATTTATAGCACTGATCGCAGTATAAATGTGAATGGTGCCAAAAATGTGTCCGATGTGTCCGCCATAATGTCGCCATCCCAATAAAAATCGCAGATCGCCGCCATTACGAGTAAAAAAAATAATAATAAAAAAATTATAATTCTGTCCCCTATTTTGTAGGCGCTATAACTTTTGCGCAAACCAGTCGCTTTTTTTTTATTATTTTTTTTTACCAAAAATACTGCCTCGCTCATTCTTGGTATTTTTCACCATCACCTAGTCCAGGTACTTGACATGATCCTCAAAGGTCTTGGAGAAGATAACGATACTGCCCAAGTAGACTAGCACAGTCTAAGGCCGCGTACACACGAGGGGATATGTCCACTGAAAACGGTCCGATGGACCGTTTCAGCAGACATCTCCGCTCGTGTGTATGGGCTAGCGGACAGATTTCTCCACCCGACAGATTTCAAATCTCTGCGGTGGGAATCTGTCCGCCCGACATGTCTGCTGGTTAGTACACTTACCAGCAGACATGTCGTCCCCCACCGCCGCCGCGCCGCCGCCGAATGGATTCGGCGCATGCGCGGAAGTGTTTTACTTCCTGGTGCGGTGACGTGGCGGTGACGCGGCGGCGTCAACGTCACCGCCGCGTCACCGCCACGTCACCGCGCCGTCCGGCGGCGGGGAATTTGATCCGATGGTGTGTACACGCCATCGGATCAAACTCCCGATCCGACATATCTGATGGAAATGGTCCGCGGAACGTTTTCATCGGATATGTCCGATCGTGTGTACGCGGCCTCAGAGTTGAAGTCCCCCAGGCCCCTTTCCATTGGGTGCTAAAACATGCTGGGGGCATTTTTCAGGCCAAAGAACATACAGTTAAATTAAAACAATCCCAAGGGTGTGACAAAAGCAATCTTTTCACAATCTTAATCCCACACTGGGACTTGCCAGTAGCTGCTTGCCAGGTCAAAGGTGTAGAAGTACTTGGCTTGACCCAACACCATAAGTGACTCCTCTACCTGGGGTAATGGGTAAGCATCCCGATGAGTGCAGTTGTTTATTTGTGGTAGTCTACATAAAACCACATACTTTTGTCTTTTTTTTTTTAACAAATGTAAGAACTTTATTGAAAAATTCACATGTCAGTAACATAAAACATATACAGGGTATATTGAGAAGTACAGTCATACACGTTTGCAACACAGGAAAGCTGTACAAGGAATACCAATCAGACTTATCTAACAGGATAGACAACTGAAATGGAGTAGCCATTTGCCCCCGTAGCCTGATTAATATCCTCCAGGACCTGCTCCCAAAAGCTATGTAATGTGGGACAGGACCAAATCATATGCAGAAAGGAAGCCTCCATGTCCTCACATGATGAGGACCTATCACGGTAGAAGACTGCTAGACTTTTACTATTAAGCTCTATGCACAAATTTTAGTTGGTGGAAGTACAATGAGGATAGGGGAGCAATTAGGACATTTGACAACAATTAACGCTCTACTGGATCTGACTTGAGTGCGATGCCATTGGAAAACTGGTACTGGAAGGCATGTCTCACCTGCAAATATCTGAAGAACATCCAATGAGGAAGGCTATATGCATCCTTAAGTTCTGGGAAAGTGCTCAACCTACCCTCTGTCACCAAATGTTTCAACCTCACTGTACCTCTAGATGCCCATACCTGAAGATCGGGTATACTACGCATATGTGGGAGGTTGGGGTTACCCCATAAGGGCGAAAAGTTTGAAGGTGAGCTATGCATCACCCTAGCTCTGTGCCAAACGGTTATTGTCGTCTGTATTAAAGTTATCTTAGAGTAGGCCCTTACACTAAATTACTCAGAATGGCATAGGATCCCATGATTGCTGCCTACTAGGACACAGCCGTGTTGTCCCTGGGTTGGGAGAACCACCATAGGACCATCACAAGGACAACCGCCCATTAGTACTGCTGGAAATTTCACCCAGGCCTACTAGTAGTTGCAATGTGGATATTGCCAGTCTGGGCACCCTAACCAACCATATGTGGCGCTACCCCCTCAGGAGCCGCTGATTAGATTTGGGATCAGCATATTTAAGTTACCTCCGTGTGGTGTCTAGGGGTGAAGGTGGTGAGCAGATCAGTAATTGAATGTCCAGACTGATAGCTGAATTTTCCATTGCTCCTAGTGAAACACGACCAACATCAACTTGAGGTAGACAGGATAGGTTAATGAAAGAAAGAAGATGAACCTTGCAGCATCAGGCTTTGGATAAGTAAGGCAGTCCTGCCTTCAACAGTAGTATCTATCACATCGCCACTCTAGCCAGAGTGGGTGAAGTGCCCCCGGACAGACCCCCTCTCACAGGCCTGGCAGCCAAAGTGTCACTTAAAGCTTCTGGGAAGGAACAAGTCTCTGCCACCGACTTGGCTCTAATTAGATTGGGATTTAAGATGGAAACCTCTCTCACCCAATGTTAGAGTAGAGCTGTAGAGCAAATCCTCCCAGTAGGTATTTTAGTAAAGGTCACCAGCTGACAATCTGACTGTATTCTGTCAGCGTCTGGTAACCAGATCCCCGATGGTTCGTTCAAGCCCTGTTGGATCACCTGCCTCCGGGTTCTCCTCAGACCGATCCCCCACAGAACAGCACCCAGCTTGGGATCTTCTCAGTAGAAGTGGGAACCCAGTAAGTCACTGGGGTTGATAGCATCAGTTGCCATGGGCCATGAAGTTCAAAGTTCATAGCTCCGCATAGTGTGGGCCCCGGCCAGGTAGGCCATAGTGGCGGACTCGTGGCATGCCTGAAGGTGGGTGCCGCACCTGCGACCCGCTGTGGGTAGGAGACCCGGGTAGAAGACCCGGACAAAAAGGCGCCTGCATCAGATATACCCTCTCCCATCATGCCCAGCGAGGGAAACACTCCTCTGATTGGCTGCTGAGGAAAGGCGGCTCTGTTCTGGAACCCCTCTGGCGCCATCTGCTGCCCAAGGATGGTAACATATCCTCAGCACAGAGAATGGGACCACAGGCAGCCCAGCCCGAAATGCAAATTTAGGGAATTAACATGGATGAGAGCCAGGTAACTCTCTCATCCCCCAACTAAATGTACAATAGCGCCCATAACTGACAGTAGGGGGCGCTACACATATAAAGGAGATAACAATGGTTTTAAGTTTATTGAAGAAGGACGCTGGAAGCAAAACTGGACAGTTTCTTAAAAAAAAAAAAAACATAGGGAGGAAAATCGTTTTGATCACGTTTCCTCTGCCTCCTGGAGTAAGAGGGAGTGATCTTCAGCTCAAACACCACTGCGAGAACAAGGTCAGCAGAGGCATCAGGTTCAGTTCAAAGTATGTGGAGACCAGACCACCTATACGTATTCCCAAGTATTTAAAACTATCAGGAAGGGAGGAGGATATATCACTTAAAAATAGGATTGTGTCATCGGCATACAAGAATATTTTCTCCTCCACCACTCCCACTTGGATCCCCTTGACCACAGACGCAGTACGGATCCGTGAAGCCACGGGTTCCACAGCTAACGCAAACAACCCTGGTGAAAGCAGACAACCCTGCCTGGTGCCTCTACCCAATGGGAAGGCTGTGGAAAGAGAGTTATTTTGTATGTACCTGAGACCTAGGAGAACAGTATATGAACTGGATGCAAGAGTCCAGATAAAAGAGCCTTTGGGTCTCCCAGCATGCACTGGGGGTACAAAACTTACCATGACAACAATATCTTGAAACAGGTAACTGAAAACATATCTACCATGTATAAAAACACCATCTCCCACATAGGATCACAGAGAATGAATCCATCAGGATTAAGTGGCTCATAGAAGGAGGCTAATTTTGCTGCAAGCGATCGCCCCTCCGCAACAAAGTAAGTTGGTCATATAGCCCAGCTGCAGCATTCCCTGCTTAAGTATACACTCTTGCAGTCACAGAGTAACAGTGTTGAACACGGGATCAAAACCATTCTCAGGATGGAATAGCCACCTAGAGCACCATGGCAAAGGGATACATCCAAGTGCACCTGTGAGGGACATTGGTGATTAGGACATGTAGATAATAACTGAAGGACATTTTGTGTCTCATCCCTGCAATAGTACTTTCAAACATGTTAATAGCCAGGGGACACAGACATCATTTTCTGCAGGGGTAGAAGCATTGTAGGTAGCCAGCCACATAGACAGGCCAGGGGACCCCAGGAGACAGCAGGTCCTGGTGAAGCCATGGTAATGGTGAAATGTGTTGACATTCTGCCAGTCAATGTCTGACCTCACAAGGGCCTAGGTTCTTCCCCCTCTGCTGGGAAATGCAAAAGTGGACCAGCATGCACGATCTGAACACTATCAGAGCTGAGTAAGCGAGGATTACTGAAAGCAGTCAAACAGTGGTGACCGCTAAGAACGGTAAGAGGGCATACAGGTTGATGCCAGTGTAGCATGAAAATCACTACCCCGTGAAAGACGATACCCCCTGACGCTACTGCGCATGCGTAGGTTTCAGACAAAAGAAACCAAGCACAGAGCTGCTCACGACGAATGCAGCTGACTCAGATTAACCCCTCAAAGGACGATCATTCGGCTACACAGAGGAAGACACAAACTCCATCTAGATGATAGCAGCTGCGGGACATGGCGAGGGCTCACGGCTGACATACAGGCTGGTTGCGAGGAGGGGACAGCAACAAACTGTATCACATACACAAAGGCTGGATGGGGGCAAACCATGGATATCACAGGCTGGATGGGGGCACAACATGGATATCACAGGCTGGATGGGGGCACAGGGGGCACACCATGGATATCACAGGCTGGATGGGGCACACCATGGATATCACAGGCTGGATGGGGGCACAGGGGGAAAACCATGGATATTACAGGCTGGATGTTTGACACAGGGGCACATGTGCCTATCCATCTCACTCACCAAAGATTCTTAAGGTTCACGGTAGAACATTGCCACTTCCAGTTTATGGTTCTGCCCTTTGGTGTGACTACTGCACCCAGAGTATTTACAAAGGTGCTACCCCCTCTGTTGGCAAATCTGAGGACACAGGGCATAGCGGTAACAGCATTTCTAGACAATCTACTTGTAATAGATCAGTCAGTGGCAGGATTAGATCAGGTTGTGCTCACCACAGTAAAATACCTGGAGCATTTAGGATGGATCGTAAACCTACAAAAATCCTCTCTACAAGCCCAAAGAAGGGTAGAGTATTTAGGCATGATCATAGACACAGCCCAAAGCAGGATATTCCTGCCAAAGCCAAAAATCAATTCTCTAAAGGACCTGATCCAAGGTCAAGGCAAAGAAAAGGCTGTCTATTCGCCTTTGCATGAGGCTATTTGGGAAGATGGCCTCCTTCGAGGCTGTCTCTTACGCCCAGTTTCATTCGAGACTACTTCAAGGTAGTATCTTAGCCACCTGGAACAGGAAGATCTAAGCTCTGGATCTACCCATGTGCCTGTCTTCACAAGTGCACCAAAGCTTGCGAAAAACCTTTCTCTCAGTCACCTGGAATGTGGCGTCTACGGATATCAACCTATTGGGCTGGGGAGCAGTGAAGAGAGTGTCATGAAGATCCTGCCAGAAACAGGCGCTTCAGACTTTGCGGTTCCCGATCGCGGCTGCAACCGCACATGCGGGTGCATGCACATATGCACACCCCTGCTGGAGCCAGGCGGATTATTTTATTTATTTATTTATTTTTTCATTTTAAATATTTTTATTGAAAAAGTCTTGCAGCGATATACAGAAATGCGAATTAAGACTGGAGCAAAATAAAACAATAAAACAATAATTGGCCAGATCCATAAAAAGGTACATACATTAAACACCGGCAAATCAATACACAATAACAGGAGTACCCGCCCAATCCATCCCGAGCCCCAAAAGGGAACACACTGCCTCGGGAGTGGGCGGTCTAGGAACCCCCCAATCTAACACCGGGCCCACAAAGAGCATCATAAATGAGGGAGGGCATGCCAAATATGGCGAAGCTCCGATCCGAGACAGACTCGAACATGGCTTAAGGGTCAGCATAGCATAGGGGTCTAAGGAGATTGATATGCACAAAAAAACTTTCGGTGACCTTAGAAAAACCACCATAAACCCTTATTTTAAAAGAAATAAAGTAAAACATAGCAAAACTGTATCCAATGAAGAGATTTAAGACTAAACGGACCCTCACGGCCCGAACTACATCATTATTCAAATTGTAGAAAATCGAACAGTTGAGAAGAGGAAAGAGGGCGAAAAAGAAAAGGGAGAACAGAAGAGAGAGAAAAAGACAGAAGAACAAGGAACAGGAGATACACGGAAGGCCTAGCAAGCTGCAAATTTCAAGAGCAAAATAAAAGAATCAGAGGAGGACTCCAACATGCGTTGCCCAAGGTTCCCAGATGAGCTTAAAGCCCTCAACAGAGTCAAGGATCATGTTGGAAAACCTCTCGTTGGACATCATCCATGAGATTTTTCTCTTAGTCATTAAGAGAGAAACCGACGGAGATTTCCAAGCCTTGGTAATAGTCATCTTTGCCCCTAGTAAAATAAAAAATATTAGCGCTTGTGTGCTTTTGGAAATTTTAGGGACAGGGCTGTTAAGTAGGGCAACGGTAGGATCAAAAGCAACTTCTACTCCCGTAACCTTTATAATAAGGTGAAAGATTTTGTGCCAGAAGGATCGGATCCTAGGGCATTCCCACAATATGTGAAGGAATGATCCTGAAAGCCCACAACCCCTAAAACACAAGGGATAGGATTGCGGATAAAACTTGGCAATACGGGTAGGAACTAAGTACCAGCGGGTCATGACCTTGAGGCTCGTTTCGGAAAGCGACACATTCAAAATGCTCTTGAAGGAACGGGGCACTTTCGAATGCCACCATTCCATTGCCCAATCGAGGTCAAGGTCACGTTCCCAGCACTTCATGTAAAGCACTTTCTCCATAGGCTAAAGCTGAATAAATTAAAGATATACCCCCCTTTGTGTCCATGGCTGAGGAACACCACTGCTCATAAGGGGTCACAGAGGGTTGTTCCGGGCAGGTCCTCCTAATCTGTTGTAAGAAGTGGGAAAGTTGAAAAAAGCGAAATTTCTCAGACGGGGGCATTTTGAGCTTAGAGGTACAATAACCTAACGTGAGGGGCCCGTTTGAATTAAAAAAGTGGCCAATTCTATATAGTTCTTTGTCAAGCCACCATTTAAAGGCCACAATGTCTAACCCGGGTTGGAATCGGGGGTTGTGAAAAATATGTGCAAGTGGGTGCCAGTGGGATACCAGTGATGTCAGTTGATGTAATGAGTCACATAGAGACATAGAGTGGGACAGTGTAGGAGCTAAAATCGGTGGTCGGTTCCTAGGATGGTTCCATAAAAGGAAATCTAGGGTGAATCCTGGGGTTGCAGCTCTTTCCATGGAGGCCCAATCTGGCTTGGGTCCTTTAAGGTAAATTATAGAAAACTGGCTAAGTTGGGCCGCACGGTAGTACCACCACAAATTAGGGAGCCCGAGGCCACCTTTTAGCCGAGGTCTAAAAAGCACTGTCTTAGAGAGGCGGTTTCCCTTTTTCTCCCAGATGAATTTAATTATAGCAGGTTGAAGAGAATCAATATACGATTTAGTGACCGGGATGGGAAGGGAGCGGAAAAGGTACAACATTTTGGGCAGGAGGGTCATCTTAACTGCATTTACACGGCCCAGCCAAGACAAATTATACAGAGACCATTGACGTAGATCAGTCATTAACTTTTTAACCATGGGTGGATAATTATGTTTATGGAGAAGCTCAGTCTGTGAAGTGAGATTAATACCTAAATACGGGATAGAAGTAGAGTTCCAGGAGAATGGGAAGCGACTTTTCAAACTATCTATTTGGGATTGAGGAAGGGAGACGTTAAGAGCAACAGACTTGGACATATTGACTCTCAGACCTGATATACCGCCAAAATCATTGAGGAGGCGGATCACGTTAGGGGTCGAGGTGAGTGGGGCAGTGAGGAAAAGGAGGACGTCGTCCGCGAACAAGGCACATTTACAGTATGTGTCGATTGTCCACAGCGAACCCCTTGAATACCAGGGTGATTTCTGATCACGATGGCCAAAGTTTCAATGGCCACCGAGAAAAAGAAGGGGGGAGAGAGGGCAACCCTGTCTCGTACCCTTTCTAATGGGGAATTGTTCCGAGGAGTGACCCTGAAATCTGACCTGTGCTCTCGGTTGGGAATAAAGTGCTTCTAAAATTTTGAGAAAGTCAGGCCCAAAACCCCAGTGACGGAGCAAAGCAAAAAGGTATGGCCATTCAACCGTATCAAACGCCTTTTGCAGATCAATAGAAAGCAGATAGCCTTCTTGGGGAGACCCACCATCCCAGCCTGACCTCATAAGGGAAATAACATCCACTGCTCTCAGTATCTGGTCCGGTCCCTGTCTTCCCGTGATGAAACCCACCTGATCTGTGTTAATATAAGAACCAATAAAAGATGCCAATCTATTTGCTAAAGCTTTCGTCATTATCTTCATATCGTTGTTAATTAATGAGATTGGCCTGTAGTTGCTCACTTCACTGGGGTCCTTCTCTGGTTTGGGAATAACTGATATGAATGCTAGGTTTGCCGAGGGATCCAACAACGGATCCTTACGTAAGGAATTAAAGAACCGGACCAGATGAGTTCCTAAGGGGAATAGAAACACCAGTTCTATTAGTGGAAGATAGAAATTCCATAGAAGTCCCAATAACCTTAGAGGAACTACAACAGGCCCTGGGGGGGATGACCAATCAGAAGTCCCCTGGACCTGATGGTTTACCAGTAGAAATTTACAAACAGTACAGCGAGGTGCTGCTCCCAGAACTACTTAAGGCATTGAATTGGGCACTGGAAAGGGGGAGGCTCCCAACCTCAATGTCAGAAGCCACCATAATAGTGTTGCAGAAAGAAGGGAAGGATCAATTAAATACAGCATCTTATAGGCCAATATCTTTATTGTGCTCCGATGTGAAAATATTGGCCAGGGTGCTGGCGGCCAGGATAAATAAATGTATTCAGAAATTGATACACCCAGATCAGTCTGGTTTTATACCAAACCGTTCAACTAGTGTTAACATCAGAAGGTTGTATCTGAATCTACAAACGCCAACTGAAAATGTGGGTGACAAATCCATCTTGTCCCTGGACGCCACCAAGGCGTTTGATAGTCTAGAGTGGGACTATCTCTGGCTTGTCCTGGAAAAATTTGGATTCGGCCCTACTTTCATTGGGTGGATAAAAACGCTCTACAATTCCCCAAGCGCGAAGATAAAAATTAATAACGAACAGTCACGGACGTTTAAGCTAGAAAGGGGTACAAGGCAGGGTTGTCCCCTGTCTCCCCTCCTTTTTGCTCTAGCAGTAGAGCCATTGGCCATCGCGATTAGAAATAGTCAGGACATACAGGGGTTCCAGAGAAAGGCAGGAGAGGAAAAAACTGCACTTTATGCAGACGATATCCTGCTCTTTCTGGGGGACTCAACAAAGTCCTTAAAAATGGCATTAGAGATAGTGGAGGCATTTGGACAACTCTCAGGCTTAGTGATCAACTGGGAAAAATCTGTTCTTTTACCGGTGGACCTAGTGGGTAACACGACATGCGCAGAAATCCCCCAGCCGAAAATAGTGGAAAAAATGGACTATCTGGGGATAGTCGTAACCCGTGACCCAGAACAGTACATTAGTAATAACCTTGAGCCACTCTTGCTTAAATTCAAAAGGAAATCTGGGGAAGACTTCCTTTATCTGTAGCCGGAAGAAGTAATCTTATAAAGATGATCTGGATGCCACAACTGCTTTATGTATTCCACAATTCACCGGTGTGGATAGGAAAGGCATGGTTTAAAAAAATAGAGACCCTTTTTAGGGAGTTAATCTGGAAGAAGGGGAAGGCCAGGATCAGTCTACAGACATTGCAATTGCCAACAAATAGGGGTGGCCTGGCGGTTCCACACCCCCGTAGTTATTTTTTAGCAGCCCAATTACAGCATCTGGGGGGATGCGGTTCCGAAGGAGGAGGGAATTCTAGTGGGAAAATTATGTTAATGGGGTCCCCACATAGATCTATAATAGAAACCCTGGAGGCTGATTCTTTCCCGGATATGAACGCGACACTGTGTTTGGTTAAAAGAACATGGCAGGCAGGTAAGGCAGCATTGGGGTATAAGGGGCTAACAGAATACTCCCCTCTATGGGAAAACAAAAACCTGCAGGAGATTGTAAAAATGGGAAAAGTGAAAGAATGGGAAAAGCTAGGAATAACTAGGCTGGCACAATTATATATAGGGGACACATTGAAATCTTTCGCAACACTAAGGGAAGAATATGATATACCAAACTCCCTGTTTTATACTTACCTGCAGGTCAGGCATGCCCTACAGGCCCAATTCAAGACGGACCCGGCAAGAGGGCAAAAAATCCCCCATTTCCAACGTCTAATTAAATCCGAGAGCACCAAGGGAATTATATCAGACCTATATGCAAAGATAAGTGAGGGGGCGATTGGGGAAGAAAGTCCAGGAAAAAACAAAAAAAGATGGGAAGAGGATATAGGCCATATAACAGATGAGCAATGGGAACAAATCCTCGAGATGGGGAAATTGGTGTCACTAGCCCCGTCACAGAGAGTTTCCCACTTGTTTTTACTTCACAGGGTTTATTACACCCCAAAGAGGTTATACAACTTTGGGAGAAAAGTAGATGATAAATGTCCCAGGTGCCAAAACACTGGTGACCTTATCCATATGATGTGGAAATGCCCGAAATTACATAGATACTGGGGTAATGTACTAGAGATAATAAATACAACTTTTGGGATAGATCTGGAACTGGAGGCTAGGGTTTGTTTGTTGGGAGGTATGGATGTGAGATTGGAGCAACGGGGTAGTGCAGTAGCGGCCGTGAGATGCTTGTTCCAGGCCAGGAAACTAATAGCACAAAAGTGGCAATCGGAGAAAGCGCCTACAACTGCAGAATGGGTAAATACGATCAACGCCACAGTATGGAAGGAGAAAGTAACTTTAACTAGACAGGGCAACTTTAATAAATTTAAAAAGCTGTGGGAGCCCTGGCTGAGCAGAATGGGATGTCCACCTTAGGGCGGGGAGAGGAATCAGGCCAGGCTGTTGGGGAGAGGTTTGGGCGGAAGGGAGAAGTAACGGTATGAGAGAGGGAGAAAACTCTTAGAGTAAATATGGTGATAGTCACGTAAAAAGAGATGAGAGAATAGAGAAAGCCATAACATAGAGTGCACCAACGTGGTATAAATAAGAAGGGTGGGGGGAAGGGGTACGGGTAAAAGGGGCACAACCAAGGTCTGAAGACGCGCTATATTTATAACAATGTATGTAAAGAAAATAAATGCATCTGTATTTTTGTACCGCAAAAACTCAATAAAGAATATTAAAGTAAAAAAAAAAAAAGAACCGGACCAGATAGGGGACCAAAATTTCGGAAAAAGTCTTATAGTAATGATTTGAGAATCCGTCGGGGCCCGGGGCAGAGTCAGTCTTGAGGTCTTTAATAACATCACTAATCCCTGCTATCTGGAATGGTGAGTCAAGGATGGAACGATGGGATTTCGAAAGTCTGGGGAGAGGGACATTCTTTAAAAAGTGTCAAGGTCCGTCTGGGAATGTCGAACATCAGAAGAATACAGGGAAGAGTAGAAGGATTGAAAATTCTTGAGAATCTTTTCGGGGTTCTGGGTCAAATTGCCGTTCGAGACCTTAATCTTGGGAATTGCATACGTCCTCAATTTAGGTGAAAGTTTAGCCGCTAACTGAGGGCCAAACTTGTTCGCCCGCATGTAAAACTTACTGTTCTGCCATAGTAGATGTTTGTCCGCCGAGGATGTGAGAGCCAAATTGAGCGCCAACCTGGCTGAATCAAGTTTGGCAAGGGAAGCCCGGGAGGGGAAACGCTTATGGGTCTTACTTAAAGTTTCAAAGTCTCTCTCAAGTTTCAGAATGTCCATCTTATGTTCCCGCTTCAGTTTCGACGAAAGCTGTATGATCTTCCCCCGGAGTACTGCCTTATGGGCCCCCCAGAGGGAACTGGGGGAGGTCTCACTATTGTCATTGTTCACAAAATATTCCCAAATTTCCTTCTCCAACATGGTACAATGAACCGGGTTAGAGAGAAGCAATGCGTTAAGGCGCCACGGACGAAACCCTGGGGGTGAAATTGTATTAGCAAGTTTGACGAGCACCAGAGAATGATCAGACCATGGGACTTCAAGAATGGACGCAGAAGACGCGGTGTGGACCTCAGAGGCATGTAAAAAAATATGATCAATTCTTGCATAAGTTTTAATAATAATAATGAATAATGTGTGTAATCTTTCATCGTAGGATTAAGTTCTCTCCATGTGTCTGAGTCCTAAGGAGTGTAGAAGACGGGCAATTTGAAGGCTTTGTTTCGGAGGCCTTTTGAGGTGGGGGATCCCAGCTATTGATTTATCAAGGATATTGTCAAAGTTAATATTAGAGTCACCTCCCAATATTACCCTGCCTTCAAAATGCGGCGACAGAGTAGTAAATAATTTGGAAAAAAAGTGAGTTTGTCCAGTGTTTGGGGCATAATAGGAAACTAATGTGTGAACCTTGCCTTCTATCGAGCCCTTAACAAGAATGTAACGCCCTTCCTTGTCCGCGACAGTTAGAGAGTGTACGAAATGGGTCTTTTTTGAAAAAAGTATAGCTACCCCTCTCTTTTTAGATTCAGCATTTGCCAAATAAAAAGTTGGGTATCCGCGGTGCAAAAAAGGGGGGGTTATAGGTGATGGGGAAATGGGTCTCCTGGAGTAGGACAACGTCAAGGCCTCTGGAGTGATAACTCTGGAATGAAAAAAAGTGAGGTAAATTGCGCAAATCAATATATGATGCTGTGCATCAAATCCAATAAAGTAAAAGGTGCACGTGAAATGCAAACTAAACATAAATGGAGCTGCGGTTTAAACTGTGTCATATAAACAGAATAGCAATGTGAGAAAAAATAAAAATAAACCGCGCTAATGACCAATAAACATAAAATGCATTAAATAATATGTGGACCACACCGATGAATTAATGTGATATATGCAAGGTTGAAAAAACAATCCAAAAAACAAAAACAAACATTATTGAGTGTCCATAAACCACAAAAAGGCCTTTGTAGTCCAAAGTGAGAGGGCTAGCAAGGTTCCATACACAACCAATTGTGAATAATAAATTATAAACAAAAAAAGTCCAGAGGAAATAAAACGTAACATCCACCCTGGTGAAGCCGAATCCCAATATGAGTCAGCAGGATATTGGTTAACACTGATGTGACATGCAGCTGAAGACCTCCACCACACACATATGCAAGTCTGCTTACCAAATGTAAATGGTCCCTGGCTGAGAGGAGACCAAAACAGCAGACAGGATCAAACAGCTGGGCTCGGTGAGAGAGTGAAACAATTCAGCTTGGGTCATCCGACAGTGGCTCCAATAACAATGGTCACATGAATGTAAAAGGAGACAAGAATGCCTCGATAGTGTAAAATCACTTAAAATGTATTGTACAAAATAATGAAGAAATACACTCACATTTTGCAGTAACTCTGGAATGCCTTGCGTCTTTTGAGCGGGGAGTTTAGGCCTTGAGTATTGTGCGAGGCTACCCTAAGTGCAGCCAATCTGGGAGGTGTGTCAGCCATGGACCAAAGAGGGTGTGTGCGAGCATACCGGAGAAAGGCTTACCTTAACCCACGAGAGACCAGGAGCATACAATGAGGAGTCAGGTGGAGGTCGCGTGTAAAATCTCAGCAAAGTGGAGGCCTTCCGTGTGAACTTCTGAGGAGTCAAAAGAAAACATGAGGTACAAAATCCAGACATTAGCGTAAGGAAAAAAGGAAAGAAAGGAAATAAGTAGAAGAAAGAAGCCTAGATAAGACTGGCTAGGAGAAAATGTAGACAGGACTGGCCAGCCAAGTCCTGAATGTGAGTCCAAAACAAAGGTGGACCCAGTAAGGTGACAACCCCAAAAGGGGTTGTGTTCCTGCAGTCGCAAGAAGAACAAGCTCTGTCCTGTTACTGCAGAGGGAGTGGCATGCTAGTCCGCCCCAGCCTAGTGGCCCACATTAAAACATTTAAACTTTGGCTGGGAGACCTCCAGGCCATAGGCCTTGAAAAAGACAGCAAAAATTTTAAAGCACTGAGGAAGGTTAGAGCAGAAACAATATGGCAAACAGATTAATACTTGCTCACGCAACAAAACCAAAACCCCATTATCCCCAGGGGGAGAACAGGGTCAAAAAATGAGACAAAACTTGTTGAGAAGACTAGTCTTGCTAAGTTAGGATATAAAAAGTAACTTGAGTAGCACGATCTCGGTGGGTATAGGGAACAGCACTATACCAGCAGGAAACATGACACCCAATATAGGGTGTAAAAGGACCAAGGAAATTAAGCCGAGAAAAACAGTCATCTAGGAAGACGAGAGTCTCTGGACCTCTTTGTTTGCTCCTTTTTTACAACAGGGTGATGGGGCTGCCAGTGGGAGGCCTTTTAGAAGTACCAGGACGAAAAGAAGATTCCTGAGGGGGCAATTCTTGATTGATAAAACCAAGGCGCAGTAGTAGCTGTTCACCATCCCTGAAGCTCGAGAAGCCATAAGATTTATCCTTATATTCAAACTGGAGGCGAAATGGGAAGGACCACCAATATTTAATGGATTTCTGCAAAAGGACCCCTACAAGGGGCTTCAGGGACCTCCTCTTCTGGATAGTGGCTGGTGAGATGTCAGCAAATAACTGTATCTTATTCCCCTGGATGTTGAGGTCATCTATATTTCGGGATCTCCTCATAACCTCCTCCTTTACACTATAGTAGTGGGGCTTGACCACCACATCCCTCGGGAGCCCGTCTTGGCGAGGGGACTGTAGAGCTCTGTGGGCCCTGTCCAGCTCAAGCTTATGATCAGGAATGTCAGGGATAACATTTTTGATGAATAGTTTCACTGTCTCAGGGATATTGGTCACCCCCTCAGGGATCCCTCTAATGCGAAAATGATATCTCCTGCTGCGATTCTCCAATTCATCAATTTTGGCAAGTGCAATTTCAAGTTGGTCCTGCAGCGACTGTATGCAGTTAGTATTTTGGTTGGTGCGGGCCGCGGTGTTGTCTACCGCTTGTTCAATAGCTTCCATGCGGGCCCCTATATTCTGCAGATCAGCCTTAATGGAGGATGTGATCTGTGCTGCAGTCTGAGTTAACCCCGCTGCCAGCATGTCAGAAAAGCAATTAAGAAGCTGTGCCATATCAGTTTGAGTGGGTTGAGGCATGGAGGATGGTAACTGGAAGCCAGCCTGACTCATAGGGGATTGCAGCATATGGGTGCCCACAATGTCCGCCATAGTGCGTTTTATAAGCGATTCCGTGGAAGCTGGGGATACTATGATGGGAGGTTCACTACTCACAGGAGTTGCCAGCAGAGGTAGAATGTGCTGGATCGGGGACGATGGGTCTGCAATAGACTCTGTCTGCCGCGTCTCCACGAGGAGATGCCACGGCCGCCATTTTAGGGCCTGAAGGAGCCGCTAGGCCGAAGTCCAGCTGACGGATGAAACCCCTCCGTTCGCTGCTACCTGACATCCAGGGCAATGCACCGCTATCCCCGCTGCCCACACAGACCTTCCTCGGGACAAAACTCCCAGTAATTCGGGTGCTGTGAGCCTCGATGTGCTGGGGCGGTCCGGAGCTCCCGTTCAGCACGTCTTCCCGGAAGTCCCGCGCATGCGCACTCCAGGCGGGTTATTTAAGCTGGCCTCTCACACACCATCCCCACTGTCTGCTCTACAGCGTTTGTGTATCTGAAACCTGACCTGTGACTTAACCTGTGAAAGACCCCAGCTTACCTGTGACTATTCCGGCCATCCGCCTGCACCTGACCCTTGGCCTGTTCTGACTACCCTTCTGTCTGCACCTCTGTACCTCGCTTACCAACTGATAACTGACCCGGCCTGTCTGACCATCTAGTCTGTTCCAGTCTGCTCCAGTCTACTGAATGGTTTGAGTCTGTTCCTAGTTTCAGTCCAGCTGAACGGTTCCAGTCTGTTCCTAGTTCCAGTCCAGCTGAATGGTTCCAGTCTGTTCCTAGTTCCAGTTCAATCTGCTGAACGATTCCTGTCTGTCCTGGTTCCAGTCTAAACTGTTCCAGTCTGCTGAGTTGAGCCTGTCTGTTCCTGGTTCCGGTCCAGTGATCCAGCTCCTGACTGCCTAACCTGTCAGCTGCTTCAGCTTCCCAGTTCCTGAGAAGTTCCTGAACGTCCAGATTACCTCTACCTCTGTTGATCCTGCCAGGCACTCATAACACTCCTCACTCCTGCGCATCCTGTTACTTTACCAGGGGCCGAGAGTAGGAGCCGTAAGGGAGGCCTCCCTCTGCTATATCGGGCTCACCACCATCAGGTACGTGACAGTAGCAGACAGCCATGTCTGAGCCTGAGCAGGGAGCCTCTCCTATGGAGGAACTGTGTCGCCACCTGGCAGGACTGTCTGAAGCTGTTACACCCAGCTGGAAGAACGGGTACTGATCCTGTCCAACCCTACTGGAGTCCAGGGCACCCCCCATGCTTCCACCTCTTCAGCTGGGTCAGGATCAACTCCAACAGTTGTGATGCTCCCACGAGAACCCAGAGTCCCCACTCCTGAAAAATTCTTCGGAAATCGGAGCCAATTTAGGGCCTTCCGCAATTCTTGCGAACTGTACTTCGCCCTGCAACCACGCACCTTCTCCCTGGAAGTTACCAAGGTTTGTTTTGTTGGTCTCCTTGCTTAACGGAGACCCCCAAACCTGGTCCCACCGTCTCCTAGAACAGAAGGATGCTGTCTTGACCAACCTCCCCACCTTCTTTGACACAATGACTCAATTATATGAAGACCCCCAACTTTCAGCAACCGCAGAAGCCGCATTGCGCACCCTGCAACAGGGACGCAAGGCAGCAGAGGATTACATGGCTGAGTTCAGGCGGTGGAGTGCAGACACGAACTGGAACGATGCCACGCTCTGTCACCAGTTCCGCATGGGACTCTCTGATTCTTTAAAGGATGAGCTGGCAGGAGCTGGAATCCCACAGACCTTGAACGTGTTAATTTATTTTTTTCCCTCCTTTTTTTTTTCCCTCTCTTTAACCTTGGGAAGAGGTATAGATAAAGGGACAAGCTTTAACATTATATCTCTCAACATACATTAAACAAAAATGAAACCAACGAGTAAGAGGAAATAGAGAAACAGCTTCCGTTACCCCACACCCGTCGATATCTTTCCCCCATTCCTCTACGCTTCGTATTGTTCCTTTTGTCCCTAGTTCTGTCAGTATCTTATAGATCACCGCAATTCCGTGCTGTAATGGTTTTCCAGTGAAACAGAGTTTTCTTTTTTTTTTTTTTTAAATATATTTTTATTAAAGAAATTTCAAACAGAGTATGATGCGACAACAACTGTAAACTTTTGAAATGGCAAAAGAAAGAGAAGGGAGAGGTAAAAGGGAAAGGGAGGGGGGAAGAGGATGGGAGAGAGGGGGAGCTACGTCTCTAAATAACACATACTGAGAACATATCGCAGCCTATCTGTGCTCTAGGTTGGGGGGAAGGGTGTGGGGTCAGGGGGGGGGGGAGGGAAAGGTTCACAGTACAAGAAAGACATCTTCTCAAAGTTCGTTATATCCGTAGGGGTGAGGGTGTGCACCATAAACGATTTCCAGATATGGTAGAAGCGAGTCCTAGATCGCTCGTGGGTTAGGTCCGTGTTAAGTTTATCTTTGTAGAGTAATTTCAGGAGATCCTTTTTGATTTGGGCAGTGGTTGGGACGGTGTCGGAAATCCAGTTGTGAAGGATGGCTCTTCTAGCAAGAAGGAGGCAAATCAGGATCCAGTCTTTGCCGGGGTAGGTTTGAGGGGGTGACCAGGGGAGCAAAAGGGGGTCCCAGTGGCCGAAGATGAGTAACAAGGGGTCCTTGGGTATCCGTAACAAGGTTATGTCGAAGATATACTGGAGGACTTGATCCCAGAAGGTGGCGATATGAGAGCAGGACCAGAAGCGATGAGTGAGGTTAGGCTTAGGTTGTTTGCATAGTGGGCATTCTGGTGAGGCGTGGGCACGACTAAAAGGGATATGGGCCCGGTGGACTATGTTGATCTGAGTTTCCCTCCAGACCTCATTGGGGACCAGCTTGTGGACAGTGTTAAGACCATGTAGAAGCTTCTCCACCAGTTCGGTGTCGGGGAAGTCCTTTGCCCAGTTGGCGGCCGATGAGAGCGTTATGGGGGGGGTAGTTTGCAGAAGGAGAGGTAGGTATATGTCAGAGATCTTGTAGGAGCCCAGAGCGAGAAGGGATTCGATAAAGGAACTTTTGAATCTTTTAGTATCGTCTCTACAAGCATTTTTCAGGAAGCTAATGCATTGCCCATATTGGAAAATATGTGATGGGGGAAGTAAGTATTCGTCGGCTAGCGCTCTAAAACCGATGGGGCGGCCCGTCTGTGGGTTGCAGAGTGAGAAAAAATCATTTAGACCCCTACTTTGCCAGAGGACGTAGGGTTGAGTCTCATGGCCAGGGGAGAAGTTCGGGTTTCCCCGGATTGGGAGGTAGCGTGATATGTAAGAAGGAAGATTAAGGGATTTTCTGACCTCTCTCCAGGCGATGGCCATATCTCGGAGGAGAAGGTTATGTTGGAGGGGTGGGGGAACAGATTTCCATGGGCAGTGGAGCAGGGCAGTGAGGGAGAAGGGGTTGACCATGGCTGATTCCAGGACAAAGTTTGAGTACCGGGAGGATTGGGTCACCCAATCTAGACTCGTCCTGAGCAGGCAAGCTAAGTTATATGTCCTGATATTGGGCAGGGCTATACCACCCTCGCGCCTGGGAAGGTGGAGTTTGGCAAAAGCTATACGTGCCCGCTTACCCCGCCAGAGAAATTTGGATATGGCTGAATTTAGGGTTTTGACATCTGAATGGCGTAGTAGTAAGGGAATGGTTTGTAGGGGGTACAGTAGACGGGCAAAACTGACCATTTTCACTAAGTGACATCTTCCCAGAAGCGAGAGAGGCAAATCCATCCAGTTGACCAGTTCCTGAGCTATTTTTGCAAACAGCGGAGGATAATTGAGATGGTATAGGGAGGAGGGCATCCTACCTATTTTAATTCCCAGGTACGTGATATGGGATTTCGCCACCGTGAACAGGGAACCCTGGATCCAGGGGGGGACCGAAAGGGAACCTATGGGGAGGATTTCGCTCTTGCTATAATTTATGTGGAGCCCCGAGCACTTTCTGAAGATATCGAAAGTGTCCTTGATCGTGATCATGTCCTGTGAGGGGTTGGAAGTGAATATGAGGACATCGTCAGCGAAAAGGAAGGTACGAACGTCGTGTTCGCCGATTTTGATACCATGAAGGGGGGCGACTCGGGATAGATATCGAGATAGGGGTTCTAGGGCAATGTTAAATAGGAGAGGGGATAGTGGGCAGCCCTGTCTAGTGCCTTTGTGGAGACAAAATTCGTCTGATAGGAGGCCCACCGCCACCAGTTTTGCGGTGGGGGCAGTGTACATAGCCTTTATGAGATGGGCGAAGGGGCCTTGGAAGCCCATTGTGGCCATAACCATGGAGAGCCATTCGAAGCTAACATTATCGAAGGCCTTTTCTGCGTCTAGCGTGATGATGGCATGGTCACCGTCCGGGTCGCCTTTTGCATGCTCTAGGGCTAGCATTACCTTACGGATATTCATAGTGGCTGTCCTCCCTTTCACAAAACCAGATTGGGCCGGATGTATCAGGGAGGGTATGATAGTTGCCAATCTGGTGGCAACAATTTTGGAGAGGATTTTTATGTCGAGATTTAAGAGGGCCTGGGGCCTTGGAGGGGGCAAGGTTTTTAATGACATTATGAATCTCTAAAGCGGAGATGGAGGCGTTCAGGGTCTCCAATTGGGAGGGGGAGACTCGATCTAGGGTAATGGTTTGTAGGAAATTTAGGGCCGTTGGGATATCTATCGGGTCAGGGGCATATAGGGATGAGTAGTATTGACGCATAGTGTCATTGATATCTTTTGGGGTGGTGTGTACAGTGCCCGAAGTGTTCCTGAGAGAGGTGATATGCGTAGGGCGATTCGGGCCCTTGCTCAGTTTCGAAAGCAATTTACCTGCCTTGTTCCCGAATTTGTGTAAGGAGGCGTCCAAGCGTGCCTTTTGGGTCTGTTCAAGGGTCGCAGCCCATGTGTCAAAAGATTGTTTAGCCGTAAGCCAGACATCTCGGTTGGACGGGGAGTTGTCCGTGTAGAGGGAACGTTTAGCCAGGTGTAGTCGTGCACTGGCCAATTTGTAGTGCTTGAGGGCATTTCTTTTGAAAGAGGCAGCATATGCTATTACACAGCCCCTGAGGACTGCCTTGCCCGCCTCCCAAAAAAGGTTGGGGTTGTTGGAATGTAGTGCGTTGTTAGAGGCGTAATCTGTCCAGACCGTCTCTAGATGTTGATGGAAGTCAGCGTTATTTTGGAGGTAGGAGGGGAAACGCCAAATTTTGGGGTTGGAGTGCAGGTCGGGGTCGTCGAGAGTGGAGGATATCGGGGCGTGGTCAGAGATCGCAATGTCATGAATGTCAGCATCAGTGAAAACCGGAAGGAGGGCGTCAGAACAAAATAAGTAATCCAGTCTAGTGAAGACGTTGTGGGGGTTGGAATAAAATGTAAATTCCCTATCTGCCGGGTGGTGCAGGCGCCATATGTTGTGGAGGTGGAGGGAGTCTATCGTACATGCCAAAAGTGTCTGGCCAGGGGATGGCGAGGGGGGTCGTTGCTTCCCGTTGGAGGATCTGTCATCTGTCTGGTGCATGATGGAGTTAAAGTCCCCGCCCAACAAGTGAGGGAGGGAGGGGTCGCGCAGCACCCATGTCGTAAGGTCCCCAAAGAATTTGCTTGTGGGGTTGTTAGGGGCATAGACATTGGTGATCACTATGATCCTAGCACCCAGTTGGCAGACACAAAACGGCCCTCAAAGTCTAATTCTGTAGACAGGACCGTGCAAGGGAGGTTTTTGTTTATAAGGATCATTACACCCCTCTTACGGCCGTTGGACTCGGAGCCAAGGACCGGGCCCACCCATAGTTTTCTCATACGTGGGAAGTCAGGCGTGGATAAGTGCATTTCCTGAAGGAGGGCTACATCTGTTTTTAGACGTTTAAGGTGGCGCAGGATTTTCATTCTCTTGTTGGGGGAACGAAGCCCCTTGACATTCCAAGAGACTATTTTCATGGTGGGAGGGCCGGGAGAGGGATGTGGGTTGCATTCGGGACCAGAGTGCATGGTAGAATGTGGAACTGCATGGGCAGAGAGCATAGAGGAAGCGATGAGCTGTAGTTAACCATGAGGAAGATTGAGGAAGGGAGCGAAGATGTAGGGATGGACACGTTCGTGGGTGTATGAGTGACCATAGCACAAAGGGCAGGGCGCAAAGTAAGAGGTTCGGATGGGGGGAGTGGTGGGGGGGGGTAAGGATAACAACAAACATAGTTAGGGAACTTCACTTTTTTCCGCATGGAGTCACTGAGTAGGTCAGCTCCCAACACAGGACTCGTACCGCTTCTATGTCACCCGCCACGCTTAAGAGGGGGTGGGTCGGAGGCAGCGGGAGTAAAGTGTGGGGGATGAGTAGCGTGCATGGGCATCAATGGAAGAAAGAAGGGGGGGGGAGTAGCCCGCATGTAAAAAATTGTCAACAGCAGATAACAATGCACAAATGTATAACAATGAGCAAGAACACACAATAATAATTGCAGGGGTTATATAAAGAAGAAAATTGATGGAACAAAGAAAATAAGAAAAAAAAAAGAAAGCTTTCAGCCTACCGGTCGACCTCAGGCATAAGGGAGAGGGGGTGGCTCGTCAGAGGTGAGGAGCATGATATGCGGGGTACAAAAGGAACCAAAAGCCGTGTCAGCAGTAAACTGTGCCGTGCACCAGGTGGAGGGGATTCAGGATGAGGAGAGCTGACGTTGCTCCGGTCCCGAGGCTCTGAAGCGTTTGGGTGAGTCTTTCCGTGGGCTGCCTTGTTCCAGGGCCCAATTCAATGACGCCGGACTAGGAGAAGGGTTGGCATGAGATCCAGAGCGGTGTGACCTCAGGAATGCTTCTGCTGCAGATGGATCGTGGAAAGAGAGTTGTTCCCCGTTGGGGGCCCTGAGCCGGAGCACGGCTGGGAAGGCGAGAGTGAATTTAACTTGCATCCGATGAAGCTCCGAGCAGATCTGTTGGAAGGCCTTCCTTTTCTTGGAGACGTCAACCGAGTAGTCCGCGAAGACCAGGATATTCATGCCGTCTATCCGGAGATTTCTGGACTGTCTGAACTTCTGTAGGATGAGGGCTTTCTCAGAGTAATTCAGGTACTTGGCAATCACAGGACGGGGTGATTTATGATCGGAATTGAAGATACCCATACGATGAGCACGTTCGACTGTGCAGGGACCTGGAAGGCCTAGAGCCTCTGGAATGCGGCGTGAGCAGAGGTCTGAGAGTGCCGCGGGCTGGAGCGACTCCGGGACACCAACGAAACATAGGTTACTTCTCCTAGATCTGTTCTCCAGGTCATCCAGCTTGTCCAGTATGTATTTATTGGTCTTGTCCTGGGCCATTTCGGTGGATTGGGCCTGGTACAGCTCCTCCTCAATGTTGGTGATACGATGCTCTGCCTCGTCCAGCCTGGACGCGTGTTCCCCCACCTGGGCCTGCAGTTTCTGCATGCCTGCTCCCACTGCTTTTTCCACAGAGGCAGCTATCATAGGGGCCAACAGCGCTGCTACTGCTTGTGCTATCAGGTCTATATTGTGGAGGTCCCCTTGGTGTGGAGAGGCTGGGGACGTTGAGGCAGTCTGTATATGTGGTGGGGGTGAAGGTTCAGCACTCACCTCCATTGCGGGAGCCGTTTCCACAGACGGATCCGTGTAGGCCGAAGCCGGGGCCTCGATTTGCGGCTGCCCCGTCCGCGCCGCCGCGGCCGCGTATGATCGCGCGCCGTTTTTTTCCAGGTACTTGTCCATCTTCCTCTCGGGAATGGTGGGCAGTGTTGGGGGTAGTCTTTGGCGGGTTTGCAGAGTTTATAGGCTGATTATTAGCCTGGTTGCGGGAGCTGCTGAGGGGAGCAGCTACTCCATGCGGCGCCGGAACCGGAAGTCGAAACAGAGTTTTTCTATTGGGTTCTGTGCTGTGTCCTCTCTTATTGGTGCTGGTAGTGAACTAACAAAGTGCTTCAATTGTAGATATTCCCAGTCAGTTATCTGTTGGGCCCCTTCTGGTGTGGGTATATCCTCTTTTTTTTTTTTTTTTTCCCTTGTGTAACTATATCCCCTAACCTATTACTACCTAATTTGTTCCCCATTCTAGTCCTATTTCCTGGTGCAAAAAATTCTGTATTTGCTAGTAAGATTAATGGGGAGTTATATTCCCATTTTTCATGTTTACATATCTTAAACACCTGTTTTGTGATACTATGTGCGTCAGTGTTGCTTATTCTAAATTTTGGTGGGATCCAAATATTTGTGTTTAGTTGTGACTTGCTTGTTTTCCTTTCCATCTGTGCCCATTTTTTTAAAGTGTTCTTTTTTGTCCATTCCACTAGCCTCGCTAGGATTACGGCTTGATAGTATCTTTTTGTGTCAGGAAGGGCAAGTCCTCTTTTTTTTTTTCCCGGGTGAGGATTGCGTAGCTTATTCTTGATTTTTTGTCCTGCCAAATGTATTTTATGATTATGGTTTTTAATACCTTAAAAAAACTTTGTGGGACATTAATTGGGACCATTTGAAATGTATATATTATCTTTGGTAACACCATCATTTTGAATACATTAATCCTCCCCATCCAGGAAATCTGTCTTTTGCTTAGATTTTTTACGTCTTGTCTTATTTCATTGAGTAGGGGAATATAATTCACCTCGTAGAGACCGTCTACTTTGGGGGTTATTTTTATTCCTAGATAGGTGAGTGATTTTTGTTCCCACGTAAAGGGAAATGCTTTATGTAAGGCCACCTCTTCCTTTGTCTCTATTCCTTTATTCATAATTACAGTTTTTACTGAATTTATTTTAAAATTAGAGAGTTTCCCATATCTTCCTATTTCCTCTAATATATTGGGTATAGATATTCTTGGTTTGGTCACGTATAGGAGTACATCGTCGGCGTATGCTGCCACCTTATGTTCCTCCTCTCCTACTCTCACCCCCCTATGTCTGGGTTATTCCTTATCTTGCACAGCAATGGCTCCAGAGCTATTACATACAGGAGGGGTGAGAGCGGGCAGCCCTGTCTTGTGCCGTTCATCATATCTGTCACCGACGATACACTCCCATTAACCTTCACTCTTGCCATCAGGGACTTATATAGGTTTCCCACCCATTTCATGTATCTAGGGCCCAATCCTACGCTTCTCAAAGTATCCATCATGAACCCCCAGTCGACTCTGTCAAACGCTTTTTCGGCGTCTAATGACATGAGTACAACTGGGGGTTTCTTCTTTTTATCATCTTGTAATAATAAAATTGTTCTTAAACTATTGTCTCGCCCTTCTCTGCATTTTACGAATCCCGTCTGATCAGAGTTTATTAAGTCGGGCATGTGCGACTTTATCCTTGTTGCCAATATCTTAGCAAAGATTTTTATATCTGCATTCAACAATGCAATTGGTCGATAATTAGAACAAAGGGTATTATCCTTTCCTTTTTTAGCTATGATTGAGATATTGGCAAGCAGTGATTCTTTTTTTACTTCTTCTGTTTCACCTAGTTTATTAAAATAAATGCACATCTCTGGGATTAAAAGCTCTTTAAATTTTTTATAATATTTTATTGGCAAGCCGTACGGGCCTGTGCTTTTTCCACCGGGTGTTTCTTGAATCGCTTGGCTAATTTCCCCTTGTGTGATTGGGGCTTCTAGGATTTCCACTGTTTCTTGCGTTAATTTTGGTAAGTTTGCTTCCATTAGGTACTCCCTAATTTTATTTTCCCTATTCACCTTCTCCTCTTGCATCTCCCCCTTTCTAATAGTATACAGTGTGGAGTAGAACGTCCGAAAGGACTCAGCAATCTCGGACGTCCTATACCTCATCTGTCCCTCCTGATCTTTTATTTTTTCTATATAATTTGTGTTTCTTTTTTCTTTTGAAATCCTGGCCAAGTACTTCCCCGGTTTATTCCCCCATAGGTACCTTTCTTTCGAGACGTTTTTAAATATGTTCCTAGTTTCTATTTCCATTATGGGCCAGATTCATGAAAGGTTACGCTGGCGGATCGAGTGATCCGCCAGCGTAACAGTGGCTTTGAGCCGGCGTTTCTGTTTTCTGTAACCAGAAAACAAGAAACGCCGGGTTGAAGTTCCGATGCGAGCAGCGTAACTGAGTTTCGCCATCGCATCGTTACTTCAACTTAAAAATGGCGCCGGGGGCGTTCCCGCCGATTTACGCTCAAAAAATATGTTAATGAGCGGAAATCGGCAATTCACGATCGAAATCCGGCGCGACGCAGTGACGTTACGACGTTTCCGGACGGGATACGCGGCGCATAGATATACCTACATGGGGCTGGAGTATCCTATGTTAGGTATAGGCGTCGTCATCGCGTCGGGAAAAAAAAAAAAAACGTCGCTTGCGTAAAACGGTCATGAATGGGAATGTGACGTCATTGACGTTCATTCACAGATTTTGGAGCATGCGCACGGGGATGTTTTGACACTCGATGCATGCGCAGTACGTCGGCGGCGGGATCGCGCGTAGTTAGCATACTACACGCCCCGTACCCGCGACATTTGAATTCCGCCGGCTCATTTGCGATGCGCTGCCGCAACTTTAGGAGCAAGTGCTTCGTGAATGACAGCACTTGCTCCTAAAAATTCGGCAGCGCAACGCAAATCAGAAGCGTTACTCCAGAGCAAAGATGCTCTGGAATACGTGAATCTGGCCCTATGTCTTTTAGTTGGGTCCTCTTTATTACAATTTCCTGATAGACTTCATTGTCTTTTTGGTTTTTATGTTTAGCTTCCATGTCTTGAAGTTCTCTAATTATCCTATTTCTATTTGCTTCTCTTGTCTTCTTTTTGCCTGCCCCGAGGGAGATTAATTTTCCTTGAATACAAGCTTTGTGGGCTTCCCATATGGTGGCTATACTTACATCCGGTGTATTATTTGCAGCAAAATATTCATCTATGTCTGTTCTTATTATATCACAGACTTCTGTATCGTCTATTAATTCCTCATTTAAATTCCAGGTCCCCCTACTCTCTTCAACTTCTGGGAAATGCATTCTCACCGAGACAGGGGCGTGATCTGAAATAGACATCACCCCTATCGCGGCATCGCTTACATACTCCAGAATTTCATGATCTATCATTATATAATCTAATCTCGAGTACATTTTATGCACTGTAGAGTAGAATGTATAATCCATTTTATTGGGGTTAATGATTTTCCAGGAATCTATTAAATAGTTCTTATACAGTTTTTTTTTTCACTATTTGACGTTGCTTGCTATTTCCCACGCATACCGTCGAAACTCTATCTAGATGGAGATCTAAGGTGAAATTGAAATCTTCAGATAAGACTAGATTACCCTGTTTAAAATCTTCTTTAAATACCTCTGGGGATGTTTATTAGGACAGTATACGTTAGCCAATGTGTACCGTTTACCATGTAAGGCCCCTCTAAGGAACAAATATCGGCCATCTGGGTCCACCTTCCTATCTTCTACTTTAAAGCTTACATTTTTCCCTATCCCTATGGCTACCCCTCTAGATCTTTTCTGAGGAGAATCACCATAGTACCAAATTGGGACTACCCGAGAGTACAGCCTAACTCTTGAGTCGACAGTTATGTGTGTCTCCTGGAGGAAAACTATATCTGCGGAAAGTCTTTTGATCTCCTTTAGAATCATATGCCTTTTCTGTGGGGAACTCAGACCTCTCACATTGTAGGTAATAAAATTTACATTAGACATATGTGTATATATTTTTTTTTCCCTTTTTTTTTTTCCTCTTTCGTTTTCCTTATTCCTTTGTTCCCTCATCCCCCTGTCTTCAGGTACTCGGCCGATCCTATATTTCTGTATCTCCCTTCCTCCCCCCCCCCTCTACGACCCCCCCCGTTCCCCTCCTCTCTTCCCCTCTTAACCTCCCTCCCTCCCCCCTCAACCCTTCCCCTTCCCTTTCCCTTGATGGAAACTTGACCCTAAGGTCTACTATAGGAGCATCCACCCTTGCACCCCCTTGTGCTTTGGTGCTCCCCGCCTTGAGGCAGAGCACAAATCGACACATCCTCCTTCCCCCTGTTGCCGGGGGGTATCGTCTTTGAACTCTCACCCCCACTCCCCCCCACTCCCTTTCCCTGCTTTATCTTCAACCCGCTTATTAAAAAACTACTTGGTATTGGAATGTTAAATTTTTTGGCAAAACTCTGGCATGTCATCTAGGAATCTTAATTTCATCGTAACATCGTTTTTCCTCCCAATCAGGCTTGCCGGTAAACCCCAATTATATTGTATTTCTTGTTCTTGCAGGACTCGCAACAATGGTTTCAGGTTTCTTCTTCGTCTGAGCGTTTCTTGGCATAGGTCCTGATAGATTTGAATATTATGTTCCTCATATTTGATTGGGGACTTCCCTCTCAGATTTTTCCATAAATTACTTTTTTCTTCCCAGCTTTCGAATCTTCTTATTATGTCTCTGGGGCTCTCCTGAGAGATTTCTCTGGGCCTCCTTATCCGGTGTGCTCCTTCGATCCTTAATGGTGAAGTTATTTCTCTTTCAAGTAAAGAGTTACACATTTTTCGGCTAATTTAAGGAAGATTTTCTGACTGTGCGGAATCTGGGACACCGCGTATCCTAATATTTTTCCTTCTGTCTCTATTTTCCTGATCTTCTACATTATACGCTTGTTCCCTTTGATCTCTTTTAATCACTTTAATTTCTTCCTCTAATTTTCTGATGGTATTGAGATTATGGTCTGTTTTTTTTTCTCCTTATCTACTTGGGTTTTTTTTCCTCCCTGTTGCTTATCTACTACGTCTTTATCCCTGTGCATCCCTTGGATTACATATTTGTTTCTTTGGCCCTGGGCTTTGGCTCAGCCGGGAAGCCGAGGCTGCACCCGAGACTGCACCTCCCTTGCCCCTCTTGCCCTGGTGCTCATCCCGGATCAATGTTATTCTCTTTTGTGGAAAGTTTTCACTAACTTGCTTAGGCTGGGAATTAATATAAGTAAGCCCAGCCTGTTCCTCTATATATGGGTGCTATGTTGGTTTAGAAGATATTAGTTAATGTTCACGTCCACCTTGAATCGCCTCTATTCCCCTTGTTGCTAGTAACAGCCTTATAAATGTTCGTCTTTATATAAATAGGGGGATAGGGCGAAGATAGGGTGAAAAAAAGGGGAAGATAACAGATTCTTTCTGCTCAAAATATGACCCATTCAAAAAACTTCCTTCCTTTCTTTCCCCACTAGTCCCGGAGCCTCCTAGTGGTGAGTTTTGACATAACTTCTATCCAAAAATAGGGATCCAGACTGCTCTTCAGAGCCCTCCTGAGCATAAATTGTTTGGTTTCTTCTGGTGGTTTTATACACAAAATATATTAAAAACATACTCTGAATAAACATTCTCTTGTTCAATTTTTTGCTCTGTTTTTCCTCTATGAATAGATTTCCCATCTAGTTTGCTGCTATTTCCATTTTACTGTTCTTAATACCTTCAAAAATCCAATTCCAAATGTAATGACAGCAGTTTCATAGCATATCATGTAGCATATCAAGTAGCATATCATGTAGCAGAGGGTTTGAGGTTACTTACAGTTGTAACTGTAGTCAGCGATATCAGTCAGCAATGTCATGCTAAGGCTTCATTCAGTGAGCAGGTCCATATCCAAGAACCTGTTTAGTGTCTACTTACATTAGCTGCTGCTGCTGCTATGCTGCCCTGTAGATGGTTAATCCTGTTCCTCGCTGCTGCTGCGCTTCGGGGGGGATCTCCCACCTCTCCTTATAGCTTCCCACAAGAAGACCTCCGCACCCCCCCTTTTTCGGGGGGAGCATCTCCGGGAGCACCCCCCGCTGTCTCCGCCACCCCCCGCTGTCACCGATCCCCCTGCAGCACTCACAGTGCAAGTCAAGACAGCGCCACCACAAACCACCACGCCAGTCTCCACGCGGCTAGCCGACCAGCCCGTCACGGAGGACGCCTTAGCAGCGGCACGCCTCTCCCCGGTGCAGACCGCCGCCTCTCCGGATCACGAGCTCGACACCCCACGGCAGCAGGGAAGGTGTGTGAGAAGGTAAGGGGGTGGGGGGGTCTCCGCTCAAATGGAGAGGGGGTAAGCCGGGCCAAACTGAGTGCCGTGTTCGGCCATCATAGCGCTATGGGACCGGCCGGAGCTGCTGGAGCACGTCTCTAACCACCCCGCCGCGAGGACTGCGCCATCTTAGACTCCTCCCTCTCTCCACTCTCTTGAACGTGTTAATTGATCTAGCCATACAGATTGATCAAAGCCTGAGAGAACGAAGGGCTGAGAGGGCTACGGGCTTCTCCTGGCCAACCTGGATGCTCCCAAAAGCTCCCAGTCACCTGCACCCAGCAACCGCTGCACCAGTAGCGCCCACATCCGATGCACCCGATCCCATGCAGCGGGGAGTTCTTCTCCCTTCCCTGAACCCGGAGGAGCGTCAGCGTCGCCGGGTAAACAACCTGTGCCTGTATTGCGGGGAACCCAGACTTTTCCTTTAGAAACTGCCCACTTAAGCTCAGTAAGTGTCTACCCATATCTCTTGACCAGGCAAGACCCTTGACCAAGACTGCACCTCATCTTGCCCTCTCTGTTTCATTTCAGCTCCCAGGAAAGACTCTGCAAAATACCCGCCATTATTGACCCTGGAGCTTGCAGTCAGCTATTAAATCTGGACCTGTGGTCCAAGAGACTGCCCATATACCCACTACCATCTTCAGTTCTCACCAAGAACTTTTACATTTGGACATTATCTCTTCCCCCCTGTTTCCGGTAATCCTCGGTATGCCTTGGCTACAAGCACACAATCCTGCCATCAACTGGGCTACAGGGGAAGTAACCTTCTCTTCACCCTATTGCCAGCAGTTCTGTGGTTCCTACTACTCCCACAGGTCTTCTAGCTTACTGTGCCTGGAAGCAGAGGCCGAACTACGTCAGTTACATAGTTAGTCAGGTTGAAAAAAGACACAAGTCCATCCAGTTCAACCAAAAAAAAAAATAAACAAAATAAAACACAGTACATCCCATACACCCAACTCCATACCCACAGTTGATCCAGAGGAAGGCAAAAAAAAACCCAGCAGAGCATGATCCAATTTGCTACCGGAGGGGAAAAAAATTCCTTCCTGATCCCCCGAGAGGCAATCGGATTTACCCCGGATCAACTTTACCTACAAAACTTAGTACTCAGTTATATTATATGCATTTAGGAAAGAATCCAGGCCCTTCTTAAAGCAATCTACTGAGCTGGCCAGAACTACCTCTGGAGGGAGTCTGTTCCACATTTTCACAGCTCTTACTGTGAAGAAACCTTTCCGTATTTGGAGGTGAAATCTCTTTTCCTCCAGACGTAAAGAGTGCCCCCTTGTCCTCAGTGTTGACCTTAAAGTGAATAACTGAAGTTCACTATATGGACCTCTTATATATTTGTACAAGTTGATCATATCCCCCCTTATTCTCCTCTTCTCAAGAGTGAAAAAATTCAGTTTTTCTAATCTTTCCTCATAGCTGAGCTCCTCCATGCCTCTTATCAGTTTAGTTGCCCTTCTCTGCACTTTCTCCAGTTCTCCAATATCCTTTTTGAGAACTGGTGCCCAAAACTGGACTGTATATTCCAGATGAGGTCTTACTAATGATTTGTACAGGGGCAAAATTATGGGCCAGATTCCCGTAGAATCCCCGCTGGCGTAGCGTAAGCCATTTACACTACGCCACCGCAATTTAACAAAGCAAGTTCAGTATTCCCAAAGCACTTGCTCCGTAAATTGTGGCGGCGTAGTGTAAATGGCTCTACGTATCCCCGCGTAATTCAAAGGGGGTGGCTTGTATTTAAATTAAGCGCGCCCCCGCGTCGATTGAACTGCGCATGCGCTGGCCTCAAAAATAGCCCAGTGCGAATGCTCCAGCTCACGTCGGGAAAAAGTGAATGAAACCGACGTGAGCGTCGTTTATGTAAATCTCTATTCGCGAACGACTTAGTAAAACAACGTAACCGACGGAAAAAGACGACGCTGACCCGACGCCATACTTAACATGGCATACGACGGAACTTTGTACAGTAAGGTTACCCCTCATATAGCAGGGGTAGCCTTACGCGTACGGAAACGACGTAAACTACGACAGGGCGGCGTAAAAACGTTAGGGAATCGTGGGATTAGGCTCATTTGCATAGGCAAATGAGAAATCAACGTACAGGCCACCTAGCGGCCAGCGATGTCATTACATCTCCGATCCGACAGTGTAATTGTTTTTACACATGTCGGTTCTTCACTGTATCTATGCGTAAGTGATTCTAGGAATCACACGCATAGATACCCAGTAAAAAAAGAGAGATACGACAGTGTTTCCTACGAAACGCCGGCGTATCTCTTTTGAGAATCTGGCCCTATATCTCTATCTCTGGAGTCCATACCTCTCTTAATACAAGAAAGGACTTTGCTCGCTTTGGAAACCGCAGCTTGGCATTGCATGCCATTATTGAGCTTATGATCAACTAAAACCCCCAAATCCTTCTCCACTACAGATCCTCCCAGTTGAACTCCCCCTAGCATGTATGATGCATGCATATTCTTAGCTCCCAAGTGCATAACTTTACATTTATCAACATTAAACCTCATCTGCCACATAGTCGCCCAATTAGACAGAGCACTGAGGTCGGCTTGTAAATTGGAGACATCCTGCAAGGACATTATTCCACTGCATAGCTTGGTGTCATCTGCAAAGACAGAAATGTTACTTTGGATCTCAGACCCAATATCATTTATAAAAATATTGAAAAGTAAGGGACCCAACACCGAACCTTGGGGTACACCGCTGATAACCTTGGACCATTCAGAGTAAGAATCATTAACCACAACTCTCTGAATCCTGTCTTTCAGCCAGTTTTCTATCCATTTACAAACTGATATATCTAATCCTGTAGACCTTACCTTACACATGAGCCGTGTGTGGGGAACTGTATCGAACGCTTTTGCAAAATCCAAGTATACCACGTCTACTGCCACGCCTCTGTCCAGGGTTTTACTTACCTCTTCATAAAAGGAAATCAGGTTTGTCTGACAACTTCTGTCTTTCATGAATCCATGCTGTCTGCTGCTTAAATAGTTTGTTTCCAGCAAGAACTCATCCATGTGGTCTTTTATTAAACGTTCCAGTATCTTCCCAACTATAGAAGTTAAACTCACAGGTCTATAGTTACTTGGTAAAGACTTTGTTCCCTTTTTAAATATAGGCACCACATTGGCTCTACGCCAATCCAGTGGTACTATTCCTGTCATTAATGAGTCCCTAAATATTAGATACAGTGGCTTTGAAATTTCAGAGCTCAATTCTTTTAGGATCCGTGGGTGGATGCCATCTGGTCCAGGTGCTTTATCCACCTTTATTCTGTCTAAATATTTCTGGACCATATGACTTTTGAGCCATTGTGGATTTGGGGCTGTGTCACTCCCACATCCATTATGGACATGAGCTCCCCCATTCTCCATTGTATACACAGAGCTGAAGAAAGCATTTAATACATTTGCCTTCTCTATGTCCTCAGTTACCCACTCTAGATTATTTTGTAAAGGGCCTACATGCTCAGACTTGACCTTTTTACTATTAATATATTTCAGTCTATTCTATTCTATTCCATGATGTATTTAGTAAACAAAGGGCAGAGACTGTGCCACCCCATCGAGCCTACGATTGCCCCAAACTACTTCCAGGAGCTGAAATTCCATTTGGCAGTATCTTCCCTTTGACAGAGGTGGAACAAGGGGTGTTAAAAGAATATGTGGATGAGAACTTAAAAAAGGGGGTTCATTCACCTGTCCACATCGCCAGCAGGCGGGGCATCTTCTTTGTGGAAAAGAAAGACCATACCCTCTTAAATAAGATTACAGTAAAGAACCGTTATCCTCTCCTCTTAGTACCAGAGCTATTTCAAAGACTGGGGACCGCTATTGTTTTCACTAAACTTGATCTCCATAGGGCCTACAATCTGGTTCGTATCAGGGAAGGGGATGAGTGGAAAACGGCCTTCCGTACCCGATTTGGGCATTTTGAGTACTTGGTAATGCCCTTTGGATCATGTAATGCCCCTGCAACTTTTCAATATTTCATTAACGATGTTCTTCAGGACTTTCTGGATTTATCTATCATTGCCTACCTAGACGATATTCTAATTTTCTCCTCTTCCCTAGAATTCCACCGTGGGCATGTCAAGAGTGTGTTGGCCCGGCTGCAACAACACGGCTTGTATGCAAAAGCCAAAAAGTGTTAATTCGAACAGGAAAGCATACCATTCCTGGGGTTAATCATTTCCAGTGAGGGCATAAGGATGGATCCCCAGAAGATTGCTGCAATTCTGGACTGGCCAGTCCCGGCGGACAAGAAAGGAATCCAACGTTTCGTTGGATTCGCCAACTTCTACAGTAAATTCATTAGGGGGTTTTCAGACATTATTACACCAATCACCCAACTAACCAGAAAGGCCAGAACATGCTCCATGCTGGTATGTGGAGTAGCTGGGATGGAATTGGACACAAACTGAAATCGCATTGCATGAGAACATTAATCGTGACCACACAAGGACATGACTAGCATGAGCCACGCAATGCATGAGAACATGAAACCATGAGAAACGTAATCACATGAGAAAATACCATGCGAAAATGTGATCGCATGAGACCCTACCATGCGAAAACGTAATCGCATGATAAACGTACACGCATGAGAAAATACAATGAGAAACGTAATCGCATGAGAACCTAACATGCGAAAACATAATTGAATGATAAACGTAACCGCATGAGAAAATACCATCCACCTTTATTCTGAAAATACCATCCCCATGAGAAACGTAATCGCCTGAGAAAATCCCATGAGAAACGTAATCGCATGAGAACCTACCATGCAAAAACATAATCGCATGAGAAACATAATTGCCTGAGAAAATACCATGAGAAACGTAATTGCATGAGAACCTACCATGCAAAAATGTAATCGCATGATAAACGTAACCACATGAGAAAATACCATGAGAAACGTAATTGCATGAGAAAATACCATGAGCAACTACCATGAGAAACGTAATCGCATGAGAAAAATACCATGAGCACTGTAATCACATGAGAAACATAATCGCATGAGAACCTACCATGAGAAACGTGATCGCATGAGCAACTACCATGAGAAACATAATCGCACAAGCAACTAC
This sequence comes from Rana kukunoris, assembly GCA_029574335.1. Taxonomy (NCBI): domain Eukaryota; kingdom Metazoa; phylum Chordata; class Amphibia; order Anura; family Ranidae; genus Rana; species Rana kukunoris. The sequence continues at coordinate 348,712,236 of CM056051.1, forward strand.
CATGAGAAACATAATCACATTAGAACCTGCCATGAGAAACGTAATCGCATGAGAACCTACCATGAGAAACGTAATTGCATGAGAAACTACCATGAGAAACGTAATCGCATGAGCAACTACCATGCAAAGCGTAATCGCATAAGCAATTACCATGAGAAACGTAATCGCATAAGCAACTACCAAGAGAAACTAGCATGAGAAACGTAATCGCATGAGAAAACTTAATCTTATGAGCAACTACCATGCAAAGTGAATCGCATAAGCAACTACTGTGAGAAACGTAATCACATGAGCAACTACCATGAGAAACTAGCATGAGAAACGTAATCGCATGAGAAAACATAATCGCATGAGCAATTACAATGCGAAGCATGAGCGCATGAGCAACTACCATGAGAAACTAGCATGAGAAACGTAATCCCATGAGAAAACGTATTCACGTGGACGTCACCGTGGGTGCCCGGAGGAGTGAGAGGGAGGACGAATGGCCCCCCTCTCACGGAGTATGCCCGGAGGAGCGGGAGGGTGGACGGAGGGACCCCCACACAACGTGAGCCCGAGTGGAGAAGCGGGTGGCCCCTATGAAGCTGGCAAGTGCCTGGCTGACACTGGTGGACAGCGCCCCCCCACAGCCTACACAAATACAGACTACAGACCTGCACCCCCCCTGCGAGCATCCTGATGGAGGAGGGTGGGGTACAGACAGTCCGGCCCGCTGGGGATCCTGAGGAGAGCACAATGGGTGGATGGGCAGCGGGCTTCCCCCCATAAAGCCTGGTGGCACCCCCCAGAAATACCACCTCTATGGCAGCCATCGCTACGGCAGCTGGGATCAGAACCACCACAAGACACCCGCAGCAGCTGCCGCCATTGCTCTGTACGAAAACCAGAAGTGACGTGCGATACCCAGAAACCCCCCACACGACGCCCAGAACGAAAACCGACGCCCAGAAGGAGGAAGGAGGGCTGGTTTAAATACCTCCCGACTCCTCCTACAAACACAGGCTGACCTGCGGTCAGCCTTTCACATATTACCAGAAAACTTCCATTAATTGATCCCCTGTACCCCTACCCGGGTAGGACCAATAATACCCCATCTTGTAATATGTACCCTACATACGGGTTGGCATTAAATAATATTGGTACACCATCCTTATTTGAAAATACAAATACAAATCTGAACTAACAAAATACAGTTAAAAAAACTATTAAGTTTTAAAATATTACAAACCCTGTGACTAGGTTTTAAGTGCAGAGAAAATAAGAAAAAAGAAAGAGAGAGAGAAAGAAAAAATATCTCTTGATCGATCCTATAAAACGTGCATAGTCTGGGATCGCTGGCATGGTGAAATGTCGGGACACACTATGATTAGGAATTTTTCTTCTAATATTAGCTAGGTGTTCATTAATCCTGGTTTTTAATTTGCATGTCGTTCTCCCCACGTATTGGAGTGGACAAGGACACTCCAACACGTAGGTGACGTGGTTAGGATCACATGTGATTAGTGTTTTGATCTTAAATATTTCTCCAGTCACATGGGATTTGAACCGTATCACTTTTTTAGGGTCTCCTGCTTGTCTGGTGGTTTTACAAGCTTTGCATCTGGTGCAATGATGGAACCCTGATCCATCAAGGAACGTTAGGGGTCGTTTAGGGGGATCTGGTACATTACGGCAATTTGGTTTCGCAGGCCCGGAGCCCTTCTGTATATAAACTTGGGGGTAGTTGAAATGCATGTTTGTAGATCCTTATCATTCAGGAGACTAGGCCAAAATTTCTTATATACTGCCTCAATCTGTTTATATTGTCTATTGAACCCGGAGATAAGTGCTACTTCCCCTTGGTACCCTTTTTTTAGTTTGACAACCAATAACGATTTCTATCTATGAGTGAGACCTGTTTTATTACTTTTCCAAGTATCTCTGCTCCATGATTTTTTTTGTGAGATGTTCTGCAATAATCTTTTCCGTAGCACAATTGTGTTTCAATCTCATATACTGTCCCTTTGGTACTGCTCCTAACCATTGTGGGTGGCGGCAGCTATGCGTGGGCACAAACCCATTTCTATCAGTGGGTTTGAAAAAGGTGAGAGTTTCAAACCTAACCCAATTTTTTCTGATGGTCAAATCTAGATAGTTAATGGACACGGTGCTTACTTCTGCCAGAAACTTCAGCCCGTAATTGTTCTGATTCATTTGTGCAAGATACAAATGTAAATTGGCTTCTGTCCCCTCCCAAAACATGATCACATCATCAATGTAGCGTTTATAAAACATGAACGATTCATGCCTTTTAAGAAAAATGGTCTCCTGCTCTCACTTGTTCAGAACTATGTTTGCTACGCTGGGTGCATATCGAGCCCCCATAGCAACACCCCCTATTTGACTGTAGAATTGGTTATTAGCCCAGAAGTAGTTATTACCCATGGCCATTTGAAGGCCTTGGATTAAATAGTTGATTTGAATTTTTTCAGTTTGGAATCTTTAGTTATTTACAGCTGTAAGCTGTTATTTAAACAGTAATTTGTAATTTACGGCAGTTCCATATAGGAACTATAGCGCCCTCCATATATTCTTTTTCTCACTATTTAACAGTATTTTATACTGCCTAGAGGAGCAGCTGTTTAATCTATATTTTTTATAAATAGGTTTTTTTATTTATATTTTTAATTTCTAACTTTGAATATTATTGTGGCGTGGAATTTACACTTTTTCGGAGTACTACCATGCTCTAAAACCCCACGTGGAGTAGCCGGGATGTACCAGAATATGTTGCCCCCGAAACGTGCGGCATGCCCAACCCTAGGAAAAACAGGAAGGAAAAGACCAGGCTCCCAAACATGAGACACCCCCCCCCCCCTCTGTACCTGCCTGGGCCAAAGACATAAGCAGAAATGACCAGACCTCAGCGCATGAAAGAACCTGATGACAGATCCCACCCAAGTGTATGTAGTAAGTGTATAAAGTAAGTGAGCCTGAGTAACCTGCCACGCAGAGACAGGTAATTAAAAAATGAAACACTCAGGGCCAATGTACCCACAGACCGTGGTGGGTAGATGTATAGGCGTAAGAATGAACGTGCACGTATGACGTAGGCAGGGGCGGACTGACCATTGAGGCTCTCGGGAACTGCCCAGGGGCCCCATGCAACTAGGGGGCCCTATCAGGGTTCCCAGACTCAATAAAGCCACGGACAGTATGTAAAAATCTGTGTTTTTTTACATCTGTCCTTGATATGTCCGAAACCGACATGCTTTTGATGTGAAAATCCTGAGATTTTAGCTGCCCCGCCTCTGCAATGCCTCCTGGTGTGGTTGCCATCTGTAAGCCAGGGGGGCCCCATAATCTTCTATTGCCCGGGGGCCCCATGAGTTGTCCGTCCGCCCCTGGACATAGGTATACAGGCGAGAAGATTGTGGTCAACAATCATTTAAAAACGAAACCTCAGCCAGTATGGATCTGTAGACGTGACAGATCCTGAGATGCGCACCCTGGCTAACTATACTCGGAAGAAAGGTATGAGGAGACAAAGAAAACAAATGAACTACAAGGCTGTTCGTGTGAGCCGTGACTGCATAGCACCGACAAGCTATGACTGACACGCGCTGGAGTAAAACCCCCAATAACAGAAAACACAACCCCCTCTGTGCCTACCCACATAAGAAGACATGTCATGACGGAGGGACCACGGCATGAGAATGAATCTGACTACCCCCCCCCCCCCCCGGTGAATACCATGAGTGAGCGCAAGCTACCTGCTGAGCAACAGAACACTGAGGACCCTATCTACTCTTACTGTTAGATGTCTGGCGACCACTTTTACTTCATCGTCTCCCGCTTACCATACAGGCCTCGTTGCTGGCATGGAGGAGTCTTCGTAAGTTACCAGTCCTCCCTTCCAGCGGAGTGGAAATCCCTATACCAATTACTCTCCTTCCCTGTATGATCCCCAGTTTTTCTACCACTGAATGGCAAAATAGAGGCATTGTTTATATTTCAGATCTTTATACTGGGGACTCTCTTAAGACTTTTCCCTCCCTTCAAACACAGTATGGGTTACCAAATAAGGACTGTTATAAATACATTCAGGTCTCCCATCTCTTACAGTTAGTAACTCCTCACCGCATATTTATCCCCTCTGACATTTATCGTTATTTCACCATAACTCCCGCCCCGACAAAAGGCATATCCTTTTTTTATAGTCTTTTACAGCGTAAGCTTGATTTCGTTAAATCCCGCCCCTTTCTACAATGGGAAGCTGATTTAGGTATCTCCATAGAAACTTCCCAGTGGCTTAGTGCATTTAAAGCAACATATAAAGCCTCAAGGTGTATTGGCCACTGGGAGATTTCACAGAAAATAGCTTTAAGGTGGTATCTCACACCTTATAGGATGTCCAAATGTTCTCTTGCCAACTCATCGCTGTGCTGGAGGAACTGTGGATCTGTGGGCAATTTGCTCCATATGTTGTGGACTTGTAAGCACCTTACCAGCTTTTGGAAAACCATCTTTCGTATTATTTCTTCTATTACAGGGATATTAACGCCCCCCAACCCGAGCCTAGCTGTGCTAAATGTGGGAATTGAATCCTTCCCCCCTGACCTGCGTGTTGTGGTTACCCACATCTTTCTGGTGGCCAGGACACTGATAGCGAAGTATTGGAAGTCGAATAGAGCTCCCAATGCCTCGGAAGTTTTGGAGACTACACAATCTAATTTTGTTTTTGAATCTTTACTAGCTAATAGATTGAATACTAGGAAGCAATTTGATCGCTACTGGAAACCGTGGAGGGATTGGTATAATATGGGTTGAGATATTCCTTTCCCTTCTCTATTTTCTACGGCTCTCATGGAGGCCAGATCGTGGAGAGACCACATTCTTTATCCTTTAATATCCTTTCCCTTGTGTTTTTTTTTATTTTTTTATTGTTTTTCTTTTCATCTTTTTCTTTTTTTTTTTCTTTCAACTTCACTCTTAAGTTTACGTCTATGTAAATGTTTGTAATTCCCTTATAAACAATTGTTGTTTTCTTATCGCCTGAACTTTTTGCAAAGGTAGGCCCAATTGTTATACCTTAAGTCTCATACATGCCTTTATATTGTCGTTAATGGTGTGGCTATGTCATATGGTTGTATGTATGCTTTTTGTTTGTACTACTGTTTTTGTATTGAAGCTCTTGTTTATTGGAAAACTTCAATATTAAAAGAACATTTATATAAGAACACTGAGGACCCGTTTACCCACAGACCGTGGTGGCTAGTCCTGCAGATGAAATGAAATGCATAGAATGACGTGACAGGCGAGAAGATTGAGGTCAATAATCATTTGGAAAACAAAAACCTCCGCCCGAATGGACCTGTATATGGGACAGATCCCGAGATGTGAGCCCTAGCCAACTGGACCAGGAAAGCAAAGAACCTATGAAAGTAAGATGAGACATGGAATGAACGAAGATGGAGACGTGAGTGGACACCCCCCCCCAATGCTGCCAGCGTGACCCCTGAGTGGGTGGACAACCCCTCCCTTGCTGCCAGCATGACCCGGGAGAAATGGTGGACAGCCCCTCATGCTGCCAGCGTGATATCCGGAGATGTGGGTGGACAGCCCTCTCCCATGCTGCCAGCATGACCCCTGGAGATGCGGTGGGCAGCCCCCCCATGCTGCTAGCGTGATGCCGGGAGGAGTAGATGATGCCTCCCCCCATGCTGCCAGCGTGTACCTGGGATGGGTGGGTAGATGCCCCCTTTACTGCAGCGAAAGCCATGGAGGAGTGGATGAACGCCCCCCCCCCCATGTATTCCAGCAACAGCCCCGGGAGGAGTGTGTGGGTGACGCCTCCCCCCCTTGTGATAGCAGCATGAGCCAGGAGAGGATGCCTTCAAGAACCAGAGTGAGTGGACGCCCCCCCTCAGCGTGAGCCCTGGCAGAAGGGTGGATGGGATCGGATAGCCCCCCCTCATGACCCAGCGAGAGTACCTGGAGAAAGGGGCGAGCGGCCTCCAGCAGCGAGATGAGCCTTGGGCATCATGGGTGGCAGGTGGATGGACAGACACACCCCCCTCCCCCCGGCATGAGTGCCGGGAGAAGCGGGCGGCCCCCACGATGCTGGAAGGAAACACCAGGGCACATCCAGCCCAAACATGTGCACCCTGGAAATCATTGGGAACCTGGTGATGGAAGAACCTGAAACAAAGTGTGTCCCCTTCCCCTTACTCCATGGCCCAGGAGGGATAAACAGATGAGAGGGAAACCCCCCTGCCTGGCTGAGCAAGGCATCCGGTGCGTCCCCCCCCCATGCCAGCAGCACAGGACCAGAGAGGTTGATCATCACCAGCATCAGACTCCCAGTCGACGGTGCTGCCACTCTGAGCTCCAGGAGAAACGGGCGGCGGGTCCCTAGCCGACGCAGGACAGAGCCCCAGCAGTGGCTCACAGGATGAGTGGATGGACGGACACGCCCCCCCTGGGCCAGCACCGGGAAAGCAGGCGGACGGCCTCCTCAAGCTAGATGGAGCCCTGGCAGCGTGGGTGGGCGGATGGATGGACGGCCCCCCTCCCCCGAGCCCTGGGAGAAGCGTGCGACCTCCTTATTTCCAGATGGAGCCCTGGCAGAATGGGTGGGCGGATGGATGGAGGGCCCCCTTCCCCCGGCGTGAGCAAAGCACTAAAACGTGGTGAATGCCTGGCGAGATCACCGGGAGTGTGAGCGGGCGACCCCTCCAGATACCATTCTTGCTCCTGGAAATTTTCTCCTGATCCAGGAAGACCTGCTTTCCAGAATCAAACAAGTGTAGCGCCCCCTTGCTTCTAGCATGGGCACTACGCTAAAAACTAGTTGACTGGGAGAGTTACCTTGCTCCCGGTCATGATTTGTTTAGGTTAATGACCTGTGTCATTCTGGAAAGGTCCACTGGCTCGGACTGCATTCTGGGGATGATAATATCATCTTTGGCCAGCAGTGGGAGCCAGAGGGATTTCTGGAGGATGGAGCCTTTCCCAGCAGCCAATTGGAGGGGTTTTTTCCTTGCTGGGCATGTTGGGGAGGGGTATGTCTGTGATGGAGGTCATGTGTTCAGGGTTCTTTTCCTTCTCCTGCGCAGGGTCCCAGAGTCGGGGTGCGGCACCCACCTTCAGGGTGTGCGCATCCATGGACCCTGCCGGCGTGGCCCACCTGGCTAAGCTTCCAGGCCTTGCTGAGACTCGGTCTGGGATGAAACTAAAAGGACCCCAGTGACTTACTGGGTTCCCGATGCCGTAGAGAGGATCCGGCACCCGGGCCATACACACCCGGTGATCTATGCTGAGACAACTGCTGGGAGGATTTGCTCTGTTCGGACATTGACAAATTATCTATACTACATTGGCATGTGGCGGAGGCCTAGAGCCGGGTCGGTGAGAGAGACCTGTTCCTCCCAATCAGCATTTAAAGTGGCGATGCGTGCAAAATTGTATCTTTCAAAGGGCTGATTTTGCTGTACATCAGTGGCGGTCCGTCCATATGGGGCGCCTGGGCGCCGCCCCCTCCTGTAGTAAAAAAAAAATTGTTTTAATACTGACCCTTTAAAAAAAATGCAAAAAAAACATCCTTTTACTTCAGTAATAGCACTATGTGGCGCCGGGCACATGCATTATGGAAAGCGCCACGTCAATGCAATTAAGAGATTGCAGATGCGGAGCTTCATTTGCAGGGTTTTATCCAGCTACTGCCCGGCGCTCGTAGTATCTATTACTATGGCCGGGCAGTTTGATTGACATCTGTTACATGATGTCACTTCCTGTTTTTCTCTGAGAGAGAGAGAGAGAGAAGACAGGAAGTATGAGGACAGAGCGGAAGAAGACACAAGGAGCCTGGAGGACAACACAGAAGCTGAGCTAAGTGATCTATTTCTCTCTCTTTGGCGGCACCTGCCCCCCCCCCCCCCCACTTATTTACTGTAATGTAAGGCTGCTTTTGATGGAGGGACAGGCTGCATTTGATGATGAGGGACAGGCTGCATTTGATGATGAGGGACAGGCTGCATTTGATGATGACGGACAGGCTGCATTTGATGATGACGGACAGGCTGCATTTGATGATGACGGACAGGCTGCATTTGATAAGGGGGGGGGCAGGCTGCATTTGATGTGACACATGGCTGCATTTGATGTGACACAGGGCTGTATGTAAGGAGGGACAGCCTGATGGCAGACGACACGCTCGGGGCTCCCACTGATTCTGCATTATGGTGAGTTGAATGATTTCATTTTATATTACAATGTAATAATGTGCTTCAATCATCCTGACACCATAACAACCATGGTGCCAGAATGATTGCAGCATCTTTATCTGCTGATTGTTAAACTTTCTAGAATACACAATAGGATCTGCTCTCTCTCTCTCTCTCCCCCCTCTTCTGAAACCACGCCCATTTCCAAGTGGGAGGGGCCAAAAGGAAGGGCGCGGTCTGGCGCCCCCCATCCTAAAACTTCACCAGCCACCACTGTTGTACATATATCCAGGCCTGACATCGAGAATCTCTATCTCCTCATCAACCTATTCTCCTTTCACCGAGTTGATGTTTGGCTGTGTTGGCCTGGAATTAAAGCATTAAGAAAATCTTTATTGACGGTGTGGACACTCAATTATTACTTAGTGGCTTCTGGTGCACTCCTAGACCAAGCAGGGGTAACTTAATTTGCCGATCCCATATTAATCCAGTGGCCCTTTCGGGGGTGACGCTACACAAGCTTCTGCGTGGGGAAATGCCTCCTTCTGAACCAAAATTACAGGCTAGAGATGGCTTGCTTTGGCACAGGGACAAGATCTTTATACCCTAAGGCCTACGAGTACCTGTTTTAGAACTGTGTCATGACCATGCACTGGCCGGGCATTTCAGCATAACATAAACCAAGGGCCTAGGGGCTACTAAAACCCTTGCCCGTTCCAGACAGACCATGAAGGATATTATCCATAGACTTTATTGTTGAGCTACCCCCCGGCAGAGGATCATACCACTATATTTGTGGTAGTTGATCGTCTGTCAAAGATGGCACACTTTGTTCCGATGAAAGGCACTCCCTTAGCCCCTGAAACAGCACAGGTATTCATTGAATAAATTATCAGACTCCACGGGGTACCAGCTCCCTCTGCAAGGCCATGGATATTGAACTGTCATTTTCCTCCGCTTATCACCCCCAGACCAATGGGCAAACTGAGAGGACTAACCAAACTCTCGAGCAGTATCTGCGCTGCTTTTCTTCTTTTGCTCAAACTGACTGGATTTCCCTGATTCCATTGGTCGAATTCGCCTACAATAATTCCATTCACTCTGCCACCAAACAGACCCCATTCTTCGCCAACTTTGGCTTTCACCCTTCATTTCTGCCCAACTATCTTCCCGAATGTACGGTACCAGCAGTTCAAGAAAAGATAAACTTCTTCTCTTTCAATAACCAACTTTTACAGGAAACCATGACCAGGACTCAGGAGCACAACAAGATCACTTTTGATAAGAAGAGACGAGGTGAACTAACACTGATACCCGGCGACCCGGTGTGGCTTTCCACAGTGAACTTAAAGATGGCATGTCCCTCAAGAAAGCTGGGCCCCAAGTTCTTGGGACCATTCCCAGTTAGAAGGAAGATGAACAAAGTGGCCTATGAACTGGAACTTCCAGACTCACTAAAGATCCATCCAGTATTCCATGTGTCACTGTTGAAACCTTCCATTTCCAATCCCTTCCCAAATCGAAGCCCTGGTAATCCTGACCCTGTCATTGTAGATGGGGGAGAGGAATTTGAGGTAGAAGATATCCTAGATTACAGAAGGAGAAGGAACCTCCTGTTACTTTACTAGGGCCCGAGAGTAGGAGCCGTAAGGGATGCCTCCCTCTGCTATATCATGCTCACCACCAACAGGTACGTGACAGAGAGCCTGCCCATCAACATACTGGAGATTCCGGCAGTCCTCAGAACCTGGACACACAGGTTACAAGGCCACCCTGTTTAGATTCAATCCGACAATGCTACTGCAGTAGCTTACATCAAGGAGGTGAATCAGATTTTGGCATGGGCAGAAGATCATGTTCCTTGTCTCTCTGCAATCTTCATCCCAGGGGTAGAAAACTGGCAAGCGGAGTCCCCAGCAGCTGTCACCAGGAGAGTGGTCTCTCCACCCCGAGGTCTTTCAGACCATATGTCAGAAATGGGGGACACCGGATGTAGACCTGTTAGCTTCCAGGTTTAACAGGATGTTGGACAACTTTGTATCCAGGATGATAGATCCTCTGGCCTACAGACCGGATTCTCTAATAATTCCCTGAAATCAGTTCTCACTGATTTATGTATTTCCTCAGATTGCTGTCTTACAAAGGCTACTTTGCAAGATCCAGAAGGAGGGAATTCCAGTAGTCCTAGTGGCCCCAAATTGGCCCTGGTATGCCGAGATCATAAAGATGGAGGTAGGAAGACCGTGGAAGATTCCGCTTCCTCACCACCTGCTGTTGCAGGGTCCAGTGTTCCATCCTTCTTTACAAAAACTAAATTTGATGGTCTGGCTACTGAGACCCACATTTTGAAGAAACGAGGGATCTCGGGTCAAGTTCTTCCTACACTCATATTCCTCCAGGCTTCTCTACTATAAAGTTTGGAAGGCATATGTTTCTTGGTGTGAAACCAAGAAATGGAATCCTCAGAAGTATGACATAAGTAGGATTCTCACCTTTTGCCAGTTAGGAGTGGATATGAAATGACCCCTTAGTACCATCAAGGGTCCAATATCGGTTCTATCAGTCTTTTTTTCAAAGACCGCTGGCATCTCATTCCCTAGTTCAGGCTTTCATTCAAGGGGTACTGCGAATCCATCCGCCAGTCTCCCTTGTGCCCATGGGATTTGAATTTGGTATTGTCAGTGTTTCAGAAGCAACCTTTTGAACCTATTCACCATATTCCTTTGATTCTTTTGAGCAGGAAATTGTCCCTTTTGATTGCCATCTCTTCTGCTAGGAGAGTATCGGAATTAGCAGCTCTTTCTTAAAAAGCGTTATTTAATTTGTCACAAGGACATGATTGTTCTACGACCCCATCCTACCTTTTTACCAAAGGTGGTGTCGGCATTTCATTTTAAATCAAGATGTTGTTCTGCCCTCCTTTTTTCTAGATCCGCAGACAGCGGAGGAAAAATTATTGCACTCTCTAGATGTAGTGAGAGCAGTAAAGGTGTATCTGCAGGCAACTGCTCAGATACGTAAAACAGATGATTTGTTTATTTTGCCAGATGGTCCCAAGAAGGGACAAGCGGCATCAAAATCCACCATAGCAAGGTGGATTTGACAAGTAATTATTCAAGCTTATGTTTTAAAGAACAGGATTCCTTCTTTTTCTGTTAAGGCGCACTCGACCAGGGCAATAAATGCTTCATGGGCTGTGCATCACCAGGTTTCTATGGCTCAGATCTGTAAAGCTGCTACTTGGTCTTCAGTCTATACATTTTCCAAATTCTATTAAGTATATGTGAAAGGACATGAGGATACCGCCTTTGGGCGTAGTGAGCTGCAGGAAGCAGTATAGGGCTTCTTTTCCGTAAGCGGCCTGCTTGACCTGTGTCTCCCACCCTTCATTCAGCATTGCTCTGGGACATCCCATTATGTAATGACTAGCTCTGTGTCCCGTGGTGTACGATAAAGAAAACAGGATTTTTATAACAGCTTAAGCATTATTAAAACCACTGCTCCTGAAAAAACTGCCGTTTTAAAAAAAGAAAATTTGCATTGATACATGTCCCCTGGGGCAGGACCCAGGTCCCCAAAAATAGGATTTTTAATAACAGCTTACCTGTAAAATCCTTTTCTTGGAGTGAACAATGGGACACAGAGCCTCTGTCCATTACATAGTAAGTTGTAGGCCGTGTACATCGGCGTCCCGCCTGTCGGGAATGGCAACCAGCCATTCATCCAGGCGGGCCGTCGAGCAAATAGAGAGCCTGCTCTCTATTCGCTCGACGGGATTCCCGATGGGCAGGGCGAGTGCTCTGTGTATACACGGCCGAGGTCCTCGCTGGAATGCAGCTTCCAGCGAGGTTCTCGCTGGTTTTCAGCGAGAACCTCAGTCGTGTGTACGCCGCCATATAGTTCACCAGAGGTGATTGGACACTGGCACAACCAATGAAGACAAGTTCTCCACTATATAACCCCTCCCATAAGGGCAGTATCTCCAGTTTTTGTAGCAAAGCAGTAAGGATCCCATAGAGGGGGGTGGGGTGCTGTGGACTCTATAGTAGATAAGCCTGGATGCCGGATTTCTAGCATTAATGAGCGTGGATAGAACTGGACCTGAGAGCCCTCGCTTCTTCAAAATGTAGGTTTCAGTAGCCAGACGATCAAATTTAGCTTTTGAAAGGAAGGATGGAATACCTGATCCTGTGACAGTAGGTCCCGATGAAGCGAAAGCACCCGCGGCTTCCCTACCGCCATCTTTATAAAATACCCTGCTTTGGGCCGTGTCTATTATCATGCCCAAATACTCTATCCTTCTTAGGGCTTGTAGAGAGGATTTCTGTACGTTTATGGTCTATCCTAAATGCTCCAGGTATCTTACCTGGGCCAATTTGGGGCCACTTGGAATACTGGTATTCCCTCTTTTTTGATCCTGCAAAGTAGTCTTTGGAAAAGAGGAATCGGAGGGAATGCATAGATCAGTGAAAATTAATATCCAGGGGATTATCAGAGCATCCACTCCGTAGGCCAAAGGATCTCTCATCCTGGACACAAAGTTGTCCAACTTCTTGTTGAACCTGGAAGCTGGCAGGTCTACATCTGGGGGGTCCCCCTTCTCTGGCATATGGCCTGAAAGACATCGGGGTGGAGAGACCATTCTCCTGGTGACAGGTGCTGGCGACTCAGGTAGTCCCCTTGCCAATTTTCTATCCCTGGAATGAAGATTGCAGAAAGACAAGGAATATGAGTTTTTGCCCATGCTAGGATCCGATTCACCTCCTACTGAGCATCCTGACTCCGGGTGCCTCCTTGGTGATTAATATATGCAGTAGCATTGTCAGACTGAATCCGAACAGGGTGACCCTGTAACCTGTGTGTCCAGCTTTTAAGGGCCAAATATACCCCCCGAATTTCGAATATGTTAATGGGCAGGCTTCTTTCGGTCTCGGCCCAGGTTCCCTGGGCTGAAGCTTCTTGTAACACTGCTCCCCAGCCCAACAGGCTGGCATCTGTAGACACCACCTTCCAGGTGACTGGGAGAAAGGATTTTCCCTTCTGCAAATTCTCGGTTCTTAACCACCAACTGAAACTTTTGCGCACTTGCGAAGACAGGTGCATGGGTAAGTCTAGAGCTTGGATTGTCCTGTTCCAGGCACCTAGGTACTGCTTTGAAGAAGTCTCGAAAAAAAATGGGCATAAGGAACAACCTCAAAAGAGGCCACCATCTTCCCCAATAGCCTCATGCAAAGGCGAATAGACTTGACCTTGTGGATCAATTCTCTTAGGGACTTGACCTTTGGCTCTGGCTGGAATACCCTGTTTTGGGACGTGTCTATGATCATGTCCAAATAACTCTACCCTTCTTAGGGCTTGTAGAGAGGATTTCTGTAGGTTTATGGTCCATCCTAAATGCTTCAAGTATCTTACCGTATTGAGCACAGCTTGATTTATTCCTGCTACTGACTGATCTACCAGAAGTAGCTTGTCTAGATAGGCAGTTACTGCTATGCCCCGTGCCCTCAAATTTGCCAACATGGCCAGAACCTTGGTAAATATCCGGGGTGCGGTAGGCAAACCAAAGGGCAGAGCCACAAACTGGAAGTGGTGATGCTCTTTTGCGAACCTTGGGAACTTTTGGTGAGCAGGATGGATAGGCACGCATGCATTACGTATGTAAATACGCGTCCTTGATGTCTATAGACGCCCGGAATTCTCTGGCCTTGTAGGATGGCGACCATAGTCCGAATAGTGTCCATTCAGAAATTATGAATGTTCAGAAACTGATTCAGAGCTCTTAGATCCAGGATGGGTCTGACGTCTCCATTAGGTTTTGGAACCACAAAGAGGTTTGAATAAAACCTTGAACAAGTAATCCAATCTTCGGAAGAAGGATTCTCTCCTTAATGGATCTCGGGAGACCTTTCGGAACCGATAAGATGGGATTTATCAACATTTTAGTATGTACCCTAGGGATACTGCGGAAACTACCCACTTGTCCTGGATTTGTCTGCCAAGCTGCTAGTTTTTCCCGAATAGGGATTAGCCGAACACCCCCACGTTAATTTTTTTGCAAATCATCCCCAAAGAGGCATTTGCCATTTAAATGGGGAAACTGGCCGAAGGTTTTTTTGCATGGAGCTTCTGCTGCCCAATGCTTTAACCAAAGAATTCTGTGCATATTCACCAGCTGGAGCGTGAGGCGAGATGCTTGCTGAAAGGAGTCTCTAATGGCATCCACTGTAAAACATGAGGCCTTAAGTAGATTCCCCCAAAATTTGATCTGCTCTGGAGGCAGATCTTTCAGCCCCTGTTTCACTTGTTCCTTTAATATTTGACACATACCAGCTGCCGCTACAGCAGGTTGGGTTACCGCACCAGCCAAAAGAAAGGAAGACTTTAGTAAAGATTCCAATTTCTTTTCAGAAGGATCTTTAAATACCTGAGCATTATCCACAGGACAAGTTAGGCTTTTATTTTCACAAGAAATAGTTGCATCCACTGAAGGCAGACTCCACTTCTTGGTAAACTTCTCCTCCATAGTATAAAGCACTTCAAATTTACTAGGAGAGAAACGCTTATCTGGATGTTGCCAGTCTTCATAAATAAGATTCTCCAATAAAGGATGAATCGGAAAAGAGCATGCAGCCTGTAGGGATTTCAATGAACCCAGGGAGGAGACAGGTGATTCAGTTAACTCCGAAGAGGGCAACTTGACTGTAGAGCGTACTGCTTTAGCATAACATTGCACCTGCAATTTTAGAACCTGGGAAGCAGAAAAAGGTTCTTCTGATATCCCTGATCCATCGACTCCCCATTTTAATCCCGAAAAAGTTGTTACCTCATCCTCATCATCCTCAAACTTTTCTGAAACGAGATCTAATATAACAGAATGAGCTCTGCTTCGCTTTTTTCCTTTTGCAAGGACTTAGCGATTAACGTAACTATTCTCCCTTCCAAATTGTTCAGGGCTGCTGCCAAAGTGTCCTCAGTGACATATGCAGGCACCGGTACCACAGAAGAGGCTGCTACTCCCGATAGGGGTAATAGCTCATCCTGTATAAATGCTTCAGATTTTCCAGGAGAGGAAGGTGCCGAGCAGGCACGGCTAGAGCCTCCTGTCTTAGGCGGCAATGCTTTTTTGTCTTTCTTTGTCCCTGAATTCCTCCTCTGGGAAGACATGCCAGTAAAGCAAAAGCCGAGGTACCACAAGGCATATACTACTGTGCTAGTTTAGCAAATGACATAAAGTATGCAACTTGATCACACAGTTCCATGCTGAGTAGGTGTCTTTCTTCTGGGAGTGCTCAAAAACAACCACATAGAGAACCTTACGTGCCCGTAAGCTGCTGTGTCACCATCAAGGGAGAGTTCCAGGCTTGTGAGAGTTCTTTTAAACACTTCTTGACAGTATCAGCGGCGTAGAATGGCGTGCCCGTGTACGCACATGACCCCTCCCCTCTTCACCGTGCACCATAAGGCGCGCCCCTGACCTAGGGGGAATGGCGGCGACGTGAGGGGAGGAAAGATCATTCTGCAATCTTGGCTGTGAGGAGGAAACGTGGTTGCTGGCCATGGCAGAGCTCTGCAGCAGAGAAGTGTACTGTCCAAAGAGGAGCTGACACTATACTGGAGCATGGGGAGTGTAAACTTGAAGCTTTATTACCTCTAGTGATGGAAACAGAGAAGACACCTTCCCAAAAAAAATTCCTTAAGTTGCATGCTTACGATCTTTCCCTAGCTTTTCTTATCCCCGCTGCAGGACTGCTGAAAAACAGTCAGTACCAATCTTCACCCATCATGGCAGGTTTGTGTGCCAACCTTCAGGGATATGGGTTCCTATTTAAAGGAGGCCTCTTCCCTGGGCCTTTTAAAAGACTTTGCCAAGACTTTAGCGTATAGTATATCAAAAGTGCTGAATCCTAAAGCCCAGTCCTCCAAAGAGACATTACAGACGGCACCTCGGCTTCCACAAGGCCCGGATACCATCCAGTTTTGGTGTAATTAGGCCTCTTTCACACAGACGGACTCCGTCGCAAAGGAAGTCCGCCTGTATCCGCCAGCTCAGCCGGAGATCTGTCCACAGATCTCCGCTGAGCCAACAGATGACAAGCTCCGCTCTGCTCACTGAGCGGGGAGGAGCTTGTCGAGCCCTGCTGTCCTCTATGAAGCGATCTGATGAAAACGGACAGCATGTCCGTTTTCATCAGATCTTACCCGATCTGATCTGCATGGACGGATGGGGACGTGTGCCCAGCGGATCGGATCAGGTTGGATGTCAGCGGACATGTCTCCGCTGACATCCGACGCTCCATAGACATGCATGGAGCACCCGTTCAGGTCCGCCTGAAAAACTGACAGACGGACCTGAACGGATCCATGTGTGAATGAGGCCTTAGGCTTCTTGGATGGATCCTAAAGTATAGCTCTTTACCCCCAGAGGGTCTCTTTGGTAGAACTTCCTTCAGCACATCCTAATCGCGTCCAACACCTTAGACACTGGTGAAAAAACTGAGGTACTGCCCTTATGGGAGGGGTTATATAGAGGTGTACTTGTCTTCAATGGTTGTGCCAGTGTCCAATCACCTTTGGTGAACTATACAACCCACTATGTAATGAATAGAGGCTCTGTGTCCCGTGGTGTACGATAAAGAAAACTTTTTATGACAATACCATGCCTTTAAAATGAGCATTTTTGATTTTTCATGTTAGTGTCCCATAGATTTTAACGGGGTTCCACGGCTTTCGAATTTTCCCCGAACTCTGCATATTGTTCGGTGTTCGCCAGAAAACCTGAATAACCAAAGTTCGGCCGAACGTATGCTCGGGCCAAACCTTTGGTCCATCCCTACATGGAGATAAGAGCTCTGGGCTCGGAGGGAAGGCCCCCTGGCCAGGGGTTAGGGAGCCTTCATGGTTTCATGCATAGGGGTTCTAGTTACGTCTTTTTGCGGATGAGATGGCACTTAAAAGAATGGTTTGCTAACAGGATTGTGCTCTTACTTACTTCATCACACTTGTCCTGCCTTGCCACGCTAATAACTCTTTTGTATGCATTATAGCCATAATGCTCTCATCTTTTGCTTCTTAACCTGGCTGTGGCGTATGTGCTTATAAATAGCTGGCTTCAAGAAACACATGCTCATTGTTGCTTAAAAACAACATGAACTTTGTGGAGGTCTATGAAAGTGCAGATTATCAGCTATTCTTATTTATGGTTAGACTTATATATACAGACCCCAATTTTTTGGCTTTTCAATGTTTGTTCCCGTGATTCATAATAAGTGAGCGTTCCATAATACTGGAGGAACATTATAGGTCATATAGCCTTGCCTCTGTATCTTCTATTTTAGAAGATTTTTGTAAGCAGATACTGAAAATTACAGGTTAAGGTAAATATACAGTATGTGGATGACCATCCACTTAAAGTGGAGTTCCACCCAAAAATGGAACTTCTGCTTTTCGGAATCCTACCCCCCTCCGGTGTGTGACATTTGGCACCTTTCAGGGGGGAGGAGGCAGCAGATACCTGTGTAATCCAGGTATTTGCTCCCACTTCTGGCCATAGGTCGCCGCGGCGACCTATTCCACATTCGGCACCTCCTCGGTCCCCCCCCCCCGCAGTCTTCTGGGAGACACACAGGTCCCAGAAAATTTAGAAGGGGGTCAGAGAGTTAATTGAGTCTGACCAGGTTTATTTGGCTAAATTTAAGGCCTCTGTTCCAGCTCTGGCTGTACTGTGTGCCTATCTTCCTGTCTTGGGACTTCAGGTATCCCCAGATGATAGGTGCAGCAGTAGGAGTCAGGGTCGTGTGGATACTTCTCCTCGGCAGCCAATCAGGAGGGCCTTACGCCGATTCACGAAGCTAGATACGGCGTAAAACAAGGCTTCAGCTGCCTGACGTAAATTGCCTATGCCGGTGTATCTTGGGCGCATAGTTGCGCTGGATGCATTTGGCGTTCCCATGTTAAATATGCAAATGAGCAAGATACGCCGATT
Organism: Rana kukunoris; assembly: GCA_029574335.1. Classification (NCBI taxonomy): domain Eukaryota; kingdom Metazoa; phylum Chordata; class Amphibia; order Anura; family Ranidae; genus Rana; species Rana kukunoris. The sequence goes on from CM056051.1 coordinate 348,730,425, forward strand.
CACAAACGTACGTACGCCCGACGCAGTACTCTACGCTGTTTACATAAAGCGTTTTTCCAGCGTAAAAATAAACCACCAAAAAGGTGGCGCATACCATGCAAAGGTATGGACGTCGGAACAGTCGTCGTTTTCGTAAGTCGTACGTGAATGGGGCTTGGCGTAAGTTACGTTCACGTCGTAGGCAGTGTTCTATCCAACGTGATTCTGAGCATGCGCACTGGGATTCGTCCACAGATGGCACATGCGCCGTTCGTTCGGCCCATCATTTGCATTAGGTCACGGTTCATTAACATGTATCTCGCCCACCTTCCACCTACTTTGAATTAGGCGTGCTTACGCCTGCCCATTTACGATACGCCGCCGTAACTTGGGGAGCAAGTGCTTTGTGAATACAGCACTTGCCTCTCTAAGTTGCGGTGGCCGCCTAACGATACACCGCCCTACCTGAATCTGGCCCTTTGTATCTGAAAGCCTGGATTATGCTCGCCTATCAGTTTCCTGACGTAACTAAAGCTGTTAAAAGGAGATCCGGGTGCTAAAGGATTTTGAACCGAGATTATCTCCACCTTTGGGAGGGTCTGTGGCAGAGACTTCAACCTAAAGTTTCTATCCCTTCACCTATTTCTACTTCTATCGTTTGTACCCGGTTGGGTAATAAAAGCACAGAAAAAACAAATGTCGTGTGGACATTGACTTTGTTACAGCTCTCGTCCAGTACCCTAGACGGTGGGGATCCAGAGGTAACGTGCCACCCAAATCAAACCAGCCGCTCCTTTGGGGGTAGTGCTACATACAGTATATAACCCTTTTTTTTTTTTTAATATCAAAGACAATGTTACTCTGAGCAAATAGATACCTAACATGCCATGCTTTAAAATTGCGTACGCTTGTGGAATGGCACCAAACTAGGATACTTAAAAATACTTATAGGCGATGCTTTAAAAATGTTTACAGGTTACTAGTTTAGAGTTACAGAGGTGGTCTAGTGCTATAAATAGGGTTGCCACCTGTCCGGTTTTGACCCGGACAGTCCGGGTTTGGACACATGTGCCCGGTTTTCAAGCCGCCTGAAACCCGGGCACATATAACCTAGAGCGGCGCGACCCGATTCCCGCGCACGCCTTCAGTTTTGTCACACACAGTAATGCCTACTATGCGCTCGCCTCCGAGCCAAGCTCAGCAATGAGCAGCAGGCATACCTATTCAGCCTGTGATAGGCTGGATAGATCACGTGCGGGTGGCAGACTTGCGATACGAGTGTCTGTGATTGGAGGCAGGGCTGGACTGTGGGTGATCGTGGCCACCCGTAGTCCCGCCTCCTTGCCTGGCATGTGCTCTGCTATGTCTCATCACTGATGTATTTTTCTCATCTGCCCTCCACTGTCAGCTACCCCCACTTCACTGTCAGCTACCCCCCCTTCAATGTCAGCTACCCCCCCTTCACTGTCAGCTACCCTCCCTTCACTGTCAGCTACCCTCCCTTCACTGTCAGCTACCCCCCCTTCACTGTCAGCTACCCCCCTCCACTGTCAGCTACCCGCCATTTACTGTCAGCTACCCCCCTTCACTGTCAGCTACCCCTCTTTTAATGTCGGCTACCCCCCTTCACTGTCGGCTACCCTTCTTCACTGTCAGCTACCCCCCCTTCACTGTCAGCTACCCCCACCACTCCTTCTCTCTCCCACCCCTCCTCTTACCCCCTCCCAATTCCCTCCCCCTCTCTCTCATACCCCCACCTATTTCTCACCCCCTCTCTTTCCTGCCTCCTCACCCCCTTACCTCCTTCTCTCAACCTTTCTCACCTCGCTCCCCCCACCTCTTTCTCACCCCCTCTTTCCTGCCTCCTCACCCCCTTACCTCCTTCTCTCAACCTTTCTCACCTCGCTCCCCCCACCTCTTCCCCTCAGGGGACAAGGGCCCCATGGTTCCTAACAGCAGCCTTGTGAGTGAGTGCACAAGTTTGGATGTGTTTTGATTCCTGTGTCACTGATAGGGGGGTTCCCTGATCTATTAGAGGTCTCTAAGGGGGGTGCTGTTAAAAGAGGATCTAATGGGAGTCCTCTATGGGGGACCACTAAATTATGGAGGGGGTAACACTGACCCGTTTTTTGAATGGGGGTGACAATGACACCTGTGTTATAGGAGGTAACACAATCCAATAAAGTATGCCTCATTATTGCTCTCCTTAGTGCACCCAAAGATGTCCCAGGTCTTTACAATCCTATAGTGTATACTACAAAAAAAATTGCCATGCACCGCTAAAGTGTTCGGGTTTGGCTTTAAGAAAAGGTGGCAACCCTGGCTATAAATTATATTATAAATTGTATTACTTTTTTTATTTTTACACTGTCCCTTTATATATTTCTTATCACTTTTATTGCTGTCACAAGAAATGTAAACATCTGTGTCAGTTACTGTGTGCTTTTCCATTTGTGCAACTAGGATAGAAATTGAGCTGTGTGGGCCCTGGGCCCCCCTGTCAAACAACTGATGAGCAGGAAGTCCCTAAGGGCTTATTCACCTAGGTGCTCTGGCTGTGTGAATGAGTCGTTTATTCATAAGGCTGGAGCCGCCTGTTACTTGTTGCCATATATATGAGTGATGATTAATATGTTCACAGCAATTAGGTTCTTTCTAAGAGAGATTAGCATATATTAGATAACAGAACAAAGGTTCAGTCAGGATGGATGACAGGGTGCTTAGAATATTTATGCAATGATCAGACACCTTCAGAGAACCCAATTTTTCCTGTCATAAATCAACTAAATTAACCTTCTGTATCCTCTGGGTGATAGGCAATGCCTCTTGGCCCCGGATAGCTGCAGTAAAATTCTGATCAAAGTTATCTAGACTTTTCCTTATTGCCTAAAGCTGCATTCTATTACTATTAATTCGATCATCAAGTTACCCATTGAAGAATGCCATTTACCATAATCAAGTACTCCATAAATACATAAATACTAAAGTGAATTTCCACCCAAAAAGTGAAACTTCCACTCATTTGCCTCCTCTACCCCTCTGGTGCCACAATTGGCACCTTTCGGGGGGAAGGGGGACCTTGAGCTTACCCGCAATGGCGGCAGCAGCACCAGACAGCTGATGGAAACATCAGTTGCAGTGCCGACATCACTGGATTTCAGGATAGGTAAGTGTCCCATTATTAAAAGCCAGCTGCTGCAGTATGTGAAGCTGCTGGCTTTTAATTACTATTTTTTTGGGGGCGGACCTCCACTTTAATAATGATAATTGGACATCAAAAGGGGTCTTAAAGTGGAGGTCCGCTCCCAAAAAAAGAATTAAAAGCCAGCAGCTTCACATACTGCTTTTAACCACTTAAGACCCGGACCAAAATGCAGGTAAAGGACCTTGCCCCTTTTTGCGATTTGGCACTGCTTCGTTTTAACTGACAGTTGCGCGGTCGTGCGACGTGGCTCCCAAACAAAATTGGCGTCCTTTTTTCCCCACAAATAGAGCTTTCTTTTGGTGGTATTTGATCACCTCTGCGGTTTTTATTTTTTGCGCTATTAACAAAAATAGAGCGACAATTTAAAAAAAAATTCAATATTTTTTACTTTTTGCTATAATAAATATCCCCCAAAAATATATAAAAAAACATTTTTTTTCCTCAGTTTAGGCCGATGCGTATTCTTCGACGTATTTTTGGTAAAAAAAAAATCGCAATAAGCGTTTATCGGTCGGTTTTCGCAAAATTTATAGCGTTTACAAAATAAGGGATAGTTTTATTGCATTTTTATTAATTATTATTTTTTTACTACTAATAGCGGCGATCAGCGATTTTTTTCGTGACTGCGACAATATGGCGGACACTTCGGACAATTTTGACACATTTTTGGGACAATTGTCATTTTCACAGCAAAAAATGCATTTAAATTGCATTGTTTACTGTGGAAATGACAGTTGCAGTTTGGGAGTTAACCACAGGTGGCGCTGTAGGGGATGTGTGACCTAATGTGTTTGTTTACAACTGTAGGGGGGTGTGGCTGTAGGTGTGACGTCATCGATCGCGTCCCCCTATTACAGGGATGACGCGATCGATGCTGCGTCCACAGAGAAGCACGGGGAAGCCGTGTGTTCACACGGCTCTCCCCGTTCTTCCGCTCCAGGGACGGATCACCGCACTCCAGCGGCGATCGGGTCCGCGAATCCCGGCTGGGTACTAAAATCAACGTATATATACGTTGATGTGCCCAGCCGTGCCATTCTGCCTACGTAAATGTGCAGTAGGCGGTCCTTAAGTGGTTAATAATGGGACACTTACCTATCCTAGAGTCCAGCGATGTCGGCACCACAGCTGATGTTTCCATCAGCTGTCGGGTGCTGCTTCCGCCATGGCAGGTAAGGTCAAAAAGACAGGTATCCTGTCCCCCTTCCCCCTGAAAGGTGCCAATTGTGGCACCACAAGGGGAGAAGAGCGGAAGTTCCACTTTTGGGTGGAACTCCACTTTAAGGATTTATGGAGTACTTGATTATGGTAAATGGCATTCTTCAATGGGTAACTTGATTATCAAATTAATAATGATAATTGGACATCAAAAGGGGTCTTAATTTGATAATCAAGTTACCCATTGAAGAATGCCATTTACCATAATCAAGTACTCCAGCTGTTGGCTTTTACTTATTTATTTTTTTGGGCGGACCTCTGCTTTAAGACCTCTCCCTTTAGATGTCCAATTATCATTATTAAAAATGTAATGTATTGTATTGTATTTTTGGTCAACTTCTAATGCCTTGTACACACGATCAAAATTTCCGATGAGAAAAGTCAGACAGACATGTTCTCTTTTTTTCCGATGGAATTTCCGTTCGTCTGTATGGCACTTCGACCGAGAAAAAAAACACGCATGCTCAGAATCAAGTATGAGATGGGAGCGCTCGGACTGGTAAAACTAGCGTTCGTAATGGAGATAGCACATTCGTCAAGCTGCAAATTATTGCATCATTTAATGCAGCGCATTCTTTTCTTCTTTCTAATGCTCTAGTAATGCTTCTAAAAATGACGTTGCTGCAGACATTCACACAGATTTCCGACAAACTTATTTCTTTACTGTTTCTTGTGATCTCATGAATATTTGTATTTGATTTTAAAGCTAGATCTCCATAATAATGGTTTTATTTATTTGATTTTTATTTGATTTTAATCAAGATCTCCTTTTTTGGGGGGGTTTAAGATTTTCTCGTGATCTCCATTTTTTGGTTTTGTGGTCAAGTTACCACAATATCATTATTACCTTGTATTTTTTTTTTCCCTCTGGGATTTTTTTTTTCTGCTGGATGGGCACTGATAGGCGGCACGGATGGGCACAGATAGGCGCCACGGATGGGCACAGATAGGTGGCACGGATGGGCACAGATAGGCGGCACGGATGGGCACAGATAGGCGGCATGGATGGGCACTGATAGGTGGCACTGATGGGCATGGATGGGCACTGGTAGGTGCAATGGATGGGCATGGATGGGCACTAATAGGTGGCACAGATGTACTGTATTATATTTTACTTATGGATGCCAATTAGTGCCAAACAACAATGCCTGCCAATCAGTGATGCCCATTGTGGGCACTAATTGGCATCCATTGTGGGCACTGATTGGCATTCCTGGTGGTCTAGGGTGGCATACCTGGTGGTGGGTATCCCTGGTGGTCTGGTGGCATCCTTGGTCTAATGCCATCCCTGGTGGTCTAGTGTGGGGCATCCTCGGGGGGGCTGTGCTGATAATCAATCAGCACAAACCCCCCTGTCAGAGGAGCAGCCGATCGGCACTCCTCTACTCGTGTCTGACAGATGCGAGTGAGGAAAAGCCGATAACCGTCTCTCCTTGTTTACATCGTGATCAGCCGTGATTGGACATGGTTGATCATGTGGTAAAGAGTCACCATCAGAGACTTTTTACCTAGATCAGTGTTGCGGGGTGTCAGACTGACACTCTGCAACAATGATCGCCGCGATGCATGCCCCCGGGGGCACTCAGCGGCTTATTATCCTGGGGACATCATATAACGTCCAGTCAGGATATTGAAACCACTTTGCCACCGTCAATTTGTAATAAGGCAGGCGGCGAGTGGTTAAAAAGGAACACTAAAGATAAAAAATAAAATTTAAATACCAAACATGTTATACTTACCTTCACTGTGCAGCTTGTTTTGCACAGAGTGGCCGCGAACGTGGTCTTCTGGGGTCCCTTGGTGGCTGTCTCGGCTCCTCACGTTCACGGCGGGGGACTTTCGAGGGGTCAGGTAAGTAAACGGGGGGCTCGGGGGGCCGCTAATCCACAGATGTTTTTTTACCTTAATGCATAGAATGCCACTGGACCCGGCCACCTCCTGGCTAACACTCACCCCTGCCTCCTCCTGCCTGCCACTTTCCTGACCCTCACCCTGACTGAGGTCTTCCTGTGTATGAAAAAGGGACATAGTTTTACTATTTGGTACATCAATCACACACAGTTTTCAGCTCATGACTGTTGCAAATTGAATGGTAATAAATAGAAAAGACTATCATTCTGACCCCAGCAGTTTTTATTCTTGTCCCAATCATTTTTGGCCACTACTGTCTATTGGTAGGTAAATCACTTTTTGATTAATCATTAATTTGTTATCAATAATAACATCTAGTTCCCAACAATAATTATAGGACAATAAATTATAAAAATAATAAAGTATAAACATACTATACTTGGCTCCAGATGTTCAGATCTGCTTCTTCTAGGATATCATGGCCAGGTTGCTCCTCGTCACCCTCTGCTGGGGTGGAGGGAAGGCTGGAGGGAAGGCTAGAAAGTAATTCCCTGGCTTCCAGCTGGTCACCCAGAAGTGTTAAAGTACCACAGCCTGGGTACATACATTTTTGATGCTGCTACTCCTGATTTCCGGGATTTCAGGATTTTATTGTGCTCCTTTTTATACATATTCCTCAGGTTAGTGTAGCGCTACCCCATTCAGGAGCCGCTGAGTGGGATCGACATTACCTGGCAGGTGTCTAGGGGTGATACTTGTGAGTTGAGAAGAGAGCGAATGTCCAGTCTTTAGTTGGGTTTTCTTCAATGCTTTATTCCAAGGCCCAACATGGCCTTCATCAACATAGTATAGGATAGGAACAGGTTGATGAGGAGAGAGAGCGAGAGCTTGAGTATCAGGCCTTGGATATTGCAAAGTGAGAGAGCAATCTTACTCTCAGTAGTAATGAACTCAGTTCGTCGCCACTCCAATTGGAGTGGATAAAGTGCTCCCGGACAGATCTCTGCCACAGCCGGAACGGCATTTGCAAATGCTGGGAGGACCAGGCCTCTGCCACAGGCCTGGCTCGGGCCTCTGCCACAGGCCTAGTAGTTGAATGAGCATAAAATTGAAGTGAGCGAGTCCTCCCAATAAATTTAGAGTCACTGGATCCCGATGGTTCGTTCATGCCCCGGCGAGGGAACCAACCCCTCTGATTGGCTGCTGAGGAAAACGAGTCCGCCAGAACCCCTCTAGCGCCAACTGCCGCCCAGAGCACAGACCGGCCCACAGGACAGTTCTGGAATTGGCAGCAGCCCAATTTTACAAATTGCGAATGGGAGCCATGTAACTCTCCCATTCCCCACTAACTTTAGCATAACACCCCCACAAAAATAAGGGGGCTACATGTCCCCAGTGCGGAGTCCCACTCACTCTAACTGACTGAACCCACACCCCTCCCAAGAGTCCTTCACACAAATGTTTGTGTGGATCTGGAAGAGCAAGGGGGGAAAGGGGGAACTTGAAAAAACGAGTGGGCATACTTGTCCGTAACATCCCCTAGCAGGTGTGCAGGTCAATCAGTACAATCTCCAACCTTATTCGTAAAACTGAGGGTCTGGTAGCATGACAGTGTCCCCTCGAGCCATGGTCGATGAGACCCAAAAGGTTTGATCCTCTTTCCCGGGGCATCTCAACACAACCCGATTTCGGTAGATGTGTCGGCCACAGCTCGAATTACGATGGCATTTCTCAAATTTGTCCTTCTAATGGGGCAGTCTTGAGTCGGCCCCCACAAAAATACGAGGTGCCTTTAAATTTGACCAAATAGCATCCTGACACCAGGCTTCCCGCTCTTGATTGATCTGATAAAAGAGAGGGGGTGGCACATATGGGTATTCGTACCCATATTTGGTGGCAACCTGCTGGGCCACCACCCGCTGCAAATGGGCCAATTTAAGCAGGTACCCTGGAGCACCTCGTCCCAGCAGTACTAAAGCATACGGCGCCCTCTTCAACACAGGAACGACAAAGGGCATGGGAGTGATGGGCAAAACAGGGGAAACAAAAGCACACTCACCAACTTCCCAAGTCAGCTGCGGGACGTCTTCAGGCTGAGACTGAGATCCACAGGATGCGTTCCGGCCCAGCGATTCAGAAGACTCTGGTTCAAAAAATTTCCCAAGGTATCACCATCTTCGAGCACAGAAGTAAAGTCAGAGGAGAGCAACTTCTCCTTGAGCACATAGCCACCAGGTTCAGCGGTGGAATCCTCAATCTGCTCCGACAAGGAACGGCACGGGAGTAGGCCTCTACTGCAGCCGCGGGAAGCTGGAGCAGGCTTCACCTCGATAGAAGCACGCCACACGGAGATTGAAGTGGAGAGATCACTCCCCGAAGTGGCATCAGTCAATGATTTTGTCGCATCCGATAGACTGGAACAACTGGTTAGATCACCTCCAGCCATAAGGCTTACCTATCAGGGGCAGGATGGTGAGGCAGCCGAAAGCAAAGTCAGAGTAGACGATACCGAGACAACCTCTACATCAGGGGTCTCCGGTTCCACGAGCTCCACTGACGGGGACAACTCCGGTCTTGGGAGTTCCTCCTCGGCAGTAACCGCAGCTGTAACCATGTCCACATGTTTTCTTGGGGCCTTGACAGGTGGCGCAGCAACGAATAAATAAGCCCAGCATTTCTGGCATCGGGCGAAGGGTTGGACCTTGATGGACAACTCCGCGCATTGGGGGCAGGACAGCCCAAGAATCTCTGTCCCGGCACTGGACAGAAGCACAAACTCTCCTCTTGTAGCCAATCGAACGCCCGTGTCAGTTACTGACACCCCCAAGGGCGCAAACAGGCCAAGGACCCCCGGTAAAGTGGCTGGGCCCCCTGATTGTGAAGCAGCAGTACCCAGCTGTGAAAGAGCAGACATCTTCTCGGTAGGTCCGTCTCTCGCAAATGAAATGGTGGTTCTGCTGAATTGGCGCGCTGAGGGGCGGTTCCTTGCTCGGTTGGCACAAAATCCCTATGCACATCTCACGCAGGGGAGGGTGGCTCCTCCCACTTGAAGAACTTGTCCGGACACATTGTAGGCGCGTGCTAGGCCGCACGTACGCCCAGGCTTAGCAATGTGAGGTCAACTCCCTCGTAGCCGGACAGTTCAAATACACAACACCGAACACTCTTCGCTCCTTAATAAATGGTTACTCACAATTTCCGTTGTCAATGGTAACAGCCGAATCCCGGACGAGCCCCCACGTGTAGCGCTACCCCATTCAGGAGCCGCTGAGTATAAGTAGAATCGGCGTGTTGTGTTACCTGGCAGGTGTCTCTAGGGGTGATACTTGTGAGTTGAGAAGAGAGCGAATGTCCAGTCTTTAGTTGGGTTTTCTTCAATGCTTTATTTCAAGGCCCAACATGGCCTTCATCAACATAGTATAGGATAGGAACAGGTTGATGAGGAGAGAGAGAGAGAGAGAGAGAGAGAGAGAGTTCGAGTATCAGGCCTTGGATATTGCAAAGTGAGAGAGCAATCTTAGTCTCAGTAGTAATGAACTCAGTTCATCGCCACTCCAATTGGAGTGGATAAAGTGCTCACGGACAGGTCTCTGCCACAGGCCTGGCAGTCAGAACACCACTTGCAAATGCTGGGAGGACCAGGCCTCTGCCACAAGCCTGGCTCGGGCCTCTGCCACAGGCCTAGTAGTTGAATGAGCATGAAATTGAAGTGAACGAGTCCTCCCAATAAATTTAGTTAGAATCACTGGATCCCAGATGGTTTGTTCAAGCCCTATTGGATCACCTGCCTCCAGGTTCTCCTCAAGCCAATCCCCCACCGTACAGCTTCCAGCCTGGGATCCTGTTAGAAAAGGTTTGGGACCCAACAGCTTCTGGGATCCCTCTCCACGTTAGAGTGAAGGTACGCATGGTGCTCAACTTCGGCCAGGTAGGCCATGGCTGCGGGGTCCATGGGTGCGTGCACCCTGAAGGTGGATGCCGCACCTGGAACTCGGACCCTGCAGAAGACAAAAACGGCCCTCAGGCCAAGGCGGCTGCCCCAGATATAGCCTCCCTCAGCATGCCCCGGCGAGGGAACCAACCCCTCTGATTGGCTGCTGAGGAAAACGAGTCCGCCAGAACCCCTCTAGTGCACACACACTAGAACACACACCCCCGGAGCGCAGACCGGCCCACAGGACAGTTCTGGAATTGGCAGCAGCCCAATTTTACAAACTGCGAATTAGAGCCATGTAACTCTCCCATTCCCCACTAACTTTAGCATAACGCCCCCACAAAAACAAGGGGGCGCTACATTAGCAATTAGCAATTTTATTCACCAACATCGCCATGTCTGCCTCAGTGATCTGTGTGTGCACAAATTCTAGCAATTTCTCCATTGTTGACCTCCCTACTACTCGAGTTTGTTCTTCAGTTCCCATAGATTCCTCATCTCCCTGCACCTGTCAATAAAAGCAGACAGAATTTTGGGTCCTTAACCACTTCCATACCGCGCCTATTCTCTGCTTCATGTAAAAATCATAATTTTGTTGCTAGAAAATTACTCAGAACCCCCAAACATTATATATATATTTTTTAGCAGACACACTAGGGAATAAAGTGGTGGTCATTACAATGTTTTATCTTGCACAGTAATTTTTTAAACACTTCATGAATTAAAAAATAACAAAACAGTAAAGTTAGCCCAATTTTTTTGTATAATGTGAAAGATTATGTTATGCAGAGTAAATAGATACCTAACTTGTCACACTTTAAAATTGCGCACACTCATGGAATGGCGCCAAACTTCGGTACTTGAAAATCTCCATAGGCGACGCTTACATTTTTTTTACAGGTTACCAGTTTAGAGTATTATTTTACTTAAATTTTTTTTTATTTTTACACTTTCTTTAAAAAAATGTTTACATTACATTTTTTTTATCACTTTTATTCCTATTACAAGGAATGTAAAGTGACAGGTCCTGTTTATGGAGAGATGCAGGGTTAGTAAGACCCCACATCTCTCCTCCAGGCTGGAAACCATGAGATCAGGATTTTTTTTACCGATCTCATGCTTTCAGCCTTGATTGCGGCTTTGTTTACTTCCGGGTACCCGGGCGCGACGTCATAACGTCGCGCATGGGCCTCCGACGGTCATAGAGATGACCGGAAATCTCTATGCTCTTCATCCGGCAGCGGCCGATTCGTTTTTCGGGCCTCCGATTGCACGGACGAGCACAGAGAAGCACCAGATGGTGGTGGGAGGGGGGATGTCCCCTCCTGCTGCCTATAAGAATGATCAAGCAGCGGAACCACCGATATGATCGTTCTTATGGTACGCAGAATTGCCACCTGAAGAAAGGGATATCTGAATGATGCCTGTAGCTGCAGGCATCATTCAGATATGTCCCACTGAAGTCCAGGATGTCATATGACGTCCTACGGTACGGAAGTGGTAAAAGTGCTGCATTTTTTCTGCAAGATAAAACACAAGACAAAAACACTAGGTCAGCCTAAACTGTCATAATCTTATCCCAATATAGGCCTAAATCTTTAAGCAGTATAGCCACTGATGCCCTAAGTTTGAATTTTACCTTCCTTAGAATGTAGGTACGACACATGCGTGTTATCTTTATATACACTGCGCATGCGTGAAACTCTGCCTGTGTCGCCCACCCCTGACGTTCTTTCTAGTATAGCCCCCGCCCCTTCTCTTTTGGCACGCAGTTGGAGACGACATGGTGGAGACACAGCAGGTGGCTGATAATTACACTAACGACGTGGAAAGCTCGGAGCCAGAAACGTCCCGATCCAGGAAATATAAGGCCTCAAATATGTCCTTTACAGAGATAGCGGAGATGGTGGACATCTTGAGTAGGAAAGACTATTATGGGAAGCATGGGTCATACAAGAACCTAAATGTGAGAAATGCCAAGATCATGTCTAAAGTTGTGAGGAGTCTGTACAGGAATTTTGGGGTATGACGATTCAAAAAGTAGCTGAGGAAACACTGGTCAGACCTCAAATTGAGGGAGCACGATCAGTACAGGAAGATCACGAAAGTCCTTCAAAAAAGTAAGTATTTGTCCTGTGTCCTGTTATTATTACTTGCATGTTGCTCCATGTGCTTTTTTTTACAGTTGGACATTTTAAAATGGCAACTTTCAGGTAAGTGGCCATAGTAATTGGTCGTAGTAAACATTGTTTGCCCGCAAAAAACAATGTTTTGGGCCAATACAGCTAAAAAAAAAATAGATTATTCCTATTTGTCGTAAAAAAAATGTTTTTAATTGTTGTCTAGATGTATTTTAACTAGAATGAAATGCAAACTTGAATCAGTGTAAAGGAGAGGACACTCAGTAGCTGTTTACACATCTGGACACTGGAGTACTAGTGTGGGCCACAAGAACAACCTTTTTAGGGTGTCCCACACAGGTGCTCTAGTGGATACTTGGGGTGTCTCCGTGAGTGCAAATTGTCACAAAAAGGTCAGTATTCCAGATTTGGTAAGTGAAAAAAATCATGTCTTCAGCTTGGAACTCTGTCAAAACACACAATTGTACCCCACTTCCAAGAAATGTTTCATATTCCTATTTCTGGCCTCAAATATCTGTGTGGTAAGTATACCTTTTGTTTCATTCTCATTGGGGAGCAAAGACTTGGAGGGCACCACTCAAAAGGAGACACCACGAACCCCACATCTCCTAAAGAAGGGGACCAGAGAACCCAAATAAGGAACAAAAAAGTGTGCCTACTAAGTGTAGTATGTAAAATAAACATAATTTATTTATAAAATCAGCCAAGTGGCTACACACATGACAGTTAAACATTTAGGCATGAGCTTTTAGTCATTGTTTTGTCCGGTGAATCCATACAGTATCTCTCTCCTGGAGTGCTTGAGCAGTCCGTGTTGTACCATGGCGAGCTTGGCTTGAGGCTCAGTAAAAGCCGGCTGGGCTGTTTGTTGCTCCGTGGCAGCGTGCATCTCAGCTTGGAACGCAATCGGTAGTTGGAGACCGGAAGTGACCTGGGGCTGTGTGACCAGAGAGATTATTTATTTTTGATGAACATGTTGGTGAAGAAGAAACTCCTCGTTTCTCAAGTGCTAGTGCACAAATTTTAATAAAGAAAATCATGGGGCGTAGTCGAGAACTAGACATGAGGAATAATATGAATCTTATGGATCAAAAATTTACAGTGTATCAACATGTGCTATCTGCCATCAGGGGATCTCAATGTACGTGTTTTGTGGGTGCAACTCGCAACTCAAGTAGGTGAGAGGAAGGGGTTGCACACCCAAAACATGTCCATTGATCCCCCATGATGGGAGATAGCACATGTTGACATTAGGCATGGGATCAGGAGGAAAATACCCATTTTGCCTCACAATTTGTGTACATCTTCAAAATTTGGCTTGTTCAGGGGTGACATCACCCACGTCTGATGAAGGCAAGATCAAGACATTTTGGACATACTATAATGTCTGATATTGCCCTCTAGTTTTTCAATGTTGAACTTTGTAAAGTTCCAGAGTTGTATATATTATGTTTTGAAACATTTCCTGTTTATGCAAAAAATAATAATTTACTGGAAAAATTAAAAAAACATTTTTATTTTAACACAAAAAATGTATAACGCACATGTGAATGTTCACAGCGTGAATTTTTTTGTGTGGCTTATTTCAATGCTCAATACCATTGTTATTAATAAGTTGGTGTTTACAGTGACAATGGGGATTATTTACTAAAGGAAAATCCACTTGGCACTACAAGTGCACTAGGAGAACCTAGGAGAGAGCTAAAAAATCACAACAATAAATATAAATTAAAGATGTTATCAGAATTTTTTATTATTTAAAAAAAAATTAAACATGGTCTGACATAGCAATGGCCCCCCTACAAGTAAAATAATCAACATATTTTTGTTGCACTTCACGAGCACTTTTGGGGGGCAAGCCAGTACGGCCAGTATCCAGGCCCATCAGGGGATTAACAGGTACTTCGGCCTCAGGCCCAACTCTGGCAATATAATTTGTAGAATGTTTCCTTAAAAAAATGTGTAAGATGCAGCAGTTGAAGATGATATGGTTGAGTTTGTATTCCTCCATGTTGATGGCTGTCAGAAACAGGCGTAACCAGCTGGCCATTATCCCAAAGGCATTCTCAACAACTCTTCGGGCTCTGGCCAGCCAGTAGTTAAAAACCCTCCTTTCTGGGGTGAGGCTCCCCTGGGGGAATGGCCTCATCAGGTGTGGTCCCAGACTGAAGGCTTCATCAGCAATGAAGACGAACGGAAGGCCCTTCAACGTTGTCTTTATAAAGGTGACAGTGCCAGGCCACCAGTCTGGAGACTCCACCATCGGACATCTATCCATTCTTCCCCGCGTCCACATAGAAGAACTCATAATGTGCCGATACCACCGCCATCAACACTCGCAGCTATAATGAATTGTCGGGTCCCGGCAATTCAGAAAAAAATTAATAAAAAAAAAAAGCACATGGGGGTCCCCCCAAATTCAATTACCAGGCCCTATAGGTCTGGTATGGATATTAAGGGGAACCCCGACGTCAATTTAAAAAAAATGACGTGGGATCCCCCCAAATATCCATTCCAGGCCCTTCAGGTGGTAATCCATTCTCGATCCCCGGAGACAGCCCGGCGAATGACACGGCTTGAGCCAGTGACAGCTCTTATATAGGTGAGATAGGGCCACCCGCCACGTGACCCTGCCCCTCTCTGATGCAAGAGAAAGCCTGGGCTTCCCCAGTGACGTAGTCAGGGGGTGCGTCAGAGGGGGACGGGTCATGCGACGGGTTTCCGATGCATGCTTGAAACAGTTTGACGCATTGAACTTCATTTTCTTGGCTCGTCGTAGTGTTGTACGTCACTGCGTTCTTGACGGTCGAAAGTTCAGAGAACATTTGTGTGGTTGTGTGTATGCAAGCCAAGTTGGAATTCCGTTGCAAAAACCATCCAAGGTTTTTCCGATGGAAAATCCGATCGTATGTACGCGGCATTAGAGTTTCAACCACTTTAATGTCTTCCATATATTTTGTGACTTGATATTAAGTTTGTTTCTAATAGAATATCCTTTAAACTGTTTATAGTGGTTGTAAACCCTCACATATACCCAGTCAAGTGAATAGCCTCAGATGATATAGCCTCAAATGATAAACAGAGATGAAACAAATCCTCTTACATAAGTATTACTTGTTTATTTTGATTTTAAATCAAAGGACGTTGGGCAGGAGTATGCCAAAAGGGGGCCACCTATGGCTCAGCTTTTGGATGGTTCATCTGGAACCAAATGAATTTTCCTTGAGTATGGCAAGCTTAATTTGTAAGATTGATAAGCTATTCTTTTTATGAACACACATTAAAATTACAGTTCCATGACTGCCTCCTAGGTCAGCTTTATTGCTTCCTAGGTCAGCTCCCTGTTTGTTGGGAAAGAGTTGATTATGCTGATTACACATTATGGGCCAGATTCAGGTAGAGTTAGGCTGGAGTATCAGTGATACTCCAGCCTAACTGTCACTTTAAGCCGGCGTTTCTGTTTTCTGTAATCAGAAAACAAGAAACGCCGGGTTGGAGTTCCGATGCGAGCGGCGTAATTGAATTTCGCCATCGCATCGCAACTTTAATTTAAAAATGGCGCCGGGGGCGTTCCCGATGATTAACGCTGAACAAATATGTTAATCAGCGGGAATCGGCAATTCACGATCATATTCGGGCGCGACGCAGTGACTTTCCGACGTTTCCGTAAGCGATACGCGGCGTAAAGCAGCCCCCTAGTGGAGTATCCTATGTTAAGTATAGCCTTCGTCATTGCGTTGAAAAAAAAAAAATCGCGTCGCTTGTGTAGAACGTACATGAATGGGGATTTGACGTCATTGACGTTCACTGACAGAATTTGGAGCATGCGCACTGGGATGCATTGACAGTCGACGCATGCGCAGTACGTTCGCCGCGGGATCGCGCTTAGTTTAAATAATACGCGCCCCGTACCCGCCCAATTTGAATTCCGCCGGCTCATTTACGATACGCTGCCGCAACTTTAGGAGCAAGTGCTTCATGAATAACAGCACTTGTTCCTAAGATTTCGCCAGAGTAACGTAAATGAGAAACGTTACTCCAGAGTAAAGATGCTCCCATCTACCTGAATCTGGCCCTATCTGTCTAGAAGTTCAGTGTTGAAGAATTCAAGATCTTTGGCAGGTAAAACATTTAGCACATAGTTTTATTCAAACCAATGCACTAATATTCATACTTCTTTTTTTTTTTAAGGCTTTTTAGTGGGCTTATAAAAGATGTGCAAAGAAAAGTCCCATGGTACTGGAGTGACTTTTATGATGCCCTCAACATACAATGTCTTTCAGCCGTTTTGTTTATCTATCTGGCAACTTTAACAAATGCTATTACTTTTGGTGGCATGTTGGGAGATGCCACTGATAACATGCAGGTATGTACATAATACTTCTATTTCAAATTATTTTTATTTGGTTTTATAAAAGCAAAAGGTAACAAATATTGCATTAAGAAAACTGTGCTACATAGGTATCTACTAAGTTCAGAGGTAGCAGGACAAATAAAACTTGGAAAGTTATCACTTTTTCACATAGGAATATATCATAAACCTTAAAACTTTGTACCATTCTGTGATGTTAAAGCAAAGTTCCACCCAAAAATGGAACTTCCGCTTTTCGGAATTCTCCCCCCCTCCGGTGTCACATTTGGCACCTTTCAGGGGGGAGGAGGGAGCAGATACCTGTGTAATCCAGATATCTGCTCCCACTTCCGGGCATAGGTCCCTGCGTGACCTACGCCATGTCCGACACCTACTTCGTCCCTCCCGCTGTCTTTTGGAAGACACAGGCATGGGCGTCGGCTTAAATTTGGCAGCGGCGATACACAGTCGCATTTTACCTTTTCTTTGACCTCTAGCGGGGGTTAAGAGCGCCCCCACGTTAAAATGTAAAAAACACCCCACTGTGCCTCCTGCATTTTTAATATCTCTTTGTCACTACTGTGTTCCCCCTCTCTATTACAGCACCTCTGGACCCCTTTACATTACACAGCACCCCACAGCTCTGGACCCCTTTACATTACACAGCACCCCACAGCTCTGGCCCCCTGTACATTACACAGCACCCTGCATCACTGGCCCCCTTTACATTACACAGCACCCTGCATCATTAACCCCTTTACAATACACAGCACCCTGCATTACTGGACCCCTTTACGTTACACAGCACCCTGCACCACTGGACCCCTTTACATTACACAGCACCCTGCTCGTCTGGATCACTTCACACAGCACCCTGCACCTCTGGATCCCTTCACACAGCACCCTGCACCTCTGGATCCCTTCACACAGCACCCTGCACCTCTGGATCCCTTCACACAGCACCCTGCACCTCTGGATCCTTTCACACAGCACCCTGCACCTCTGGATCCCTTCACACAGCACCCTGCACCTCTGGATCCCTTCACACAGCACCCTGCACCCCCTGCATGTTACATAGCCCCCTCCCCCTGCCTACCTAAAGGGGTTGTAAAGGTAAAAAAAAATCCTACATAGCTTCCTTTACCTTACTGCAGTCCTCCTTCACTTACCTCATCCTTCGATTTTGCTTTTTAAACGTCCTTATTTCTTCTGAGAAATCCTCACTTCCTGTTCTTCTGTCTAACTCTGCACAGTAATGCAAGGCTTTCTCCCTGGTGTGGAGTGTCGTGCTTGACCCCTCCCCTGGAATACAGCAGAGCAAGGACACCCACTAACACACAGCTGTTTTCTCTATCTGCAACGTAGAGAGCACCCTGACTCTCCTTTATTCTAGGGGAGGGGGCGAGCACGACACTCCACACCAGGGAGAAAGCCTTGCATTACTGTGTGGAGTTAGACAGAAGAATAGGAAGTGAGGATTTCTCAGAAGAAATAAGGACATTTAAAAGCCAAATTGAAGGAGGAAGTAAGTGAAGGAGGACTACACTAAGGTAAAGGAAGCTATTTAGGATTTTTTTTTTACCTTTACAACCCCTTTAATCATGCAGCCAGAGGGAGATACACAGCAGCGCGGGAACTGCTGGAGTTTTTTTTCATATTACCAAAGATAATGATTAGTTGCCAAGACCACCTAGCAACCTATCACCTACTGGTTAACTCCAGCAGTTCCTTCCTCTGTTCAGTGCTTCTCACTGTCTCTCTCTCCTCCTGCGGTATAGGAGGAGAGAGAATGTCTTCTATATTCCGCACCGCTTGGCTGGCTCTGGAGGCTCTGGATGTCACTCCGGGTAGTGGTACGTTCCACAACCGGCCCGGGCACCCCCACACACTCACAGATCGTCTCCCTGGCTCTCCCTGGCTGCCCTGTCACCTCTCTGCACTGCCTGAGCCACCCCGTGCCCCCCCCCCTTCACTCGTGGGGGGGTGCCAGCCTTACACCCCCACAGTGTTTGGCACCGCTTCCCAATTCCAGGGAGGGTAATCGCCCCCCTTGCCTTATGGAGCAGACGCCTATGCACACAGGTCCCAGAAGACAGCAGGGACCAGTGAGATTGCACATGCACAGTAGGGAACCAGGAAGTAAAGCCTGTATGAAGTTATCCAGATTTTATTTTTTCTCCTATTGGATATCAGCACCAGCACCCATAAGAGAGAAGCCAGCACTGCTGCAATATAGCAGGACATATACCAAAAAGGAATGTAGAAAAGAATAATCTCAGACCGGTATAGATATACACAGGGAGGTTTTTTTCACTCCATTCCTTATAAGGTCAAGTAGACTACTAAGCTATGTCCTTACAGGTGGCTTGTATTCTGTTTGCAGAGGAAGGGCCATCTGAGACGAGAGCCTCTAGCCGGGCCCGCTTGGTACTTTCCTCCCGTAATATATGATGCACCTGTACAGAATGAGCCATTGTCTCTATCAGGAATAACAGCCTCTCCTATGGTGGCTGGACCTGCACATGTTACTGAGGACACTTTGACAGTAGCCCTGAACAATTTAGAAGGAAGAATCGCTACATTAATCGCAAAGTCCTAGCAAAAGGACAAAAAGCGAAGCAGAGCTCCCTTTGTTATTTCAGATCTCCCTTTAGAAAGGTCTAAGGATGAGGAGGACATGGCACCATCAGAGGATAAGGTTGTGGCGTCAGAAGGATCTGGGATTTCAGAAGAACCTTTTTCTGCTTCCCAGGTTCCAAAATTGCAGGTGCAATATTATACTGAAACAGTACACTCTGCATTCAAGTTACCTTCTTCAGAGTTAACAGACTCACTCTGTGTTAATTAACCACTTAAGGACCGCCTCCTGCACATTTACGTCGGCAGAATGGCAAGGCTGGGCACAGGTACGTACCTGTACGTCCCCTTTAAGTACCCAGCCCTGGGTCGCGTGAACCGGTCCTAAGCTCCGTGAGCACGGCCACAGGACCAGATCGCTGCCGGTGTCACAGGAGCTGAAGAACGGAGAGAGGTGTGTGTAAACACACCTTCCCCGTTCTTCACAGTGGCAATGTCACTGATCGTCTGTTTCCTGATATAGGGAAAGGCGATCAGTGAAGTCACACATCCAGCCCTGCCCCCCTACCGTTAGAAACACATATGAGGTCACACATAACCCCTACAGTGCCCCTTAGTGGTTAACTCCTAAACTGCAATTGTCATTTTCACAGTAAACAATGCATTTTTATAGCATTTTTTCTGTGAAAATGACAATAGTCCCAAAAACGTGTCAAAATTGTCCGATGTGTCTGCCATAATGTCGCAGTCACAAAAAAAAAAAAAAAAAAATCGCTGATCGCCGCCATTAGTAGTAAAAAACAATATTAATAAAAATGCCCCTATTTTGTAAACGCTATGAATTTGTTTTTTTTTTACCAAAAATATATAAAAGAATACGTATCGGCCTAAACTGAGAAAAAAAATATTGTTTTATATCTTTTTTGGGGGTATTTATTATAGCAACAAGTAAAAAATATTGTTTTTTTTCAAAATTGTTGCTCTATTTTTGTTTGTTTATAGCGCAATAAACAATAAAAACCGCAGAGGTGATCAAATATCACCAAACGAAAGCTCTATTTGTAGGGAAAAAAAAGGATGCCAATTTTGTTTGGGAGCCACATCGCAAGACCGCGCAATTGTCAGTTAAAGCGACGCAGTGCCGAACCGCAAAAACTGGCCAGGTCCTTTACCTGCATAATGGTCCGGGTCTTAAGTGGTTAAAATCCCTGCAGTCTGCATGCTCCTTTCCAGGTCATCCTCTATTGGAGAATCTGATTTAGGCAGACTAGAAGCTTCCAGATAAGCGTTTCTCTCCTCCTAGGAAGTTGAAGTTCTTTATCCCATGGAGGAGAAGTTTACCAAGAAGTGGAGTCTGCCTATAGTGGATGCGGCTATCTCTTGTGTAAATAAAAGCTTAACCTGTCCAGTGGACAATGGCCAGGTATTTAAAGATCTTCTGAGTAAAAGTTGGAATCTTTATCAAAGTCTTCCTTTCTCCTGGTGGGCGCAGTGACCCAACCTGCTGTGGCAGCAGTTGGTATGTGTCAGTAGTGTTGCTCACGAATATTCGCATTGCGAATATTCGCTACGAATATTGCATATTCGAGTATTCGCGAATAACACGAATATCGCGGCGAATATTCGCTATTTCGAATATTCGTATTTTTTCAATTTTTTTTTTTAGAACAGATCACATCCTAGAGATCCCCATCGGCGTCTAAAAGCATTGCTGGTATGATTAGAGACCTTGGGCCGAGTAGCTGCAGCGCTCATTTTATATTGCCGAAAAATCGCAATGCGATTATTCGGCAATAGCGATATCGCGCTATTATTTTGTATTGTAATATATCACGAATATTCTGAGCCAATCAGAGTGCTCCATTCCGCATTTCTCGAATATTCGCAATTATTTTATATTGTAATATATCACGAATATTCTGAGCCAATCAGAGTGCTCCTTCCGCATTTCTCGAATATTCGCAATTATTTTGTATTGTAATATATCACGAATATTCTGAGCCAATCAGAGTGCTCCTTCCGCATTTCTCGAATATTCGCAATTATTGTGTATTGTAATATATCACGAATATTCTGAGCCAATCAGAGTGCTCCTTCCGCATTTCTCGAATATTCGCAATTATTTTGTATTGTAAAATATCACGAATATTCTGAGCCAATCAGAGTGCTCCATTCCGCATTTCTCGAAATTTCGCAATCATTTCATTTTCAAAAAATATCACAAATATTCGTATTTAGCGAATATATCTCGAATATTCGACTATATATTCGAGATATATCGCGAAATCGAATATGGCATATTCTGCTCAACACTATGTGTCAGGTCTTAAAGGATCAAGTGAAACAGGGGCTGAAAGATCTGCCTCCAGAGCAGATCAAATTTTGGGAGAATATGCCACAGTGGATGCCATTAGAAATTCTATGCAACAGGCATCTCGCCTTACGCTCCAGCTGGTGCAATTGCGCAGAATTCTTTGGCTAAAGCATTGGTCAGCATAAGCCCCATGCAAAAAGCTTTTGATCAGTTTTCCCCTTCCATGCCGAACGCCTCTTTGGGGATGATTTGGAAAGGTATATCCAAAAATATCAAGCGGCAAGACTACTCTATTGCCGGAGAAGAAGAAATACAAGTGCCCTTGTTTTAAGCGCTCTCTCCCCAGCTCCCAAAACATCTGCCTCCAGACAGTGGCGATGGCATTCTCAGCCAGCCCAAAGGATAAAAACCAAAGCCAGACCCAGAAAAACAAGAAGCAGTGGGGGAAAAGATCTAACAAGCAAAGCTCCAAATCTTCTTCATGAAGGGGTGCCCCTGCTCGGCCGAGTGGGGGGACGGCTTCAGCAGTTTTCAGCAGCTTGGCAGACAGAGATCCAGGACAAGTGGGTAGTTTCTGCTGTATCCCTAGGGTACAAGCTGGAATTTCAAGAGACCCCACCTTATTGGTTTAGAAGTTTAAAGGTATCCAAGGAAGTCCCCCTAAAAGAGCAAGGTGCAGGGTTTTAATCAAACCTCTTTGTGGTTCCAAAACCAAATGGAGCCGTCAGACCCATTCTGGACCTAAAAGCTCTAAACCAGTTTCTGAACATTCGCCATTTCCAAATGGAAACCATTCGATCCGTGGTCGCCACCCTACAAGGTGGGGAATATTTGGCGTCTATAGACATCAAGGACGCCTATTTACATGTGCCTATTTATCCCACTCACCAAAAGTTCCTAAAGTTCGCTGTAGAACATCGCCACTTCCAGTTTGTGGCGCTGCCTTTTGGTTTGTCCACCGCTCCCTGGGTATTTACAAAAGATCTGGCCCCACTGTTGGCAAACTTAAAAGCACAGGGCATAACGGTGACAGCCTATCTAGACGATCGACTTGTGATAGATCAGTCAGTGGCAGGATTAGGTCACGGGGTGCTCAGTACACTAAGATACCTGGAGCATTAAAGATGGATCATATACGAGACACCTTTGGGGCAAGAGACGGGATTCAGTATAGAGTGGGTAAGTGATAGATACACACAACTAGCACAATATGTGGCAATGCACAGGAAAACACGGACACTATATCATAAGGGATTGAGCAACACAAAAGAAAAAATACACATATCACAAGTTTTTCAAAGGAAACACTGGGGGGAGGCGACATGGCCTTGGTCCATATTATGGATCGAGATTATGCCTTCTCCCCTTTTGCTTTTTATTTTTATTTTTTTATTTTCTCTTATTAATTAATGATCAGTTTGGTATGTTCACTGAATTTTTTAGTAATTTTTAAGTAACATTTTCACAGAGAGATTTTGGATCACGAAATATATATTATATATATATATATAAATGTATGTATAAATGAGTAGAATGTTGAAAATAGGATCTTGGAATGTCCGTGGGTTGGGGACACCAGCTAAAAGAGCAGTTGTCTTTGATGTGTTAGAAGGGTATAAGGCGGGATTAATTTGCTTACAGGAAACCCATTTTACAAGCGAGAGTAAAACACAGATTCCATACAGAAAATTTCAACATCAATTCCATTCTGTTCACACATCATATTCAAGAGGGGTGACAATCCTGGTAAAAGAGGGAGTGGGGTTTACTTGCAGGAAGGTCAGTATTGATGATGAGGGGCGATATGTTTTCCTACATTGTGTAATAGAGAGCAGAGAATATATACTTGCTAATATATATATATCCCCCCTCCTTTCAAACTAGAGATAATGTAAAAATTTATGGACTTTATCCTGGATAAACTAGGGATACCAGTCATCGTAATGGGAGATTTCAACGAGGTATTAAATAAAAAAATAGGTTCCCAATGGTAAATGTACAGGAGACTCATATTGATCTTTTCTTACAAGAGACAGGGTTGTTTGATGTATGGAGGAAGAGAAATCCAGAGGGGGTACAGTTCTCATGCTGCTATAGCACCCATGCCACATTGTCCAGGATTGATTTAGTCGTGGGCAATGTGGAAGCCTCTCAAATAATTGGGGAAATAGAATATCTACCACGGGGAATATCAGATCATTCCCCGGTGATAATAACGGTAAATCTAGAGGGAAGAAGATCCGCCAAGGTATGGTAAATAAGTCCCCTATGGCTCGAATTAATGGGAAATTCTGAGGAGATAATGGCCAAAATAAAAGAGTTTATAGAATTTAATGAGGGAACGGCAACACGGGGGGTAATGTGGGACACGCTGAAAGCCTTCCTCAGAGGTATATGTATCCAACAGGTGGCGAAAGCAAAAACCATCTTAAAAGAACGAGAAAATAGAATTAGAAATGAAGTAGCGAACTTCGAAAAGGAATATATAGTAAATCCAACAGAGGAGAGGAAAAGAAAATGGCTAGATAAGCAACAAGAATACAAAATAGAGCTGACAAAAAAAATCAGAAAACAAGAGAATGTTCCAAAGACAAGCGGCATATGGGGAGGGGGAGGGGGTAGGAAGAATGTTGGCCCATTTAATAAGAACGAATTCCACTCCCTCTGCTGTTCTGGCTATTAAAAGTAGTAATGGCACTGTGTCCACAAATGTGGTGGAGATAACGGATACATTCAGAGAATACTACGAAAAACTATATAAGTCCCAAAGAACAGCGGGAGGTGAGGAATTGCAATGTTTTTTTAGAAATCTAGAACTACCCTCTCTCACAGGAACGGAGATGGAACAAATGGAGAAACCAATAACATTAGAAGAGGTTCAGATAGCAGTCAGAGAAATGGCCAATCAGAAGTCCCCGGGACCCAACGGACTACCAGCAGAGACATATAGATATTACGGGAAGGTGTTGCTCCCAGAACTTTTGAAAGTATTTAACGAGGCCATGGTAGAGGGTAAATTGCCCATTTCAATGACAGAGGCCACGATAATAGTGCTGCACAAGGAGGGGAAGGACCCATTGGAAGCATCATCATACCGCCCTATTTCCCTCCTATGCGCAGACGCTAAAATCCTGGCTAAAATCATGGCCAACAGGCTAAATAAAATAATATCAAGACTTATACATCAGGACCAAACAGGATTTATTCCCGGTAGATCAACCAGTATAAACATTAGGAGGGTATTTCTAAATCTACAAATCCCCACAGAAAACACCGGCAATAGGGCGGTCATGTCACTAGACGTGGTCAAAGCCTTTGACAGTTTAGAATGGGAATATATCTGGTATACACTAGAAGCCTACGGGTTCGGCCCCACCTTTATTAGATGGATTAAAATACTATATAACAACCCTAATGCAAAAGTTAGAGTCAATAATGAATATTCAGGAAAGGTCAAGATGGAGAGGGGTACGAGGCAGGGGTGCCCATTGTCACCCCTGCTTTTTGCATTAGCAATGGAACCTCTTGCCATGACCATAAGAATGGACAGGATAATTGAAGGGATTTATAAGACCGATTAGAGAGGAGAAAATAGCTCTATACGCGGACGATGTTCTGCTATTCCTAGGGGACACAGGTCACTCCATTAGAAGGGCAATGACTATCTTCAGAGAGTTCGGCAATATATCTGGACTGGTAATAAATTGGGGGAAATCGGCCTTGATGCCGATAGACCCAATGAGGAACCAGATGCAGGAGGAGATCCCACAACTGGATACAGTGGGGAAAATGCAGTATTTGGGCATAATAATCACACCGGATCTCAATAAATACATAGAGAATAATTTGGAGCCATTAATACTCAAATTTAAAAAGAAAATTGGAATCTGGCGGCATCTCCCATTATCGGTAGCTGGGAGGTGCAACCTGATTAAAATTGTATGGATGCCACAATTACTCTATGTATTACATAATTCACCTATATGGATACACAAAAAATGGTTTAAGAAGATAGATGTCCTGTTTAGGGAATTAATATGGAAAGGAGGACTCGCTAGGATAGGACTAGGAGAGGATATGAACGGAAAATGAACGGAAAATTAATGATCCATAGAGCCCCCCATGAAACAATCTTGGAGGTGTTGGAGGCCAACTCATTTATCAACCTGACCCCTACGGTCAAGATGGTAACAAAAGTGTGGAAAGCCATAACGATAGAGGGAGGACAGGTGGGAGTGACAGAGTACGCTCCATTGTGGAACAACAGGAACCTTCAAGAACTCGAAATGGTGGGAGTGATTAAAGAATGGGCAGTAAAAGGGATAACAAGACTGGCTCAGTTATATGAGGGAAGGACTTTAAAAACATTTGCCACCCTGAGAGAGGAATATGAAAAATTCCCAATTGCACGTTCTTCAGGTATCTCCAGGTTAGGCATGCATTGAATACCCAGTTTAATGGAGTAGGACCAAACTGGATAAAGCCACGAATATCTCAAAAGATAAGAGGAGGGATAGAGAAGAAAGGGTTTATTTCTGTAATTTATCCATATATATGTGAGGAGAACATAGAGGGACCAATGCAGCTTAAAAGTAAAAAAATGGGAGGAAGACCTGGGAATTATAACGGAAGACCAGTGGAAGACGGTGCTGGAGAGAGGGCAAATGGTCACAGTTTCACCAGCCCAAAAGATATCTTTTCTAAAGATGATACACAGGGTATATTATACCCCCAAAAAAACTGTTTAGTTTTGGGTGGAGAACTGATGCAGGGTGCCCCAGATGTCAGGATACGGGGGACTTATTACATATGTTATGGAGATGCCCCAAATTATTTAGGTATTGGCTAGAGATCACCAGAATTATTAACAAAACATATGGGACTAGCTTGGAGATGGACCCTAGAGCGTGCATATTGGAAATTTGGGAAGATGGCAAGCAGTAAACCCCCCATCATTAAGAGAGTGCACTAACAGTGTGACAGAAACAATATGGAAAGAGAAAACAGTATATATCAAAAGAGGAAACATCAAGGAATTTGATAAAATATGGAAACCGTGGTTATCTGAAATTGGATATTTAGTATGAAAGCCAAGGAAATTAGGGGTGGAAATGGGTGGGGGGAGATGAGGAAAATAAGTATTCAATAAGGGTTAAATCCAAGGTTACGGTATGCGGGGAATGAAAAATGTTTTGTATAAAAAAAAAAATTGTATGTAACCTGTTTATTTTAAAAAAGATAATGAAATAAGGAGAATTAATTTAAAAACAAAGATGGATCATAAACCTATAGAAATCCTCTCTACAAGCCCGAAGAGTATTTGGGCATGATCTTAGACACAGCCCAAATTCTTGCCAGAGCCAAAGATCAAGTCTCTAAGGCCTTGTACACACGAGGCAATCCATTTGTTCAAATCGGTCGGACCGACTGATTTGAACAAATCTGTCTGCTTGGATTTTGGTTTGCTTGCGTGTACACACGAGCAAACCAAAATCCCCGCCAGCAGACAGCGAGCTGACGTGTCGGTGACGTGGCGGTGACGTTGACGCCGCCACGTCACCGCACCAGGAAGTAAAACACTTCCGCGCATGCGTCGAAATCATTCGGCGCGTGTGCGAGAAGACATGTCTGCTGGTTAGCATACTAACCAGCAGACATGTCGGGCGGACAGGTTCCCAGCCGACAGATTTCAAAGCATGCTTTGAAATCTGTCGGGTCGCCAAATCCGTCGGCTCGCCCGTACACACGATCGAATCTGTCTGCTGAAACGGTCTAGCAGACCGTTTCCAGCAGACAGATTTGATCGTGTGTACGAGGTCTAAGAGAATTGATCCACAAATTGAGGGCGAAGAAGGGACCATTGATTGGCCTCTGCATGAGGCTATTAGGGAAGATAGTGGCCTCCTTCAAGGCTGTTTCTTACTTGTGATGAGCGGAATACGCCATATTCGATTTCGCGATATTTCACAAATATATAGAAGAATATTCGCGAAATATTCGTTAATATCGAATATTCGTGATATTTTATAAAAAAAAAAAATTTGCAAAATTTCGCTAATGCAAATGCGAAATTGATTGCGAAATTCTCGTCAACACGCGAAAACGGAGATCATTTCCTGGATTACTAAACTAATATGCACTAAACACTTACTCTACTTACACAAACTTATATGACTAAACTAAAGCTAACATTTTTTTATACACAAAACACAGAAGGGCAGAGAAAGTATTCGCGAATATTCGTAATACGAATATTCGCATTGCGAATATTCCGCAACATAAAAGGATCGCCTCAGCTACTCGGCCCAGGGTCTCTAATCATACCAGCAATGCTTTTAGACGTCGATGGAGATCACTAGGATGTGATCGGTTTTAAAAATAAATTAAAAAAAAAAAACGAATATTCGCAATAGCGAATATTAACCGCAATATTCGATGTATTCGTGAATACTCGAATATGCAATATTCGTAACGAATATTCGCAATGCGAATATTCGTGAGCAACACTATCCCTTATGCCCAGTTTCATTCAAGATTTCTGCAAGGCAGTATTCTAGCTGCCTGGAACAGGAGAAGCCAAGCTTCAGTTGGTGGTTAAAAACTGTAAACTTGCGGAAAGGAAGGTCCTTTCTCCCAGTCACCTGGAAGGTGGTGTCTACGGATGTCAGCCTGTTGGGCTAGGGAGCAGTATTAGAACAAAAAAACAACGAATTAAGCGCACTCCTAATGAAAACCTATGTAGAATAATAAATCCTGGCAAAGGGGTGGGGGGAGGGGGAGGATAAGGAAGGGAGATATGACCAGAGTTCAAATAGGTGTTTAGATGGATATGCTATAGTCCATATCAATTGTCCATAAACACTGTGGTAAATATAGCTTCGCTTGATGGCAGCCAGCTGACAGATGAAGTAATCTGTAGTACAACAAAAAGAAACACAAAGCGGCGCCTTCTAAGCGTAGCAATTTAGTAGTTTAATTAAAACATATAAGGATGTGTAGAAAGCCTACTCACAAACAAGGTGTAAAATCAGGTATAAGTATATATATGCTGTCATCCGCGGGGATCCGGGTTGTTATGGTCATCAGCCGCGCTGAGTCACAAGGTCTTCCTTGCCGCAGAAGCGGCAGCGTTGGCGGGGAACCAAACGCTCTTGGAACCAAAGAGAAAGGAGCTGGTATCCAGGTGTTCCGCGTTACTGACGTCACTTCCGGGCGCAGGAGGAAGCGCGCGTTCGGGACATTCGTGTCTCTTCATCAGGCAATGGAGTGGCCATTTTGGTGAAGGGCAATATAGCCACTATTCGGCCAGCCCATGTCACTCTTATTGGCGGATTCTTAAAAAGAAAAAAACAATGATACCGCCCACAACCAATACAATGAATATAGACTGAGCAAACTGGTTAATAGTAAACAATAGACAGTTAAGCCGGTGATATGGGATAAAAGCATGTGTACTAACAAAAATTGGGATCCGCAGTTTCACCGGACAGAATGCGCATATGAGGAAGCCATGGGCGCATATATATTACATAGTTGCAAACAAGCAACACCAAACCAATACAGAGGAATATTGCACAGGGAAGATAGGTAGTACATATATTATTCAATTAATAAGAAATCGCACTAAGGTTGTAACCACACAAATGTGGCTAATAGGATATATGGGGAGGAATATAAAAACAGTACAATGGACAATAGCATAAACATAACAAGAAGCTTTAGCCCAGGGTACCTAGGCCAAGACCAAAGAGAGCCTACCCATCAACATACTGGAGATTCGGGCAGTATATTTATCCCTCAAAACCTGGGCACACAGGTTACAGGGCCACCCTGTTCAGATTCAATTCGACAATGCTACTGCAGTAGCTTATATCAATCATTAACAAGGCACCTGGAGTCGGGATGCTCAGAAGGAGGTGAATCGGATTTTGACATGGGCAGAAAAACATGTTCCTTTCTGCAATCTTCATTCCAGGGGTAGAAAACTGGCAAGCGGACTATCTAAGTCGCCAGCAGCTGTCGCCAGGAGAGTGGTCTCTCAACCCCGATGTCTTTCAGGCAATATGCAAAGATGGGGGACCCCGGTTGTAGACCTGCTAGCTTCCAGGTTCAACAGGAAGTTGGACAACTTTGTATGCAGGACGAGAGATCTGCTGGCCTACAGAACGGATGCTCTGACAATTTCTTGGAATCAGTTTTTACTGATTAATGCATTCCCCCCAATCCCTCTCTTACAGAGATTGCTGGGTAGGATAAAGAAGGAGACAATACCAGTACTCCTAGTGGGCCCAAATTGGCCCAGGAGGCCCTTGTACTCCGAGATCATAAAGATGGCGGAAGGAAGACCTTGGGTGCTTCCACTACGTTACGACCTGTTCCACCCTTCCTTACAGAAGCTAAATTTGACGGTCTGGCTACTGAGACCCACATTTTGAAGAAACAAGGACTCTTGGGTCCAGTTCTTTCTACACTCATTAATGCTAGACAGCCGGCCTACAGGCTAATCTACTACAGAGTCTGGAAGGTGTATGTTTCCTGGTGTGAATGCAGAGGGTGGAATCCTTAAAAGTATGCTATAAGTAGGATTCTCGCCTTTTAAAATTAGGACTGGATATGAAATTAGCCCTGAGTACCATCAAGGGTCAAATATCGGCTCTATCAGGCTGGCATCTCGTTCCCTAGTCCGGGCATTCATTCAGGGAGTACTGCGGATAAATCCGCCAGTCAAGTCTCCTTTATGTCCCTTGCATTTGACCTTGGTATTATCAGTCTTGCAAAAGCAACCTTTTGAACCTATCCACCATTAGGGATGAGCTTTGCGTTCGATGCGAATGTATGTTCGACTCGAACATTGTCTGTTCGTACGTTCGACGAAATTCGAACAAAATCGGTTGTTCGCGCCAAATTCTAGTGATGCAAAACGGCCCATAATTGGCCAAGCATGCTGTATGTCCCGCATGCTTGGCAAATCACAGCGTGCAAAAAACGAAGAGCCATAATTGGCCAAAGCCATCCAGGGCTTTAGCACACGCCCCACACTATATAAGGCCGCCTGCTGGGCGGCCTTGTGTAGTGTGTTTCAACTTGTTAATGAAAGCAGTCAGAGAGATTGTCTTTTTAGATAGCTAGATAGAGCAGACAGGCAGGCTAGTCAGTTTAGCTTAATTTACAGTGTGTAGAGGATATATATATACATCCCTAGGAGTTGTACATATATTTATACACTGTATAGCTTAGATAGATCAGTTCTTCATAATTTACTGGCAGGCAGGTGATTGTGCTAATTAAAGACGTTATCACAGGTATAGACACCCAGCAGGTACAATATTTAATATTTTTTTTGTTTTTATTTAAGCATCAATAAAATCACTGCTCCTGGGTGTCTATAGTTTGCCTGTAAAAAACGTCTTTGAGAACCCGGGTCTTGCCCGAGGGAACATGTATCAATGGAAAAAAAGTTTTAAAAACTGGCATTTTTTCAGGAGTCCTGCTCCTGAAAAAACAACCGTTTTTTAAAAACTTTTTTCCATTGATACATGTTCCCTGGGGCAAGACCCGGGTTCTCAAAGACGTTTTCCAACAATAACTTGAATATTGATCTTTAAAATGATAGTTTTTGAATTCGAACGTTCGAGTCCCATAGACTTCAATGGGGTTCTAAATGTTCGCGCGAACGGTCGGTCTGTTCGACGGTTCTGGTGCGAACCGAACGCGGGGGTGTTCGGCTCATCCCTATCCACCATTTTATTTCGATTCTTTTGAGCAGGAAATTGGCCTTTTTTGATTGCGATCTCTTCTGCTAGGAGAGTATCAGAGTTGCCAACTCTTTCTTGTAAAGAGCCTTATTTAATTTGTCACAAAGACAAAATTGTTCTACGCCCTCATCCTACCTTTCTTCCAAAGGTGGCGTCAGCGTTTCATTTAAATCAAGACATTGTTTTGCCTTCCTTTTTTCGTGAAAAGTTATTGCACTCTCTAGATGTAGTGAGAGCATTAAAGGTTTAATTGCAGGCAACTGCTCAGATACGTAAAACAGATGTTTTGTTTATTGTGCCAGATGGTCCCAAGAAGGGACAGCCGGCATCAAAATCCACCATTGCTAGGTGGATTCGACAAGTAATTGTTCAAGCTTATGGTTTAAGAAATAAGGTTCCTTCTTTTCCTGTTAAGGCGCACTTAACCAGGGCAATAAGTGCTTCATGGGCAGTGCATCACCAGGCTTTGATGGCTCAGATCTGTAAAGCTGCAACTTGGTCTTCAGTCCATACATTTACAAAATTCTATCAAATAAATGTAAGAGGACGTGAGGATTCTGCCCTCGGGCGTAGTGTGCTGCAGGTCTAAGGCTTCTTGTCCATTGGTGGCCTGATTGATCTGTGTCCCCCACCCTTTATATTGAGCGTTGCCCTGGGAGGTCCCAATATGTAATGATTAAGGCTCTGTGTCCCGTGGTGTACGATAAAGAAAGTAGGATTTTTAATAACAGCTTACCTATAAAATCCTTTTCTTTGAGTACACCACAGGACACAGAGGTCCCCCCTTCTATGGGATCCTTACTGCTTTGCTACAAAAACGAGGGTACTTCCTGGATGGGAGGGGTTATTTGGAGGGGAACTTGTTCTCATTGGTTGTGCCAGTGTCCAATCACCTCTGGTGACCCATACAACCCAATATGTAATGATTAAGGCTCCCATGGTGTACTCAAAGAAAAGGATTTTACAGGTAAACTTATTAAAAATCCTACTTTTTGTTCCTCCTTGAAGAATCCTGTATGGGCTTTTTCTCTCTCCTTGTTTTTTCCATATGCATTACCCTGATTCAGAGGAACACACCTAAATCCATTTAATACATATTAAGGTGAATGGTTTATATCTGGGCAGCGGAAGAATTTTGTGTGCATACCAATAATCAATTATTCAGACTTCTGTACCTAGAATATTATTTTAGGGTGTATCTCCGCGACAATCTGTTTGTTTTTTGGCAAGGAGTATATGCATGACCACATGTTTAAGGTCAGATGGGAATTTTTCTATTCCAATGCTTAGGATAGCCAACCTGATGTTGGGTCTAGTTAAGAACCCCATCAATTTTGTTATGAGTCTAAACACTGAGTTCCAGTAGCTGCGTATGTTAGGGCAGAACCACAACATATGAGATAATGTGCCCACTACGCCACAACTTTGCTAACATTGATTAGATTGCTTGGATTTAAATTTAGCCAACATGTATGTACAATCTAAGATGGATTTTTTGTGCCATTTCCCAATATGTAGTACATTTAGATGCAGACAGGTTGTATACAATCGTCTTTTGCCACTGGTGCTCTGTGATGGTAACATTAAGTGCCGTTGCCTATTCAGGCAGGGGTTTGGATGCTTTGAAAATGAGTTTGTCATGCAGACAATTGTAAAAGGGGAAATGCCCTTCCGTTTCGGGTTTGGAGATGTCCAATATTGCCAAGCTTCATGGGAAATCTTTATTATCCAAGCCGGATTGGGTGGTAATGTGGACTTTAGTTGGGCTTAGGTTAGGAATTCCTGTTTTGGCAAGTTAAATCTAGAGGATAATTCCTCATAGGAAATACGTTTGCCTTCCCTAAGGCTAGTTGAGATTTATTTTTTCCTGACAGACTCCATGGCAACCTACATGTGGGTTAAACCCACCTCCTCTCCAATGCTATAGGACCCCATACCCATAAAAGTCAGCTCACCTCTCAATACTGTGTTCCATTTTTGTCCTCCTCCAATTGACCTATGTTGTCCACATTCGTTCAGGATGATCCAAGATGACTGGCACACTTCTTTTGCGGTGTAGCTCGGAGCCCAGCCATGGGCAGGTGTGTCCCTGGATAGGGAAGTTGCTGCCAAAGGAAGCATCCTCGGCTGGCAAGGTCTGCGACCATCTTAGTTTCCCCATGGCTATCGCCTCTGTATTTGTTTGTATGTTTACTGTTCTATTCCCCTTGTGCCCCCTGCTGCTCCCGAATGGCAGCTGGAACGCTTCTGCGTCCCAGCTCGCCGCACGGTTCCGGGTTGTGGGTGCCGCCAGTGTTCGCCCAAGCGCCAGGACCTCTCCCAGATTGAGGCTTGGTTCACGCATGCGCGGTCTGGTGGATGCCTCGACAGTCGCACCACTAGGCAGCTTCCACACAGCGCAGGCGCGAGGTGGGGGAGGTGGTGACGTCAAAGGCGGGGGATTTAAAAGCTGCTGCTTGCCTGTGTCAGTGGGATTTCCCCTGACAGCGAGCAGAGGCAGCTTTTTCGGCATTAGTCTGCAGGTATGATAGTTTTGTTGTACCAAGGCCAAAAAAAATATATATATAATAAAAAAAAAAGAGAAATAGAGGGGTTTGGTTTTTAAAGGGCAATACCTTTTGTTTATAGCACAATGGTTGCTTATTACTTTTTGATATTTTTAGGAATTTCTTTGTCAGACCATCCCTTGACATTCTCATTCAGAGATTATGGACAAGTCACCGCCTTCATGTGGCCAGCCCTCACGCACAAGGTATGTGCAGGTGAGGGGAGGGCTTGGGGTGCAAGTGCAAGTATTCTGTTGCTTGATGTCTTATCTCGCCCCCCCCGTTTCCCTTTTTCTCTTCTAGCCCTTCCGGTTTGGATCCTCAGATAGTGGTCCAGAAGGACTCAGACCTTGCCAGGCCGCAACAGCATACATCTAAATCCAGATGAGATTCGCCATCTGCATCTCACCACCAGAGGAGACGCTCCCATTCCTCCTCCAGACACCGCTCCCACCACCATGACAGCCGCTCTGATCGCAGAGCCGGCTGGGGCTGTGGCACACGAGTCCCAGAGGGCAGGTCGTTGTGTGACTGTTAAGCCTGTGCGGTTGGGGAAAATGACACAGAGGATCAACGCATCGAGTCTCTAGTCAAACGGGTGGTGCAATGTTCTCTGAAGGAAATGGATACTTCCCACGTACAAAGCCAGTCCAATACCACTCTGTATGGCTCCCCGGCTGATGAGGCCTGTGTAATTCCAGGCCCTTCCCAGCCCTATGCTTTCTCGCCCGTTTTCTCGAAAGGAGAGTTGAGAAGTGATGAGGAGAGCGGGGAATTAGACTTCTCCCTTGTGACTCTGCTTATTAAAGCAGTCAAGGAGGCCCTTATGTGGGAGGACCCATCTACTCCCCAAGCTAAGCAGAAAACGTTTTTCAAACACCTGGGGAAAGAGCGCACAAGCTTTCCGCTCTTGGCTGAACTAAAGAGGATCTTTGATGAGGAATGGAGTAAAGTGGACAGGAAATCCTCCATGACAAATAAAACTTCCAGGCTGTATCCCTTCAAAGCGGATGAAGTAAAGTACCTGCAGAACATTCCTTTGGTAGACGTGGCTGTTATGCCCCTGGCCAAACACGTTACAACTCCCTTTGTATGATGCGGTTTCCTTCAAGGATGGCCTCAGTAGAAGGATAGATCAGTACCACAAGAGGAGCTACGGGCTTGCTGGTACAGATTGTAAACCCACCCTGGCCCTGGCAGCCATGTCTAAGGCAATAGAAGCATGGATGGAGAATGTACAGTAGATTACTTTCTTAAGTGTGTTTCGGAAGAGCTGGCCAAGAATTCGGAAGCAGCAGAGCTAAAACTAGCAGTGGCCCTCCTGGGGGAGGCATCTGTCGATTTGATTCTCCTGCTGGCTGGAATTATGCTGTCCTCAGTTACGGCTAAGCGGGCCCTATGGCTGTGCCCTTGGCTCGCCGAACCGTCATCTTAACAAACTAGGTGCAATATTCCCTTTGAGGGGTCATCACTGTTTGGCAACAAATTGGATGACGTCAAGGCCACGGGTGGAGAGAAGCACGCTCCTATAAACCTGGCCAGAATTTTAGAAGAAAATGGAGTAGGGGTCAGACGTCGTTTCGCAAACCCGCAAAGAGCCAGGCGTCCAGTGGTTGCAAACCAACAAAATCTTCTTGAGATTACGCCTGCCCAGGCGGGTCGGGTAGGGGCTTGTTTGCACCTCTTCCGGCACGTCTGGGTGGCCTCAATCTTGGACTTCTGGGTCGTCAGGACAGTGTCGTCAGGTCACCCATGGCCCTTCTCTAGCGTTCCTCCCCCCAGATTTGTCTCCACTCTACTCCCACGTGCGTAAGAACAGAAGCAGGCTCTGATGTCCTACGTGGACTTGCTGAAGTCCCAGGAAGCAGTGGTTTGTGTCCCAAAGAATGAACAGTTCCAAGGGGTATACTTCCCCCTTTTCTTAGTTCAAAAGAAAAGCGGCGCCTGGTGCCCGGTAAAAGACTTGACTTATCTGAACAAATTCAGTTTGAACAAAGTTCAAAATGGAGACTATCAACCATTCAGCAAGCCCAACGTTTAATATACCTAGGGGCTCAATTCAATACAGTGGAGAACACCATCTCCCTTCCAGTGGAGAAAATCCCAGTGATTCGGGAGAGGATTTCTCTGGCTCTGGATGCACCACGTCTGAAAGCATCACAATGTCTAAGGGTTATTGGCACAATGAAAAAAATATTTATAAGTGCAGCGCAATAAAGTCCATATGAAAGTTACTGAAGATGGCACCCAGTGATATAGCAAAAACTCTTCAAACGAAAAGTGATGTGACCTCCACCAACAAGAGAAATGCTTCCTTACCAGATGGGATGGGCCATTTGCATTAACAACTAGTCAAAACAGCTTGGTCTCCCCATAGGAGAGAAGACACGGATGGATCCAGCAGAGCGGTTAGTAATCTGATCAGAAGGGATGGGCCATTAGCATTACCAACTGGTCAAAACAGCATGGCCTCAGCATAGGAGAGAGGAGAGAGGATGCAGATGGCTTTTTTCCCCTTTTACCATTAAAGGCTACCTTTTCGAGGTTGGTGTGCCGCTGTCCATATCTCCTCTTCAAGTTTTGCTTCGTGCATTGCCAGCACCCATTTGGTTCTGAGAGGACATTGATTGCACAGTGCACTCACCTGGAGCGTCAGTTTTCTCC
This sequence comes from Rana kukunoris, assembly GCA_029574335.1. NCBI lineage: Eukaryota > Metazoa > Chordata > Amphibia > Anura > Ranidae > Rana > Rana kukunoris. Next base: position 348,766,960 of record CM056051.1, read on the forward strand.
TTTTTTTTAGAGTTCAAGTCTCATGCCGCGTACACACGGTCGTTTTTTGCGATGAAAAAAAAAACAACGTTTTTTAAAACGTCATTTAAATTGATCGTGTGTGGGCAAAACGTCGTTTTTTGTCTTAAAAAAAACAACCAAAAAGAAATTCCAACATGCTTGAATTTTTTGTGTCGTTTTTCAAAACGTTGTTTTTTGTTTCACAAAAAGTCACCGTGTGTAGCAAAAACGTCGTTTAAAACAACGTTTTTCAACCCGCGCATGCCCAGAAGCTAGTTATGAAGCGAGCTTCAATGGAAAAGAGTGGTGAACGTAACCTCGCTTTTTGTGAAAAAAACGATGGTGTGTATGCAACATCGTCTTTGAAAGTGACGTTTCAAAAACGTCGTTTTTTACTTCACAGAAAACGTCGTTTTTTTTCCATCACAAAAAATGATCGTGTGTACGCGGCATCAGCCTTGTCAGCTTTTTCTGGGATCTTGTGGGCAGTCCATCCTTTAGTTCGGAAATTCTTCCGTGGGGCGTCAAGAATTAAGCCCCTAAGGAGACCAAGATCTCCCAAATGGGATCTTCCCCTCGTGCTAGACTCACTGACTGAACACAGTACCATGAGGCTTTCTATTAATTACTTAATGACTGCCTCCTGCACATATACGTCGGCAGAATGGCACGGCTGGGCACAAGCACATACCTGTATGTCCTCTTTAGGTGCCCAGCTCTGTGACCGCGGCCACGGGACCCGATCGCCGCCAGAGTCCCGCGATCGGTCCCCAGGGGTGAAGAACGGGGAGAGCTGTGTGTAAACTACTCACTGTGGCGCTGTCATTGATCGTCTGTTCCCTGATATAGGGAAAGGCGATCAATGATGTCACAGTCCAGCCCCCTACAGTTAGAAACACATATGAGGTCACACTTAACCCCTTCATCACCCCCTAGTGGTTAACTCCCAAACTGCAATAGTCATTTTCACAGTAAACAATGCATTTTTATAGCATTTTTTGCTGTGAAAATGACAATGGTCCCAAAAATGTGTCAACATTGTCCGATGTATCCGCCATAATGCTGCAGTCACGAAAAAAATTGCTGATCGCCGCCATTAGTAGTAAAATAATATATATATACATACACACACACATCCATATATATTAATAAAAATGCAATAAAACTATCCCCTATTTTGTAAACACTATAAGTTTTGCGCAAACCAATCGATAAACGCTTATTGCGATTTTTTTTTTTACCAAAAATATGTACAAGAATACATATCGGCCTAAACTGGGGGTATATATTATAGCAAAAAGTTCTATTTTTGTTTATAGCGCACAAAATAAGAACCGCAGAGGTGATCAAATACCACCAAAAGAAAGCTCTATTTGTGGGAAAAAAAGGACGCCAGTTTTGTTTGGGAGCCACATCGCACGAACCGCGCAATTGTCAGTTAAAGCGAATCGCAAAAACTGGCCAGGTATTTTACCTGTGTAATGGTCCGGGTCTTAAGTGGTTAAAGACTTTTCAGCAAAGGTAGCCTTCTTAGTTGCCATCACCACGGCTAAGAGGGTTTCCGAGATTGGGTCGCTGGGTCATGAAGAACCCTTTCTGACATTTTCCCCCAGATCGGGTAGTCCTTATACCTATGCTGGGTTCAAACCCGAAAGTGTCGTCTGTAGTCCATGAGAACCAGGAAATCGTTCTTCCCACCTTCAGGACCCCAGGGTGCAATGAAACTCATCCCTTGGATATAGGCTGAATTCTGAAGGAATACCTACAGATTACTTCTTCCTTTAGACGTTCCGACCATCTGTTCATATTGCATTCAGGCAGCAATAAAGGGAAAAAAGCTTCAACCAGGACAATTGCATCCTGGACTGTCCAGACCATCGAACAAGCTTATAGGGCTAAGGGTTTGGCTCCTCCACAGGCAGTGACGGCACACTCCACCAGAGGAATGGCAGCATCCTGGGCGGCGTCTGGACAGATATCATTTGTAAAGCGGCCTCTTGGGCCTCTATCAATACATGTATGTCCCATTACTGCATTGAGCCTGCATCACTGTCATCTGTAAACTTTGGTTTGAGAATCCTGTCGATCGACGGGACAAATTTAAAACTACTTTCTGTTCAGCATACCCTCCCTTTGTGGTCTGGCTTGTTATTTCCCACACGTAGGCTGCCATGAAGTCTGTCAGGAAAACTGAAAATTTGTTATCAAATACTTACTGTCATTTACCCTTCCTGATGGACTCCATGGCAGACGAAGTTCCCACCCTAAAAAGAAAATAAAGTGTCCAAGAGTCGGCTAGTTACAGCAGTGTTTTTCAACTCCAGTCCTCAAGGCACACCAGCAGGTCATGTTTTCAGGCTTTCATTATTTTGCAAAGGTGATTTGATCAGTTTCACTGCCTTAGTAATCACCACAGCTTCATCTGAGGGAAATCCTGAAAACTTGACCTGTTGGTGTGCCTTGAGGACTGGAGTTGAAAAACACTGAGTTACAGAACACAGTACTGAGAGGTGAGCTGACTTTTATGGGCATGGAGTCCTATAGCATTGGAGAGGAGGTGGGATTAACTCCATCTGGGAGTTGCTATACTGGGATTAATTAATCTGAATGTTCGTATGTTGATTGGGACCTTTATCTGGTTGGTCGATTGGTTACCATATTGTATAAAGCAGTGGTCATCAACCCTGTCCTCAGGGCTAACTAACAGGCCAATTTTTGTGTATTACCATGGGGAGATGCAGACTAGAATACTGCAATCACTGAGCAGTAGGGATGAGCCGAACAGCCCCCCAGTTCGGTTCGCACCAGAACCTTTAAGAGGACTGAACGTTCGGGCGAACATTTAGAACCCCATTGACGTCAATGGGACTTGAATGTTCGAATTCAAAAGTGATCATTTTAAAGCATAATATGCAAGTTATTGTTGGAAAACAGGTTTGATAACCCGGGTCTTGCCCCAGGGAACATGTATCAATGGAAAAAAAAAAGTTTTTAAAACGTTTTTTTCTGGAGCAGTGATTTTAATGATGCCTAAAGTGAAAAAAATATATATGAAAAATTCCTTTAAATATCGTACCTGCTGGGTGTCTATAGTATGCCTGTGAGGTGGCACGTGTTTAGAACTGTCCCTGCACAAAATGAGAATACTGTAAGAAAAAGGTAATTTAAAACTGCTTGCAGCTTTAATGTGATGTCTGGTCCCTGCAATGTGGATGAAAATCATTGAGAAAAATAGCATGGGTTGTCCCCCACTCCCCCCAGGTCATTACATGCCCATTTGGCCCTATATACTTTGAACAGCATTATACAGGCAGTGCAAACAAGACAGGCACTGTAGGTTTGTTGTTAAGTAGAATCTGTTAGTAAATTTGAACTGGTACTTTTTTGAAGTGTAGCTCCAGCCATAAAATCTATTTTTAAGCTTTTCTAAAAACATAGAGAAGGGTTATCACCCCTGTAAACATTTGTTTTGCTGTCTGTGTGCATCTGTTCAGAAGATTGCAATTCACTTTCTGTCCCAATGACAAATGATGTTTTGAATTTTTTTTTTGTGAAACAAGGATTGGTTATAAAAGCATCAGTGGACAGGAGACACCTCTCAGGCCTCGTACACACTATCGGACATATCCGATGAAAACGGTCCGCGGACCATTTCCATCGGATATGTCCGATCGGGAGTTTGATCCGATGGCGTGTACACACCATCGGATCAAATTCCCCGCCGCCGGACGGCGCGGTGACGTGGCGGTGACGCGGCGGTGACGTTGACGCCGCCACGTCACCGCCACGTCACCGCACCAGGAAGTTAAACACTTCCGCGCATGCGCCGAATCCATTCGGCGGCGGCGCGGCGGCGGTGGGGGACGACATGTCTGCTGGTAAGTGTACTAACCAGCAGACATGTCGGGCGGACAGATTCCCACCGGATAGATTTCAAAGCATGCTTTGAAATCTGTCGGGTGGAGAAATCTGTCCGCTAGCCCATACACACGAGCGGAGATGTCTGCTGAAACGGTCCATCGGACCGTTTTCAGCGGACATATCCCCTCGTGTGTACGAGGCCTCAGAGAAGAGAATTTCCCTTCCTAATGGTAGATTTCCTCTCACTTCCTGTTGTCTCCTTCCGTTTGCAAGTAGGAGTCGTATGTAAGTTGGATGTTTGAAAGTAGGGGCCTGCCGTATATACTCTGCAGAAATTTGGACCATGGTGTTGGTGTTGTCCCAAAGCTGTAAGGCGTCACAGTTAGTCTTGGTGGGCGCTGGAAAGCCCTGCTGTGTGAACTATTATATCAAGAATTGTAATTACATTCCATTGTTGAAAAGTGGTAGAAAAATTGGGCCTTTGGTGCTGGCGCCACAACTCTGTAAGCCCTCACAGATACTCTAGTTGGAGCGCAGGAATGAGCCCGCTGCAAAGTATTGCATCAAAAATTGTAATTACACACCCCTGGTCAAACAGGGGCAGAAAAATTGGGCCTTAGCCACTGGTGGCGGTGCCCAGAACCAAAAATGTTCTTACAAGCTATCAGCATGATCATTGAGGAGGAAAAGGATAGTCACTCAGCAAGCATAACAGTATAGTCACTCAGAATCAGCATAGGCAGTCTTGAAGGGATCTGACATTTAAAAAAAAAAATATTCAGTTACATCAGCATCAGGTGCTTGGTAGCTGGTGGTGAGCCAAGCCTGATTCATTTTTATGAAGGTCAGTCGACCGACCGAGTTGGTGGAGAGGCGCACCCTGTGATCGGTTACAAATCCTCCAGCAGCATTGAATGTGCGTTCTGAAAGAACGCTGGATGCAGCACAAGCCAGTAGCTCAATTGCGTACCGTGCAAGCTTTGGCCAGTGATCCATCCCCAAGACCCAGCAAGCCAGAGGATTTTCGGTGGGAAAGGTGTCCAAGTTGGATCTTGCCCCTAGGTATTTCTGCACCATGTAAAACAGACGCTGGCGATGGTTGCTGGAACCGGTCATACCTTGGGGCTGCGGACTAAAAAATTGTCTGAACGCATTAGTCAGACGGTCACCTTCTCCACCACTCCTTCTGGGACTGACCGAAGCCTCAGCAACATGTTGTCCAGGACCTGGGTTTTATAACCCCCCAGTCTCTGGGAACGCGTTGCACAGACCTTTCTGCAAGGCCTCACGAAGATGTTTCATCTTCTGCTCCCTCTGCACTGGCAAGATAAGGTCCGCAACCTTATTCTTGTAACGTGGATCAAGGAGAGTTGCCAGGCAGTAATGATCCCTCTCCTTGATAGCACGAATATGAGGATCCTTCTGCAGGCTTTGCAGGATCAGGGAGGCCATACAACGTAGGTTTGCTGAGGCATTCGGTGCAGAGTCCTCTGGGTCATTGACGACATGATCTGCAGCCACCTCATCCCAGCCACATACAAGTCCATGGGTTTCTTGGGACTGTAATTGATCCCTTGAAGACTGCTGCTGAGGCTAAGTACTAGGCTCCACCTCCATGCTGACACAATCCTCCTCCTCCTCTTCCTGTGTGATAGGCAGGCAAGCAGGAACACTGTCTGGATAATGGGGGCCTTGAGAGGTAAGGAAGTCCTCCTCTTCCTCCCTCTGTTCTGCCTCAAGTGCCCTGTCCATTATTCCACGTAGCGTGTGCTCCAACATGTGAATAAGAGGGACAGTCTCACTGATGCATGCACTGTCACTGCTCACCATCCTTGTGGACTCCTCAAATGGTGACAGGACAGTGCATGCATCCCTGATTATGGCCCACTGGCGTGGGGAAAAAAACCAAGCTCCCCTGACCCAGTTCTGCTGCCATATTGGTACAGATACTCATTGATGGCCCTCTGCTGCGTGTGCAGCCGCTGCAGCATGGCCAATGTAGAGTTCCACCTGGTGGGCATGTCACAGATTAGGCGGTTCTTGGGCAGGTTGTATTCCCTTTTTGAGGTCTGCCAGCTGAGCACTGGCATTATATGACCGTTGGAAATGCACACAGACTTTCCTGGCCTGCTTCAGGACATCCTGTTAGCCTGGGTACCTGCCCAAGAACCGCTGTACCACCAAATTAAGGACATGAGCAAAACAGGGCACATGGGTCATTTGTCCCTGTCGCAGGGCAGAGAGGAGGTTGGTGCCATTTTTCGCAAACCACCATTCCTGGCTTAAGCTGGCATGGCGTCAACCACCTCGGAGCCTGCCCCTGAAGAGCTGACAGAACCTCTAGCCCAGTGTGGCTCCTGTCCCCCAAGCACACCAGCTCAAGCACCGCATGGCATCTCTTTGCCTGCATTCCTGCGTAGCCCCTTGAACGCCTACGGAGCACCGCTGGTTCCGAGGACACATCAGCACAGGAAGAGGCCACAGAGGTAGAAGAAGAAGAGGGGGTGGAGGAAAGGGGTGTGTCACAACCATTTTGGAGGCGTGGTGGCGGCACAACCTCCAACACTACTGTACCCTGTCCTGCGTCCATCCCAGCTGTCAGCAGAGTCAGCCAATGCGCCATAAAAAAATAGGCAACGTCCCTGTCCATGCCTGCTGGACCATGAGTCAGCGGTAATATGCACCTTACCACTGACCGCCCTGTCCAGCGAGGCATGGACATTGCCTTCCACAGGCCAGTAGAGAGCCGGAATCGCCTTCCGTGAAAAAAAAGTGGCGTTCGGGAACTTGCCACTGAGGTACCGCACATTCCACAAACTCACGGAAGGTGGCAGATTCTACCAACTGAAAAGGCAGCAGTTGAAGTGTTAGCAATTTATCTAAGCTAGCATTCAACCGCTGGGCATGTGGATGGCTGGGAGAGAACTTCTTTCGGCGCTGCAGCAGCTGGCACAGGGAAATTTGCCTGGTACAATCTGCCATCAGTGTACCGATAGTAGATTGCCCGCATGTACTAGGCTGTGATACACCTAATTCTACACCTTCAGTCCTATCAGTGCAGGCTTCAGAGAGAACTGAGGGTATAGCGGGGTTGGAGATCCCAGCTGATGAGGGGCAAGGGGAGGTCCGCTTTGTTCTTTGGTGTGGGTCTTTGAGGTACGCTTGCCAATGAACTGCATGGCAGGTCGACATATGTTTGTTCAAGCATGTGGTGCCCAAGCGGGTGATGTTTTGGCCACGCGAGATACGCTTGAGACATATGTTGCAAATAGCAGCGGTGCGATCTATTGCACTCATCTCAAAAAAGGCCCACACCAAAGAACTTTTGGAATAACGCTGAGACACAGCAGCGCCCTGCACATGCGTAGCTCTGCGTTGTGATGCAGTCGGTGTGCTGCCCTTAAGCTGGCCCCAGGAGGGCATCCTGCCTCATTGGAGATGTGCCTGTGCTTCCACCTCCTCCTCTCTCCTATCAGGCACCCACGTAGTGTCAGTGACCTCATCATCCCCTCCCTCCTCATCACTGTAGAAAACCTGGCAGTATGCTGAAGCTGGGGGAACATGACTGCCAGATTGCTGTCCTTGGTTACCCCCTCTCTCTGGACTCACGTTACTGCCTTCCTCTAGCTGTGTACCATCATCAGAGCCTTCAAAACGCTGCGCATCCTCATGCAGCATGTACCCAACACTGTGGTCAAACAGTTCGGGAGACTCCTCAGGAGGACATGGTGGGGCTATGGAAGGAGTGACTGATGCCATTGAGCAGAGGGAAGAGGACACCTTGTCAGCTGCTTTGCCAGACAAAGTACCCTGAGCCTGGGTGAGAGAGGATGAGGAGAATGAGGACGGCTTGGTCATCCACTCTTCGGCATGTTGCGGCTCAACACAGCCAGCTGCCGAAAACTAGGACGAGCGTGTCCAACGGCCACGTGCTGATGAGGATGCACCGTGTCCACAACCAGCACTGTTGCCTCTAGACGCCGAGCCTGCTTGCCCTCGTGACTCTCTGCCTCTCCTTGTTGTCCTTCCAGACATACTAATGGCCTGCAGAGGACAAAGGCAGTACACACACCTCATAGCTTTAGGTGCAATCTGCAGAGGACACGGGCAGTACATACCAAGTAGCTTTAGGTGCATACTGCAGAGGACAAAGGCAGTACACACAACGTAGCTTTATGGCCAAGCATGCGGGTCATAGTGTATGCTTGGCCAATCATCAGCCAGCAATGCACTGCGATGCCTCAGTGAATTATGGGGCCTTGACGTGCCACTCGAATTTGGCGTGAACGGCCCGTAACGTTCGTAATTCGACGACTGGTCGAACATACGATGTTTGAGTCGAACATGGGTTGGACTTGAACACGAAGCTCATCCCTACTGAGCAGCAAATGATATCACCTGTGATGTATTTCAGTTATCTTGCAAACCTGGCCTGTAAGTGGGCCCTGAGGACCCTGGTATAAAGTGTTTCCATGCTAGTATGTGTTGTAGTATAATACCTAAAGACTACAGTATGGAGGCTGATATTGTTGGGTGATCCATACCTACTTTAATATTGGAGGAGATGGCATTGGCTTGTAGAAGTGATTGTAGGCTGCCTAGTGGTACAGCGACTTGCTCTAAAACACACCATGGTTTGAGATTTGGTTGTATAAACCAGAACCTGAGCTGGTCCAATAATGTAGCTGTGTAATAATCAAATAGATCTGGTACTCCAATGCCACCTGCCTTTCTATGTTTTCGTAATATATTGTGAGCACATCTGGATTTGTCTCTGGTCCAGAGAAATGTAGATATTGTTTTCCGTATAGTTTTAAAGAAATCTAGTGGGATTTTGATTGGCGGTGTCCTAAAGACCCATAAAATATTGGGAAGTATAGACATTTTAAATGCTGCCAGTCTTCCTGCCCAGGATAGGTAGAGTAACGTACATTTTAGTATTGTCTTTTTAAGTCTCTTCTAGTAACGGGGCAAAAATCTCCTTGTATAATTTGGATAGAGGGTTGGTCAGTGTAATTCCCAGGTATGGAATTACAGGAGTTTGAGGCCCAACGGTATGAAAACTGGAATTGTAAATTTCTCTTCAGGGTATTGTCGATATTTATACCAAAGATGTTGGATTTAGTTTTGTTTACTTTGTAAAAGGAGATTGAGTTAAATTTAGTTTAGGATCTGGTGTACCGCTGGTAGTGATTGTGCTGGGTCGTCGAATGTCAATATGATGTCGTCTGCAAATATGGCAATATGGGATCTAATTTTCTCCGCTATGCAATGCAAAAATAAGCGGAGACAGGGGGCAGGCAGCCCTGTCTCGTATCATTCAAAAATTAAAAGTTAAAGCAGTGGCTGAGAAGATTTCACCCCCGAATACAGAACTTCTCTAAAATACTGGACAATTTCCCCCAATGAACCCTATCATCAAAGGCCTTTGTGTCCAATGTCAACAGCAGAGAAGGCCTTCGAGAGTACTCAGCCTGATGCATGAGATTCATGACCCGCCTTGTGGCATCTGGGGCTTGGCGGCCTGGCATAAATCCCACCTGGTCTGGTTTTATAAGAGTAGGGAAAAAAGCCTGAAGCCTAGTGGAAATAAGTTTGGCATAAATCTTTAAATTAACATTGAGGAGCGATATAGGCCTAAAGGTCAGTACATATGCAGAGTCCTTTTCTGGCTTCAGTAAAGTAATGATATTCACAGTCAACATTTCTGCTGGGAAGGAAGCCCTGGACACAGCAGCATTGAACACCTCATCCATGTATTTAGATAAAGTGTGGTGAATATTCAGAGGAAAATCCGTCAGGACCTCGTGCTTTGTCTTGTGGGAGTGTTTGAATAGCTTTAAGAATCTTGTTTAGTGCGAAAGGCTGATTCAGAATTTACCTATCTTCTAAGGACAAGGAGGGCAGGGATATTGAGTTTAGAAACTCATCTAATAGTTCTGGCATGGGTTGTGGGGTGCCTTACTGGTTTTGTAAATTTGTATAGGGAGCTATAATATACTCTGAAGGCATCTGCCATATCTTGTGGGTTCAATAATTTCTCTCCTGTTAGAGGATGGTAACGATAAGGTAATTTTTGTTTAAATGTTTTATCTTTTAGTTGATGGGAAGGCAGTTTACCAGTTTTATTTCCCTGGATTTCACCAGTTTGTGATGCTGACTCATTAGGATTGTTCTAATGTCAAGTCTCATCTGAGTGAGCTGTGTTAAAATGTGTGGGAAGGGAGTTTTTTTTATGGGATTGTTCTAAATGTTTTATAGAGGTTAGAGAGTGTCATTCAACCACTGTGTCCTAAGCTTCCTAGTAGGGATGAGCTTCATGTTCGACTCGAACATTGTATGTTCGACGTTCGTCGAATTACAAACGTTATGGGCCAAATTCGGCATCGCAGTGCATTGCTGGCTGATAATTGGCCAAGCATGCACTATGACCCGAATGCTTGGCCAATCACAGCTTGCAAAAAACGGAGAGCCATAATTGGCCAGGGTGGCTTTGGCCAATTTTGGCTCAGGGGGTTTAGTACATGCCCCACACTATACAAGGCCGCCTGGAAGTTGGCCTTGTGTAGTGTGTTGCGGTGGTACAGAGAGAGAGTGAGTGTCATTTTTTTGAGTTAGATAGAGCGAGCAGGCAGGCAAGTCAGTTAGAGTTACAGTGTGTAGAGGATATATACTGTATGCATCCCAGGTGTTGTATATATATTTATACACTGTATTGAGTTTAGCTAGATTCACTCTTCCTAATATACTGACAGGCAGGTGATTGTGCTAGCTGCAGTATTTTCACTTGGTGTACTGTGTCATCTGCACAGTGTGCACCTAAAGCTATGTCAATAGATTTGATGGTGTTCTCATATTAATACCACAAGCAGGGATCTGCTCATATTAATACCACAGGCAGGGATCAGCAAGTATTGTCAGTATTTGTGCAGCTACGTCTCCCTGCAGGCCATTAGTATGTCTGGAAGGACAACAAGGAGAGGCGGAGAGTCACAAGCCGATAAAAGAGGGCAAGCAAGCTCTGCATCTAGAGGCAACAGTGCTGGTCATGGACACGGTGGAGCCTCAGCAGCACATGGCCGTGGGACACGCTCATCCTTTTTTTCAGCAGCTGGCCGTGTTGAGCCGCAACATGCCGAACACTTGGTAGAGTGGATGACCAAGCTGTCCTCATCCTCTCTCACCCAGGCTCAGGGTACTTTGTCTGGCAAAGCAGCTGCCAACGTAGCCTCTTCCCTCTGCTCAATGGCATCAGTCACTCCTTCCCTAGCCCCACCATGTTCTCCTGAGGGGTCCCCTGAACTGTTTGACCACAGTGTTGAGTACATGCTGCAGGAGGAATGCGCAGCATTTTGAAGGCTCCGGTCATGGTACACAGCTAGAGGAAGGCAGTAACGTGAGCCCAGAGAGAGGGGGTGCCCAAGAAGGACAGCAATCTGGCAGTCATGTTCCCCCAGCTGCAGCAAACTGCCAGGTTTGCTCCAGTGATGAGGAGGAAAGGAATGATGAGGTCACTGACTCCATGTGGGTGCCTTATAGGAGAGAGGAGGAGGCACAGGAACATCTCTAACGAGGCAGGATGCCCTCCAGGGGCCAGGTTAAGGGCAGCACACCGTCTGAATCACAACACAGCGCTACGCATGTGCAGGGTGCTGCTGTCTCTCAGCGTTATTTCAAAAAAAGGATTTTTAATAAACAGCTTACCTGTAAAATCCTTTTCTTGAAGTACATCACGGGACACAGAGCGCATAGCCATTACACTTGGGTTATATGGGTACCTTCAGGTGTGGACACTGGTGTAATCAATTTCACAGGAAGTTTCCTCCCTATATAACCCCCTCCCACTGGGAGTGCTTCAGTTTTGTAGCAAGCAATTCTCCCGAGGTTACACAATGTTCCCCAAAAGAGGGGTGGGAGCTCTGTTTCCCGTGATGTACTTCAAGAAAAGGATTTTACAGGTAAGCTGTTTATTAAAAATCCTTTTTTCTTTATCGTACATCACGGGACACAGAGCGCATAGCCATTACACTTGGGATGTCCTAAAGCAATGCTCTATGAAGGGAGGGAGACCGTAAGGCCAAGAATAGCCAAATAAAAACATTGTCAGGAGAAAACATGGCTCCACCAACAGAAAAACAAGGGGGCGTGAACCAGGCCAGAGGATTCTATACTGCTGCCCGTAGGACCGCCTGCCCAAAAGCTGCGTCCGTACCCTTTGCAACGTCCAACTTATAAAATTTAGTAAACGTATGTACGGAAGACCAGGTTGCCGCCTTGCACACCTGTGCCATAGAGATCTGATGGTGTGCCGCCCAGGAGGCACTCATGGCCCTCGTAGAATGGGCTTTAACTGATAAGGGAGGTGGAACGCGCTTCAGACCATATGCCTGAAAAATCAGCTGCTTAATCCACGTAGCCAAGGAAGACTTGGCAGCCGGCTGACCCTTCTTGGGGCCATCCGGAAGAACAAAAAGCACATCTGTTTTCCGAATCTTCTCTGTAGCCTTGAGATAGACCCTCATGGCTCGAACCACGTCCAAAGTATGAAGCCGTCTTTCCTCTCTGGACTGGGGAGTAGGAAAGAAGAATGGTAGGACTAGGTCCTGATTCAAGTGAAAACTGGATATGACCTTAGGAAGGAAAGAAGGTTGAGGCCGCAGAACCACTCTGTCCTTATGCAGAATAAGGTATGGCTCCCTGCATGACAAGGCTGCCAGCTCGGAAACCCTTCTGGCTGAAGCCATAGCCACCAAGAAAACCAACTTTCGGGTTAGTAGCACAAGAGGGATTTCTGTCAGAGGTTCAAACGGCTGCCTTTGTAAAGCTGACAAGACCAGATTTAAATTCCAGGGGCAGAGGGGAGCTCTAATAGGGGGATTCACATGCAAGATCCCCTGCAAGAAGGTTTTCATAAGCGAATGGGTGGCCAAGGGTCTTTGAAACCATATTGATAAAGCCGACACCTGCCCCTTTAGAGTACTAAGAGCCAACCCTTTGTCAACGCCAACCTGGAGGAATCGCAAGATCCTGTCAATAAAAAACTTTCGAGGATGCCATTTTTGAGACTCGCACCACTCCACATAGGTTCTCCAGACTCTGTAATAAATATTTCTGGAGACCGGTTTCCTAGCCTGAATCAACGTAGATATGACCTGATCTGAGAGGCCTCTGCCCTTAAGAATTAGGGATTCAGCTGCCAAGCCGTCAAATTTAGCTGCTGTGAAGCAGGATGGCAGATTGGGCCCTGAGACAGCAGATCTGGGCGCAGGGGGAGCGGCCCCGGCGCCCCAACTGACATCTTCACGATGAGTGCGTACCAAGCCCTCCTGGGCCAGGCTGGGGCCACCAGGATCACAGGCCTGCGCTCCACCCGGATCCTCCGTAGAAGGCAGGGAATCATCTGCAGTGGAGGGAACGCATACAGAAGAGAAAACTGGTGCCAAGGGCAAACCAACGCATCGGTCCCGTAGGCCGAGGGATCCCTGGCTCGGGATATGAATTTGTCCAATTTTTTGTTGGATCTCGTTGCCATAATGTCCACATCTGGGACTCCGAATCTTTGGCAAATCTCTTGGAATACCTGGGGGTGAAGAGACCATTCCCCCGGGAGCAACTGTTGACGACTCAAAAAATCTGCTTGAGAATTGTCTATCCCTGGGATGAACACCGCCGAGATGCAGGGTACATGGGCTTCGGCCCATGAGAAAATCAGGTTTACTTCTCTTTGGGCTGCTGGGCTCTTCGTGCCCCCCTGGTGGTTTATGTATGCCACCGCAGTGGCGTTGTCGGACTGTATCCTTACTGGCAGACCCTGAAGGGGGAGAGTCCAGGCGATCAGGGCCAGTCGAGCAGCTCTGATCTCCAAGATATTGATGGGAAGCAGTTTTTCTGCCCCCGACCACAGCCCTTGCTGGGTCTGTTCTTCTAGAACTGCCCCCCAACCTAACAGGCTGGCATCCGTGGATACTATCTTCCACGTGATGGGGCAAAAGGATTTCCCTTTTGACAAATTTTGAGAGACCAGCCACCAAGACAGGCTGCGCCGGACCTTCGGGGAGAGCACTAACGGACGATCTAACGCCTGAATGGATTTGTTCCAAGCAGAGAAAATGGCTGCCTGAAGATATCTGGTATGGATCTGGGCGTAGGGCACAGCCTCGAAGGCGGCCACCATCTTCCCCAGCAGTCGCATACATAGGCGAATAGTCGGCCTCTTCTTGCCTAAGATCACTTGAACTGCTTGAGCTATTGATCTGATCTTTGCTTGAGGTAAACTTATCCTCTGGCAGTCTGTATCTAGCCGAAGGCCTAGATATTCCAACTGCTTTGTGGGTTTCAATACCGATTTTTCTAGGTTTACAATCCACCCGAATTCCTCTAGATGCTGAACTGTGCGACCTACTGCCTGATTGAGGTTGGGAGCTGAGCTGTCGATAACCAGAAGATCGTCCAAGTATGCCAAGACTAAAATGCCTTCTGTCCTTAGGACGGCTAGCACCGGGGCTAACACCTTTGTGAATACCCGCGGAGCTGTTGCCAACCCGAAAGGGAGGACTACGGACTACGAACTGGTAATGGCGGTGATCTATCATACAACGAAGAAACCTGTGATGTGCCGGGTAGATCGGCACGTGCAGATACGCATCTTTTATGTCTATAGATGCTAGAAAGTCGTCTTGATGTAGGCTGGCTGCCACCGAACGTATCGACTCCATACAAAAGGTCTGAATGTTTAGAAAGCGATTTAGGCGTTTGAGGTCCAAGATAGGCCTGACGTCGCCATTGGGCTTTGGTATTATGAAAAGGTTGGAGTAGAATCCCAGACTCCATTCCTGGGTTGGTACTTCTACAATTACTCCTTGGAGCCAGAGACGATCCAATGCTTTTACAAGAGAGGCCCTCTTTAATGGGTCGCTTGGAAGACTTGACCCCTGAAGATGAGGAGGGGGGACTTCCCGAAACTCTAGCTTGTAGTCCGTGGTTACCACGGATCTTACCCAAGAGTCGGGAATTCTGGCCTTCCACACCAAGAGAGTGGGGGCGCCCCTTCATGAATCTGACTTGAGGACTGGTTTAACCGGCTTGCGAGGCCATGGCCTCTTGCCTGTCGTGGCTTGTCCTTGTGGGCGGCTATTAAATGCTGAACGCCCGGGAGGCCGTCGATACTGACGGGAAGTTGAAGGGGCCGAGCCTGTGAAGGCCTGTCGCTTAAATGCGGGCCCACGCGATCTTTTCTTGATAGGCAAGAAAGAACTTTTACCACTTGATATGGTCTGGATATATTTATCTAGGTCTTCACCGAATAGTCTCCCACCATGAAAGGGAAATCCTGCTAAAAGCTTTTTGCAGGGTGCCTCTGCTGACCAGTTTTTTAGCCACAAAAGGCGACGCATATGAACCAACAGCAGAGATAAACGGGACGCCTGTTGAACGGAGTCCTTAATAGCATCTACTGCAAAGCAGAGAGCTTGCAGGCCAATTCACGAGCTTGCTGAGCCGGTATGTCCCTTAATATCGGTTTAGTCTGATCCTTTAAAGCCTGACAAACGCCAATGGCTGCCACTGCTGGCTGAACCACGGCACCTACTGTGGTAAAAGAAGCCTTCAGTAGGGTCTCCTATTTTTTGTCGACTGGATCTTTAAACACCTGGACATTTTCCCCCGGACAGGTCAGGAATTTATATACGCAGGAAATGGCTGCGTCCACGGTAGGGAGTGCCCATTTCTTTGCAAATTCTTCTTCCATAGGATAGAGAATGGTGACCCTTTTAGGAGGGATAAAAATCCTATCAGGTCGAGCCCAATCCTGAAAAATCACGCTCTCCAGAAGGGGGTGAACCGGGAAAGACGCACCACTCAATGGTGCCTTCAAGGAACCTAAAGAGGATACCGCGGGGGCTAATTGTTCTGACACTGGAAGTTTAAAAGCAGTGCGAACCATATCCGTCAGAGACTGGATCCACAGACTCTCTGCTTGAGAAGCCGAAAAAAAAATCATCTATAGTGGAATCTTCAATGTCTGACCCGTCAGGACTCAGGTCCGCTTGATCCCCCTGTGGGTCCAATTCCTCAGAAGAGAGGACCTCTGCATCCGAACACACCGTTCTAGGTGACGGGGATCTAGCCCGTTTGCCACCCGGCAAAGAGCGGGCAATTAAAGCAGTTAACCTTTTCTCTAGCCCACCCAGGGTGGATTCTAGCATTTCTTCCGTAACATAAACGGGAATGGGTTGATTGGGGGCCGCCTCTGCCCCTAGCACCCTCAATGGCTCCTGCATGATGCTGTTCGGTGGTCTATCTGGTGAGGGTGGGACCACTGGAGCCTGGCCCAAATCCTCTGACCCCGTTGGAGACCCCTTTACTTTTTTGGCACCTTTTGCAGCCTTAGCTGGTCCTGATCCCTTGGGAGCCATTGCACAACCTTGAGACACCCCTACAGCCAACACCCAACTGTTGTAGCTAGAAGTGAAACATTAATAAGGACAGGCTATGGTAAAAAAAAATTTTTTTTTTTTTTTTTTTAATTTTCATACGCCTGAGAAGGCGGCAATACCGAGGAGAGTCCTGTGAGTATTGCCACACCAATGCCTGTTAGCTGGAGTCCAAGGTTGCACCGACTCAGATACTGCCAGATCTAAGGCTGAGTCCCTTTAAGAAAAAAATCTTTTTTTTTTTTTCTGGTCAGTGTGGACTAAGTCCAGACCTGAAGATCCACAAACCACCACTGGGTGTCACTGTTAGCCAGAAATGTGTCCTCACTCTCCACTGCTCTCAGGAGGGAATGACCAGCCAGGAAATGCTTTTTTTTTTTTTGCTTTATCTGAGACCTGACGCTGCTGGCCCGCCCCCCCCCCCCGCTGAAACCAACATGGAGGAAGCAGAGAGCAGAGGAGAAGCCTGGACCAGCGCTAGTAACACAGACACCCGGTAAGCCACTAATCTTTGTAGTGCACACATAGAGGAAGCTGTCCCCCTAGGCTTCCTAGGAAACAGGAGTTTTGTCAGCACTTCCTCTCTATACACGTGGGGCTGCAGTATCATGCTAACAGGCAAATCTGGGGGGAGTAGCAAAATACATATCTTTAAAAGCATATATATCTACATGTTATCTGGGTAAACATTAGTACATCCCATCCTGCCTCAAAAGACATAGTGGAGATAGTGGCTGATGCACAAGCACACCATTAGCCAACCCAGAACCCCCAGGGGGATACCTACTGTCGAACCAAGTCCCGCAGGTTCCCTCTTACCTGCTCCACGCCGCAGGGTATTGCAAAATGCAAGAGGCCCAGCCTTCCCCCATCTCCGTGGGTATTGTCTTGGACCTTCAGGGACCCGGGTCCTGTGTTAAGGAACCCACACCCCTGGACCTATATAGCATCCTGGCATCAGTAGCGTTTAGTTCTTGGAAGAGACTAAGGCACTGGAGCCCAGAATCCAGCCCTCCAAGGAGAGGCATTATAGGCAAAACCCCACTCCAGCAGGGCCCGGGTACCGTACACCTTGGCTTTGAAGCACTTCGGACGGATCCGGCTAGCTATCCTGGGTCCCGAGACCTCCGAGGGACAGCTAGACGTGACCAACACCTAAGACACTGGCGAAAAAACTGAAGCACTCCCAGTGGGAGGGGGTTATATGGGGAGGAAACTTCCTGTGAAATTGATTACACCAGTGTCCACACCTGAAGGTACCCATATAACCCAAGTGTAATGGCTATGCGCTCTGTGTCCCGTGATGTACGATAAAGAAAGTTCTTTGGTGTGGGCTTTTTTTGAGACAAGTGCATCAGATCGCACCGCTATTTCCAACATATGTCTCAAGCGTATCTCGCGTGGCCAAAAAAAAAAATCACCCGCTTGGCACCACATGCTTGACCAGACATATGTCGACCTGCCATGCAGTTCGTTGGCAAGCGTACCTCAAAGACCTACACCAAAGGACAAAGCAGACCTCTCCTTGCTCCTCATCAGCTGGGATTTACAACCCCACTATACCCTTAGTCCTCTCTGAAGCCTGCACTGATAGAACTGAAGGTGTAGAATTAGGTGTGTCACACCCAAGTACTTGCGGGCAGTCTACTATTGGTACATCGACGTCAGATTGTACCAGACAAATTTCCCTGCCCCATCACCAAAAGAAGTTTTCTCCCAGCCATCCACATGCCCAGCGGTTGAATGCTAGCTTAGCTAAATTGCTAGCTTTTCAACTGCTGCCTTTCAGTTGGTAGATTCTGCCCCCTTCCGTTCCCAAACGCCACTTTTTCTCACAGAAGGCGATTCCGGCATGTGGAAGGCAATGTCCATGCCTCGCTGGACAGGATGTCCTGAAGCAGGCCAGGAAAGTCTGTGTGCATTTCTGACGGTCATATAATGCCAGTGCTCGGCTGGCAGACCTTCAAAGGGAATACAACCTGCCCAAGAACCGCCTAATCTGTGACATGCCCACCAGGTGGAACTCTACGTTGGCCATGCTGCAGCGGCTGCACGTGCAGCATAGGGCCATCAATGAGTATCTGTGCCAATATGGCAGCAGAACTGGGTCAGGGGAGCTTGGTTTTTCCCCCACGCCAGTGGGCCATAATCAGGGATGCATGCACTGTCCTGTCACCATTTGAGGAGTCCACGAGGATGGTGAGCAGTGACAGTGCATGCATCAGTGAGACTGTCCCTCTTATTCACACGTTGGAGCACACGCTACGTGTAACATCCCTGCTGTTACTATCTGCAGAACGAGCGCAGCTGTACCCTATCCAAGCAGCTGCGCTCCGTTCTGTAAGACGTACGCGTCACTTCCGGTGCGCGAACGTCTGCGCTCCACGCTGGAATGCGGAAGTGCGACCCAGAGTTTTCCTCCTATTCCCCGTGAATTTGCGGCTATTTAAACCCCTTAGAGATGATGGCAGGGTGTTCCGTTATTTTGTCAGATACCTGCCGTTACCTGGGAACCATCAGCACAAGCTCGATTACATCAGCCACAGGGGAACTCTTCCCCCAGATCTTCCATGTTGCTGTCCTCCAGCTTGCTACACCGTGTCAGACTTTAGGAAGGACGCATGGACGCTTACTACTGAGCCATACACCTGATCTACAGCTTCCAGCACCCAGGGACGCCCTCACATCTTCTCAGCTTCGTGCAGACAGTACACCACTGCATCCAGCGGAACCGCAAGTATCATACCTAGATATACTGCAAACATTGATTATCAATGGCCTGTCTTGTATACTAAAATGGGAATACTAAAGCTATATCACCACTCTCACTGTATGGTAATCCGATTCTTATATGGACTGACCCCTAAACACTTAAGGGACCAAATAGTGTGTATTATCATATTAACTGCTATCACCTAGTACCCAGCCTCATACTATTGTACCACCTAATTACTCCCTAAACTCAATACATATTTCCGTTCCTCCTCGTATTAGAGAGACTTTACTTTGTTTCCTTCAGTAGGGTTTGCTTATGATGGAATGAGCAACCCTAAACTTTATGTTGTTTATCAAATAGAGGTTGTGATGAGTTAACCCCAAACTTTCTGATTGAATTGAGAGTGAACCGGTGGTTACGCCTGAGAAGCCTCTGCAGCCGAGATCGTATTGAGTTAATACTAACACTTAGCAGAGTCATAGGAGAAGTCGTAACACTATGTGGAATAATGGACAGGGCCCTTGAGGCAGAACAGAGGGAGGAAGAGGAGGACTTCCTTACCTCTCAAGGCCCCTTTTTTCCAAACAGTGTTCCTACTTGCCCGCCTATCACACAGGAAGAGGAGGAGGAGGATTGTGTCAGCATGGAGGTGGAGCCTAGCACTTAGCATCAGCAGCAGCCTTCAAGGGATCAATTACAGTCCCAAGGAACCCATGGACTTGTACGTGGCTGGGATGAGGTAGCTGCGGATCATGTCGTCCTCGGTGACCCAGAGGACTCTGCACAGAATGCCTCAGCAAACCTTTGTTGTATGGCATCCCTGATCCTGCAAAGCCTGTGGAAGGATCCTCGTATTCGTGCCATCAAGGAGAGGGATCATTACTGGCTGGCAACTCTCCTTGATCCACGTTACAAGAATAAGGTTGTGGACCTTATCTTGCCGGCGCAGAGGGAGCAGAAGATGAAACATCTTCATGAGGCCTTGCAGAAAGGTCTGTGCAACGCATTCCCAGAGGCTGGGGGGTTACAAAATCCAGGTCCTGGATAACGTGTTGCTGAGGCTTCGGTCAGTCACAGAAGGAGCGGTGGAGAAGGTGGCTGTCTGACCGATGCGTTCAGACAATTTTTTTGTCCGCAGCCCCAAGGTATGACTGGTTCCAGCAACCATCGCCAGCGTCTGTTTTACATGGTGTGGGAATACCTAGGGGCAAGATCCAACTTGGATACCTTTCCCACCGAAAATCCTCTGGCTTACTGGGTCTTGAGGATGGATCACTGGCCAGAGCTTGCACAGTACGCAATTGAGTTACTGGCTTGTGCTGCATCCAGCATTCTTTCAGAACGCACATTCAGTGCTGCTGGAGGCTTTGTAACCGATCACAGGGTGCGCCTCTCCAATGACTCGGCCAATCGACTGACCTTCATAAAAATCAATCAGGCTTGGATCACCACTAGCTACCAAGCACCTGATGCTGATGTAACTGAATATTTTTTTTTTAAATTTCAGATCCCTTCAAGACTGCCTATGTTGATGCTGAGTGACTATCCTTTTCTTCCTCAATGATCATGCTGATAGCTTGTAACAACATTTTTGGTTCTGGGCACCGCCACCAGGGGCTAAGGCCCAATTTTTCTGCCCCTGTTTAACAGGCGTGTAATTACAATTTTTGATGCAATACTTTGCAGCGGGCTCATTATTGCGCTCCAACTAGAATATCTGTAAGGGGTTGCAGTGTGGCACCAGCACCACCACCAACAACAAAGGCCCAATTTTTCAGCCCCTGTTCAACAGGGGCATGCAATTACAATTCTTGATCTAACATTTCACAGCAGGGCCTATTCCTGTGCCCACCAAGACTAACTGTGAGGGCTTACAGAGTTGTGGCACCAGCAGCAGCACCACCAACAAAGGCCCAGTTTTTCTGCCCCTGTTCAACAAGGGCATGTAATTACAATTCGTGATCTATTATTCCACAGCAGGGTCCATTTCTGTGCCCACCAAGAGTAACTGTGAGGGCTTACAGAGTTGTGGCGCCAGCACCAAAGGTCCAATTTTTCTACCACTGTTTAACAATGGCATGTAATTACAATTCTTGATATAATAGCCCGGCGGACATATCCGATGTAAACGGTCCGAGGACCGTTTCCATCGGATATGTCCCTCCGTGTGTACGCGGCCTAAGAGGTGTCTCCTCAATCCTTGTTTCACTAAAAAACCCAAATTTTAAAAACATCATTTGTCATTGGGACAGAAAGTGAATTGCAATCTGGAGCAACAAACCTACAGTGCCTGTCTTGTTTGCACCGCCTGTATAATGCTGTTCAAAGTATATAGGGCCAAAGGGGCTTGTAATGACCTGGGGGGAGTGGGGGACAACCCATGCTATTTTTTCATCCATAGTGCAGGGACCAGACATTACATTAAAGCCGCAAGAAGTTTTAAATTACTTTTTTTCTTATAGTAATCTCATTTTGTTCAGGGACAGTTCTAAACATGTGCCACCTCACAGGCATACTATAGACACCCAGCAGGTATATTTAAAGGAATTTTTCTATTTTTTTTTTCACTTTAAGCATCATTAAAATCACTACTCCAGAAAAAACAACCGTTTTTAAAACTTTTTTTTCCTTTGATACATGTTCCCTGGGGCAAGACCAGGGGACTCAAACCCGTTTTTCGACAATAACTTGCATATTAGGCTTTAAAATTAGCACTTTTGAATTTGAACGTTCGAGTCACATTGACGTCAATGGGGTTCTAAATGTTTGCGCAAGCGTTCGGTCCGTTCAAATGTTCTGGTGCGATCTGAACGGAGGGGTGTTTGGCTCATCCCTACTCTCGATCACAGGCTGAAACTGAGAATACAAGGTGCTGCTGTATATGGATGGGGTGAACACTGGAAAAACACTGGGTTAGAAGAATAAATAAAGGGTTAGAAGAATATATTACCTACCTCCGAGTCCTGGAGCCAGAGAACCAAAATCAAAAGTGACACGGCTGCCCGGGAAAGCACTGCCCATTTCTTACGGCAGTGCAGAAGGACCCAATGTGAGTGGCTGGAGAGGCGCAAAGCACCACAGAGCTTAAAAAAAACTTGCAAATAAAACGTCTTGCCTGCATCATTGGCATGACGCTTTAATGATGCTTTAATAGTGCACTGTGCCCGGCGCACGCCCCGAACACTTTTTTTTTCTTAAAGGCCCAAAAAAATGCATTTTTATTGTTAGTGGCTTTGGGATGGGGGGCGGCGCCCAGGCGCCCCCTATGGACGGGCCGCCACTGGCCTGGCTGGTTTTGTCTGGGACATTATTATATGCCTCTGCAGCCCTTCCAGCCCTAACCAGGGCTGTGACCCGATCTGCTTTGACACCTTGAAGCCCGCATTGCTGCTTAAACAGTTGCAGGTAAAAATCCATCTCATCTTCCCCGTCTTGAAACATGCGGAAGGCAGCATAGGGTAGCTTTTTACGGGCCGCTGGAGCTTCCTGGTGGGACATAACTGACGCTCCTTGGTCCCGCCGGAGTTCAGTCATTCGCAGCTGGGACACCACTCGTAACACTTGACTGATAACCTCCTGTGGGGGGGTATAGAGATATTATAGAGCAAACACTAATTAGAGACAAAAAGAAAAAAACATCTGCATCTAAATCCCTCAATGAGTTAGGCCCCGTACACACGAGCAAATGAATCTTTTCAAATCGTATGACAGACCGATTTGATCAGATTTGTCTGCTGGCTGTTTTGGTTTGATCGCTGTACACACGATCAAACCAAAATCCCTGCCAGTAGACGTGGCAGTGACGTTGACGCCGACACGTCACCGCACCAGGAAGTAAAACACTTCCGCGCATGCGTCGAATCCATTTGACGCATGTGCGGGCAGATATGTCTGCTGGTTAGCGTACTAACCAGCAAACATATCGGTCCGACGGGTTCCCAGCAGACAGATTTTAAAGCAGGCTTTAAAATCTGTCTGCTGGACAAATCCGTCTGCTCGCCCGTACACACGATGGAATCTGTCTGCTGAGACGGTCTGTCAGACCGTTTCCAGCAGATAGATTTGATAGTGTGTACGCGGCCTGAGAGTTAGAAGTATTTCCCATAGCAGGATGTGGTTTAGGAATTCTTGAGGATGCATAATGGATGAAAAATATATATATATATTGTAAACATTGGGGGTTTAACTCTTCTGGTAGATGCGTTTTGGTGTAGTGAGTCCACAGCAAACAGGCAATTAGCGTTAAGGGCCTGGTAGCCCACGTTTATTAAATGGAGATAAACAAAACAAAAAGTCCATTCACAGGAATCCCACGCAGGGGTTTAAACGACATCCAAAGATAAATGAAAATCCCAGCCCACCTGGCTGCTCTTCAACAGCACTGCTGTTATAGGTAATGGTTCCTCAAACCATCCGCTCCTCCAGACCCACGGTCCTGGATGCACAAGGCCCCAAAGTCCTTCAACGCACACAGCGTCCGTCCCAACACAGGGACACAGCGTCCGTCCCAACACAGGGACACAGCGACAGTCACAGCCACTGTTCACCTTCCTTCCTCTCTCCTTCCTTCCCAGCCCTTCATTTAATGAGCTGTCTGCACCTGGGAAGGCAGCTTGCAAGCTATCTTAAAAACCTGGACACAGGTTGAGATCCGGTCCCACCCAGATCCCAGCTCTGCAATCTGGTTATATGCAGACCGTGTGTCCATTTCATCATCATTTTTATAGTTTACAGTAGCTCTTACTGTTAACAATATAATATATATATATATATATATATATATATATATATATATATATATATATAAATATATAGATATATTATATAATTATATAGATATATATATATATAATATAAATATAATCTAAAACAAACCCTGAATAACTGAGTCATAGAAAGGTTCAGTATTTCATAGAAAAATAAAAAAGATTTATTAATACACATTGAAAATATATATATTAAAAAAACATTCATAGAAGAAAGTGTTGATTGATTGATTGATTTTAAGCTTGGTTAGGCGCCAAATACCCACTGGGGGGTGAGCGTCTAAGCGACGCTGGTTAGGTGTTACCTAGAATCAATCCACAGTAATAAAAAAGAAAAAGAAAAGAAGATGACAGAGACTAAAAAGAAAAGTATCGGTTCTTAGGTAAACAAAAGAAAAAGTCCTAGGAGCTTCAAAGAATATGATAAGGAAAAAGAAACAAGGAAATCTATAGAAAGAGTACATAACATCATTGGTATCTGAGTAGTCAGGGCCATTCCAGGGGCAAAATCACTAAAATGGCATGACTGACCCCATCAATGAAGGAGCGGAGTGCAGTGGCGTATCTAAGGTATGGCACATATGGCTAGTGCCATAGGCGCTGTATGAAGGGGGCGCTAGTGAGCATTACAGTTCTTTTTTTCAGAATTTAAAACGCAGAGCTTTCTCAACTTCTCTCCTTCCTACTTGCTTATGGGGGGATGGAATTACATTTTCCTGGGCCCCATCAAGCCAACATAGGGTACCAGGAAGTGAGCGTAAAGGAGGGACTTTTTCTTCATTTTCGGGGCGCATGTACATCAACCGCACCGCTCCTCAATTAGTTCTGGCCGGCGGAGTGATTCTTTGCCCTTCTCCTGTACTCAGGTGCTGAAATAAGGCTGCTTCAATCCCGACAAGTAACACCCGGAGGGGAATGTGGCTGCATGTGCCGAGCTCCACGCAGATTGGCGGTGGAGACGGTAAGTCTGCAGTGTTTCCTGGCTGTTGGTGCAAAGTTGTGGAAGCTGTGTGTGCAGGGAGGCTGAGATCGGAGGAAGGAGAGGGAGGTAATAATACCGGTGAGAGAAGATCTGGCATCCCCCACACACAGAGCAGCAGGACGGGATACAATCAGTGACAACACTGCCCAGTTTCTATGGAGCTTGGCATCCCCGGGATCCCTGTAGATGTGCCTGCTTATCACTCCACGGCTGAGGCTGCTCACTATCAAAGTTATTTGTGTGCAGAGAAAGATCCCCCCCCCACACAGATATGACTGAGCCAGCCATAGAACGGCTGTAACTTGGCTTCCTAGCAGAATCCTGGAGGTCCTGAACTGAGGGGGACAGAGACTCAGGTAGACAGTGATAGGGGTCAGAAGTTACATTCTACCTCCCAGTCTGTATGAATGCATTCCTGATTTCTCACAGTGTACAATTTTTCAGAGAAGCCCCTTTCCTTTATTCTCAGGCTCATGTCAGGCGGGAGACTCTCTTGCTAGTGACAAAGGTACAGTGGCAGAGAACCTTCCACCTACCTCTATGGAATTTCCTCCTCTCAGAATACCACACAATCTTAAAGGGGTGTAAAGGTTTTCAGCAAAAATGGGTGTTTATTAAAAGTCAGCAGCTACAAAAAGTGTAGCTGCTGGCTTTTAATAAACACTCACTTACCTGCTCCTGCGTTCCAGCGACGCACCGACCGGGGCTCCGCTCCTCTCCCCTCCTCCCCGGCCGGCGTCTCCATCCCGACTGTGGGCACCCAGCCGTGGCAGCCTTCGGCTTCACGGCCGGGCACCCACTGCGCATGCGCGAGCCGCACTGCACATGCGCGCGCGGCGCGGCTCGTCGCTGATTGGACAGGCGATCGCATGGGACCTGACGTGTCCCATGTGATCGCCTACAGGGAGGGGCTGGTGTAGGCGATTAAGCTTAATCGCCTAACCAGCCCCTCCCTGTAGGCGATTAAGCTTAATCGCCTAACCAGCCCCTCGGCGAAGTCCCACTCCTCCTGAAGCCCCCACTCCCCCCCTCAAAAAATTACATGCCAAATGTGGCATGTAAGGGGGTAAGGAGTGGGATAAGCGGAAGTTCCATTTTTGGGTGGAACTCCGCTTTAATCACTACCGATGGGAGTGATTCCAGAGGGACCAACTGGCAGCCTTGTTGTGACTCACTATCAAAGTTATTTGTGTGCATAAAAAGATCCCCCCCCCCCCCCCCCACACAGATATGACTGAGCCAGCCATAGAACGGCTGTAACTTGGCTTCCTAGCAGAATCCTGGAGGTCCTGAACTGAGGGGGACAGAGACTCAGGTAGACAGTGATAGGGTCAGAAGTTACATTCTACCTCCCAGTCTGTATGAATGCATTCCTGATTTCTCACAGTACAATTTTTCAGAGAAGCCCCTTCCTTTATTCTCAGGCTCATGTCAGGTGGGAGACTCTCTTGCTAGTGACAAAGGTACAGTGGCAGAGAACCTTCCACCTACCTCTATGGAATTTCCTCCTCTCAGAATACCACACAATCTTAAAGGGGTGTTTCAGCCAAAAATGGTGTTTATTAAAAGTCAGCAGCTACAAAAAGTGTAGCTGCTGGCTTTTAATAAACACTCACTTACCTGCTCCTGCGTTCCAGCGACGCACCGACCGGGGCTCCGCTCCTCACCCCTCCTCCCCGGCCGGCGTCTCCATCCCGACTGTGGGCACCCAGCCGTGACAGCCTTCGGCTTCACGGCCGGGCACCCACTGCGCATGCGTGAGCCGCACTGCACATATGCGCGCGCGGCGCGGCTCGTCGCTGATTGGACAGGCGATCGCATGGGACCTGTCGTGTCCCATGCGATCGCCTACAGGGAGGGGCTGGTGTAGGCGATTAAGCTTAATCGCCTAACCAGCCCCTCCCTGTAGGCGATTAAGCTTAATCGCCTAACCAGCCCCTCGGCGAAGTCCCACTCCTCCTGAAGCCCCTACTCCCCCCCTCAAAAAATTACATGCCAAATGTGGCATGTAAGGGGGTAAGGAGTGGGATAAGCGGAAGTTCCATTTTTGGGTGGAACTCCGCTTTAATCACTACCGATGGGAGTGATTCCAGAGGGACCAACTGGCAGCCTTGTTGTGACCCTTCTGATGGCAGTTCATTTTGACTGGAAGAAAGGCGCATGCATGGGAGGGAGGACAGTGATGGGGAGCTCCAGGAGTGGCTGCAGTCAACCAAACTGGAGTTGTTAGGCCTGAAGGAGCTGAGACTGGAAGCATGTCCTAGGCCTCAGCCGGATCACAGAGAGTAAGTTAGACTTCTTTCACACTGGCGCGTTTTTCAGGCACTTTAGCGCAAAAAATAACACCTGAAAGAAGCCACATCTGGAATCCCAATGTAAAAAGCCTGAGGGCTTTCACACTGGGGCGCTGCGCCGGCAGAGTGTCAAAAAAAGTCCTGCAAGCAAATTCTTTGCAGCGCTTAGGAGCGGTGAATACACGGCTCCTAAAGCCACCTTCCTATTGAAATCAATGAGAAGCGCCTGCAAAACGCTCCCCTGACAGCGGCGCTTTGTGGGCACTTTTAACCGGTTAAAAGCGCCCTGCAAAGGGCTCGAAAAAAAACGCCGGTAAAGAGCTGCTAGTTTTTCAGGCAGTGTGAAAGGACTGTCAGGAGACCTGTCACTGGCATGTGCTAGGTGCTGTGTGTCATTAACGTCACTTGTCTTTTGTCATCAGATTATGTGTTCAGCATTGACTTCACTTGCCTCAAGATCCAGGACCTGGAGACTGGCACTGTGCTCTTTGAGATCTCCAAACCCTGCTCAGGTACCTGTCATGGAGGGCACCTTCCCTGGGGCAGGTCTCCTTCATACTTTCAAGTAGAACTAGAGTTGTTGGATGGAGTAAGCGAGGGTTATTTTTCCCAATATGACATCCATTTGAGTGCGGGTGCATGTCCTTGAATGCACACTGTCTGTGCTCGGGGCAATGTTCCTTCCTGCACCCAAACAGATATCAAGGTGAAAGCAGGGGCTGTGTTCATGCAGCTGCTGCATCCAAATTTTTTTTTAATTGGTCTGCCTGCCTGTGGATGTACTGAATATCTGTGTGCATTGCTTGCAGTAAAAATACGGCCCTGTACGATTAAAATGTTTTGACAGGGGCGCAGTTTTAGTGCTTGCCATAGGCGCCATTTTGACTAGATACGCCTCTGGCGGAGTGTATGGGGAAAAAAATAACGCTCAATCTATCCATAAGCCTGGACAAATAGCTCTGTCTTCAGTTTTTTTTCTGAAGAGGAGCAAGTTTGGTGTCATCTTAAGTTCCACGGAAAGCGAATTCCACAGCATAGCACCCTTACTCTGAAGTCGTTTGCCTCCCATGGAAGAAAGTTTAGATGGAACAACTACGGCTAGGTGTTGGGTCGTGGACCTTAATGGCCGCGTAGGTACATAGTGCATCGCTAGATTGTGTAAATATTTGTGGCCCAGTCCCCAGTATGCTCGGAAAAAGATACAGAGCATTTTAAAGATCACTCTCTGCTCAATAGGGAGCCAATGGAGTGATCCCCTAGCCAGGCTAATATGATCTCGTCTCGCTAGACCCAGAACAAAGCGAGCAGCGTGGTTCTGCACCACCTGGAGCTTGTGGACCCATTTCTGCGGGGCACCCAGTAGAAATATGTTAGCCCCATCTAAATCTGGAGTGGATAAAAGCTTGAGCAGGAGCCTCAGATGATGATTGGCATTCCGCAGGATGTTTCTGAAGTGGGGCACGAACGAGAGGGTGTCGTCAATGAGGACCCCTAGGTTTTTTACCTGCTTAGCTGGAATGGGTGTGGGCCCGAGAGATGGAGGCCATGCCGCCAGAAGTGCGGCGCCATCAAGACCAATTAGTAGAATTTCGGTTTTGGCTGTGTTCAATCCAAGCCTATTACCCGCCATCCAGTCCTGTATTTCTACCAGGCATTTCGCCAGCTGAGCTGGCTGCTGAGGTTCTCTTGCTGAATCAACCAGAATTTGAGTGTCATCAGCATAAAGCTGACACTCCAAGTTGTTGTTCTGGATGATATCAGCAAGAGGACGGACATAGCAATTAAAGAGGAGCGGCGATAGAGCACTCCCCTGTGGGACACCACAAGTAAGAGGTCTTGTGGTGGACCGATGTGTTCCCATCTTAACATAATGAGTTCTCTCATGGAGAAAGGAGCTTATCCAGCTCAGAACCACCCCGTCAAGACCAAAAAGATTTTTCAGTCTGTCCAACAGAATCTCATAGCCGACAGTGTCGAATGCTGCAGAGAGGTCTAGCAGAATCAAAGCTGCCGACCCCCCTGCATCACGGATTGATAGTAATCTTTCTCGCATAGCCAGCACAGATATCTCTGTTCCTCTTCCCGGGCGAAACCCCGACTGGGTATCATGAAAGAGGTTTCCTCCCTCAAAATAAATTTGTAGCTGCCTAAAGACAACTTGCTCTAGAATTTTTGACAAGAAAGGGATGGCGGAAATGGGCCTGAAGTTAAGCGGATCAGTTATATCAAGGCCCACTTTTTTCAGAAGGGGTGTTACTATGGCATGCTTCATCTTTCCTGGGACGATGCCTAGTTGCAGCGATAGATTGATAACTTTGCAGCGTTTTGGAGTTGGCCTTCATAAGCCACCCGGGACAGATATCATCTGAATATGATGATTCTTTCAAGTCTCTCATAATCTTCAGTATCTCCTCGGGCGTAGTATCTGAAAATTGCATAGGGCCTAAATGAGAACCCAATATTGTGGGTTGGTCTAGAGGTCGCACCGCCTGGTTGGTACATGTCCGGATTTTCTGTATTTTAGCTTCAAATGACCTAAGGAGACTGGAGCACATTCTATCTGAGGATGGTATAGCAGGGGAATATTTGTTGTTGTTAAAGAGGCTGGATGCGATTTTAAATAATTCAGCCTCTTTGCTAGTTGCTTGGGCTATTTGGTAGTTATAATAGCTTCTTTTTTGGATTTTCACAAGCTTGCTGTACACTCTGCACTGGCTCCTATAGGCCATTTTGTCCTGCGGGTGATTGGTTCTGATCCATTTGCGTTCAAGCTGATGTCTTTTGGATTTTAACTCTCCCAGTGAGGATGAATACCAGGGGCATGATCTCGATTTCCTGGGCCTATTGTATGACCTAGTGACGGGCGCCACCTTGTCCAGAGTGTTTATTCGTTTTTGTTCAAAAGCGTCCAAAGTCTGTACTAATTTTTCCAAACCATTTTCTGTATCAATTGAATTCTGTTCTAAGTTCCCGTGACTGTTAATATAGGCTGAGTGGAAAATGTCCTCGCTAATTTTTGAAAGTTTTCGGAAAGGTTTTGATCTTTCCATCGGGGGGCCAGAAATGCTTTTTCTAGGGGCTAGGTCTGGCAGGGTGTATTTTAACACATAGTGGTCTGTCCATCCAGTCACTATTGTGGATAGGTTTGATACTTGGAGATCATTCGAGAGTACAGCATCAAGCTGATGACCATGGATATGAGTTGGCCTCTGAACTTTCTGCTCGAACCCCATACCCTCCAGATCCTGCTGGATTTTTATTTGGTTTAATTAATAAAGTAATTTGTTCCACGGTGTGTGTGTGTGTATTTTTTTTTCTGAAAACTACTATTTACACTTCCTTTGTGAAATGGTAGGGGTACAGTGTACCCCATTACCATTTCACACAGGGGGGGCCAGGATCTGGGGGTCCCCTTTGTTAAAGGGGTCTTCCAGATTATGATAAGCCCCCTGCGCGCATACCCCCACAACCACCGGGCAAAGGTTGTGGGGATGAGACCCTTGTCCCCATCAACATGGGGACAAGGTGCTTTGGGGGGCACCCCAAAGCACCCTTCCAATGTTGAGGGCATGTGGCCTGGTGCAGTTCAGGAGAGGGGGGGGGCCGCACTCTGTCCCCCCTCTTTTCTGCGGCTGGCCAGGTCAACATGCTCGGATAAGGGGTCTGGTGTGGATTTTAGGGGGAACTCCACGCCATTTTTTTTATTTGGGGTGGAGTTCCCCTTAAAATCCACACCAGACCTGAAGGGTCTGGTTATGGATATTTGGGGGGAACCCCACGTCATTTTTTTTTAAATTGACGGCAGGTTCCCCTTAATATCCATACCAGACCTAAAGGGTCTGGTTATTGAATTTGGGGACCCCCACGCATTTTTCTTTCCCCGAACTCTGAACCCGAGCTTTCAATTATTCGGGTTCGGGAAAAACCCAAAGTCTGTACCGAACCCAAACTTTACAGTTCGGGTTCGCTCAACCCTAATCATGAATGGTTTATTGGACAAAATACAGACATTATGCACTTTTAACACAGAGGGTTAGATAACGAGGTAGGGCTGGCTCATGGATACTCCCCCCTCCCCTCTAGCAACAACTTGGCAGACAACTGTATACCGTATTTAATCGGCGTATAACACAAACAGGCATATAACACGCACCCTAACTTTAAGAGGGAAGTTTCAGGGGAAAAAAAAAAAACTTTCCACAGCCCCTTGCGTATTAAAAACACGCAGGCACAGTTTACCCTATATTTTCAGGGTAAAAAAGTGAGTGTTATACGCCAATAAATACAGTAATTAGCATGTTAATTAACACAGCACTTTAGGCAGCCCAGGTGACCAGACAGTCCGTCTCCGGAGGTTAATGTGATCAGCTATTTCAATGTTAATGCATTGTTCAGAATTAACAAACAAGAATAGTCTTTGGGCAAATCCAAGAAAACAGTCTCTCAAAAAACGGACAGAAAAGGTCCCTGCAGCCAGTCTCAGCGACAGAGTGATTGTACAGGTTCCTGTATCCGAAAAGGGGCGCAGGGTTTTATTCTAACCTGTTTGCGGTTCAAAAACCAAGCAGGGACACAAGGCCCATTTTGGATCCAAGATCTCTGAACCAGTATCTACTAATAAAGTCCTTTGGGATGGAGTCGTCTGCTCAGTTGTAGCCTCGCTGCAGATGGGAGACTTTCTAGCCTCAATCGATATAAAAGGGCGCGTATTTACACGTACCTATCTTTCAGCCTCGTCAGAGGTTCCTGCAATTTGCAGTAGAGGAATGTCATTTTCAGTTTGTGGCTCTACACTTCAGGCTTGCCACAGCCCCCTAGGTGTTCACAAAGGTCCTAGCACCAGTACTGGGTCTTATAAGGGCCCAAGGGATCTTGGTGCTCGGGTATCTGGACAACCTCCTGCTCAGAGATCACAGAGCTCAAAATCTGAAGTGTTTAGGTCTGATCTAGATATGGTCCAACCAAGGGTATTTTACCACCCGTAAGGATCTGTGCCCTGAAGGATCAGGTGTGTTAGATAAGGGGAACCCTCCATTCAGATCTGTATGAGACTTCTAGGAAGGATAGTGTCCTCCTTAGAGGCAGTGCCCTATGCCCAGTTCCATATCAACAAGATGTCTTGTTGTATAGGCTTTGAATTGAACAGGAGAGGACAAGCCCTGGATTATGCAATGTTCTCATCTCCTCGGACACGCTTAAGCCTAAACTGGTGGTCACAGGATCAGAACCTGCGAAAGGAAGATCCTTCCTCCCGGTAACTTGGAGAGTACTGAGTACAGATGCCAGTCTCTCAGGCTGGGGACGCGACCCGGTCCGAAGCTCCGTGACCACGGCACCCCATCACCGCCGGTGTCCCGCGATCAGTCACAGGAGCTGAAGAACGGAGAGCAAAATTTAGGGATATGGGGAAGGGGAATGCAAGTTAAACCACTGATCTATGGATGTCTATCAAACATCAAAGTTTTGAGGTCGATCACACATCAAATGATGGTTAGTTGCTGTAACCGTGATATCATGTAAAACAATAATAGAAGAGGAGATGGGGGTTGGGAAATGATCCAAGTGAAGATCGAAAAATTAGGAGAGAGGGTTACTTTTAGCAACAATAAATGATCGAAAAATGTAATGATACAAAATATTTTTAATAATAATATCAAAAGTGAAGAGTGTAATAAATTACAGTCTCAGTTATAAAGTGAATTAAGAATCCTTGTGGCTACAAGAATGGCTACTAGATTAGAATAAGAGACCAACACAGACTCACATAAGACAACATATAACATCGACACCAGTCCGGACGTTAGAGATGTATCAGGCACCAGTGAGATGCAACGAGAAAAATATATTTAATATCGTATCTGTAAATACAGAGTAGAGTAGGTTGTTAGGTGGTAGTGGTTGCATAGCAGCCAAGCCACTTATAGTAACACAACCTAGTAAGTCGAATGTTGCAATAACTGGTGACTGAGTCAGGTGTGTGGGGAGGGGGAAGGAGAGGAGAGGGAGAGTAGCAAAAATTGGATATGTGTTTATACATGTATGTCCATATCTATTTTGTATAGTTGGATCGGAAACACTCAACGGAATGAATACTGATAGTGTGGTAATTGAGGAGTTCTCATGTGGAGATTAAAGCAACTGAATGTCCTCCTGTTTATATCAGAAAATTGGGGTACTTAATAAATAGAGCTCAATTATAGCAAATAGACAAGATAAATTCCCCAATCTGGCACTGTCAGTCCATCATGTATAATTCATTGAGTGAGATACTCAAAATTTGCATATATTAGACTGTTGTAGCAGGTTCGTTTAGAGCTATAAGAGTTGTTATCTTGACAGATCATTGGTACATTACCGAGCTGCTGGTTGTCATCAAGGTATATGGAATACAGGTACATTAACAGACTGCTGATGGACGTCGGGGTGTATAGATCAAACCATCCATTGGCATTTCTTGGTGTCTACCGACCTTGGTTTAGAGTAGCTGCGTGAATGCAGTGCAGGTGGAGGTAGCATGCCGGATGGCCAGCCAGTGCTCTTGGATGTCTGTCCGAGCGTTGCGGATGTCAGTCTGAAAGATCCTTAGTTGCAGCAGTTGCTCGGTATGTACAGCGCTGCTTGGAGTTAGTAGCAGTCTTCCTTGTCTGCCGCCAACAGTAGCGGCGTCTCCGTCTCCGTTCCTTCTGCGTCTCTGTCCACTGCACACCAGCAGTAACGTCACGTGACTGGCGTCAGGTAGTGACGTTGACGCGTTTCGCCTTGCGCTAAGGCGTTCTTCACAGTGGCAATGTCATTGATCGTCTGTTCCCTAAAATAGGGAAAGACGATCCATGACTTCACATGTCAAGCCCCACCCCCCTACAGTTAGAAACACATATAAAAGAGTAACACTTTACTCCTACAGCGCCCCTTAGTGGTTAACTCCTAAACTGCAATTGTCATTTTCTAAGTAATCAATGCATTTTTATAGCACGTTTTGCTGTGAAAATTACAACGGTCCCAAAAATGTGCAAAAAAAATTGTCCGATGTATCCGCCATAATGTCGCAGTCACGAAAAAAAAAAAAAAAACCCTCTCTGATCGCCGCCATTAGTAGTAAAAAAAAAAAATATTAACAAAAATTCAATAAAACTATCCCCTATTTTGTAAATGCTATAAATCGTGCGCAAACCAATCGTTAAATGCTTATTGTGATTTTTTTTACCAAGAATAGGTAGAAAAATACGTATCAGCCTAAACTGAAGAAAAAATATATATTTTTTGTATCTAATTTGGGGATATTTATTATAGCAAATGTAAAAAATATTGCAGTTTTTTTTTAATTGACGCTCTGTTTATAGCGCAAAAAAATAAAAACCGCAGAGGTGATCAAATACCACCAAAATAAAGCTCTATTTGTGAAAAAAAAAAAGGACGCCAATTTTGTTTGGGAGCCACGTCGCACGACTGTGCAATTGTCAGTAAAAGCGACGCAGTCCCGAATCGAAAAGACTTAGTTAGACTTACCGGTGACGGTATTTCTTTTTTTTTTTTTCCACATCAGTCTAGACCCAAGGTGCCACCAGTATGACCAGCTCACGGATCTTTCCGCCCTTCGCTTATTGTAGTCGTTGCATCATTTGTGGTTCTCTTTATCTTCATTCGGTTTTAATGACTTTTTTTTTCCATACCGTTTTGATTTAACATGTGGATTTTCCCCCCGAATCCCCCCCTCCTCCCACCCTCTATCTCGTGATTCCACTATCTCTCCCACCCGAGTGTGCCCCCTAAGGTTAAATCAATTTCCTTCTCTTTGTTCAAGGTACTCTAAGATTTTCTGCATAACTCCAGTTTTTTTTAAATTCTCTCCATGGTCCCCACTTCTTGCGTATATCCTCGCTATCCTCCACCCCTCCAGGTTTCAGCTCCTCCCTCCTACAGGTTTCCTCCACTGAGTCAATCCATTCCCATATTTGTGGGCTGTTCTTATCCCTCCATTTTTTTGGAATTAACCTCTTTGCTGCGTTGAGGAGGTGGGGCACCAAGGACTTTTTATACTCCTTTAAGGGCACCACTCCTCCATGGAATAAGACTTCCCATGGATCTTCTTTAATCTCTTTTTTGGTAATTTCCTTAATTAATGAAAGAAAACTATTCCACCAGCTTTTAATTTTGGGACATTTCCACCAAAGGTGGGCCATTGTCCCTGTTTTGGGCAGCCCCTCCAGCATTCTCCTGTCTCCCCTTCTTTAAATTTACTGGTTTTATCGGGGGTGGAGTACCATCCCGTAATAAGTTTGAAATTCATCTCGGCCGTTCTTACGTCAATTGCTGAAGAGTTTGTTAGGTTCAATATTCTTTCTACTAATGTTTTCCCCCTGGTGACTTCAAGTTCTCTTTCCCATTTCAGGATATACCTAGGCGTCCCCAGCTCTTCCGCCCTCATCGGGATTTGATATAGTTTTGATATATATAGTTGTTCCAAGGGTGTATAGTCTTTCTGTTCCCGGATGGGGCCTGGTAAGGTCTTGATGAAGGAGGATAGCTGTCTGTATCGCCAATCATTCCACCCTGTGCATTTACTCTTAGCTTTAATTTCGTGAAGTGTCATTATTTTACCTTGTCGTGTTATATCTTTTACCCGGATCCGATTTTTAATCCAATTCCCCCCCTCCTCTTTTAACCATGGTGAAAAAAATACATTGTCTTTTAAGTCAATAAGTGGTGAGTTATAAACTGATCCTAGCTGTTTGTGTGTTCTATCCCATATCCTTAATGCTAACCGTGTCATTTCATGAGTGGTTGTGTGTAACTTTCTGTACTGTGGTGGATTCCATATCACTCTACCTAATTGTGTATTTGCCAGTGCACACTCGATCTGAACCCATCTTTTTTCGTGCTTTTTTTTGGCCCACTCTATTATACAGGATATTATTGAAGCAGTGTAATATTTTCTAATGTCCGGCACTCCTAAACCCCCCAGTTTTTTTCCCTGTTTTAAAACTTGGAGGGAGATCCTATGTTTTTTTTTATTCCATATAAAATTCAATAGGAGGGAGTTGAGTATTCTGAAGTATCCTTGGGGTACGTAGATTGGGATCATCTGAAACCTATACAGGATTTTCGGGACTAATATAATTTTTACTAAGTTCACCCTACCGAACCAGGAGATCGGTCGATTCTTAGTTTTTCTGATTTCTCCTTTTATTTCCACTAGTAGGGGGATATAATTTGATCTATATATATTTTTTTAAAAGATCTTGCTAGCTTTATTCCCAGATATTTAATCTCTTTCTGCCAAGTAAAATTGTATTCCTTTTTGAGAAATCCCACTTCGTCTTTAATAATAATTCAATATTTCTGTCTTAGCCATGTTCATCTTGAAGTTAGAAATTTCTCCGTATTGTTTAATTTTCGCTATTAAGTGGGGAAGCGCGACTCTTGGATTTCTCACGAAGAACACCACATCGTCAGCGAAGGCTGACAATATGTGTTCCTCATCTCCTGCTCTGACCCCTTTAATATTGGGGTCATTCCGTATCATGGCCAAAAGGGGCTCGAGGGACAGCACAAAGAGCAGGGGGGACAAAGGGCAACGCTGCCTAGTCCCATTCCCCATCTCAAAGGGTGACAATAGGGACCCGTTGATCTTAACTCTTGCTCGTGGGTGACGGTATAATGTTTGAATTCTCTCTATCATCCTTGGGCCTATCCCTGCATTATCCAGTGTTAGCATCATGAACCCCCAGTCTACCCTATCAAACGCTTTCTCAGCGTCTACTGAGAGGAGTAGACTGGGGGTTCGGTTTTCTTTAATTTGCTCTATGAGTAGGAGGGCTCTGGTTCCATTGTCCTTGCCATCCCTGCCTGATATGAATCCCACCTGGTCCGGGTGAATAATGTACGTCATTATCTCCTTCATACGATCTGCCAGAATTTTAGCATAAATCTTTATATCTACGTTCAACAATGAGATTGGTCTGAACCCTGAGCATAGCGTGTTGTCTTTCCCCTCTTTTTCTATGACCGTGATGTTTGCCATGGCGGCCTCTTTACTCAGCTCATAGTCCCTCCCAAGTCCATTATAATACTGGCAGAGTCTTGGTATTAATATAATTCCAAACTTTTGTATATATCTGGTCGTAAAGCCGTCAGGGCCGGGGCTTTTCCCTTTATTGGAGTTTAAGGTTATCCTTATTTCCTCCTCAGTTATGGGCTGGTCTGGAATTTCAGCTACCTCGTGATCTATTCTGGGGAGTTTGCTTTTTCTCAGTACCTCCTCAATATTAGCTTCTTTCTCCCCCGGTTTCCAGTTTTTTTGTTTTTTATAGGCTCTTGTAATAACTTCTAAACTCTTCTGCAATGTCACTGGTTTTATAAGCTAGGTCCCCATTCTTTTCCTTATTTTTTCTATATAGTTCCTGCCTTTTTTTTTTTTACCATTTTGGCCAGGGATTTACCAGGTTTGTCTCCCCAGATATATATCTCTCTCTTTCGATAATATTTAGTTCTTTCTTAGTCTCTTGTTCTATGAGCGCTCTGTACTCATCCCTTTTCATTTTTACTTTGTGCCATGTTTCTATTTGTTGTCCTTTGTTTTTATGTTCTTGTTCTAATAATGAGATATCCTTCACCAATTCCTTTAACTCTTTTGTTTTTTCTTTTTTCCTTGCCCCCTCCATAATAAATATTCCTCTTATATAGGCCTTATGGGCTTCCCACAGTGTGGCCCTAGAGATCCCCTCCGTGTCGTTTTCTCTGAAGTATCTTTCTAATTCTCCTTGCACTCTTTTTACTATTTCTTCATTGTCCAGTAGGCTCTCATCTATTCTCCACTCTGTAGGGTTCGTTTTCTGGTCTGATACATTAAGCTTCATAGTTATAGGTGTATGGTCGGAGATTGTCATAACTTCAATACCGGTCTCTACTACCCTTTCCAGGAGTCTATGATCCACCAGGGCATAATCAATCCTAGAGTACGTCCCGTGCACAGAGGAGTAAAACGTATAGTCTAATTTTTTGGAATTTTGCAGACGCCATATGTCTACCAATTGAGCCTGGTGTAATCTTTGTTTTACTAATTTCAGCTGATCGTTTCTCGTCCCCTGTGCACGGGACGTACAATCCATTACAGGATCCATGCAAAAGTTAAGGTCTCCCATTATTATCAGATGCCCAGTCTTAAATTGTTCAAGTTTTGTCACATAGTTTGCAGAGAGAATTTAACCCCTTAACGTTGTATGATAGTAATTTAATTTCTGTCATTTGTACTAATTACATTTTTGTTTACTTGTATAAACCCATCATCCTTTTCATGTGGTCTTGCTTGGGTGTACAAAATGGATCGATGTGGAATCAACGAGATATCCCCCCCCTCCCCATCCTCCCCTCCCCTCCACCCATCCTTCCCTTCCCCTTCCCCAACCCCTCCTCCCTCGTCACCCCTCCCTCCCCCCTCTCCCCCGTTGGCCTATTAGAGGCCTGGAAGCCGTTCTCGGTCTTCTCCTCTCCCTTATCCTCGGCTCCCCTCCCTAAGGTTGAGCCAAGGGAATGCTCCATGGCTGTCTAGTCTCCCTTCATGGTCTACCCCTCCCCTGTCCCCCCCCCGTCCTGTTCTTCCTTTAGACTACCCAGTCTGGGAGATCGGGGTACTGGAATATCCATTTTTTGGCAGAACCTCTCTAGTTCTTCCGGGAATCTTAGTCGGGCGGAAGTCCCCCCCCTTAAACCCGATAAGGCAAGCCGGGAACCCCCATTGGTATTTGATGTTCTCGGTACGCAACCGTTCCAGGAGGGGTCTCAGATGTCTTCTTCTTTCTAGGGTTTCTTTTGATAAGTCCGAGAAGATTTGAATCTCCTTTTCTTTATATTTGATGGGGGCTAACCCCCTCAAGCTTCCCCAGATTGCAGCCTTGTCCTCGTAATTCCGGAAGCGTACGATAATGTCTCTGGGTCCCCTTTTCTCTGCCTGTTTAGGGGTCCCTATCCGATGCACCCTCTCAATTTTAATGTGCTTATCTTCTGATGATTTTCCCAACAATGGTTTAAAGAGCGTGTTTATGATCTCTCTTAAGTCCTCCCCCTGTACTTCCTCTATTGCGCGTATTCTAAGGTTCTGTCGCCTGTTTCGGTTTTCCTGGTCTTCCAGTCTATATGCCAGGATTTTTTGACTCTGTCATCGCCTGTACTTGCGATTTTAGTTTAACCAGTTCTTGGTCTTGTTCTACTATTCTTTTTTCTGCCCCCTCCACTCTTTCAAATAGACCCCCTAATTCTGTTCTTAAACTGTTGATTTCTGTTTTTATTAGTTTTTCCATCCTCAGGATCATCACGTTCATCTCTGCTTTTGATGGTGGTTGTGCATCTTGGCCCAGGTCATCCAACCTGCTTTGCTCAAGTTCTCCTTCAAGGGTCGTCTCACCTTTAGACCGATTCGCCATGGCTTCTCCTGTTCTTTTCTTATCCGTTTTCTTTGCAGCACCTGGGCTTTTAGCAGAAGATTCCTGTGTCATATACTGCTGTATCGAGCTAATACCAACATTGCTTTTAGGGGGTTTTGAGGCGGCACCTCTTGTTGATCTGCTAATTTTAAATCTATTGTTTGGTCTAATTCTTTTCCCCAGTTTGGCGTCTTGAGAGAAAGAAGGGGGGGGGGTGCCTGATCACTTTACTTGTTCTTCCCGGGTTCTGGAGGGTTCTTGCTGATATAATACTGGCGCTACCGGCTCTTTAGTTCTGTTGATCAAGTGCTTACTGATGTGGGGGTTGTTTTACCCCTTTTTTTTTATATATCCCCCCTTTTTATGGGGTTCTCACATTTGCTGGTGCTTTTTTGGTCACCTACTTACCCCCGGCCCCCAATCTTTTATATCACATTTATAAGAATCTATTGCTTGGGAGTAGGTGTTTTTTTTTTTTTTTTTACCAGATAGATCTCCTCATCCCCATCCCTCAGGTGCTTAGATTCTTTTCCTAATAATTTTAAGGCTCGTCTTTAAAGTCCTGTTACCTCTCTATTGAGTTTCCCCAATACATGGACCAAGAACACACTATTAGTCCCCTAGGGAGGCACACGGGCACATGGGGGTGCGATTATCTGTCTGTCTCTCTGCTTTTACCCTCTTAGGCCGCGTACACACGACCAAATCTGTCTGCTGGAAACGGTCTGCTAGACCGTCCCAGCAGACAGATTTGATCGTGTGTACGGGCGAGCAGACGGATTTGGCCAGCCGACAGATTTGAAAGCATGCTTACCAATCTGTCGGCTGGGAACCCGTCCGCCCGACATGTCTGCTGGTTAGTACGCTAACCAGCAGACATGTCTTCTCGCACATGCGCCGAATGATTTCGCCGCATGCGCGGAAGTGTTTTACTTCCTGGTGCGGTAACGTGGCGGCGTCAACGTCACCGCCGCGTCACCGACACTTCAGCGCACTGTCTGCTGGCGGGGATTTTGGTTTGCTCGTGTGTACACGCGAGCAAACCAAAATCCAAGCAGACAGATTTGTTCAAATCGGTCGGTCCGACCGATTTGAACAAATAGATTGCCTCGTGTGTACGAGGCCTTAGTGTCCCCAATCAAAAAGGAGTTGACTGAGAACCCCAACTCAAAGCCACGGGATATTCAGCACAGGCTTACTGCGCAGTCATGCTCTGAGTCGCATTGAGTCGCATGGTCAACATTGCAAAGACCTCATACTCTAAATCGACAAGTCCTCCAACACCAGGTTCTAGAGACATCAACCTAAGATTACAAGGCCTTCCGACTCTGATTGCACTGCCCTGCACCAGCTACATAGTCACATTTGTTATAGCCAAGACTCATAGTTCCATAGTCATCCTGGTTTTGGTAGTTTTTAAACTCAAGTTTGCAGTGGCGGCTCCCTCAAAGTGGCAGATACATCATGACTGAGCCAGGAATGCAGTACCCTCAAACTTAACAGCAGAGTTAATAAAATTCGCCCAGATCTTCCCCTGATTTACTTGATAAGACCAGTCATCAGAGGTTAAACATGTAGTTTTATGCAAAGAATTACGGGCATTTTTACCTTACCCTGCCGCAAGCAATGATTTCCCCACAATAGGGGGGGGCTTACCGGACCCTGTCTGTTCTCGGCTCCTCAGAGCGCATCACCCAAACCTTGTTACGCCTCCCGTTGATGCTGCGGCCATGCTGTACGGTTGTCTCTCTGGCTCCACAGGGGGCTGCGTGCACCTTCTCCGCCGTGCCGCTGCCTTTACACCCTGCGGACTCCAAGCGTTGCGGTTGAGGTCCACATCCAGGCGAATCGCGGGTCGCGGTGATTCCGGGTGGGTTCCTCCTCGCGGTCCGGCCCAGCCTCTCATGCCAGGCCGGTCACCTCGAGTCTTACGGAGGTTCGCCGCTCACAGCCACGGAGCATTCCAGCAGCCCCTCCCTCCTACACGCGTCACGTCCTCATCACGTGGGGACCTGTGTTCTGGTGACGGTATTTCTAAGAGCCTTTTAGGACAACCTTGGAGAGAGCGCAGCTCTGCCTCTTCATTAGGAAACACATGTAGATCCTTTAAAACCTCTCCTCTTCCACCATGGCCTCAGTTATTGTGGTCCGACTCTCTGGAAGACAAAGCACAGAAAACCACAACACCATGATAGATTTATAATTATTACTTTAACATACACTTAGGGTGGGAAATAGCGTTGTCCTGAAAGGCTCTTAGAAATACCGTCACCGGTAAGTCTAACTAAGTCTCTCAACTCGCCTTTCAGGACAACCTTGGAGAGGATAAACAAGTAACTTACCCTAGGGTGGGACTACTGCCTGCAACACCTTTCTGCCAAAGGCTTGATCGGTAGCAGACAATAGGTCCAACCTGTAGTGTCTTAAGAAAGTTGAGTAGTTGGACCAGGTGGCAGCCTTGCAAATTTGCTCGGGTGTCGCACCTGCTCTTTCAGCCCGGGAGACAGCAGTTGATCTTGTTGAGTGTGCCAGAATGCCTGAGGGAGGCGTAACTCCTTTGGCTTTGTAAGCTTCCATGATTGAGAGTTTAAGCCACCTTCCGAGCGTACTTTTGGACGCTTTTTCCCCTTTACGAGGGCCTGAGAAAAGTATAAACAGAGCATTTGTTTTCCTGAATTCTCTGGTGACTAAGAGATATTGCACGAGACACCTTCTCACGTCCAAAGTATGAAATGCTTCTTCGCCAGCGTTGGAAGGATTCAAAGAAAAAGTGGGTAAAATTAATTTCCTGTGAACGGTGAAAATTTGATGCCACTTTTGGAAGGAAAGCAGGGTCTGTCTGAAGAATCACACGATCCTGAAAAATTCTTAAGAAGGGTTCGGTAATGGCCAGAGCTTGTAGCACGCTAACTCGTCTTGCTGAGGTTATTGCCACCAAAAAAACAGTTTTGAAAATTAATAAAATATTTTTTTTTAATGAACTATCTTCTAATGGCTCGAATGGTGCTCCCGTTAAGCCTTGCAAGACAACCGATAAGTCCCAACTTGGAAAATTCTTAAGGGTCACTGTTTCTTGAGGGTGCCCTGAAAAAACAGAAATCAAAGGTTCTCTGGATAGAGTCTTTTCAAAATAAACAGAAAGAGCCGCTACCTGCGTTTTTAATGTACTGGATGCGAGTCCCTTCTCCATTCCCTCATGAAGAAATTCTAGCACCGAGACTACATCCTTGGTCTGGAAATTTTTAGAAGAACACCAGGAATTTAATTTCTTCCATACTTTCCTGTAAATAGACCTGGTTATTTCTTTCCTGCTTGACAATAAGGTTCTCACTACTTTGTCGGATAAACCTTTGTTTTTTAAGATGTCCTCTTCAGTAACCAGGCGCACAGGTGCAACCCGTCTGTTTCTGGGTGACACACTGAGTCCTGCACTAGAAGGTCCTTCCTGGCTGGAAGCTTCCACGGGGGTTCTACGGCCAGATTTAGCACTGATGCAAACCAAGGCCTTTTCGGCCAGAAGGGAGCGATTAGAATCAGGTTGGTCCTTTCTTCCCTGAATTTCCTTAAAACTAGAGGAATTAGGAGAAAGGGGGGAAAGGCATAGCACAAACGGTAATCGCAAGGATGGGCTAGAGCATCCATGCCTATCGCTCTGTCTCCCCTGTGTAGGGAAAATAATTCTTGGACCTTGGCATTTTGTTGGTTGGCAAAAAGATCCACTTGAGGATGGCCCCATTTCGTTGTGATCATGTTGAATATTTCCTGATTTAGGCTCCACTCTGATTCCAATACCTTCCTTCTGCTCAGCAGGTCTGCTAGTAAGTTCTGGGACCCCTTTAGGTGAATTGCTGACAATGACATTAGATTTAGCTCTGCCCATGCCAATAGCTGATTG
Organism: Rana kukunoris; assembly: GCA_029574335.1. NCBI lineage: Eukaryota > Metazoa > Chordata > Amphibia > Anura > Ranidae > Rana > Rana kukunoris. The sequence goes on from CM056051.1 coordinate 348,810,324, forward strand.
GCTAGTTCCATCAGCCCTTGACTTCTGGTCCCACCTTGTTTGGTCACATAGGCCACTGCTGTTGTGTTGTCCGACAACACTTGAACATGACGACCTTTTAGCAGTTTTTGGAAAGCCAGGAGTCCCATAAAAATGGCCTTTAGTTCTCGCCAATTTGATGACCTCCTTGCTTCCACCTTGGACCAAAACCCTTGCGCTGTCTGTCTGTCCAGGTGAGCTCCCCACCCCCAAGAACTTGCGTCCGTCCTCAGACGCTTGTCCACAGGGAGGAACCACGAGAGACCTTTTGATAGGTTGGCCTGATTTCTCCACCACCATAGGGACCTTTTTACTTTTGAGGTTGGTCTGAAAAGTTTCTCCAGAGACTCCTGATGAGACCAAACTTGTAGGAGGTTTCTTTGTAGCGGTCTTGAGTGTAACCTTGCCCAATGCCCGGCCGGGATCGAGGCCGTCAGCTGGCCCAGTACTGCCATTGCTGTCCTTACAGATACTGCTAGATTCGTTTGTATCTGGCATATTGAGGAATTGATTTTCTCTCTCTTTTTCTTGAGGGAGAAATACCTTCTGGAGGACTGAGTTGATGTTGTAACCAAGGAACCTCGTCTCCTGTGAGGGGTCTAGGTTTGATTTCTCCAGATTCAACAACCACCCAAGGCTCTTGAGGTGTGTGACTGTGCCAGCTGGAGATCTATCCCCAACTGATCTTTTGAATCTGCGAAAAACAGGAGATCGTCCAGGTATGGAACAACCAAGACCCCCCCTCAGCTTCAGAGGCTCTAAGGCTTCCGCCATCACTTTCGTAAAGATCCTGGGGGAGGATGACAGGCCGAACGGCAGAGCCCTGAATTGTAGATGCCAGATTGAAGTCCCTAGGTTGACTGCCAATCGCAAAAATCTCTGGGAAGCCTGAGCTATTGGTATGTGGAGGTATGCATCTCTTAAGTCTATAGATGCCATGAAGCACTTTGGTGTTAGTAACTTTGTTATCGTATGGATAGTGTCCATGCGGAAGTGCTTGTATCTTATTGCCTTGTTCAGGATCTTTAGGTTTAAAATTAAACAAAATTTGCCCGAGGGTTTTTTCACTAGGAATATGTGGGAGTAGAAACCTTTCCCCTCCTGGTGTTTTGGAACCTGGATAATAACTTCCTGTTGTATCAGATCCTTCAGAAGAATCATCATAGCAGAAGCTTTTTCTTGATCCCTTGGTAGGGCTGTGACATAAAACCTGGATGGCGGACAATCTGCCCATTCCAGATTGTACCCTTGTGCAATGATGTTTTTTACAAAAGGACTTTTGACCCACAGATTCCACTGATGAAAGAAAGCGGACAATCTTCCTCCCACTGGAGTCAGACTGTCATTTGTCTTTAGAGGTCTGTTCTTGGGGGGATCTGAAAATAATTCCTCCTCTTCCTCTACCCCTTTGAGGAACCCAGCGTTTATTTTCTTCCTTTCTGTAGGTCTGTTGAAAAGGACGAAAATTTTTCTTTATGGGAGGTTTCTTTTTAGGTGGAAAAGACTTCTTTTTGTCAGCTGTTCTGTCCAGAACTTTTTCTAAATCTGGTGCGAACAACAAATCACCTGAAAAGGGTAGTCCACAGAGCTTAACTTTTGAGGCTGTGTCCCCTGTCCATGTTTTGAGCCAAACTGCGCGCCTGGCTGAGTTTACCAAGGCGGAAGATCTGGCTGCCATTTTGATTGACTCTGCTGATGCGTCTGCCATATACTTGATTGATCATAAAATCAGGGGAAAAGACTCCAATAAATCTTTTCTTGGTGTGCCTGCTTTAACATGGCTCATAAGTTTTTCCACCCAGCACTCTAAATTTCTTGCTACTACTGTAGAAGCCATAGCTGGTTTGAGGCTAAGTGAGGTAGAGTCCCAGGCCTTTTTTTTAATAAGGAATCTGCCCTTTTATCCATGGCGTCCTTTAGCACCCCCATATCTTCGAACGCAAGGTCTGTGCGTCGAGATACTTGGGAGAAAGCCACATCTACCCGAGGTTTTTTATTCCACACCTCAGTATCCTCATCATTAAAGGGGAATCTCTTCTTCAGGCTTTTAGGAAAGAAAGGACCCCTTTCCTGATCTCTCCACTCTTTTTTAATAGTATCCAAAACCACCTTGTGGACTGGAAACACTTTATACTTGGATTCATCCAGACCCTGATACATTTTGTCATGAAGCGACAACTGAATTTTTTCCTCCTGAATTTCAAGAGTAGTATAAATTGCAGTAAGCAGATCGTCCACTTCGTCTAGAGGGAGCTTATATCTAGAACTTCTGCTATCTTCTTCCTCTTCCTCTGAACCCATGACTGAGCGAAGAGTACTTGTCCCTTCATCCCCTGAACCCCCCGTCTCTGACTTAGAGGTGGAGGCTCTAAGCATAGTCTTCACCGAACTCAAGGAACTTTTAAGTTCCTGCACAGAAGAAAACAACTCCTTGTATTGCTGGGATGTCTCTTCTTCCACTAAGTCCCTGATGCAGGCTTTGCACATTGCTTTCTGCCAGCTATCTCTAAGGCCTCGTACACACGAGGCAATCTATTTGTTCAAATCGGTCGGACCGACCGATTTGAACAAATCTGTTTGCTAGGATTTTGGTTTGCTCGCGTGTACACAGGAGCAAACCAAAATCCCCGCCAGCAGACGGCGCGCTGACGTGTCGGTGACGTGGCGGTGACGTTGACGTCGCCACGTCACCGCACCAGGAAGTAAAACACTTCCGCGCAAGCGCGAATCCATTCGGCGGCGGTGCGAGACGACATGTCTGCTGGTAAGTGTACTAACCAGCAGACATGTCGGGCGGACGGATTCCCACCCGATAGATTTCAAAGCATGCTTTGAAATCTGTCGGGTGGCCAAATCCGTCGGCTCGCCCGTACACACGATCAAATCTAGCAGACCGTTTCCAGCAGACAGATTTGATCATGTGTACGAGGCCTAAGAGGGTTCTTGCAAGAGGGACACTTCCTTTTAGGCGGTGTTTTTTTTGATTTTGCTTTTTTCCTAAAATAAAAGGAGACACAAAAAGAATGCCTCACTAAAAGATTTTTTTTTTAAACCGCCACCAGTAAGGAAAGATAAACCAAGCACCAGAATTACAAACAGTGCAAACCAATCACCACCCTGAGTGAACGCTGAACAGGGACCGAGAAAGCTTAACTCTGACCCTGCAGCACAGGCTCCCAAAAGGAGGTACAACAACCAAACACAATAGTCCAAAAGGTACAGAATAAAAGGCCCCACTGTGCCCCTCTTACCTGGAAATGAGCGGTGTCTAAGGCGCCTGTCTCCGCCATCGCTGCGGATCCCTCTTCCATCCTGAACAGGGAAGCAGTTGGGACTGTGAGCTTTTTTAAATTTTCCCGGTTCCTGACGTCATCAACGATGGCCGGAAACCGGAAGACGCCGCTCTGTAGGCCCGCCCCCCTAGCTTCTGCATTCCAGGCAGCGTGGACCACGTCATACCGCCCGACAGGACCCGTGACCGAAATGCGGGAAATACGAAAAAACCGCAACAATAACCCGCCCCTTTACCAGAACCAAAACCTGCAGATCCCGGGCACCCAGTGCAGCCTTCCTGCAGGTCCTTAACTCCACTGAGTAGGGAGAAGCTGGAGAACTCCGGAGCATCTTTTCCTCACTAGGAAGAGCTGGTATGGCCTCTGCACACCAGGCAGCAGGAACAACGACTAAGCCGGTAAGCCTACCCCTCCCCTTGGAGAGAGTGCAGCTCCTCTGGTCCACACATGCACTTCCACCATGGCGGAGGAAACTGAGGCCATGGTGGAAGAGGAGGGGTTTTAAAGGATCTACATGCGCTCTCTCCAAGGTTGTCCTGAAAGGCGAGTTGAGAAAAAGGTGCAAGGTCTTTAATCTGCATATTGGTCGGGGTCTTAAGTGGTTAAAAACAGAGGTCTCTGTTTCTGTTTTTGCCTTTTTGTTTTTAACGCATACTGTTAGACAGGTGAATTTGGTTGGTTGCTGATTTTTAGGTAAGTTTGAGCTAATAATAAGCACACTAAAGATATAATGCATCTTACCAATCATTCTATTTCCTGTTTATCCCCAGTTAACAGACACGACCATACCTTCGTCCTCATTTCAGCATCACTTACCCAGAGAGCAGTGAGCCTGGCTCTTTTATTCGTAAAAGACAAACTATTTCACAAACAGGAAGTGATGGCTCCAGAAGTGACATCACAGATGTGATCCCCACACAGGAAATGACGATAAGAATTTGACAACACGGGATGTGACAACACAGGAAATCCCTCCAACAGGATTAAATACAAACAATATGAAGAAGTGCTAAAAGATTTTCTATGGATGTGTCTGAGCAGAGACTGGGTACATGGAAGCTTGTTTAAACATAGACTCCGTCTCTGATCATGACAACCCAAAAGCTCATTTATTACCGCTTATAGGAACCCTGATTCTGCACTGTTCCAGAGAACAACGCATATCCAAATTATACTACTATTGCTGGAGATGGGAGGCTATCTGCAGGTGTACGCTGTGAATCCTGACCATGCTGATTAGACATAGCAGAGACAAGAGCGTACATCCCGTATAACCGATAATGTCCTTGCAGAGCGAACATATCCCCTCAAACGATTGTCTATGCAAATACCTCTCTCCAACCTCAGAAGAAAACAATTGGGTGCCCTAACTGGACTTTTAAGGCACAAAATTAATATAGTTTACAAAGTGACCAACATATGTGGTAGAAAAAAGATTATATTGTGGAACATTTATTTAGAAATATAAAGAGAATTCAATAAAAACAGACATGATCTGGGGTAGACATAAATCGTTGAACAGACAAGTACAAATTTACAAAATTGCACTATATAATGTGATTCTTCAAATCATCCCGACGTTTGAGAGGTGTCTCCCTTTCTTCAGGGGTATAGCGAAGGATCAACCGTTAATCTATAACATGTATGATAAATAGTCAATATAGACCGTACGATATTTATTTACAAAAATAAAGTGAAGAATATGATAATGATATTTCAATACTCACAGCTGAAAAAGCTGTACCATGGAAAAGTCATTCCGGTCATGTGATTAAAAGCACAAGCTGCATTCTGGTCTAGAATCACTGGTGTGACCAATTACCCAGGGGATTGGTAATTAAATCCTCTGGTATGTAGCCTGGATCTGCCACAGATAAGAGTGTTGCTGGAGCCAAGTCTATCTGGGCCCTGTAAGAATAGTGTGCAGTAGTATAATATAAATGCTAGATTGAGGACTTGTCTGTCTTAAATTGAAAAATATGACAAATGTCTTACCAGATTATTCTTAGTTGGTGAGATAGTTTATTTAGATTTTGGACAGCTGAAAAAGTATAGAATTAATGCATCGATATAGTAGTTTGGAATATATTCCTTTAAAATAATTTACTTGGTTATTTTATGATCACACAGGCAAAATAAATGAAAATATAGATGCCAACAAAATTGGCTATATGTGCTTATTAAAAATAATTTGTGATCAGTAAGATCAGTGATTTTCTGCTCTTAGATGTAATGTTTACATATTGCCACATATTCCTGGCTGAGATTTAGATGCATTAAATAAATGGTTAATTCTATTATACATTTTTTTTAAAGAGTCACAAGATGTTCCAGCAACAAGACCAAACTATGGGAAGGAGATTATTTGAATGCAAATAACATGTAGGAAAAGAGTTTCTCACTCAACAATTAAAATTAAGTAAAGACTTCTTTATTACCTTGGGAGATCAGTGGTGAGACGCAGTCATGTTGGACCGTGAATGACTGCTTTCCCTCCTTTGAATAATATACCCTCCTCCCGCCAATCAGCGGTGCACACTGCAATGGATTGCAGCTGTGCTCGCTCGGCTAAGGAGGAGGGTATGGGCTGGCAGAGAGACTGGATCCCTGGGCCCTGTGTAAGCGCGCGCCTGCCAAACTGCGCATGCGCGCGGCGGGATGACGCATCACGTCAGGGTCCACCGATGCGAGAGCTCCTTGTGCGCACTGAGCATGTGCACAGAGAGGAGCAAGAGGGCGGCCAGACGTGGATGTAATTGCAAACAATGGGCCAGATTCAGGTAGATGAGAGTATCTTTCCTCTGGAGTAACGCTTCTCATTTACGTTACTCTGAAGACCCTTTCAGCGCAAGTCCTGTAATTCACATAGCAGTTGCGCGTAAACTTGCGCCAGAGTAACGATAATGCGCTGGCATAACCCGACGCAAGTGGAAGTGGGTGTGATCATATGTAAATGATGGGCGGAGCCCAGCGCAGAGGCTTACGTTCAGCGCATCATCCACGGAGCATGCGCAGTGAGTGCGGCTCCACTCGCCCCCTTGTGCGCATGCTCACAACTTCCGTCGGCACCACTTCCTGGGAAACGTCAGCGCAATGCGTTCCGCTGGGCGCTTAAAAGCGCTGGCGGAAACGCCATTCCGGCGCAAAAGTAGTTCCGTTTCCCCCCACCCCAGGGAAGATACTTTTGCACTGTAATGGCTGCTCCCGCTACCCCCAGAGAGAGGAGGAACCTCAACTTTAATGCCCAGGAGGTCTCAGTGATTATCTCGGCTATGGAGACGGATAATGAATTTCTCCATGGCAAAAAAAGCCGGAAGACCAGCCGGGAGAGGAAGCAGGGCATCCTGGAGTCGATTGCTGCCAGGGTCAATGTCCTGGGCTACTCCACCCGGACTGCTGGGGACATACAAAAGAAAATAAACGACCTGCGGCGCAAGGTGAGGGACAAGGTGGCCTCCATCAGGAGGTATGAGAGGGGCACAGGTGGTGGTCCCCCATGTCCTGTCACCCTGACCGCAGAGGAGGAGGTGGTTGCTCGCTGCCTGGAGAGGGAGCAGGTGGAGGGGGTCGCAGGCTATGACTCCGTGGAGGAAGGCACAAGGACAGGTAAGTGTTTTATAATCCCCTATTTGTTGTTTTGCATTTGGGGGGGGGGGGACATGTGCCAAGTGTGTGGGACCACCAACATGTGTCTGCTTTGTGTCATCCACAGATGACGGAGCTGGGCCATCATCTGTCAGCCTGCATTCCACCCCATCCCCCCCACGCCATCATGTGCCCGAGCCACTGGGTGGTGAAGAGGTTGTGGAGGAGGAGAGTGGCCACACCACACCTGCCGAGGTGGTTGTGGAGGATCCTGCTGTGGCAGAGCAGGACTTTTCATTAGTCTTGTCTGTCTCCTCCCCTTCTCCTGGCCCGTCTGTCGTCCCCTCCCCCATCCTTGGAAGCCCCTCAAGGGCGACACCTTCCACCCGAGGACATCCATCTTCTGGCCCCAGGAAGGCGACCCAGAAGACCAGGGGGGTGTCTGATGGTGTCCAGGACCAGTTGGCGAGGGATCACGCCAGGCAGACGGAACAGATGGGGGCCATAGCGGTGCACTTGGAGAAAGTGGCTGACAGCCTGGGCTCCGTTGCCAACCTCAGCAACGCAGTGCAGGATGTCAGCTGCAACTGCGCTGCAGTGGTCACCACTTTGGGGGAGGTGCAGGGGGATATAAGGCACCTCACTGCAGCCGTCCAGGCCAACACTGCTGCCATCCATGGGAACAGTGCTGCCATCCGGGAGCAGGGGAGGCTGAGTCGGCGGGCCCAGCACTACCAGGTGACCCGTCAGCTCCGGATGCAGGCCCAGACGAACACATACCTTGGACGGATAGCCAGGGCCTTGGAGGGCACGCAGGCCACACCTGCCAGGAGTGGCCCACCTGGGGATCAGCCACCTCCAGATGCCCCCCCACCCCCACCCACTCCATCCAGGCAGCTGCGGAGCCAGAGAGGGGCCCCCAGAAGAAGCCCCCGGCATCCCCGATGAGGCCTTTTTTTTTTCTGGTTTTATATTATTGTTTTTGACATACTCAGGTCATGAGTTTATTTTTTATTTTTCTCAGGTTATGAGATTTTTTTTCTTTTAATGATCAGGATATGATATTTATAATTTCTTTTTGTACTGCACACGGTCAGGAGTGCAGGGGACAGTGTGAATGGTGTGTGAATGTGAGAGGGTGGCACTCCTGAAAGTAAGGGGTGTCACCCTCGGCCGTGGTGGTGAAGTGAACCCCACGGCTGAATGAATGATGTGTGAAAGGTGTGTGAATGGACAGTGACATCATTGGGGCCTTGACGCGGCGTTACTGCTCCCAACTCCTACATGCTGGACTTGGGCTAATCCAATGCGATGTGCATGTGGTGTGTGTGATCTAGGGACATTAGTGGTGTACACGCGTGCACTGTCTGTGTTATTAATGTTTTGGTTTAGTGTCCAAAGATGCCTACGGCGAGGACCCTCCTGACTGCTCTTCCATCAGCAGACTGGGTGTCCTCTGGCAGGTGGGGACTGTGTGGGTCGGGGGTCAGGTCATCACGTATGTCAATATGCAGGCCTTTTTTCATAGCAAAGTTATGTAGTATGCAACATGCACCGATGATCTGACACACAAAGGTAGGGGAATACAATAGGGCCCCCCCAGACTTATCCAAGCATCGGAAACGGGACTTCAGGAGCCCAAATGTTTGCTCAACCACTGCACGGGTTTTGATGTGTGCTTCATTGTATTTTCTCTCTCCTCTGGTTTGGGGGTTCCGGAAAGGAGTCATTAGATGGGGTCCCAATGCATATGCAGAGTCACCTGTAAGGTAAAAGACAGGAGAATGTTAGTCATGCATGTGCGATTTCTGTTGTGCATCACGGGAGGGGATAGTCATGCCTGACTCCCTTGTCACTCACCAACCAGCCAGCTGTCCCCATACATATTCTGGTTAAATTCTGCTGGGATGGGGCTCTGACGGTATATGAAACTGTCATGGCTGGACCCGGGGTGTTTGGCACGGACGTGCCATATGAGGCGTTGGGCATCGGCTATCACCTGTACGTTGATGGAGTGCCAATGCTTCCGATTGCGGTATATGTGCTCTGTGGCACTGGGGGGCTGTAGGGCCACATGTGTGCAATCAATGGCCCCCACAGTGCGTGGGAATCTGGCAATGTTGTAGAAATCTGTCATTGCCTTCTGCCGTAGCTCCTCAGTGGTTGGTCTGATGAACTGGTTGGACATGCGTCTGAGGATTGCAGGGACAACCTGGTGCACACATCTGCTCACGGAGGATTGTGACATCCCAGCCACCACTCCACTTGTACGCTGGAATGATCCACTTGCAAGGAAATGAAGTGTTGCCAGGACCTTCACCAGTGGCTGCACTGCTTGTGATCGGTGTGTTGGGCTGGTGATGTCATCCTGCAGGGTTGTGGTTAGTTCAAGTATTGCATCTGGGCTGAATCTGAATAGGCGATACACCTCCTCATCCCCAATGCCAAAGAGGTTCATACGTGTGCGGTATATCCTCTTACGTGCCCGCCTTCTTGGTTCCAGGGGACCCATCAGTAGTTCTAGGACCACGAGTGCCCCTGGCATGTTGGCACACAGAGGTGTTGTCCTTGCAAGTGGGGGTGCTCAGCTAGCTCCTATCGTCGGTAACGCTGCTGTAGCTGCTCTCCTGCTGACCTGTGACCGTCTGGAGTAAAGATAAAGCAGCCTTTTGTAGAAATAACTTTGCGCCGGACGGACCAGATACGCGCGGGGCATGTAGCCAGCGTATGGTGCTAATCCGTTCGTGAATTGTGAAAAATCCCTCATTTGCATATTTGCAGGGGAAATCAATGGGCGCGACTGATGCGCCCAGCGAAAATAAACGCTGACGATACTCTGGCGTCGGAACGTTCCGCCGGTCGCAAATGAGCCGTTATTGGGCGCATCTAGTTTGGTGGGTACGGGCACATAGAAACGTCGGCGCATCAGCACAGTTACGCGGCGCATATCCAAATACTCCAGCGCAAGTGTTCGTGAATCTGGCCCATTGTCTCCGGGCAGCAAAATTGCGTCGGGCACCACTCTGAAGGGGAGAAATAAATACAGGCAATAGATGTTGTTAAATTCAGGATATGTTAAATAGGTCGCCCTCTAGTGCAGTTATTGATATGACAGCGGAATATTTAAGGAATAGCAAGACCAATGTTAATGGGCCAGAATGGAGCTTTACATTGTTACAGACATATACCAAGGATTAAATATTGACACAAAGGGAACAGAAACCAAAAAAGGGAAATTTTTTGAAACAGAACTAATGATCATATCAGTCATTATTTTATATAGCCTTTAATTAAACAATGAGCTGGTAAATTGAATAGTTAGCATTAATGTTTGTGTGGTTTCAAGTGCGTATATTTGCAATATAAAAGGAGAAACATAAGAAAGAAAAAAAGGCTGGATAGTTATATTTTGGATATAGTTTGCATTATCAGGATTATTGCTTCATTCAATCTGGGGGGCATTGTTGCCCGTAATGTATATATCCACCGTAGTTCAAGCTGAAGGAGAACTTTGTTCCAGTCCCCTCCCCTGGGGTTGGGGTGGACACGATCTAAGATAAGAAATTTGATGCTGGGAAATTTGCCTGCATGTACCAATTGAGTGTGTTGTCCCAAAGGGAGCTCTGGATCGTTTTTTTTTCATACTCCTGATGTGTTTGTAGGCACGTTGCCAAAATTGTAATTTTATCTTGCCTATATAATAGCAGGCACAGTCACATCGTAGCATGTAAATGACGCCGAATGTTTTACAATTGGCGAAATGTTGGGGACAGAAAGTTTGACCATTTGGATGCAGTGGGTTTTTGTCCGTGTACATAAATTTACAATATTTTCATTTCCCACACATGAATGTGCCCTGAGCTTTACAGGGATCCAATCGTAAATCGCCTTTATATTCGCTTGTAATGAGTTTATCCTTAATGGATTGGACTCTCTTCAATGAGAAAAGTGGATGTTCAGGTACAAATTGCCCTAAGATAGAATCCATAGATAGTAGATGCCAATATTTTTTAATGATTTTTGTAATAGTATGATGTTGGGTACTGTATCTGGTGATGATACGAACAGGGTTGTTATCCTTGCAGGGTTTGGTTGAATGTAAGATAGTGTTTCAATCTTGTCTAAGTACACATTTGTATGCCCGTTTAAGGCAAGAGTGCGAATAGCCGCGTCGTAGGAGTCTGTCTCGTAGTTTCAGAGCCTGGTCTTTGAAATCCACATCATCAGAACAGTTACGTCTAATACGCAAGTATTGTCCATAAGGGATGGATTTGATTAAGGCTTCGGGATGGAAACTAGAAGCATGTAATATATTGTTCCCAGCTGTGGGTTTCCTATATAGGTTACTTCCCAGTTTTTGCTCTTTGTCTCTAAAGACCTCCACGTCAATACGTTGCTTGGCGGAGTTCATAGTGAAAGTTAGGTTGAAATCATTTTTATTCAACCTTTCAAGAAAAGATTGCAGCAACTCGGGTGGGCCATCCCAGATCATGAAAATATCATCAATTTATCGGTACCATGCTGTGACATGGTCCGTATATGTAGCCAAAGAATCATCCAAAAAATAAGGTTTTCTCCCACTCCCCCAGATACAGGTTTGCGTAGGAAGGGGCACAAGAGGTCCCCATAGCAACTCCCTGTATCTGGAGGTAGTGGGAGCCAAAAAAAGAAAAAACATTGTGAGTCAAAATAAACTCAAAGTACCGAGATAATAAACTCTTGATAAGATGGATCGCATTGTGCTGACAAAACTGTAAGATGTGTTTTATCGCTGCAATTTCTTTGGTTGTGAGGGATGGAACTTTACAATGCTTCGACATCAATAGTAACTAGTGTAGCGTAATCTGGGATGTGAAGATCTTCGATAATTTGTAGAAAGTGAATGGTATCTTTGACGTGTGATGGTAATTGAATTACCAATGGTTTTATAATTCATCGATCAACTTACTAGAATTATCACTTAATGAGCCCCTCCCAGAGATGATCGGTCTCCCTGGGGGGTCATTGCGATTTTTGTGCACTTTAGGAAGTGCGTAGAAAGTTGGCGTGACCGAAAATTTTGTACGTATGAAGTCCCACATGGTTTTATTTATGATACCCTTGAAGTATGCTGAAACAACAATTGTGTAGAACTCATTGATGTATTTCTCAATTATATCAGGGGTGATCCGTATGTACCGTATTTTGTGGCACATTGTTGTGTACTGATCATTATCAAGTATTACGATGTTTCCGCCTTTATCGGCTGGTTTTATAGTAATAGATTGATTTGCTGAGAGGTTCTCGAGTGCCTTTTTCTCCTCCATATTGAGATTTTTCTGGGCCTTATTGTTAATTCTCAATTTCATATAGTCTTGATTGGCAAGTTTAAAAAAAAGTGGCTGCATTAGGATTGTTGCTGGGTGCTGGACAGAAATCTGACTTTTTCTTGAGCTTGGAACTTGCTACATTTGGTGGAGTCAAAGATATATTGGTATTTATTTCTGCAGATACTGGATCGCTTGAGTTTTCTACAATATCAATTTTTATTTTCCCCTAGGAGAGAATCTAATTTGGCGAGTGCTTGTCTTTCCTGTGGAGTAAACGATGAATCAGAATGTTGTTTATTAAAAATACTTTTTAATAGGAGTTTTCAGATGAATAATTGAAGATCCTTGTAGATTTCAAGTTTGTCCAAATCATGGTTAGGGCAAAAATGTAGCCCTTTACTTAGAATATGGGTCTCAGTGGTAGAAATTTGGTATGATGACAGATTCATGACATTTAGCTGTATGTCCATCATGCTGTCATCTATCATTGTGTATCCCGTAGAGTTTACTTTGGTGTGTCCCCCTTGGGGGAGAGGGATCGTATCTGAGCGAAAATTTGCTCTAAAAAAGAGGAATCAATGAGAGTGCAATTTGATTGGCTAGTTGATAGCAGTTTGTTAGAGGAGGATGAGTTCATCTGTGTGTACGCGGCTACGAGAGCGGTGGTATTGTTGGGAGCTATTCGGGTGTCTTGTGTTGAAGAGCTAGGATTGTTGCTCTGTCGTGTCAGGGATGATGTATTAGGTGCAGAGTCAGAGTTGGACTTTTTCGCTTGTTGTACTTGTGATGCATCACCATAATACTGACGTTTAGTGCTTTGGCTTGTTTTCCCAGGTGCTCGTGATGAGTGCCATGGAGTCGTGGAGGTTTGTGCAGGTGTGTGCCCTTCACTGGTGGGTTCTTTATTTTATTTGGAATGTGTTTAGTTTTATTCCATTTATAGGCTTTACCGTTCTCAAATGTGTTTTGGTCTCTTCTGAGTTTATTGCTTAGAATTTCTTTGTTGAACATTTCAAGGTATGTCTTCAATTTGCTCTCCTTTTCGGGAATGGATTTGTGAGTCTTGAATGTCTGTAATTTTTCACAGGTCTTGTTGATGTCAACATCCAACGTTTCTGATATGAGTATATTCTATCATTAATAGTTCCATTAGATTTAGTGAACACGTATGTAATACTTTTTCCCATTTGGATTTGAACTCTGGACTCATCTCATCCAGTGTAGGAAAGATTTGGACTCGAAGGCCCATGGGATTAATTTTTGCACTAATGTAATCTTGAAAGGATCGAATATGCCAGAATAAAGAGGACTTTTTGTGGAGAGTTTATAGAACAGGCTTGACATTTCAGAATCCACATGTTCATTGTCTCCATATTGTTTAAGGTAACTCTCCATTAGAGTGTCCCATTCTTGGCCTATAAAATTGGCCATAGCAGAACAGAAAGGGAAGAAGAAATAGAAGGGGGGGGGGGGGGGAACACAAGGAGGTTAATTAATCCTACGTAGTGCCTGGTATAGCTCAGCAATTTTTTATAGAATTTTTGGATTACAAATAAATTGAAAATATTTTGCTTATTAATTTGTTTCAATTGTATAAGAGAGACTCTGATAAAAGCGGGGAGTGGTATTTGCTACCTAAATTACAAACAGAAAAAAGAACTATCAGTGTCTGTCTTATGCAGTGCCACATCCAATGAAAAAGTCAGAAGAAAGAATTGGGTCCCCTAACTGAACTTTTAAGGCACACAATTATTATAATTCACAAAGTGACCAACATATGTGGTAGAAAAAGATTATAATTAAAAGCTTTTGGAACAGGATTCTTCTATTAATTAAGGATATTACCAAAAAAGAGATTAAAGATGATCCTTGGGAAGTCCTATTTCATGGAGGAGTGGTGCCCTTAAAGGAGTATAAAAAGACCTTGGTTCCCCACCTCCTTAATGCAGCAAAACGGTTAGTTCTGAAAAAATGGAGGGATAAGAACAGCCCACAGATATGGGAATGGATTGACTCAGTGGAGGAAACCTATAGGAGGGAGGAGTTAAAAATTAGAGAGGGGGAGGACAGCGAGGATATACGTAAGAAGTGGGGCCAGTGGAGAGAATTTAAAAGAACCTGGAGCTACGCAGAAAATCTTAGAGTACCTTGAACAAGGAGAAGGAAATGAATCTAACCGTAGGGGGGACACTCGGGTGGGAGAGACAGTGGAATCACGAGATAGAGGGAGGGAGGAGGGGGGGGGGACTGAGGGGGAAAACCCACATACTAAACCAAAATAGTATATATAATAATAATAAAAAAAAAAAAAAAAAAAGTAATTAAAACAGAAGGAAAATAAAGAGAACCACAGATGATGCAATGACTACAATGATAAGCGTAGGGCGGAAAGATCCGTGAGCTGGTCTTCCGGTGTTACCTTGGGTCGTGACTGATGTGGAAAAAAAAAAAAAGGAAAAAAAAAAGAAAAAGATTATATTGTGTAACATTTATTTAGAAATATAAAGAGAATTCAATAAAAACAGACATGATCTGGGGTAGACATAAATCATTGAACAGACAAGTACAAATTTACAAAATTGCACTATATAATGTGATTCTTCAAATTATCCCGACGTTTCTGAGAGGCGTCTCTCTTTTTTCAGGGGTATAGCGAAGGATCTCTAACAAACTGCTATTGACTAGCCAATCAAATCGCTCTCTCATTGATTCCTCTTTTTTAGAGCAAATTTTAGCTCAGACACGATCTCTCTCCCCCAAGGGGGACACACCAAAGTAAACTCTAAGGCCTCCTACACACGAGGGGATATGTCCGCTGAAAACGGTCCGATGGACCGTTTCAGCAGACATCTCTGCTCGTGTGTATGGGCTAGCGGACAGATTTGTCCACCCGACAGATTTCAAAGCATGCTTTGAAATCTATCGGGTGGAATCCGTCCGCCCGACATGTCTGCTGGTTAGTACACTTACCAGCAGACATGTCGTCCCGCACCGCCGCCGCGCCGCCGAATGGATTCGGCGCATGCGCGGAAGTGTTTTACTTCCTGGTGCGTGACGTAGCGGTGACGTGGCGGCGTCAACGTCACCGCCGCGTCACCGACACGTCACCGCGCCGTCCGCCGGCGGGGAATTTGATCCGATGGTGTGTACACGCCATCGGATCAAACTCCAGATCGGACATATCCGATGGAAATGGTCCGCGGACCGTTTTCATCGGATATGTCCGATCGTGTGTACGAGGCCTAAGGGATACACAATGATAGATGACAGCATGACGGACATACAGCTAAATGTCATGAATCTGTCATCAGAGTTGAGCGGACACTTGGATGTTCAGGACCCGAACTTTGACCTGAACCCCATTGAAGTCAATGGGGACCCAGACTTTTGACTACTAAAATGTCTCTAAAAAACAAAGGGAAAGGGCTGGAGGGCTGCAAATGGCAGCACAATGTCGGGAAGAGCATGGCAAGTACTCTGAAAATAAATGTGGATAGGGAAATAACTTAAAATAACATAAAAAAAATAAAAATAAAATAATTTTGACCTAGGAGGACGAGGTCCATATGTAGCAGGAGGTTGAGGTAGATGTGGCGGTGTAGGTGGAAGCGGTGGTGGAGGAGGAGGTAGCCAACACAGAGAGTCACCTATATATTTCTGTCCCTATAGCAAATAGCAGGAACCTGTCCCTAAACAATGTACTGGACACACACAGTATATCACAGGTGACAGGTGCAGTGCTGGTGAAATATGCAGAGAGTCACCTATATATTTCATTCCCTATAGCAAATCGCAGGAACCTGTCCCTAAACTATAAGATGCAGATATCACAGAAATAAACAGTGCTGGTGTAGATTTCTCAAGCAGGATAATCCTATAACTCTGTCCCTCAATCAGCAGCAGGCTGTCCCTACCCTAGCTAAAGCAGAGTGACGAGCTGTGCTGTGTGCCTCTATCTGATATAGAGGCTGGTCACATGCTGGGTCACATACTGCACTGGCCAATCACAGCCATGCCATTAGTAGGCATGGCTGTGATGGCTTCCTAGTCACAGTAGTAAAACAAATGGCGATTGGCTTCCGTGCAGCGCGCTGTAACATAGCGGAACTCCGAACCCGAACTTTTCCAATTATTCGGGTTCGGCTACAACAAAAAAAAACAAAGTCCGTACCGAACCCGAACTTTACAGTTCGGGTTCGGTCAACACTAGTCATCATACCAAATTTCTACCACTGAGACCCATATTCTAAGTAAAGGGCTAAATTTTTGCCCTAACTATGATTTGGACGAATTTGAAATCTACAAGGATCTTCAATTATTCATCCGAAAACTCCTATTAACCACTTAAAGGAACACTAAAGGTTCGTTTTTTATTAGATCAATTGATTGCTGTAAGCTAGAGCATTTAAATATCACTTACCTCGTTTTTCCTTTTGACTTCCAAAATACAGTAATCCAGGTTTGAAAATGCCATTTCCTGTCTCTCCTCTTCTTGCTTTCCACCAGCACCTGCATGGTGGAAAGCAGAATGTGCTCACCCCCTCCCTATGACTACAGCCCTGCGTGAAGGTGCTCTCTTATCCCTCACAGGCATGGAGGCTAAGCCTAGTGGGAACTATAGTTCCCATTAGGCCGTGATGTAGCAAGAATGAACGCCACCGCAAACCAGGAAGTCAGTGAGAATAACGATTCAGGAGTGACGGAGGTGAATAAAACAGCGCGATTTCAACAGGTATCAAACTAGTTATACTGCAAAACATTACTTTTTACTTTATCAGCTACTGTCAGACTTTAATTTAAGAGGAAAATATTTGTCTTTACAACCCCTTTAAGCTCCGAGCCTGTTTTTCAGATTCGGTGTTTACGAGACTAAAACATTTTCTTTTGCTATAAAATTACTTAAAACACACAAACATTATATATATATTTTTTTTTCTAACACCCTAGAGAATAAAATGGCACTCATTGCAATACTTTTTGTCACACCATATTTGCTCAGCAGTCTTACAAGCGCACTTTTTTTGGAAAAAATTTACTTTTTTAAATAAAAAAATAAGACAACAATAAATTTGGCCCAATTTTTTTAAATATTGTGAAAGATAATGTTACGCCGAGTAAAATGATACCCAACATGTCACGCTTAAAAATTGCGCCCGCTCGTGGCATGGCGTCAAACTTTTACCCTTTTAAACTTTTTAAAAATCTACAGGTTGCATTTTTTGAGATACAGAGGAGGTCTAGGGCTACAATTATTGCTCTCACTCTAACGATCGCGGCAATACCTCACTTGTGTGGTTTGAACACCGTTTTTATATGCGGGCGCTACTCGAATATGCGTTCGCTTCTGTGCGCGAGCTCGTCGGGACGGGGCAATTAAAAAATTTTTTTTTGTTTTCGTATTTATTTTTATTTTACCAATTTTTAACACTGAAATAAAAAAAAAAATATCACTTTTATTGCTATTACAAGAATGTAAACATCCCTTGTAATAGAAAAAAACATGACAGGTCATCTTAAATATGAGATCTGGGGTCAAAAAGACCTCAGATCTCATATTTAGGCTTAAATGCAAAAAAAAAAAAAAAAATGTAAAATGTCATTTTTTCAAAGGACATGAAAAAAAGTCTCTTTAAGACGCCGGGGCGGGACTAACGTTTTGACGTCACTTCCGCCCAGCAGAGCTATTGGGACGGATAAGGGAAATTTTTCCCCTCACCCGCATCCCTACTGAGCACGGGAGAGGACCCGATCGCCTCCGACGGCTCCGGTAAGCGGCGGAGGGCACGGGAGCACAGCGGGAGGGGGGCCCTCGCCCGCCACCGATAACGGCGATCTCGCGGCGAATCCGCCGCAGAGACCACCGTTATCGTTTGACCGACCGCCCACTGAAGAGATGGATATCTTGGTTGTGGCAGCAGCTGCTGCCGTTACCGAGATATCCATCTTTAAAGTGATGACGTATAAACAATGGTGGGCGTCGGCAAGTAGTTAAGTCTTTTTAATAAACAACATTCTGATTCATCGTTTACTCCACAGGAAAGACAAGCACTCGCCAATTAGATTCTCTCCTACAGGAAAATGAAATTTATACCGTAGCAAACTCAAGCGATCCAGTATCTGCAGAAATAAATACCAATATCTCTTTGACTCCACCAAATGTAGCAAGTTCCAAGCTCAAGAAAAAGTCAGATTTCTGTCCAGCACCCTGCACTAATCCTAATGCAGCCACTTTTTTAAAACTTGCCAATTAAGACCTTATGAAATTGAGAATTAACAATAAGGCCCAGAAAAATCTCAATATGGAGGAGAAAAAGGCACTCGAGAACCTCTCAGCAAATCAATCTATTACTATAAAACCAGCCGATAAAGGCGGAAACATCGTAATACTTGATAATGATCAGTACACAACAATGTGCCACAAAATACTAAAAAAACAGTCGTGGTACAGACGGATGACCCCTGATATAATTGAGAAATACATCAATGAGTTCTACACAATTGTTGATTCAGCATACTTCAAGGGTATCATAAATAAAACCATGTGGGACTTCATACATTTCCGGTCACACCAACTTTCTACGCACTTCCTAAAGTGCACAAAAAAATCGCAATGACCCCCCAGGGAGACCGATCTTCTCTGGGAGGGGCTCATTAAGTGATAATGCTAGTAAGTTGATCGATGAATTCTTAAAACCATTGGTAATTCAATTACCATCACACGTCAAAGATACCATTCACTTTCTACAAATTATCGAAGATCTTCACTTCCCAGATTACGCTACACTAGTTACAATTGATGTCGAAGCATTGTACAGTTCCATCCCTCACAACCAAGGAATTGCAGCGATAAAACACATCTTACAGTTGTCAGCACAATGCGATCCATCCAGCTGGGAACAATATATTACATGCTTCTAGTTTCCATCCCGAAGCCTTAATCAAATCCATCCCTTATGGACAATACTTGCGTATTAGACGTAACTGTTCTGATGATGTGGATTTCAAAGACCAGGCTCTGAAACTACGAGACAGACTCCTACGACGCGGCTATTCGCACTCTTGCCTTAAACGGGTATACAGTAGGTGACCACGATATTGTGTCAATCTCGCTCCCTTTCTCAGCAAGATTGACCACCTACTGTACGAGCCCCATCGCGGGAGCCAGCGCCGAGCCTGCTTGCCGCGATGGGGACAATGCCTTCATAGAAGCGACGGGGATCCGACTTGGATTCCCGGCAATTCTACATGCAGCGTTTGGTATGAATCCTGAGGGGGAACTCCCCGCCGGATTTTAAAAAAAAAATACGGCATGGGTTCCCCCCCCAGGAGCATACCAGGACCTTAGGTCTGGTATGGGTTGTAAGGAGACCCCCCTACGCCAAAAAAGCACGCCGACCGGCCGGTCAGGAAAGGGGTGGGGACAGCGAGCGTCCCCCCTCCTGAGCCATACCAGGCTGCATGCCCTCAACATGGGGGGGGTCAACTGCGGCCCCCCCACCCCAGAGCACCCTGTCCCCATGTTGATGAGGACAGGGCCTCTTCCCAACAACCCTGGCCGTTGGTTGTCGGGGTATGCGGGCGGGAGGCTTATCCGAATCTGGGAGCCCCCTTTAATAAGGGGGCCCGCAGATACCGGCTCCCACCCTACGTGAATGAGTATGGGGTACCCCTACCCATTCACCTGCAAGCAAAGTGTAAACACAAATAAACACCGGGTATAGAAATATTTTATTAATCTGCTCCGGGGCCCCCCCTCTCTTTAGCTCCTTAACGAGGGGGGGCTTGCTTCTTTGATGTCTTCGGGTGGGGGCCGCTCTTCTTCCAGCCATCTGGTTCTCTTCCCCCGCCGGGGGGGGGTCGCTTTTATAAAAGCGCCCCCCCTTGCGGGCTTCCTCCGACGTCTTCGGGTAGGTATCAGAGCATGATGGGACTGTGACGTCGTAGGTGGCCTATATAAAATCGGTGCGAGCCGTGCACACGGCAATGCAGCGAAAGGAAGCGACGTGTCAACATCTAAAAGGAAAGAAGATGCGAAGACAGCAGAAGGAGAAGAAGGAGAAGGCAGAAGGCGATAGAAGAAGAAGACAGAAGCCTGGGCACACCACCCCCCGCCGAAGACGTCAGAGGAAGCCCGCAAGGGGGGGGCGCTTTTATAAATGCGACCCCACCCCCGACAGCGGAAGAGAACCAGATGGCGGGAAGAAGAGCGGCCCCCACCCAAACACGTCAAAGAAGCAAGCCCCCCCTCGTCAAAGAGCTAAATAAGAGAGGGGGCCCCGGAGCAACAAAATATTTTAATACACAGTGTTGTTTATTTGTGTTTACACTTTGCTTGCCGGTGAATGGGTAGGGGTACGATGTACCCCATACTCATTCACGTAGGGTGGGGGGCCGGTATCTGGGGGCCCCCTTATTAAAGGGGGCTCCCAGATTCCGATAAGCCTCCCGCCCGCATACCCCGACAACCAACGTCCAGGGTTGTCAGGAAGAGGCCCTGTCCTCATCAACATGGGGTGGGGTCGCAGTGCTCCCCCCTGCCCCAGAGCACCTGACCCCCCCATGTTGAGGGCATGCAGCCTGGTACGGCTCAGGAGGGGGGGGCGCTCGCTCGTCCCCACCCCTTTCCTGACCGGCCGGGTGGCGTGCTTTGGATACGGGTCAGGTATGGATTGTGGGGGGACCCCCACGCCGTTTTTTCGGCGTAGGGGGTCTCCTTACAACCCATACCAGACCTAAGGGCCTGGTATGCTCCTGGGGGGGAACCCAGGCTGGATTTTTTTTTTTTTAAAACTTCCCCCTCAGGATTCATACCAAACGCCGCATGTAGAATTGGCGGGAATCCAAGTCGGATCCCCGTCGCTTCTATGACGCGCTCGCTGGAATGTGCTTTTACTATTCCAGCGTCATTTACATGCTACGATGCGACTGTGCCTGCTATTATATAGGCAAGACAAAATTACAATTCTGGCAACGTGCCTACAAACACATCAGGAGTATGAAGAAAAACGATCCAGAGCTCCTTTTGGGACAACACACTCAATTGGTACATGCAGGCGAATTTTTCAGCATCAAATTTCTTATCTTAGATTGTGTCCACCCCAACACCAGGGGAGGGGACTGGAACAAAGTTCTCCTTCAGCTTGAACTACGGTGTATATATACATTACGGGCAACAATGCCCCCCGGATTGAATGAAGCAGTATGCTTCAAACCTTTCCTAGAGGGCTTTTCCTCTGGGGGGGATGGAGAAATAATCCTGATAATGCAACTATATCCAAAATATAACTCTCCATCCTTTTTCTTTCTTATGTTTCTCCTTTTATATTGCAAAGATACGCACTTGAAACCACACAAACATTAATGCTAACTATTCGATTTACCAGCTCATTGTTTAATTAAAGGCTATATAAAATAATAATGACTGATATGATCATTAGTTCTGTTTCAAAAAATTTACCTTTTTTGGTTTCTGTTCCCTTTGTGTCCATATTTAATCCTTGGTATATGTCTAACAATGTAAAGCTCCATTCTGGTCCATTAACATTGGTCTTGCTATTCCTTAAATATTCCGCTGTCATATCAATAACTGCCACTAGAGGGCGACCGTATGACTGGCGCTTGATACTATTTAACATATCCTGAATTTAACAACATCTATTGCCTGTATTTATTTCTCCCCTTCAGAGTGGTGCCCGACGCAATTTTGCTGCACGGAGACATTGTTTACGTGGCAGCAATAGATGGCACTCCAGCAATTACATCCACATCTGGCCGCCACCTTGCTCCTCTCTGTGCACATGCTCAGTGCGCACGAGGAGCTCTCGCGTCGGTGGACCCTGACGTGATGTGTCATCCCTCCTAAGGCTGCTACCTGATCTTCAGTGCATGTGTTCACAAAATGTTGTCAAGTGGATATTCGAGAAGCCAATGATTCTGCTTTTGGCCACAGTGTACTGCGGGCTGCTGTATAGAGTCTGATGGCTTTTTTTTTTATGGACTGTCTCCCTCCCCTCAAGGCTATAGCTCTGGGACGTCCCACTAGGTAATAAATATTAGCCTGTGTCCCATTAAGTATGAAAAAGAAATTAGGATTTTTTCGTCATACTTTCCTGTAAAATTATTTTCTTTGAGTACATCGTGGGACACAGAGATCCCTCCCCTCTTTTTTAAGGATTCAGTGCTTGCTACAAAACTGATGTACTTCCTGTATGGGAGGTGTTATATAGGGAATCACTTCCTGTCTAAGACTTTGTCTACCAGTGTCCATTCACCTAGAGATGGTGTTTAACCACTTTCCCACCGCGCCATAAGCATTTTACTGCTACGGCGCGGCAGGGTTATCTTGGGACGACGTCCCTGGGACGTCTTCCTTCACTTTCGCGATTGCGCGTCCCCTGGGACGCGCTCGTGAAAGTGTCCGTGCTCGCCGGGTCTAGAAGACCCGGCGCATCACGGATCACGGTAAATTGCCGCTGATCGCGGCCGTTTACCACGTGATCGCGCCGTCAAATGACGGCGCGATCACTTGTAAACAAACCGGCGTCATTTGATGACGCCGGTTCCTCCCTCTCCTCGCTCTCCTCTCTGTACAGTGTGCGAGGAGAGGGGGGGGGAGTGGGGTGTCAGCAGCTGAGCTGTGGCTGGATCTGTGACAAATGCAGTCACAGATCCAGCCATCCCTCAAAACATCCCAGCTCTGCAATCCCCCCAGTACCCAGCAATCCCCCAGTACCCAACAATACTCAGCAATCCCCCAGTACCCGGCAATACCCCAGTACCCGGCAATACCCAAGTACCCGGCAATACCCCAGTACCCGGCAATACCCCAATACTCGGCAATACCCCAATACTCGGCAATACCCCAATACTCGGCAATACCCCAATACCCTGCATGATACTTTGCAATACCCCAATACTCTGCAATACCGCCTATGGGGATTTTTAAGTAGCGAAGTTTGGCGCCATTCCACGAGTGTGCGCAATTTTGAAGTGTGACATGTTGGGTATCTATTTACTCGGCGTAACTTCATCTTTCACATTATGAAAAAAAATTGGGCTAACTTTACTGTTTTGTTTTGTTTTAAGCACAAAACAGTTTTTTAAAAAACACGCGTTCAATAAATTTCTGCGAAAATACCGTGTGAGATAAAATGTTGTAATGGCCGCCATTGTATTCTCTAGGGTCTTTGCTAAAAAAGCATATATAATGTTTTGGGGTTCTATGTAATTTTCTAGCAAATAAATTATGATTTTTCCATGTAGGAGAGAAATGTCAGAATTGGTCTGGGTGTTCCAGAACGCCTGATGGCGTTCCCTGCATGTTGGGCCTCTGTATGTGGCCACGCTGTGTAAAAGTCTCACACATGGGGTATCGCCATACTCGGGAGGAATAGCAGAATGTGTTTTGGGGTGTAATTTGTGGTATGCATATGCTGTTTGTGAGAAATAACCTGCTAATATGACAGAAACAAGTTTTTTTTTTTTTTTACAGAATTTTCAGTCGTTTTTCTTTTATAGCGCAAAAAATAAAAAACCCAGAGGTGATCAAATACCACCAAAAGAAAGCTCTATTTGTGTGAAAAAAAGGACAAAAATTTCAAATGGGTAGAATGTTGTATGACTGAGTAATTGTCATTCAAATTGTGAGAGCACCGAAAGCTGAAAATTGGCCTGGTTAGGAAGGGGGTTTAAGTGCCCAGTGGTCAAGTGGTTAACCCAGTAGGTAATGAATATTAACTCTGTATCCCATGATGTACTCTAAGAAAAGGATTTTACAGGGAAGTATGATGCAAAAATCCTATTTTATACACAGCAAAATGGAAAGTAACACTCGTTTGTGAATATACAGCTTATGAATATGAATGACAGATATATACAATTATTTTGATTGCTTTTTTTTTTTTTCCCAGGGAGTTCTTGAAAACTTTATTGGAACAGCAATCTGTGGTGGAATGTTTTGTCTATTTGCTGGGCAGCCTCTAACCATTCTAAGTAGCACAGGACCAGTCCTTGTATTTGAGAGGCTTCTATATTATTTTAGCAAGTAAGTGATCTTGCAAAACAAGTGCATCTAGAAAGCAAATTGTGTGTATGCAATAGTTTGGGGGTCACTCTGTATTAAAGTGCTACTAAACCTTGTACCCTGCATTCACTATATCTGGTCTCCCACAGTGCACAGAACATGGAAATGCAATTACAGTGTAGTTTAGTAAATACTGTATAAACTGCTAAATATCTTTTCTCATCAGTAGTATAAAGCAGTCTTGTGACTTCTATCAATATCTGGTTAAATGGTTAAAGCTTATAGGAGAAGTTTTTATTCTCCTCTGACTGTCCTATAAGGGTGCATGCCCCCTGACCCTCTATCTGGACAGTGCTAATTGGCCTTGTGCCGATCACATGCACCCTGCAAAAAAATTCGCTCTCAATACACAACAAGCTGAGCATGTGCAGAGTGACTCCTAGGTTTCTGTACTATCAGCAGATGGATTGGGGACAGTGGAAGAAGGGGGGGGGGTCAGAAAAGACAGGATCAAACAGACTTTTTACACAATGCACATGATTAACCCCTTCCACAATGAGTATAACAAGCATCAGGTAAGTTTGAAGAAAGACAGCGCACACAGTGGGGAACTCTCCAATTTGTAAGATCCTCTTACAGGTGCTCAGGCTCAGTATTTCCTTGCACACTACAGCAGAAACAAGAAAAATAATTGAGCCTGCAACACTGTAGTCCATATAGCAATTTTAATGGTTGGTTACAAAAAGTGACAAGCAAAACAGCTATCGGATCAATCATTTTACTTGAGTATAACAAGCATGCTTTACTGCATATACAGACTGATGTGGGTTTAATAACACTTTGAATCTAAATGGAAATTTAGCTTCACCTCTGTTCAAATCTGTGTTTTCCAACCCATTTAAACTTTGGTCCCAAATGTGTTTTTTTTTTCTGCAGTGGTGGATGTGAGTACGGCAATCCAGAACTGAGTTTTTAAGGGCCTGGTAGCCCACTTTTATTTACAAGCACAAAAGTTCACAAATACAATAGTAGCCCACGCAGGGGGTTCCACCAATACTGTATCTTGCCTCAGTCAACAGATTAGCTTCCTAGCTTTCATTCTTGCCAGGCCTAAATTCCTCAGAACAAACCGAGTTACCTAGAGTTAAGCACACAGCTAGCTTTCTCCTTTCTCACGAGGATGTGTTGCAGGCGGGCCAGTTTCGGCAAGGTACAGGGGTTTCCAAGCCCCTGCAGAACGATAGCGTTAGGCGCTCTTTTCAACACTGGCAAAAGAGCAGGCTTGGGGTTAACAACACTGGTACTTGGTACTGCAACTTCCCATGTCAGCTGCGGGACATCCGCATGTGGCGCAGCATTTCTGGAGTGTCTTTTATGCTTGCGGGGCTTGGCAGCCCGGGAGTTTTTACCCCGCTGTGACTCGGGGAAACTACGGCTCGATCCATTTGTCATTTCCAGCATCAGATAATGAGTCCAGGTCAGAAGTGTCATACTCCTCAGCAGGCAAACACACACGCTGTCCAGCAAAGGTACTGACCTTGTCATGTTTGCAAAAAGGCAGGCCTCTACCACAGCCATTGGAGACCTGAGCAGGTCCCATTTTTCCAATAGCATGCCAAACAGGGACCACATTGGTAAGCGCCGGCTCCGTTATGGCATCTGCTTCCACAATAGGCACACATTCTTTATCATCCGCATCGCTTACCTCCGGTGACACAATCAGGGTAACGGCCGATGGCAGAGTCAGTGTAGATAAGACAGTCACTATCTCTGGGTCAGCAATCACTGTAGTTGCACTTGAAACAAATAGTCCTGGCACTTCTTGCACTGGGTAAAAGGCAAGATGCGGATGGCCAGCTCCGAACAGCGGGTGCAGGACAGTCCGAGGGCCTCCACGCTACCACTGGAAAACAGGACAAACTTCCCCTGGGTCCGCATTCGAATTCCGGTATCTGTCAGGGGGACTCCAGCAGCAGCAGACATCGCGTTGACTCCCGGAACAGACATCGGGGGTTGCAGCCTTTTCAAATGGCATTGATGGCACAGACATGCTTGCACGACTCTCGTGGGCGGGCAATCACTCTGTCCTTTGGCGCCAAACTCATTTTACATCTCGCGCAGGGGTGGGTGGCTCCTCCCACCTGAGTTTCTTACATGTTGCAGGCAGACGTGGCTTCGCCGCACCTGTGCCCAACTTCAATGGTGACATTAACTCCTTCCTTACCAGGCAGAATTTAACACACAACAATTCCTTGAATTAATGGCGGATTAAACTTCTGAATTCGGATATTCAAGGTAACAGCCTATCACGGACGAGCCCCCACATGTAGCACTACCCCCGGAGGAGCTGCTGGTTGTTTTGTGTGGCACATTCCTTGGGGTGCATGATGCATTTAGTAGAAGTAAAGGAATGTTTTTACCCAGCTGGGTAAAAACAGTAAAACTTGTGGTGAGAAAAGTAAAGTTGAAGGAAGAAAGGAGAATAGCAAATTCAGGCGTAGTGAAAAGGGAAACAGTCATGCTTCCAAACATAACATTTCTCTGCACCACTCCTGCTTGAGTGGAATTAGCGTAACCGGACAGGCCTCTCTCACTGAGCTGGCAGCCGGAGTATCACTCAAACCTTTTTAGGATAAAGTCTCTGCCACAGACCCTCCTTAGTGAACTTGAACTTGGGGAAAAGTCTCTGCCACAGACTCCCCTTGATGAACGTCAGTGAGACACCTCTGCCACAGGCCCTCTCTGATTGTAGTTACGGAGGCAATCCTTAAGTGAATCACGCCTGAATCTCCTTCAACTTGTCACCCAGATACCGACTGACAGGTGATCAATCCTTCAGTATCCAGCTACCTTGATCCCCGGTGGTTTGTCGAGGCCAGAAACACAGTGTGGCACACACGCCCCGGCCAGGTAGGCCATAACGCTGGGGTGCCGTGATGTGGCCACCCTAAAGGTGGGTGCCACACTGGACGAAGGAGCACCCAGAACCAATGGCGTCTGCCCCATAAATACCCTGCCCAGCATGCACAGTGAGACTCAACCCTCCTGATTGGCTGCTGGGGAAGAGCACCCAAACCTTGACTCTACTGCTGCCACCTACTGCACAGGGGTGGGAAAGACACCCCAGCACAACAGAATGAGCCCACAGGGCTGCTGCATTCCGGGCTGCTGATCACGGACAAACAGCCGGTTGTAGGTAATTTCGAGCTCCTATTCCTGCTCAACCAGGTCTCCAATTCCTCCAGGTCATGCGCCTCTTCGGGGAGGTTCAACACCTCATCTCGGAGGTCCAGGATGTCTTCCAGCCGCCACTCCTCATTACACCCAAAGTCTGGGTCTCCGTAAACAAACAGAAGGGGACCCTGCACATAAACAATTTGGATCAGAGTTTAACTAGACTCTTCAAGATTCAAGATCTGGGCAGCCACGAGGAGCGATACAGGGACCAGCCAGCATGAGAGCAGAAGTTTGGGAGGAGGCTGCAAGGAATGCGGAAGCAACATTGGGGACCAGCGACGGAGCACACCATGCTCAGCTGGGGGGGGGGGGGGATGTGATCCACGGCAACTCTGGCATGAGACGCTAAGCCACGAGCGGACCCATCAGGGGAAGATCCTTCCCTCCTCTACAGAGATGTACTGGACTCCGTACCATGCTCGAGAGGTGTTCCTGAGGGAACGACCGCAAAATGAGTGGAAGATGGCGCTCGGAAGATTGGTCTGGGAGGAGATGAGGCTGGACGCCAGCTACAAAGCCCTCCGGTGGTTTGCGGCTCAACTGTGGCCAGGTACAGCAGATGACAGCCTGACAGAAGGTGTTGGAACAGCCCCACACCTCCGTAGCCATCATTTTTTTTTTTTTTACGGAGACCCAGACTTTGGGAGTGATGAGTGGCGGCTGGAAGACATCCTGGACCTATGAGATGAGGTGTCGAACCTCCCCGAAGAGGCGTATGACCTGGAGGAATTTGAGACCTAGTTGAGCAGGAATGGGAGCTCGAAATTGCCTATAAGCGGCTGTCTGTCGGTGATCAGCAGCCCGGAATGGCTCCCATTGCCTGGGACTGTCCGGGAAAAATAGTGGACAGTCACGAAGATGCGGAGCAAATGGGGCCAGGAGTGCCCCTGCATTTTCCCGTCCTAACCGCAATGGAAGAAGCAGCGATGATACAGAGGGCACTGCGAGTGCTAGAATGCCGAAACGCACCAGGGGGTTCACCAGGCAGCGAGACAAGCTAATAGCATAAAGGTCTCAGAAGGGGGAGTTGAGAGGGGCGCTGGAAGGCTGGTAAATGGTGATCAGCAGCAAGTCCAGAGTATCGCATCTGGTGCCCTTGCAGAAGCGCTGGCTATGGGGCAGAATGCTGTTGGTCTCTGCCCAGCATCAGAAAAAGAGTTGGAACCCGAAGAGTCCAAGAGATGATCTCTGTGAGCTGTTTCCCCAGCAGCAGATATCCCATCTCTTTCAGAGAATTACCTACGAAACTGTTCTCTAGATGGCTAGATTTCAAATACACTATACTCATTTGGGTATGGTGAACCATAATTCCCTCTGGGATTCTCCCTACAAATTTCCCTCTGCATGCTGGGGCCTGCTCCCTGATAACCCCAATCGTTATCAACGCAAGTATTCCCACTATTATATCCGTTTCTGGGTTCATAGTGATTTCCAGGTGCCTCCATCATTGGTACCAATCATTGAAAATTGATCACACCTGATGTACTGATGACCCATCTCATTTCTTGAGGCCCTAACATGTCAAGACAGTACAAATACTGTACAAAATGACCACTTTTTGAAAAGTATATACAAAAAGTCGTCGCCCATGGGACTTTAAATGAAGTGGTCAGTTTGCCACTGAGCAACAAAAGTAAAAAGCAGTAAAAATGTTTATTGAAAATGAGTGTACATACATGAATATAGCATATTAGCTTGGCCAATGAATGGCACATGATAAAAAGAATAAATAAAGTTGATACAAAACATCATGACATGGAGTATATACATATACAAGCATTGAAGAAACCCGACGCATATTTCGCAAGATCATAGCTCGCTCATCAGGGGTAGATGAGATGGCAGAACAATCTTCTGACACTTTTTGTTTACAAGTAAAAATCTGTATTTTTGCTAGAAAATGACTCAGAACTCCCAAACATTATATATTTTTGGGGCCCTAGAGAATAAAATGGTGGGTTTTGCAAATTTTTATGTCACACAGATTTGCACAGCAGTTTCGGTATTTAAAAATCTCCATAGGCGATGCTTTACAAGCCCTTATTAGATACCAGTT